>JAMRYA010000014.1:1200000-1850000 GCA_024447215.1 Panagrolaimus sp. LJ2400 | reverse complement strand
TACATTAATAGTAGTATATATTCCTCCAGCTACATCGAAATCTTTTAGCAATAGTAACCATTATAGTGATACTGTAAGAGAGCTTTGCGAAAGTCTCTCAGTAATTATAACTAACTCAGATGAAGTTATAATTGTAGGAGATTTTAACTTTCCTGGGATAAACTGGTGTGATTTAACTTCTAACAAAGCATCAGAAGAAATTTTTATTGATTTTTTAAAATCAACTGATTTTAAAAACAAAATATTTTCTCCCACTAGGGGCGATAATATATTAGATTTAGTTTTAACCAATGTCCCAGATAAAGTTAAGAATACATCCATGGAATTGCCATTCGGCACCTCCGATCACAATACTGTTAACTTTTCTCTGGATTGTGATTTAGCACTGCCAAAAGCACCCAAATATACGTTTAAAAATTTTAAGAAAGCAAACTATTTAGCAATGAATATATATTTTATGGAGCGTAAATGGGAGTTTTTATTTGACAAATCAGAAACAGAAATTGATATTAATGAGGTTTATGATGAGTTCGTTCAAGTCATCAGTGATGCAATATTTTTACATGTTGATACGGTTATTCCGTCATCCACAGATAGGCTTCCACCAAATGTTAAAGCTATGATTAAATATAGGGACTCTATAAAAAGAAGTGGGGAAAACTTACCTCTAATTTCTAAAATTTCTAAAAGGATATTGAGTCGTTCAATAAAAGCTAAAAGAGAGAGAGAGGCGCAAATTATGAAAAGATTCGGGATAAAGGGCATTTTTAATCATCTAGGGCAATATTTAAAGAAGGATTCTTATATCCCTGCGCTTAAAGCTGATAATAAAACACTTTTTTCGGATCCTGATAAAGCATCTTATTTAGGCAAAAATTTTGAATCTTATCATCACCCTGACAAGTTTATCGCTGATGAAGACTGTTTGATAAAAGATAACAGTCTTCCACTTTTAACACCCATGCAAGTTAAAGATTATCTTAAAAGCTTCCGAAGCAAATGTAACACTTCGCCTGACGGAATACCTTACATTTTACTTAAAAAATGTGCCCCTACCCTCGCTAAACCCATCGCTAGGCTAATAAATATTTCTTTCCAGCAGGGTAGGGTACCTGAGTTATGGAAAATGGCGCATGTTGTTCCTATTTTCAAAAAAGGGGATAAACAATTTCCCTCTAATTACCGCCCGATATCCCTTAACTGCTCTCTCTCTGCCATTCCTCAAAAAATAGTTATAAATTTTCTGAACGACTTTTTTCGTGAACATAAGCTTATTCCTGAATGTCAACATGGCTTTACAAAAGGGAAGTCAGTAACTACTCAGTTACTTGAGACTTTTGATTTTATCTATATTAAAGCTGAAAAAAATAAGCCTGTTGACATTATTTATTTTGACTTTAAAAAAGCTTTTGATAGATTAAAGCATGCTAAGCTTTTCGCTAAGCTTAAAAGAGCTAATACGCCACATTCAATTATAGCTTGGATTCAAGCCTTTCTTACAGATCGCAAATTTAAAGTTAAGGTTGGTGGAAGCTTATCAGAAGTATTTGAAGCTAACTCTGGAGTCCCACAAGGTTCTAAATTAGGACCTCTTTTATTTTCATTTTTCATTGCTGACCTCATCTCTTTTTGTGAGACTCCAGGGGTGGAAACTAAATTGTTCGCTGATGACTTGAAGGCACTTTCTGACGAACTAGGTCCTACTGACTCCCCACTGCATAAGTATCTCAAAAAGCTTGAACTTTGGGAAAGAGAAAATGAGCTTGAAATTGCCCCTGATAAATGCAATGTTTTACATTGCCTCCCTAACAGAAACCCCAAGGTTTCGTATTTTTATAACGGGTTTAAAATACCCAACAATCAAACTTCTGTTAGGGATTTGGGGTTGATTGTTTCTGATGATCTGAATTGGGAAAATCATATTAATAAGATTGTTAAAAATGCAACTACACGCCTTTTTATCCTTTTTAAAGCGCTTAGATCAACTTCTTCAAAGCTTCTCTTACATATGTATCACACTTATGTTCGTCCTTTAGTAGAATTTGCTACCCCAGTTTTTAATCCTACATTGCGTAAGTTAAAAGATAAGCTTGAAAAAGTCCAAAGGATAGCTGTTAGACTTATATTTCTTAGATCGAATGAATTAAGACCGCACTCCAATGCTCCCTATGAGGAAAAACTAAAATTATTAAATATTGAGTCACTCGAAACTAGAAGAGATAATCTCGATCTTTGTTTTCTTAATGATTACATTAATGGTAGTGTAAAATGTAATCTTAACCTTGAAATTAGACCTACCATTACCAGAAATAAGAGGAAACTAATTATTCCAAAAGTAAAAAAGGGTTCTATCAGGTCCAGCTATTTTACTTTTCGGGCTTCTTCAAAATATGACAAACTTCCTAGAGATATTCAGCTTATAAACCAGAAAGCCTTTAAAGAATACTTAGCAGCACGTAAAGCTTAACTTTTAATGATCCAAACTTCAAAATTATCTATGAAACCATTCTATTGTATTTCTTAATTGTAATTGTACACTTAATTTTATTATGACCATATTACATTTCAACACTTACTTATATTGTTAGCCTTTAATTATGTTGTTCATTTTAAATTATTTATTATGTTGTTCAAAAGAGTTGTTGTTTAATTTTATTATGTTGTTAGAAGAGTAGTAATTTATTAATTTATTTATTTATAATGTTCATTTATTGTATCTGTTGTTTATATTATTTTATTATTGTATTGTATTATATTTCTAGCAGCATGTGTTAGGACATGCAAATAAATAATTTAATTTAATTTAATATTTAGAATGTCAACAAGTTTCTAAATATTCAAATATATAATAACAGATTTGTTGTTGACGGCCAATATTTTTGTTTATCGAATGATCGTCAATAAAAAAAAAACGAAGACAAAAGGGGCGAATATTGATGAATATGTTCTTCGCAAATGTTTCAAAAGCAATTTTTTTAAAGATTGCTTTTGAAACATTTTTGGGAAAATGCTTTCGTTAAGAAATTTGGTTTTTTCAAATATTTTATTACATTTTTCTGTTCCAAAACATGAATATTTGAGGTAGTGAAATACATGCCAGCTTTTGTTTAACAATATTGTTACAATCGGGATCGACTGCTACAGAATGCTATCACCCATCATTAATAATTAAACAGACTATTACTGATTCCAATCAACGTAAAAAGTTTTAAAAAATTATGTAAATGTCTTCATAGAATTAATAGAGATTTAGTGATTTTATTTTTTTTTGTGAAAAAACACCTTGAAATTTATTACTCATTTTTTATTTTTGCATTCTTAGATCTATAGAAAAACAAGAAATATTTCATGACATTATTTCTTTCTGTTTTTTTTGATTTTTCAAAGAAAGCAAAAACGAATTCCAAAGCATCTTTTTTATATTGCTGTTATTAACGCATACATCTGTTTATTCAACAAAAAAAAGGGTTTTTTGAATATTTTTTTAGAATCGTTAAAGATTTGCGAAATGATTGTTTTTTCAGCGGAAATCTAAAGTAATTTTTCACTTATGTTTAATTTGCTATTACCTTTGAATGTTCATCTGATAAAAACAGTAATCAAAGAAAAAATTAAAAGATTAACAAAGAATACTAAATTTCTTTATTAAAATTTAACATCGTTCACTGCTGTTTGACATAATATCTACCTGAAAATTTTATCAATATGGATGTCCTATTTAGCGAAATAATGGAAAAAAAGTTAGAAATGTTAAACTGCATCTGTTTGCTGACACAGGTCTGACAAATTAATATTTGATTGCATTATTTCGAATGGAATATGGTTATTAGTATTTTTTAGATAATGAAGAACGCATCTGCTGCAATGTTTTTTTTCATTTTTGTTGCTTGTTAACGTTTAAAATTGTAATTTAAGTTCTTATTTATAGTAAATTTTATTACAAATTTATAAAAATGTTGTGAATATTCAAAAATGAGCAAAAAGCAATTCAATTCAATGTTTTGTGTAAGACAAAAATTTCTGAAAACAATTTTTTTTCGCAATGTCTGCTCTTTTTGCTGTTGCTGAAAAAAAAACACCATCAAATACTTCGTAAAAATTTATTTGCACTTTTTATTTTGCTAGATGTTTTGACAATTTCTTTAAAAAGCAATTTTTGTCGGCTAAAGAAATCGGCTTATTTGCTTTAATTTTGCCATCTTTTATTTTTAGGCCTTAGAATGTTTTGTTTGTTAACATTAAAAAATATGTTTCAATAACATTTTATTAATAATTTGGAGGTGCAAAAAGTTGCTTTTACTTTGAAATATAGTTTTATAAAAACCCGCGGAAGCGTGGTCTTCAAAACAATATTAATATAAGACGAAAACAAATGTTATAAGTTACACAAACTAAAATTAATATCTTCTTTTATATAACATAAATTTTTTTATTAAAAAAAGCATCAACATAGACAGAAATTGTTTCATAATCTAATCGTTGCTCATATTTCCTAACATTCTATTTTGATTGCTTTACGACCATTTAGTAACAGCAAAAAAGTAAACGCATTTATTTTATTTCTCAAAATAATATTGCAGAAGTTTGTCACAACAAAGTTAAATCGATGTACTGAAAAAAATATAATTATTTTTTGAATGTTTTATATGAAAAATTTGTTGCTTCACTGATCTATTTTATCATTACTTTAATTTACTAAAAATATAAATTTTTGGAGACTGGAGACTACTACCCATGGTACACACTGAGAAAAAAGCAGTGACGAAGAAAACCTCACCGGTGATGGAGCTGTGACGAATTCATCACTATCAGTGATGAATTCGTTACCGGTGAGAGTTTTTTCGTCACTGGCAGTGATGCAAAAATGACGAATGCGTCACAGCTTTTTCTCAGTGCACCTCATTCCATTAATTATTAAAATGGATTTACTTTTGTTAAATTATTTTCTTGAAAAGTATAATAAAAAGTTAATCTTACATAAAAAATTTCTTTAACATAGAGTGAAAATAGCCGAACGTTAAACAAAGAAAAAGCTTTTTTCGCCTTTTTTTATGGCTTTCTCTATTTTAAAAAGAGAAAAAAAATTCACTTGGGAAAAGAAGAAAACAATGGTGCCATTGCTTTTCAGATAACTTTTGATGAACATCTTTTGCGAAACTTTCCTTTGTTTATTTCCTGACATTTTTACCACCTAAAGAGCAGCTTCTCTTTTATTCCTATCAGACGCTATATTAAAATAGAAAGTCTTGTTTTCTGGCAATTTTTCCTTCTCTTTTTTGCAGTGGCATTTTTTTGAATATTTTATCCTTAAAAAACTAAATTATCAGTATTGCCAGGAAATACTTACCTATAAACATTTTTAAAGCTTTATTAAATACATGGTTAAAAACGCTTTGTGCCATTTATTAAATAAACTTTTTTGTTGTAGATGCAACATGTTTTTGCTATAAATTTAAAACTGTTACATATTTCTTTGACATTTACTTTAGCTTCAGTTCGAGTACCACCAGAGTCAAATTTTGTTCTTTAAAATGTCAAAATAAATGTTGAAGAAACAAAATGTTGAAACATTTGCTCTGTTTTTTTCAAAAGTCTATTTTTTACTGTGCAAAAGGCTTTCTGGATTCCTTGCTAACTTTTTAAAAATTCCAATAATATTATTTTTGTTATATGAAGCTTTAGCTATTGCTTGTTTATTAATATTGTGTGCAACAAAATTTACCATAATTGACACTTTTTTGTTATCCAAAAAACAACTTTTTTGATTTACTTATTCGATCGACATTTCTAATGTCAACAATAATTTTGCTGTTGACATTAGAAATGTCGATTTAAAAAATTCAAAAAGCTATCAATATTTTCAACGAAATGCATTTCATTTGCTTTTGTTGACACTGGCTTTCGCTTAACGTCGATTTTTGCTACGTAATGTCGAAACAACAGAGCAAAAAGAAATAATTTATCTATTTTTTTTGGCATACAGACCTTTTTGATTATTTAAATATTGCTTTAATCAAAAACAATGCGTTTAAATCGTGCGTTAAAAACAGTAATCTGAATCAGGAAGCAGAAAAAGTCTTTGTCATTTGTCTCGCACTCTCTTTTTTTCTCTTTTCTTTTGTTGAAAAAAAGAGTCGACTTTTTTGGACTGCAAAAAGAAAAGAGAAAAAGAGAGAGTGCGAGACAAAAAAGGCTGCAGTTAACTCTTTCCTTTTCTTTTTCGCACTCTCTCTTTTTCTCTTTTCTTTTTGCAGTCCAAAAAAGTCGACTCTTTTTTTCAACAAAAGAATTGCTTTACACCCATTTTTACCAACATAAAAAAGGGAAACCAAAAGCAATTTATTTGTTTCGCAAATATTTCTCTGCAGTTGCAGTTGTATGTCATAAGTTATGACTCAAAGGTATGCAAGATCAGTGAACAAAAAAATTTTGTTTATAAAAAAATCCATTGGTATAGTTGGAAGTGAACGAACAAAAAAACTGTTGTTTTTGATTTGAATATTTTGTTTAATAAATAAATTCTGTGAATTTAGATCTTTTATACCATTTGTCATTTTTTGAGCTAATTTGCTTTTAAAAAATGAAACTCTAAGACCATCAACATACAATAATTATTTGAAAAGATTAATATTTGTTTCAAGAAGCATTAAAATATTTTTTGAAAATGCCTTTTCAATAAGTAAAAGATGGAATTTTTTGTAGGTAAAACACTGAAAAGCATGAACGGGCTTTCGACAAAACCTGAGAAATCTCATTGCCATTCATTACCAGTTTGAAACACATTTCTTTTTCAATTTCGTGGAAAAATGAGGAAATCGAAGAAAAATATGTTTTTGAAGGTTTTTTCAACATTTACCTTGGCTTTTATGCTAATGTGCTGTTTAAAATAAATGAATAACAATAATAATGACAAAATTGTCCTTGATCAGATGAAAACATAGCTCAATAATATTAATGTAGTAAAATGAAAACAATCAGTATTAAAAATGTTGCAATTCCTCCAAATAGAACTGAACATATCTTTTAAACAAAAAAAATTATTTTTTAACAGCAAATTTATAATTATTATTGTATTTAAAATGTCAAAAAGTATCAAAATATTCAAATATTAAATGACAGATTTGTTATTGACGACCGACATTTTTATTAATCGAATGATCGTCAGTAGAGAAAAAAAGGTGACGAAAGGGGTCAATGTTGACGAATATGTTCTTCGCAAATGTTTCAAAAGCAATTTTTTAAAGATTGCTTTTGAAACATTTTAGGAAAAGTGCTTTCGTTAAGAAACATTTTTCTGTTTTCTAATATTTTATTATATGTTTTGTTCCAAAACATGGAAACGTGATGTAAAGAAATACAGGTTAACAATATAACAATATTTCCGCAAATGGAATCGTGAATCTACACCTCTATCAACCAATAATAGTTAAATAGACTATTACTGATTTCAATTAGCGTAAAAAGTTTAAAAAAATTTTTATTAGTTACATAAAATTAATAAAGATGTTGTTATTTTATTCTTAATAAATGGATTTGTGAAAAAACAAGAAGCCACCTTGATATCCAAATGATCATTCTTTTTTATGCAATCTTTGATCTCCTCAAATTAAACACTTATTTCATAACATAATCTATTGCTGTTTTTTCTTTTGCTCTATACTCTTTTTATTTTAAAACAAAAAAGAGAACGCAAAGGCTCTTTTTTTAGTTCTGCAAACATTTTTCTTTGTAGTTACACTTTTATGCAGGAACTATCAATGAACAAAAAAATATAATTTTTTAGTTTTGAATATTTTGTAAAGAAAGATTACTGCCATGAATTATGACAACGTGTCACTTATCTTTATAACATTTTCAATAAAAACATGTTAAATTTTTGGTATAATATTATCAAAAGATTCCATCAAAAGATTCCAACATTTATAATAAAAATAAAGGTTTACATTAATTTCTTCAGGAGTGTGCAGTTTTAAAAAAATATTCTCCGAGCTGGAGCATTTCTGATTTGAAAGATTTTTTTGCTTCATTTGAATAATTTTTGTGAATGTTGTTTGATTATCGTAAAAGTATAATACATTAACCCCCCGCATTTTTTACAAAAATATAGAATTGTGGGGGCTACAAAAATCTAAAAACTTATTTTGTAGCCCCCACATACAATTATATATTGGATTAAAAGCAATAAAAAAACTGTTTCCATTTGAATAATCCATTTTCGCAGATCAGTAACAAAAAAAAAGAAAGCGTTTAAGGTATAGCATACTACGCAATTATGAAACAGAAAAAACTGTAGCCTCTACTATTCATTTGCATAATCGCATTACAAACAAGAGGCAATTATAGCATATAAAAGCGGCGCTAAGCTTATTTTTCTATTCCTACAGAAAGTGTTTCATCAAGCAATGATTGGGATTGTCCATACTTCACTTTTAGCTCTTCTCCTAATTTCATGGAGCGGATTCGCATTGGCGCTAACTTGTCTGCCATCAAAGTCGATATTGACTGCTGAAAACCGCGACCGAATTTTTGGTGCAGTTAATCGTGATCGAGAATTAATTAGAAGAGCAGAACTTTTACTTGTTGATGGTCATTATGCTCTTCAAGGAGCATTCATAAAAAATTTGGTATGCACCGTTTTTAAAAAAAGTTTTTTAACACGCTGTCCGGCATTCATTATAGACTTGGGATTGTGCTGTAGAATCAAAACTTGCTGAAATAGCGGAGACTAGATGTTATGGAAATGTTCATCCATTGGATGGTCCATCTGTTGTTACTGTAGGGAACTGGTATAGACCGGAATTGACAATTGATCAACATGTTGACGTCTGGATGGATAGTCTTTCTTTTAATGCTTCAACGTTCACATCCCTTCAACATGAAGTTATCCATCAATGGTATGGCCTTCCATTTGTTGCTTTTCATTTATCGGATATTTCGACAACTACTGCATGTGGAGCTTATGAATGTTCTGCAAGAAATTATACCGAGCTTTTATGTCAAACTTCTCCATTTATTAGTATGAATGAGACTCTTTATACTCCTGGAAATCCAGATGTTGTAACAACACCTGCCCCTCAACCATCTTGCTCAATTCCTAATTCATTACTAACAGCGGTTCATCGAGAAAGAATTGTCACCAAAATGAACGAAAAGCGAGCCAAAGTTTTAAATGGTACACTGCTTCTGGATAATGGGCAATATGCCATTCAAGCGCAAGAAATGCCTTTATTAGTACGTTTTGTTTATACTTTATCTGCGGCTCAAAATTTCCATTTAAAAATATATCGCTATATTTCTAGACATGGGATTGTGATCTGGAAGCAAAGATGTATACAGAAATTGCTGCTCGATGTTCTACGCCGGATTCGATGCCTAGGAGAAATGATTCTTCTTGGGTTGCTCAAGAAAATTACAATAGCATTGACTATTATGTTCATGAATTATCAAAAACAAAAATTGAAAGTGAACTAACATTTCTATCTAACACAACTATTGGTGGTGTTACATATGGTGTAATGGATTCACGAGTTCTTCATGATAAAGCAACAAAAGTTGGATGCGCAATTACTCAATGCACATTCCCCACTTTTAATTCACCCCCAAACGGTACAATAATTCATAAACCATTAACAATTTTAATGTGCAGCTTTGATGTTAACTGGCAAAGATATCCTCTTAATAAGATTTATGAACCTCGCAATTCTGTCACTACTACAACAGAATCTCCTCCTATTACCACTTCAACAACTGCTTTTTACAATCCATGTACAGCTGGATGGTTCTTTTATGGTAATGCTTGCTATCGATATGTTAGTGGAACGGATCGAAGCCAAGCTAAAGCTGAACAATGGTGTGTAAATCAAGGAAAGAAAGGTCATTTAGTTTCCATTCACAGCATCGAAGAAAATAATTTTGTAAAAAGTAAGCCCGAAATTTATCTATTAACTGCAGTGACTAGAGTCGTCGTTGAGCCCGGGTGCTCCCAGTCTCTCCTTAATCGCTGCTGTTTGTCCGACATTCCGAGCCGGCCCGGGCGCAACGACAACTCTAAATGTGAAGACGACAAACTATATAATTTTAGGTTTAATTTTACCTGGTGACGATAATGTTTTGATTGGATATAACAACAATGCCTGGACAGATGCGAGTCCTGTTAATTACAACAACTTCTTGACAGCCGGTGGTAACAATGCTTGTGCATCGATTTCAGGTTCAAACAATCAATGGAAATCAGTTGATTGCAACGGCCCTTTCAAGCAATTCATCTGCAAAAAAAATGTTTAGAATTTTTACGTTCTGTTTTTTGGTTAAAGTTTTCGTTACCTCAGGGAAAACTGTTATATTGCATTAATTGTGTGACTGTGGAAGAGTTTTTTAATAAAAATTTAAGAGCAAATTTTGACTTCGGTTTTGTTGCATCGTTTTGAAATTAAAAATTGGTCAATTATTGGACTAGCTGAAAAACTATGATAAATGCGTTGATTTGAGCAACATGTTCTGAACTTTATTTTTTAATGAACTGCAGTGTTAAGAATTATAAAAAAAACAACAAAATAGAGATTTCTATTTAAGTAATGGGAATGATTACAATAAAAATTACTCTTTTACAAAAACTAGGTATAAAAAGATGCAGTAAAATGACTATCAACAAAAGAAAAAAATGAGGTAACAGAAAAAAAAAGATGAATTGAGGTAGCACAATTTTTAAAAAATCATAATACATTCAAAAAAAAAAAAAAAAAGAACAACAATCAGTATTAGAAATTACATTTTAATTTATAATTACATAAAATTTAATTATAAAAAGTTTCAAGAAGAATTTCATGTGGAATCGTTGCAATATCTTTTCGATCAATTTCATTCTTACTTTCAGCAATAAGCTTTATGCATTTTTGTTTCAAATCAACAAATTTATTGTCATGTGCAATTTTAACATATTCACAAACATTTTTGATGCCGACTTTTGCTTCAAGTAAATGGCAGCATTTGGCCTGTAAAATTATTAATCAGAGTAATTATAGTGGGATTTGAAGACCGAATTATAGGTGCTACTCTTGTGTTGACTTAATTAGCCTCTTAATTGTACACTGAGAAAAAGCCGTGACGCATTCATCACTTTTGCATCACTGACAGTGACGAAAAAACCCTCACTGGTGACGAATTCATCACTGATAGTGATGAATTCGTCACAGCTTCATCACCGGTGAGGTTTTTTTCGTCACTGCTTTTTTCTCAGTGTAGAAGCCCTCAGGTGATTACGAAGTTAAGTCCCTAAATTTACTCCGCCTAAGGGACAGTTCAAGACAAAATAATAATCTGTTTATTTAATAGCTAAACGAATTTAGCTAATAAGTAGTAGACGATATTTATTTTTGGTATAAAATTTTGTTGCTTATGGTTTTAAAGTGGTATAGTAGCAAGGATAACTTAAATAATCCATTAAAAAGTACATTTATAATATTTGAAAAGTATTCATTATGCAGAATTTTGTATATTTTATAAAAAAAATGGATATCGTCTGCTATTTATTGGCAATATCCATATATCCATGAAATTCGCAGATTTCGCCGATGATATTTTGCCCATCCCTTATTATGACGGGTATGCAGGCAAAATATGAAGATTAATCGTCAGTTAAAAGGCTGTAACAGGTTTAGCACTATTTTGGAGCCCAAAAAAAGATACCCGTTATCAAATATTTATGATTTTTATTGGAATCATTGCTTCTAACTTTTTTCCCAAACAATAAACAATAAAACTAACCTTCAATGCATCAATAGAATATTCATTTGCAAATTCAAGTAAACCAATTTCATCCCCATCTAATGGTTCATCTTTTCCGTACAAAAATGATAGAGCACGATAAATCGTTCCTGCAGTAAATTTAATACATTCAATTTCAACTGGTAAACTTTCTTCTGTAAAATCAAAGATTGACTTAAAAGCAGGAGAATGTGCTGCTAAAATAAAGCGATAAGATTTAAGTTCAACACCATTTGAAGCTTTAAGAATGACATCAGTGTATTCATTTTTGAGAAGAGTATTTTGAAGTTGAAGGAGAAGCTTTTGCTTTTCTTCTTTTAGGGTTGCTTCAGAAGCTGCAGTTTGTGAAGGCGATGTGGATGATGCAATTTTTGATGAACACGACGTAATATCAGATGTGGATGATGCAATTCCAGAAGAAACAACAGAAAATGAATCTTCTCCATCGCAAACTTTTAAACCTTCTGCAACAGCTGCTGCCAACGGATCACTTGAAAGCTTCTGGGCTTCCTTTGCACCACTTTTAATGAAACGCTTTGAACTTGGATTATAAGAAATATCTTCAAAAAGTTCATGAAAACTTTTTTCTACAGTATTTTTAAGGAAGTTTGCCATTTCACCGAATACTGGAAGTGGATCTGATGATGATTTTGTAGATGCAGATTCTTTTGCAGCAAGTTCCTTTTTCTCATCTTCTGTGATGTAAGTGAAGCTGAAGGTTCGAACATATGTTAGATCAGTGTTGAGAGAGAAGGTTTCATTGAGATTTCCTGGAACTCCTGAAAAAAAAACAGTATTCAGTTTATGCATTGTAGAACTATATTGCTCAAAAATACACTCTTTCTGCAAATACTTACCATCAATTTTAATATTATATGGATTCTCAATACAAACTGCATAATGTCCATCAGAAATTTTATTAATCAAAATCTTGTATTTAGCTTCATCATCATCAGGAAGTACAAATTCACTGCTATAAGTTTCAAAGAAACCCAAATTTTCAATGATTGCGGATTCAAGCTTGAAAGTACAAAAAAGCGTTCCATCTTTTGATTTTTCAAATTGAAATACTCCGGGATGTTCTTTGGGCAAAATATATTTTTGAGGTTCTGCTGGTTGAAGTTCAAATGTAATTTCATGGTAGGAGGCGCAGTAATAAGTGAGATAGAAGAAGGTTAGATGATTTTGTTCATAAAAATGTACTTTTTCGCAATCACCTGAAAATTTTTTTATTAGAAAATGCTGATTGTTATTTACCATAGTCGAGTGTTAAAGGATTATGGCGAATAAAATATTTTAAATTGGAGTGTCTAACAAACTAACTAATATACTAATTTTGCTACAACAAAAAATTTGCATATGAGATATCATATAGCTCCTTTATCATTTTAACAAATTTTGGCTAACAAAATGAGCGAAAACTGATTTACGGAACAATCTATGTGCTAAACTAAAATAAAGATAGATATGCAAATTTTGTTTCTGCTCCATATGATAATTCCACATGTACTGCTTACAAATCCTTAATTCCTAAAAGTACTTATGCGATAATATATATCCTTTTTTTTTGTTAAATGTTTCTGCGAAATTGTTAAAATGAACCTAACATGTGCTAGTACAGTTATCACGAAATTCTAAGCGGGGATAAAAAGATTTCATATGCAAATTTTTCTACACTATCAAGAAATTTGCTTGTGGAATATCACATGTCCATCCTTAGTACTTAAGTCTTTCTTACAACTTAAAGTAAACAGAAAATAATTTTAGCCTGTGATGACCTATAAATTTGCATAACAGTTTTTAAAAGACAGAGACCATATGCAAATTTTAGCACTCTAAAATTAGCTCCTTAGATATGGTATATACTTCCTTAATACACATGTCCATAAGGGATTTTCAAAGCAATGGTAATCAACAAAACAGATACATTTTTTTTCTCAAAGAAAGATTAACAGATGTTATATATCTCAGCTAAGCAAGCTTTGGAAATTACTGCTATCTACAGGATCTCACAAATGAGAATTACAGTTAAATTTAGTTAAAAGCCAGCCAAAGATTAACTGATATGAGTTAGTTCTTTAAAGCTTTCTTAAGAATGCTTAATTCATAAAAATTTACATATTGGATATTATGTATCCCCTATATTGTCAAAATGGATGTATTAAATCTCATCATGTTCAATAAACATACCTTCACATTTAATATTAACAATCTTTAAATTATCTGGTAAATTTCCAACAGCATATTTCCACGGTTCATTAATATCACCTTCAATTGGAGAATAAACAATAAAATGTTTTCCATGTACTACTTCAACTTTTGTATCACAAAATGTTGAAATCTTAACAGTTTTTGAGGTCATTGTTTCTGGAGGTGACCTGAAATTAGGAAGAAAATATTAATAGTGGCTGATTAATGTGAAAATATGGATATAGATATATAAAATAAAAAACACGGACAAATGGGATGGTAAGGTTACAAGAGGGATTTGATGGATTGGCATCTTTACAATGCGATCTTTTTAAACTCTTAAGAAACATCTACAACAAGATAAATACAACATCTCAGCAAGATCAACAGTTCAATATGCAAATTTTTTTAAACATAATACAATTGCACGTGGGGATGTCATATATCCGATTATGTGATCTTAAGCCTTGGGGACATTTGACGTCAAAATTAGAAGCATAAAAGCGACACCCATAAAAAATAATTCTGGGATATTATGCACTTATCCAGAACGTAGATGCTAACCGCTTGAATCAAGCCTTTGATATCCGTGTTTTTAGATAAGCTTCAAATACCAACAGAAAAATGTGCTACGGCAAAATATCCTGGAATCGAAAAATAGAAGGAAAATGCGATTAAATAAAATAAAACACAATTATTTAAAGTCAAAAATAAAGTAATATTTTGGTATGGCCACCAATCCAAAATTGACAGAAAAAATGCAAAGAAAAAAGTCATGTGATTTACAGCTGTTGGATAGAAAACTCTTCTTTTTAAGAATTTTTAGAGGACTTCAATGTGGCTGTCAAAAACCAGTTTTTGGCTCAATTTTTATAACATTCAATATTGCAGCATCAAAAAATATATATAATTTATGAGAAAATGTTTTAGCAATAAATATATAGCCTCTAAAATTTTAACCGTTAAATGCTAACATAATTACACGCAGAAAAGTCTTCTTAAACTAGCATTTAATGCTAATAATTACTGTAAAACTTATACATTTATTTTATCAATCCGTTAAAAAGCTAATATTAAAATCACATTACACGTTGATCACTTGAAGCATCCTTTTTTATCTACGAACAACAACTGTTTTTATGCAAATCTCTCTAAAGCCAGCCAATAACAACATCGAAGAAAAGAGAGATGAAGAAAGAATGCGACAAAATCAATATGAAAAAAATTTTTGGTGCTATTTTTGTCCCTCTTTTTCTTTTCTCTTGTTTGTCGTTCTCTGTCTTCTATTTTTTGCAACAAAATCTTTCACTCATATTTTTAGAGGGATGTACTGGACAACAATATATGCTTTTTAAGTTGTAATTAAAATTTTAATAACAGTCATATTTCTGCTGTAGTTTCTTGTCATTGTGTTTTATAGCTTAAAATGCATTTTAATTCTTGTCAAATATAGAAAAAATAAAATAAACAACATTTTAAGCCACTTTTGCTTGACAAAAATAAACGTTTTTATATTAATGAAATTATGTCAAAGAAGATTGTTTTTTGGTAAAAGTTAAAAATTTATTTTTCAACAAGGATGTTGTAAAGCTTTAAAAAATATTCAAAGCAGTGTTAAAGTATCGAATTGGAAAGAAAGATATTAAAAATGCTTATTCTTCAATGGAAGATGCACCACCTGAAGCATTAAAACATTTTGCTTTTCTCACTCGTTACAATATCATTCACCGTAAAAGAAATCCAAAATATTCAAACATTTTTGTTGCTGATAAACCTTGATTCCATCATTTTTGGATATCAAAGAACTTTGACGAAAGGTGGAGAAATATGTTCCATTTTTTTACTTCTTTTTATTCCATTTTCTTTATTTCTTTTTTGTTGATTAACGCCCTATTTCTTTGAAGTGACAAACTTGTTATTACAGAAAAGGGGAAAAACAATTTAGTAGTGATAAGAGCGATAGCAAACTAGAGCACAAAATTAACCGCTTAAGCTTGTTAACGTGAAACTGACAAACTTTTAAAAAAGTGTGTAGTGGCTTTTGCCGATGATGTTCTATTTTCTTACTTTTATCAAATTCATAAATGTAAAAGATATTTTTTTCATCTTTTAAAAAAATATATCAAATATTTAAAAATCATGAACATTATAAAGTAGAATGCACTAAAATAAATAATATCATTTTAGCATGTCACACACAGTCTGTATGAATAAAATTTCTGTGGTTTAGTATCAGTTTTTTGTCTCCTTTTGTACAACAGCATTTCCTAATTCTAAAACACCTTATCAGCAATATGGTTTTTTGGCATCTTTTTTGCCGTTCATTTTTTCTTTGTAGAGATAATCATTGTTTGTTTTATCAACAGACGTGAAAATTTATTCACCATTTGGAAGTTTTTTACATGTGATTAAGCCAAAAAATACACAATTGATCACTGCGTCGTTCATTTCTCTGTGAAAGTCAAAAATTCATTTGTTCCAGTTTTTGTTAAAGCTCAAACGTTGGGTAATTAAGCCTTAAAAATGTGTGTAATTCATTGCATTTTCTTGTCATGTTTGTAGACAATAAAATTATCGTAATTATTGTTTTCTATAAAAAAGAAAAATGCTCTCTTTTTTCACTATTTTTTTTAAAATTTCTTATAATATTCAAAGAAGATCAACAACAAAAAAAGAAGAGTGATTGCTTAAAAGCATAAAAAGCACTGCAAACGGAAAATGGAATCAATGTAATATTGCTAATCAAAACTATGCATTGGTGTCTGTTACAGAAAAAATATGTTGTTAGTAAATTCAAAAAGAAGGAAACACATTTAAAAACTACATCCAAAGAAACAAAATTTTTTTATTGTAAAATCACTTAAAAATTGCTAAAAATATTTTGCAAAAATGTTTCTTTTAAGAGCAAAAAATAAGAAATATTGCTTGTAACAAGTAATAGTGGTTGCAAAATTAATATTGCTGGTGTTTTATAAGTGAATGCAGAATTTTTTCCTTTTTTTTATATTTTGTTCAATCAAGTTTAGGGCTAACTACTGATAAATATTCAATGTTTTTTAAAAAAATATATATAAAATATTTAAAATCTCCACTATACAACAAAATACTAATTTTTATGAGTTACATTGCTCTTTTTTTTCTATCTTATTTTATCAGTTTTCTACTTATATTAACAAAAATGTGCCCCAATTTAAAAACATCTTATCAGCAATTTTATTTTTTTCGGCTCTTGTTTACTTTTACCTTTACAAAAAAACTAGTGATGAGCAGAAGTATACAAATTTGTCTCCCTTGGGAGACATCCCCTACTATTTAAGTCAAAATAAAATGTATTTTTACAAGTTTTTGTGTTTTGATACTATAAAAGATGTCACTTTGATGACAAAAAATAAATTATACATTAAAGTTTTAAAAAATCCAAAAAAACATTTTTTGACTTAAGTAGTAGACAATGTCTCCCAAGGGAAATAAATTTGTGAACTTCTGCTCATCACTGAAAAAAACCATTTTGCTGCCAAAGAGATATGCATGTAAAGATACATTGTTAGTGCTTAAACTTTGAGTAATTAAACTTTTATTTAATTGCTATGAATGCTCTCTTTTTTTTACTATTTTTCTTTTAAAATTTCCAAAAATATTCAAAGAAGATCGAGAACGAAAAAGGAGTGTGATTGTTTATGAAAGCATTGAAAACTGTAAATGGAAGCAAAGAAATATTGTTATTAAAATTAAGCATTTAGTGTCTTGTTACATCTTACAGAAAAAAATATTTTTTTAATAACAAACAAAAAAGTGAAAAACTTGCTTAATGCCCGTATATTCAAAAATTTATATTGTATTTGGCACTTTATAATGATGGCTAAAATTTAATTTCACGGTTCTCACCGTCAGTTGGGGACCTCTGTTATAAGCACTGTTAGAAAAAAGCATAAATTTTCACAAGTGATGACATTTTTTGCATTCCACTATCTCCATGAGTGAGATAAAGGAATTACTTTTTTTGCTATCTTCTTTTATCAATTTTCTTGTTGACACTTGGTGCACAAACATGCCCAGTTAGAGTCAAAAGATGTCTTATTAAAATTTTTGTTCAGTTTGATCTAGTTTGCCATTCTCTCCTTCCCATTAAATAAGAACATTTGTCGTTGAAAAAACTTGCATTTTGTTTTGAAGGAATTAATATAGCTTTTTAAGTTTTTGTTTTTGCTTGATATACGATGGTATTATTTTAACATAAATAATGCTTGGAAAAAATCACTAGGTTCATTTTTCAAAAATGGATGCATGCCCATTAAATTTTGGCTAGCAAACGCAGATTAGGCATATTATAGTCAAGATGACAATCCTGTATGAAGCTCTGTTGAAAATTTTATAAAAAATTCAAACCGAACATCATGTCTATTTTCTGTAGTACAAACAGAATGTGTATCAAATAAAAGTGCGTATTAAAAACGGAAAAAAGCATCAAAAAGTTTTTATAACTGTTAAAAGCAAAACAAAATGCATTAAGTGTCCACGGAAATTTTTACAAAAGAATTAATCATTGTCATAAGCTTGCTAAAGCTTCTCTTTTTTTTAAATTAATGTCATTTATAGCAAAATTAAGGTAATTTTATTTTTATTGTTGTTTTTACGCATAATCCTCTGTTTTTTAAGATCTATTATATTATTTTAACAGATTTTTAAATAAGATAAATTTTATTACTATAAAAAATTATAAAATATTCAAATCTAAATGAATATTATTTATGATTTTTCAGAGTCTTTGTCTTGTTCAAAGAAATTAAACATTAGAAATGGGCACAGCGTCTTGTATATCCTTGTAATGTTTGTAGAGAATAAAACTATCGAAACTGTTTTCTTCTTTAAAAAAGATGAATGCTCTTTTTTACTATTTTTTTCAAAAATTTCAAAAATATTCAAAGAAGATCGACAACAAAAAAGAAGAGTAATTGCTTAAAAGCATGGAAGCATTGGAAACGGCATATCAAAGCAAAAAATATTGTTACTATTATTAAGCATTTAAAACATTTAGTGTCTGGTTACATCTTACAGATAGCAAAAAAACTACTTTTTTTGCTATCTTCTTTTATCAATTTTATGGTAGGTACATGGTATACTAACATGCCCCAGTTAGAGTTAAAATATGTCATATCAAAATTTTTTTTTTGATTTACTCTAGTTTGCCATTCTTTCTTCCCTTTAAATAAGAACATTTGTCGTTGAAAAAGCATGCATGCATTTTATTTTGGAAGAATAAGCTTTTTAAGTTTTGCTTGATACAACGATAGTATTTTTAACATAAATAATGTTAGTAAGCTAATTCCATTTGTCTACTTTTAAATTGTTCCCATGAAACAGTTTTAAAGTAACCAGCATAAGCGAATTGGGCTTATTACAGTCTATATGACATTTCTGCATGAAAATTGTCATTTTTTTGAGTTCTGTTTTAAAATTGTACGAAAAATTCAGAACGAATATTATGTTTATTTTCTGTAGTATTGACAGAAAGTGCGAAAAAAAGCAGCAAAAAGTTTTTATAAATGTTAAAAGCAAAAATAAATGCATTTAATATACAATCAAATTTCTTTAATAGAATAATTCTATTCGCTTGCTAAAGCTTTTCTTTTTTTAAATTAATGTGATACATTTCAACAGTAAGAAATTTTATTAATATTGTTTGTTTTTAGGCATAAACCTCTTCGTTTTAAATTTTAATGTTTAGAATCAATTTATATTTCCTTAACAAAATTTTAAACAAGATAATTTTTGCTAAAATTTTCAAATCTTAATGATCATTATTTATGACTTTTCACAGTCTTTTTCACTTTTGCCATTTTGAGAACTCTTTTTGTTAAAAATAAAACAATGTCAATTTTTCTCAACAGTTTTAGGCATACTCATAAAAAGATCAATATTATTGAGAAATTGTCTGCGTAAAACTTCTCCAAAAAACTAAAAACATCTTCATCAGTTTACTTGTGTGTGTGAACATGTGCTTTTAATTATCCGTTTATAATATATTGATTGATAATCTTTTATGCAACTTTCATCTACAAAACAATAGGCAACAACAAAATTAATTTTTTGCTGTCAGTCTAATTGCATCGTACAGAAACAATTGTTGCTTTAATAACAAAAAATGAGAAAGATTGTATATAATTGGTGCCCCGTGGGTATAACATTTATATTTTTGCTGATGGGTTGTGCATATGGATGACGATAATGTGATATCACAATTGTCATTCAAAGGTGTCCGTGTAAAAACGGGTATGCATTTTAGGTTAATAATTCAGAGAAAGAAAAAATATATTACACCTTAAAAAATATATAAAATATTTAAAGAATTTTTTTCATGAACACTGTAAAACAAAAAACATAAGAAAAATGAGATGACAATTTTGCATTCCTCAACCTCCGTAAGGAAGGTAGAGGAATTGCTTTTTTTGCTACATCGTTTTATCAGTTTTATGGTAGATAATTGGTATACAAACATGACCCAGTTAGAGTTAAGAATGTCTTATCAGAATTTTTGTTTGATTTGTACTTGTTTGCCATTATTTCTTCCTTTTAAATACATTATTCAAAATATTAAAGGAAAAAACATGAACAGAAAAGCACACTTAACTGATCTTCAGCTTTTTTTTAACTGGCAGATTAGTCAACTACCAAATAACAATATTAGCAGAGAAATTCCACAAAAAATTTTATGTCTAATAACACAAGATAATTTTATTTTTTCTTTGTTTATTTCATAAAAAAATAGAATGAATTGCTTTTTTCATACTATTGTTGTAGATTTTAAATTTTTTAAATTTAATTTATTGTTCTATAGGAAATCAATGCCGAGTAAATAATAAAATTAATTTTTTATATTTGGTATCTTATTTATTTAAACACAAATTTATATATTTAAAAAAACTATAAAATATTCAAACAGCTGTGTTGTACTTCAACAATGCTATGATTGTTTAAGCAAACATTTTTGTCATTACAAGAAATTGTTTTGATAGGTCATGCGGACAATCACTCTCTTTTTGTCATATTTGAAAGAAAAAGTGGAAAGGTTGACGCACATTAACTAGTGACCAAATTTATCTCATTCCTTCTTTTTTCGTTTTTTAAAATGTTTTTCAATATTTTTTAAACTTAAAAATTTTTTATATTTTAAAGTTTTTTTCTTTTTTTTTATATTATTGGATTATGGACATAAAAGCACTTTTTATTGAAACACAAAAATATTTTGTGTAAACTACACATTAACTTTTAAAAACAAAGTTATTCTGTAGTTTACACTCTTTTTTTAAAACATTGTAATAGCCTTAAAGCATGCCGATTTTTATTGTTCATGGCTGGAATTTCATGTTCTTCATCTATAAATTATTATCACTTTTTAAATATCAATTTTTTTGTATTAATAAAAGCATATAATTATTTAAAAATAAAGGATTAAGAAAAGAAAAGAAAATATTCAAATAGCTGTGTTATTTTTCTGATGACCTGGTTGTATCTTGAACAATTGAAAGTAAAAACATTTTTTTTGCATTCTACTACCTTGATGAGAGAGACAGAGGAATAACTTTTTTTGCTGCCTCGTTTTATCAGTTTTATGTATGTTATGCAAACATGTCCCCGTAAGAGTTTAGAAACGTTGATGTTTTTCGCTCGATTTGCTTTTGTTTGCCATTCACTTTCCACTTTGAAAGACATTTTTGTTAAGACAAAGACATGCATCAAATTTTTGAAAAAAGACAGTTTTTGGTTGTTATTTTAAGAGAGGGCTAAACAAATCATATTCTTCTTTCCTTCATTTATAAAGTTGCTGTATTGTCTAAAGATTTAAAGAATCAATAAAATGATTTTTTGTGATACAGCACCGCCATTAACCAACAAAAAACAATTTTTGCAATAAAAATTATACAGAAATGAGACATTTAAAAATATTTAATGTTTAACAGCAGGTGTATCATTTTCAGTCTTCTTTCATAAAACGTTGGAAATTATTATTCTTTAAATGCCCCTAACCTCAAAATATATCAGTTTTATTTATTGTTTTAAAGCTTCCGCCAACTTTTTTTTAAACCTTATCAATACTAAATATCTGTATTTGCAACCTATTAATTTAAACTTAAAGTTGTAAAACTTAAAAAAATATAAAATATTCAAATACGTTGTTAAATGTTTCTATGGTCAACATCTACAGCATTTAAAAAATGATTTTCGTTACCACAATATAAAATTTTTTAATTATGAAAAAGTTCGAGCATTTGCTCTTTTTTTATACCCACACCTTGAAAAGAGACAACTTGACAAATTATGAATAAACAGCTTTTCTTTCTTTTGTTTTTTTTTTGTGCACATATTGTCAACAAAAAATTAGTTGGTTAAATCGACCGTTATACTTATTTTATGTGAAAGAATTTTATTCAAGTATATCTGTAATGGACACTAGAAATTTTTCTTCTATAAAGCTTGGTGTGATACGCTATCACTTAAATATTAGTTTGGCTTTAAATTTTACTTAGTAATGTATATTTATAGTGTGCAAGAGCCCTCACTACCATCACTCAGCTTAAAAATGGAACTTCTATGATTTCCATATCATCTAATCTTAAAAGCTTAGTGTTATAGTAATCCATTTGATAAAATGGGAAATAGTTTTTGTTTGTGATTTTATTTTAAAAAATATACAAAAAATTCAAATGCAAGACTGACACTTGTAAAAATTGCTTTAAAAAACACAACCAAAACTTTTTACAAAAATTAAAGCACTTAAAAAACGCTTTAGCCAAAGATAATGGTTGCTGATGAACATTAGTTTGTTTCTGAGAGAACAAAAAGATTGACACTCTTTAAAACAATCAGCGACAATATAATATGAGCTGTTTTTGCCAGAAATACAAGCAATTTTTTGCAAGTACAAGTTGACATAATTTTGTAGCTGATAAAAAATTACTTTTCTTTTACAAAATTTGATCTGATATGGTATCAATCAAACATTTTTTAATGTTAATTTTGTAACAACAATATTTATAATGTACCGAGCCTGTCACTTTTATCATCAGAATTAAAAGCGACAGGATATGCCAATGTTATTTGGTCTTATATTTGAAACCCAACGTTATAGTATTCCAGTTTGTAAAATAAAAAGTTTATGTTTGTGATTGCTTTTAAAAACTATACAAAAAATTCAAAAAGAGAGCTTGATCATCGGACTGATTGTTTAAAAAATTGAAAATTGTAGCAGCATTTAGCTTTTACAAAAGCACTTAAAAACATTTTAGTTTGATGATACTTCCTTCACTGGAAAAACAAGGAATAAGCATGTCTGCTGCGTATAATTAAAAAATAGCTTTTATATTGTATATGTATGTACATTAAGCATGAAACATTTTGATACATGTTTTTTAGCTTAAAATGTTTGTGTGGTTACAATATACGTTGTTGCTATAATTTCTTTTAATGTTTTTGATCAAAAACCAGTTAAATGATGGGTCCAATTTAAGTAATGCTTTATTGTACCACAAATGATCAATGATAAAGAAAAAAAAATTGCTTTTCAAATCCATAAAATTGGCCGTCGATCGTGTTAACATTTGCTTTATTTGGAATTCCCCTTGAACAGGAGAAGTATTTCTTTAAGCATTTATTTAAAAATCCAAAAAGAGCGAAACTCAAAAAGTGACATTTTCATTTTGACTGTACCATTGTAAAATGAAATCAGACAGAGAGAAAGTGTCACCGTACAGCAAAACAACTATATTGTATGCTGCAAGATCTTTATCGTGATGTTACATGAAGGTTTTGCACAAAAAAATAACAGATTTTAATTTGTCCAAGAAATAATTTTTAGTGAAAAGTATTACACATTTTTGATGTCTAAAGATTAAAAAAATCTATAAAATGATTTTTTGTAATACAGCACATCCATTAATCAATAACAACAATTTTTGCAATAATGATTATCACAGAAAATTATTATTCTTTAAAATCATTGCCGCTAACTTCAAAATATATCAATTATATTTATTGTTTTAAAATTGCTTCCGTAATTGTTCGAAATCTTATCAATACTATTATACTTCAACATGTTCGTCTTGAGATGGCATATAATCCATGTAGACGGAATGTGTCCCATAATTACCATGATTGTAAAAAATTCTCATTGTGGTTTGGCGAGCTTGGAGTTGAATATTAATTTCCCTTGCATCTTCTTTGCATCCAGCAGCTGCTCCTTTACAATTTTTATAATTTTGTTGAACTTGAAGGCTACACATAGATAGAACAGTATCACTAAAAGATATTAATATGTTTTTAAAAATTTAATTTTGGGAATATTAACTTACGGAATGTTAAGACGAATATTCATTTTTGCAACTGGAGTATGATGTACAGCGGTATCTTCAAATCCAAATGGGGAAACACTGAATTGTAAAAATTATAATTGTTGAATCATATCCTAGCCATTTGATATGATAAATATATCTGTATTTGCATGCTTTTAAATTTTTAATTTACATTTTTCAAATTTAACAAAAATTATAAAATATTCAAATAATGTGTTATGTGTTTCTATAATCAACATCAACAGCCTTTAAAAAAAGATTTTTGTGACCACCAAAAATTTTTATATATCTAGCCAAGGTTCGAGTATTTACTCGTTTTTTTAACCCCCACCTAGAAAGGTGACAACTTGACAAATGATGAATAAACAGCTTTTCACTCGTCCGTTTCTTTTTCTTTGTGCACATATTCTCAACAAATTAGGAGTTGGTATAATCGGCCGTAATAACATTTTATGTGAAAAGAGTTTTGTTTAAAAAAAGCTGTAACGGACAAAAGAAAATGTTGTCACATATTAGTTCAACGTGAAAAACGTAACAGAATTTATTTTATATTGTGCATGCCCCAATATGACCATCATTCAGCTCTAAAATTAAAATTGTATCATCATTTCATATACTCAAAAATTCAGTGTTACAGTAATCCATTTGATAAAATGGGAAAGCTTTGGTTTATGATTTTATTTTGATAAAGATACAAAAAATTCAAAAATAAGATTGACACTTGCAATGACACAACCAACGCTTCTTTTTTTATAAAAATTAAAGCACTTAAGACGCTTGTTAGTCTGATGACACAGTTTTTTGTGTGTTTTGGAGAAACGAGCAGCTTTTTTTGTCACTTTAACAGGAATCGTTTTTTCTTCCTTCTTTTTTTATTCTTAGTGAAAAGTATTTTGCTGTCTTAAATAATTATACAAAAACAAAGAAAAAATATCAAGAAAAAACTCGTTTCTCTAATATCTAGAATGCAGATAAATTGTCTAGAGTTAAGCTTTTAGCGAATGTATTTTTAATTTTTAATTGCTTTTTTATTAACGATAAGAATCGTATTGCTTTTTTAAAACATTGTTGTCAGCTTTAAACCGGACCAATTTTTATTTATTGCTTGACGTTTATCTTTCTTTTTTATCAATAAGTAATAAACAGTGTTAATATCAGTTTTCTATATTTGGCAACTGATCAACTGAAGCATATATTATTTGGATTAAAAAAACTATAAAATATTCAAATATAAGTGTCGTTTTTCCATGATGAATATTTATGACTTTAAAAAAAGATTTATACCGCGACAACAACAATTTTTGATAAATCAAGCTAGAAATGGGACAAACAATATCTTTTTGTCAAACTTGGATTAAAACTGACAGATTAACAAATGATGGATTAACATCATTCTTTTGTTTCTTTTCCTCTGTGCACATTTTTAAGAGACCCTAATAAACTTTTAGGGCTACCTCTTTTGTGTTGAAAAACAACGTCTTCAAATGTAAAAAGTCCATCTAATTTATGTATGC
This sequence comes from Panagrolaimus sp. LJ2400, assembly GCA_024447215.1. NCBI lineage: Eukaryota > Metazoa > Nematoda > Chromadorea > Rhabditida > Panagrolaimidae > Panagrolaimus > Panagrolaimus sp. LJ2400. The sequence goes on along the minus strand of JAMRYA010000014.1, from coordinate 1,824,187 downwards.
TCATTTATTCAACAGAGAGACAGCGAACATTTAGATTAATATGTTAAATCATAAACTTAAAATCACAATTTTTTCTGATATACGATGATATATTTTAAGTTAACATAATTAAAGTTAATAATTGCATTCAACCCATTATCTAATAATGGAATAATCCCCATAAAGCTTTCATCAACAAACGCAGATTTTTAATACTGCTATATAAAGTTTTTGTATAACTGTCAGTTTTTTGATTTTTGTTTTAAAATTTTATAAAAAATTCAAATAGAATATCGACAAAAAGCTTTTAAAATAAAATAGAATGTTGAAAGAAAAAAACAACAGCCGACAGTTTTTATAAAAGTTAAAAGCATTAAGTGTCCAAAAATGTCATGGAATAATACATTATAATTTTTATCTGCAATAACTTCTCTTTTTTCTAAACCAATGTCGTTTATTGCAATATTAATCATTTTTTCTATTGTTCATTTCTTTGTTGAACACCAATTGTTTTAATTTATTACTGTATCATTCACTTGTATCTTTGAAAATTGTTAAATATGATCGTTGTACTTAAAAAAATTATATAAAATATTCAAACACACATGCCATCTATTTAAATGAGAAATTGTGACGCCATAAGGCGTGGATCGACTGATGTCGATAAGAGAAGGCGGAGAGAGTGTTAGAAGAAAAGAAGCTTAGTATAAAAGTAACGCTTACCGTAGACATCCCCAACTTGGGGTGGGGTTTCAGGCCCATATTTTGCCCATAGACTCGTCTACTATAAGCTAGTATTCAGGCAAAAATACAGCTGCATAATCCTCCTCCCTGGGATTTAATAGCTAAATGAATATAGCTAAAGTAGCAGGCGATCAATAGTTTTTATATTAGAGACATCCAAATAAGGCAGGAAATGAGGCCCCATTTTTTGCCTATATACTTACCTAGTTAAGGGATAATACGGGACAGAATATCAGCACTAGAGTTCAGTCCCCTCACATACTTTTGTATACATAGATTACGTTATATGTACTTATTTACGTTTATGTTGGATAGCAACTGATTGATACCTATGCTTTGTATGATTTCACAAAATTAATCCCTTGCTACGAATATGACAAAGTAGGCTTAGAAACTTGATTTAAATTTAATTTGAGCCAATACAATTCCCAAAAAATAAAGTATCTCGAACCCTGATATAGCTATCGTCTACTATGGCTATAGTTATAACGAGTTTACTTGACATAAGATGTGTATATATATATATCAAACACGCAAATTCTCCAAAATGTATTTCGTTAACTCTGAACTTTTTTTTGCAAATGTCCTTAAAAGCTGAAATAGTTTTTTTTGCAAACATAAAGGTGCAGTCTATTATTTTTGAATTGCATGAATTGCGGCAATATTAAACATCCTTTATTGCGAATTTAGGTTGAAATCAAATCTTTTTTTTATTAATGGGATATATTCAGTTCTTTCGAGTTTTTTAGATTGTATGTCAAAAAGTATTTTATATATTATTCCGTTTTTTTACAAATCATCTTAAACATGAGTTAAAGGTGTTAATAATAAACGTTTTTCCAAGAAAGACTGAGTTCTTCACGTTTATCATCTGAATTAAAAACGACTGGATATGCGATTGCTAGTTGGTATTATATTTCAAATCTAATGTTACATTATTACCAGTCTGTAAAGTAAAAAAAAAGTTATTGTTTGTGATTGCTTCTAAAAAATATACAAAAAATTCAAAAAGAGAGCTTCACACTTTCAATGACTGTTAAAAAATTAAAAATTTTAGCAGCATTTAGCTTTTACAGAAAGCACTTAAGACGCTTCAGTCTGCATAAAATTGAAAAATAGCTTTTGTTGTTGTATATTGTACGATAATGCATGAGCAATTTTGATACATGTTTTTAAGCTATAAATATTTGTGTAGATACAATGTTTGAATAAATGATGTTTTAAGAAAATTTGTTTCAACACAGTTTTTAGCGTCCGTAATTAAATATGTCCCAATAAAGAAGTAATTTCTATTTGGACAGTCTTTGTTTGTTATATACTATATGTCCGTATATAAGCTGTTTCTTTAATTACTTTTAATAATTTCGTATAAAAACCAGTTAAAGGGGATGGGTTCAATTAAAGCAATGACTTTTGGTACCACAAAGGACGCCCATCATCAAAAATGAAGCATGAAAAGTTTTGTTTCTAAAATGAAATGAATATATTCTCTCATTGTTAAAACTGACGGTCGCGTGTGTTAACTTTACTTTATTTGGAACCACCCTTTAACAGGATAAGCATTTTTTAAACATTAATTTAAAAATTCAAAAAAAACGAAACTCAAAAAGTGACACTTGTTTTTGGAGTGTACTATTAAAAAGTGAAATCAGAAAAAAAGAAAGTGTCATACAAAAGAAAACACTTAAAACACTTTAATGCTTTTTGCAATGTAATTTTGCCTTCTTATTTAAATGAAATATGAGAAATAGGATGTTATAAAATTTACTTTTTTGTTTACAGATCGTTTTTTCTTTTTTTTCTAACTGTGATAATGAGCGAAATGACCCCTTTAGTCTTGCAGTGAAAACAAAGATCAAGCGAAAATATTAGTTGAAATTGAAAATATGTTGCAAATAAAGTTAAAGCATCAGGCACTTATTCAAAAAGACGGCAAAATATCAAAGGCACGCAGTCTCTGAAAGTGATAGCTTCGAATTTTTGTCTTTTGTTGTTCTTGATAGCTCGTTTACAAACAGAAAAGTGCAGTCTATTATTTTTGAATCGCATGAATTGCAGCAATACTAACTTTATTTATTGGGAATTTTGGTTAAAAACAAATCAATTTTTTATTAATGGATGATAACCAGTTGTTTCCAGTTTTTTAGATTGTATGTTAAAACGTACTTTATATATAAAAATCATATTAAACATGAGTTAAAGGTGTTAAAAAGATACAAAATATTCAAAAAAAATTGATGAATTTATTGAACAAGATGCTTGAATGAACAATGAAAAATTTTTTTGTTGTTCTTTGAAGAACATTTTTTTAAGAGCACGAACAAGAACACATGCATGTAAATGTGCGTCTGAACTAGATGCTTGAATGGACAATAAAAAGTTTTAACAAAAAACATTTTTAATAAGAACACATAGATGTGCTTCCAGTCCAGAAAAAGGTAAAACAAAAAAAACATCAATAATAGAATGATGGAAAAATGGTGTTGCAAGAAGGCAACAAAAAACAGCAGCAGCCGCCACCCGATGTGATGGAAATTTTTGATTGCTTTTGACAATTTTGATGAAAAGTGGAAAAACAAGGCAAAAATTCTTTAAAAAACAATTGATATTTGACATACGAGTTAACTAATATTCTCACAAATTAAACGTACAAGGTGATTTCTTTTATACTTTTTCTATTTTAACTAATTTAAGTCATGAATGTTTTCTTTTTTTTAATTATTAATGAATCTTTTGGCTAATAAATAATGCGTCTTGATGTTTAATTAGCACAGAGCTTTGTTCATTCTTGAAACTGGGTTTATGTGAAACAAATATATTTGATTTTTAAAAATAGACATTAAATATTCAAAGAAAAATTTGCTGGCAAAGCTATTTCAGTCAAATCGAATTTCACAAAACGCAAGAAAAAATAAGTTCTATTTTTCTTTCTTTTCAGGTTTGGCATAATTCTATAAAAAGGCAAGAATGTATGTGGCATGTTCATCCCATAAAAAGATCAAACTAAACACAATGTCTGTAAATGAAGGCTGAACCAAATTTATCCTTTTATTATTAATGGAACATTGACAATTATTTGTCCACCAGATTTTTAGATTGAATGTTGAAAATGTTATTTATATAATTTCGTTTTTTTAACTGTTTAATTTTACATAAGTATAAATTGTTAAAATATTCAAAGAAAAAGTGATGAATTAATCGAACTTGATGCTTGAATGAACAGTGAACAGTTGTTTTGTTCAAATCGACACTTTGATGAACGCAAGAAAAAGTGAGTTCTGTTGTTTTTCTTCACAAGTTTTGCAGAATGCCAAAAAAGGCATGGATGTATGTGGTATGCTCATTCAAAGTATCGTAATAATCCATTTAACAGCGGTAAGTAGATTGTACATTTTTGAAGATTATGTAGCAACCTTTAAAAAAGCTTTGATGTACTCCACCACTGCACTCAGTTGATGTCATTTTTTATTATAATTTAAAAATCAGATGGATTTCAATCAAATGCTTCTGGCAATAGTTATTATAGTAATAAACGCAATAAACAACAATCATTTTCATTCAGGGGTCCATCATCCTCAAGCTATCGTCAACATCAACAACAACAAAGTTCATCTTTTCAACGACCATATCCAAGCCTTCAATTTAATGAACTTCCACTTCCTCGAAGATAAATGAAGCTAGAGTTTGTTGGATAAGTTGTTTCCAGGTTAGGTTAATTAATTTTTTGTATTTTGTCTATAATACTATTATTATTAGATCCTTGTAAAACTGCAAGTTCTGTTTGATCATTTTATGCTTCTTTTTTTGTTCAATGTCTTTAACATTTGCTTTTCAATTTTGCAAGCTTTTTTACTGTTGTTTTGTAATTGCTCTTTCTAATTTTGTTCTTCCACTTGTTTTTTTTACACAGAAAAAAAAAACTTATCATGGTTTAATTCATTTTTTCAACATCTAAAATAAAAGTTTTACTAAATCATCTTCACATACTTCAGTAGCCGATTCAAAGACAAGTTTAATATTGAACATATAATTTAATCTTATAAAAAAAATCCATCCAAAAAATTTTAAAGATAAAAAGCATTTGTGGCTGTAACATTCCTAATTTCAAGAGGCTCATTTGAGTGATATTTAAGAAAGCTTGATCAACAAACAGAGAGTTTTTATAGTACTATATATAGTGTCTGTATGAAAGTGAAAACTGTCAATTTTTAAATTGTGTTTAAAATTTAACAAAAAATTCAAAAAGAATGTACACACAATGTGTTTGAAATGATAGTGAATGTATGAAAATGAAAAGTAGCTGCCGAGGGTTTTTATAAAAATTAAAAGCATTCAGTGTCCAACTGTCTGAAAATGACAGGTTGTAATGATGAATGCAGCATGTTCACGTTTTTTTCTTCTCAAATATCATCAGACTGGGAAAAATGAACACTTTTTTAATAACCGGAAAAGTTATTTGTTTACTGTTCATTAGTATTTCCTGAGTGAGCTTCTGCTTTTAACTCTTCTTTGATTAAAAAAAGATAGACAAGCTTTTGAAAAAAATGCATTTTTTTGCAAGTGTGAATTTTGTAGACACATTAATCTGTAGTCGATAAAAGAATGTTTTCAGTTACAAAGCTTTATGTAATACGGTATCAGCTAAATATTTTTTTGACGTTAAGTTTGTCATAATAGTTTTTATAATGAGCAAAAAGCCTTCACTGCCATTATTTACCTTAAAAATGAAGTGTTTGTTATGCTGAAATTTTGCAAGCTTTTGCTTTGGATTACAGGGATACAGAAAACCTTTTTCTAAAATTTTAAAGTTTTCCTTAATGATCTTTTTTTAAAACTATACAAAAAATTCAAACGAAAGATTCTAAAAATGGAGCTTTTAAAAACACAACAAAAAACTGAGCAAACAAAGTTTTTTGACAACTATTAAAGCACTTAAAAAATTTAAGTCTGCTCACACAATATTAAAATAAGTGTCTGTTTGATAAAAAATAATTTTTATGATACAATTATAGTATAAGCATTGTTATGTGATTGCATATAATATGATTTATGCTGTATTTTCTGTAGTTTAAAATGCATTTTAATTCTTGTCCATAAAAAATTAAATAAAATAAGCACTTTTGCCTAATAAAAGAATCATTTTTTATTAATGAGATTTAAAGTTACTTTTATTTTTGTTTCTTAGTAATATCTGAGATGGTATGGATAATGACGTTGCTTTTTCAATCCGATTCATGACTTTTACAGTTTTTTATAAATGAACTTCATTAGCGTTTCTAACTCAGAAATCGAGCTAATATTTTCTTTACTGGAGATGCACCTGCTGAAGCGTTAAAGCACTTCGCTTTTCCTACTCGTTACAATATCATTCGCCGTAAAAGATATCCAAAATATTCAAACCTTTTTGCTGCTGATAAGCTTTCTGTCCTTTAAGATCATTTTAGGATATCAATGTAATTTAAGGAAAAGCGAAGAAATCGGTTCCGTCTTTTATTCCATTTTTTTTAAGCTCTTGTTTGCTATTGCAAAAAAATCATGCTTGCATTTTGTTTTGAAAGAATTAATTAAATTTTTGCTTGATATACAATGATATTATTTCTAACATAATCTTCATTTCAAAGGATCAATCTCATTTGAAATTGAAGCTCTTGATCAAAAATGTTTTATGCGACTTTCATCAGCAAAACAATAGGCAACAAAGAACTATTTTTTTAGTCTGTTTGGTTACATATTACAGCAAGAATATTGTTTTAATAATAAAAAATAAGAAAGACTGTATATAATCAGTTTTTGTAGATGTAACATTTATATTTTTACAATTTGTTGCAATGACAAACATTTTTGTCATTGCAACAAATTGTTTTGCCAGGTCATGCCAGCGACCGGACAGTCACATACCCATCAATGCTTGGTCAAGGGAAGCAGATTTTTGATATTACTATATAATGTTTCTGTTAAAAGTGAAAATTGTCAGTTTTCTGAGTTTTGTTGAAAATTTTACAAAGAATTCAAAGTAAATATCAACAAAAAGCTTTTAAACTAAAAGAGAGATTAGGAAAATAAAAAGCAGCAGCAGAACGTTTTTATAACAAGTAAGCACTAAAAAAAGTATTTAATGTCTGATTACGTTTTACAAAAGAAATATAGAATAAATTATTCGTCTGCTAAATCTTATATTTTTATATTTATGGTCGCACACTGCAACATTGATTAGTTTTATTAGTACTGCAATGCTGTTTTTTTCTTCTTCATCTTCATATAAATATTTTTAATACTTATTTAAAATCTCATTTAATCTTTACTTATAAATTTTTTAATTAACGTTTTTTTAGTTTTAAAAGATTATAAAATATTCAAAAAACTGTATCTATTCAAATGACCTTTGCATACGATAGTTTTTGGTATCTTGATGATTCTAGTTAAAGATAGACTAACGGTTATTTTCTCTTTAGTTTTACAATCTCAGAAAAACAATCAATACTTTTTAACAGAAGAAATTGTCTGTTTACTTTTCATAAGTTTTGCTGACCGTAAAAATTCCTCAAGTGATGACAGAGTAGAGGCCCCATATTTTGCCCAAATACTTGTTTAGTTATGAGATAATTGGAGACGAATATCAGCAGCTAAATCCTCGATCTGTGTATTTAATACATATATGGATTTAGCTAATAAATTGCAGACGATATCTATTTTTGTTATAAAAATTTTGGTGTCATAAGTAACCTTATTTCAAAAAATAAAGGGCAGTAAATAACAAGTTGCTATTACCAGCAAAAAACATATTTTTTTAGAAACACTTCGGTAGCTGACAAAAAAAGTTTTTAGTTACAAAATTTGATGTGATACAGTGTCAATTAAAATTTTTGTCATACTAATATATATAGTGCACATGGTCGACTTTTAATGTTTCCTTATAACTGGTATTTGAATTATTCCAACATCATTTTAAAACCAATATAACCGAATTTCATTTAATTCTAAATAAAACAGCTTTTTTGGAGGTTATTTAAAAATTGTACAAAAGATTCAAAAAAATGATCCACGCTTAAAGGGAATGCTTTCAAAAAATACAATCAAAAACTGAGCAATAAAAAGTTTTTTTTCAAGAACACTGTTATAACTGGAGTTTAGCTTGTCTAACTCTAAAGCACACATTCCTCGTTTATCAGTGAACTAGCTTGGCGCCTTTCGTTGACGCACATTGTCTATCACTGATAAGCCTGATCTTTGTCTCTAACATTTCCTCCTATTGTCTATGACTATATAAGCATAGAATGTAGTTATATTCTTTTTTGCTTTATATACGATAAGAAACGTATTCCTTTTTCAAAATACTGATGTCAACTTTATAACGTGTCTGTTTTTTTTTATTGTATTAATCAAAACTTGTTTTACTCCTCAACAAATAATAAACAGTGTTAATGTCAATTATCTATATTTGGCAACTTAACAACTGAAGCATATACTATTTTGGATTAAAAAAACTATAAAATATTCAAATATTTGTGTTGTGTTTCTATAATGAATATCTTTGACTTTAAAATAGGGTTGATGCCACGACAACAAATAGTTTTGATAAATCATACCAGAGATGGGATAATCAATATAGTTTTGTCACACTGAGAAAAAATATAGACAGCTTGACAAATGATGGATAAGCAGCACTCTTTTGTTGTTGCTTTTCCTCTGTGTACATTTTTTAGGTGACTCTAATAAACTTTTAGGGCTACCTCTTTTGTGTTGAAAAACAACGTCTTCAAATGTAAAAAGTCCATCTAATTTATGTATGCTCATTTATTCAACAGTGCGACAGCGAACGTTTAGATTAATATGTTAAAACATGAACTTAAAATCACAACTTTTTCTGATATACGATGATAGTATTTTAATATAGTTAAAGTTAATAATTGCATTCAACCCATGATCTAATAATGGAATAATTCCCATAAAGCTTTCATCAACAAACTCAGATTTTTGATACTGCTATATAAAGTTTTTGTATAACTGTCAGTTTTTTGAGTTTTGTTTAAAATTTTACAAAAAATTCAAATAGAAAATCGACAAAAAGCTTTTAAAATAAAATAGAGTGTTGAAAGCGAAAAACAGCAACCTAAAGTTTTTATAAAAGTTAAAAGCCCTTAAAGCATTAAGTGTCAAAAAGTGTCATGGACAAATACATTGTAGTTTTTGTTTGCAATAACTTCTCTTTTTTTCTAAACCAATGTCGTTTATTGCAATATTAATTATTTTTACTATTGTTTTGCTGACCACCAATTGTTTTATTTTATTAATGAATTAATCACTAGAGTCTTATAAAATTGCGAAATATGATCGTTGTACTTAAAAAAATTATAAAATATTCAAACACACATATTATCTATTACAATAAAAAATATCAATGGGTTCTCAGGAGAGAAAAAACTGTACATATTTCACCTGCTGTTTTGAGGAGGGAGTAAAAAATAGAGCAAAAAAGGGTAGTTTAATTTTATGCATAAATGCAGACTTGGAAAAAATGATCAACATTTTTATAACCGAAGAAAATGGCTGTTGAAGGTACATTAGTTTTGTGAAGTGAACTGACACTCTTTAAGACAATCAACGACAACAAAATATGACCTGTTTTTTTTTAAGTACAAATATTTTGTTGACACAATTATGTAGTTGATAAAAAGCACGATTTTTGTTATTAAGTTGGGTGAGGTATGGTATCAATCAAACACTTTTTAGCGCTAATTTTGTAACAATATTTATTTATAATGTACACAACCCCTCAAGGTCATCATTCAACTTAAAACTGATTTGACGTGCACATGTTATTTGGTCTTATATTTTAAATCTAATGTTACATTATACCCATTTGTAAAATAAAAAAATTTTTTGATTGTGATTGTAACTATACAAAAAATTCAAAAAGAGAGCTTGACATATGAAGTGACTGTTTTAAAAATTGAAAATTAAGCAGCATTTTGTTTTTACAAAAGCACTTAAAAACATTTCAGTATGTTTTTTTATTATTAATGGAGTTTTTTACCAATAAATAAAGAAAGTCAAATAATTTTGTTTTACATAAAACTGGTTTATATATTCAAAGAAAAATTTTCTGGCAAATCAACAGTTCGCTAAACGCAAAAAACGATTCTGCCTGTTTTCTTCGCAGGTGTGGCATAATGCCAAAAAAAAGGCATGAATGTATGTGGCAAGGTCATCCCATAAAAAGGTCAAACTTGAGTCACCGATGACACAATGTCAGTAAATAAAGAAAAGGAAATGAATCTACTATGTTGCAAAAAAAGCTAGAGCACAAAGAACAGATGTCCCATCCAAAAAGTCAGCAAAATATCAAAGCGTGCTATCGCTGAAGCGACTTGTGATAGCTCCGAATTTTTTCTTTTGGTGTTCTTGATGGCTCTTTTACAAACAGAAAAACGCATTCTCCTATTTTTTTTTGTGTGAATTGCAGGAATAATAATTTCATTTTTCGGTGATGTTTGTTAAGATCAAATTTATTTTATTATTACTGATTAATATTGGAATTTTCCTGTTTTTTTGATAATATTTTAAAAAGTATTGTTTATATCATTCTATTTTTTACGTATTAAATTAAACAAAAGTTTAAATTGTTAAAAAATATAAAATATTCAAAGATAAATAACATTTCTGTTTTTTAACAAACATCTTTTTACAGCGCCAACAATGACACATACGTTTGTCGTCGTTCATTCATCGTCCAGAAAAAGGTGAAACAAAAAAAGATCGATAATAGAGCGTTATTAGAAGAAAGCAAAAAAAGCAGCAGCATGTTTGTGTGATGATGCTTTTTGATTGCTTTTGACAAATTTAATGAAATGTTTAAAAACAAAGCATGGATTCTCTAAATAACAGTTGCTGTATGGCATACAAGATAGCTAGTATTCTCACAAATTAAGGAAAAAGTCAAAAACACACTTTTTGGCATTCAAATGCTGCATAACATATGATATGTCGGGTTTTGCTTGTTACGTATACGGCATAATTCAGTATGATATATGTCATGAAGAAATCGCTTTAAACGTTTATATTAAATACTATCAAATGTTTTTCTGTTCAGTTTTTTATATTTTTCAAATATTCAAAGAAAAGAAATCAACAATGATTTTAAAAAGAAAAAGCAATGTAAGCTGTTAAAAAGCAACAAAGATTGTCACAAAACAATAAAGCATTTAAAACATTGTGTCACTATCATTTTACAACAAAGAAAAGAAATTTTAATTTAAACAAAAAAGTGTATATATATATATAAGTTTCATTTGTTCAAAAGAGCAGTTATTTGCATTATTTTTAATGAATTGGCTGCCAGAAAATTTCTCTAGTAAAAATGTTCAACAATTATTTAAACTTTTTTGTTTCGTCTTATCTTACTTTTGTGATACACTGATAAAAAGCGACAGAAAATTCTTAGATCCTTCATAAACAATTTTGCAATACAATTTTTGTCTGTATTATAAAATAAAAAAAAACAGAGTATTTTTTAAGAATTTTGTGTTGGCGGTATAAAATCAGATATAATTAATTCTATTATTACTGGAAACAATTTTTTAATTTTTTATCACTGACAATTGTGAAAGCTTTTTTTAAATAAGAGTTGCCAAAATATAATAATTTGGTTTTTGTATTATTTTTAAAGTATTCAAAGAAAATAGTTACCATGCAAAAGAAAATTCTCCAGTCATTGTTTTTCTCTATTTCATGCATCAACAGTGATCTTTTCTCTGCTTGTTTATTTCTCACAGTTGCCACAATTGATTTGAAAAAATTTCACGATTGCTACCTCTTGAGACATTCTTCAGTTAACTCTATTCCCCACTTTCTCATTAATGTTAAAGAAAAGATAAATCAGTCAACAGTTGTATAGGAAAAAAATTTTAGTCATGCTGTTTTTGAATATTTTAAAGATTATTGTTTGATCAGTGAAAAATTATATTTGTGATTTTAAACTTTTTTTTACAGTAAATTATTTTTATTATGTATTAATTCCCTCTTCGATATGGGAACATTATTTATTGAAGCACAAGAAATAATTTTTTGACAAGTTAGAAATTAATTTTTGTTTGTTAATAGTCTTACACAAAGTTTGTAAAATTTGCATAACAACATCTCTTTTCTCTGCATTGAACTTTAAATAAAATTTTAAAGAAAAAATTTTTTTGACTAGCGTTCACATTTTACGAAATCGAAAAGAATATTTGACATCCTTTTGCGCAAAAATAATATTGTGTCAGCAAACTTGCTCTAACAGATCAAAGAGGCATAGAGCGCAATAGGTATGCGTAGTGCCATCTGCTTTAAAAGGAGGAGGAGGAGGAGCTTGATCAGACATTTTGCGCGGTGTTTAGTCAAAGTAAAAATTTTCAGTTGCTGTTTTGTTTCTACTGACTTTTTTGATTTTCAGCTTTCTCCTTTTCAATTAACATTTTTCAACTATTCACTCTATTTTTTTCCTAAAATTTTGTAATTCTTATGTTTCGCCATTCTTTTTTTATTTAGAAAATAGGGGCAAGCTTGAATGCTCCGTGAAATTATAGGAACATCTCAAAAATTTTTAAATAAATGTTATTTTTGTAATTTATTTTTAAATCGATTTGATGCAACAACACTAAAAATAGATTTTTTTGTTGTTATCGTTTGACGATTTGGTCCTTGCTGACATAATTCTATAACGAAAATTCATTTTTAGATTTAACCATCATCATGTCATGCTGTATGAATATTTTCAAAAAGAAAGCAAATTCTGATGATGAAAGTGAAGAAGATGAAGAAATGACAGCTGAAGAAAGGGAAAAAGAATATGAAAAACATATGAAAAATTTGAAAGAACAAATTGCTGCAACAACGAAATTTTTTGAAAAGAGAAGACAAGAAGCTTTGGCATATAAAAAATCTCGTTTAAATAAAAATAATGATGGTGGTAAGTTAGGGGGGAACTTTATTTGAGATTAAATTAGGATGAAAGTAGCTTTTTTTTTTTTTTTTGGCATCAGTTATGGCGGTAACTTAAAAGATTACCGAAGTTCGAAGTATCGTCGAGATCGATCTAACAATGGTATGATTTTTGTAAATTCTTAAAGCTTTAAAACCCTATTTTTCAAATTTCAGATGGTTTCCAATCAAATGCTCCTGGCAGCAATTTTTACAATGAACGCAGCAATCAACCATCATATTCATTCAATGGTTCATCAACAAGCTATCATCAACAGCAACAACACAGTTCATCCTCTCAACGACCATATCCAAGCCTTCAATTTATTGATCTTCCACTTCCTCGAAAATGAATGAAGTTTCATTTTTGTTGATTAGTGGTTTCCAGTTTTGGTTAATTAATTTTTGTATTCGATTTATATTACTATCATTATAAAATCCCTGTAAAACTTTTGTTCTTTTTAATCAATTTATGTTCCTTTTTTTATCTATTGTCTTAAAGAAATGTTTGTTTTTCAACCTTACAAGATTTTTCACTGTTGTTTTGTAATTGCTTCTACTGGTTTTGTTCTTCCACTAATATTTTTTTTGCACAGGAAAAAAATTTATAATGTTTCAATCCATCTTTTGAAATTCTAAAATAAAGTTTTAAATCAATCACATTAAGAAAAACTATTTTGAGATTTACGCCGATATTTTTGTAACATTAGCAACGTTACAAAAATAGCTTCATTTTTCTAATTTAAAAATGGTGTAATTCTGGTAAATGTTGATGAGACATTCGAATTACAAAAAGTTGAGTCAACAAACGTAGATATTTGACTACTAAACGTTTCTATTTGAAAACGGAGTGTTTCTTTTTTTTTAAAGTTTTGTTTAAAATTTTACAAAAAATTCAAAAAGAATATCGATAGACAGCTTTTAAAATTGAAAGTGAATGATGACAATGGAAAATAGCAGCAGAAAGCTTTTACACAAATTTAAGCACTCGAAGCATATATGATGTCCTACTCACATTAGATATGCACAGTTTATTATTTGTCTATTTTTGATCAAAAGCTTTTTGTAAAACCACTGCTGTTGATTAATCAGTTTTATTGTAACTGTATTCCTTTATGAATAGAATCAGTTTTCTTTTATTATTTTTTCAATCACTAATGTTTAGTTTAGTCAAAAACAGAGCTAGTACAATTTAAAAACAAACGTTTTCAGTAACAAAGCTTTGTGTGATACGGTATCAAATAAATATGTTACGTTCATTTTTTCAAAATAGTATTTATAGTGTAGAAAACCCTTCTCATTCATCATTTACTTTAAAAATAAAGGTTTTGTTATGCTGAAATTTTTCACGCTTTTGCTTTCAGCTCATTGTTACAGTAATCCAATCTGTAAAATAGAAAAGTTATTCTTTATGGTCTTTTTTTCAAACTATACAAAAAATTCAAAAGAAAAAAATCAACAAGTGTATTGACTGTTTTTAAAAACACAATTAAAAATGGAGCAACAAAGTTTTTTGACAACAATTTACAGCACTTAACACATTTTAGTCTGGTCACAGTTAATTCTGTTTGACAAAAATGGAGAGAGAAGTTTATTATGCTACTTTTTTACTTTAAGTTTTGCTATGGAATTACGTATTTCGATATTTTTTAAAGCACGAAATTTGTGAAATAAAAAAGCAGTTTAATTACAATTGCAGTATAGAAATAAAGTCATTTTTTAAAATTATGTGTAAACAAGTGTTTCGTCGAATTCCATTAAAAATGCACAAATCTCACCGAAAACATCATCGAAATTGTAAATATGGGGATGCTTTTTTTCTTAATTATATCGTTGCATTTCCTTTATATCATTTTAAATAAATTCGTTAAAAAACCTGCTAAAAGGCGTATTCGATTAAAGTAAAATTTTTCTTGCCACAAGCAACGTTCATCGTCAATGATAGAAGATAAAAATTTTGTTCCCCTCTCCCAAACCCAACGAATACATTTTCCAATCATTAAAGATGAATTTTGATTATGTTAAGAATAAATTTTGCTTTACTTCGACTCCTTGTTACAGGAAAAGTATTTCTTTCTTTTTTTATATTTTTAAACATTTATTAAAAAATTCAAAGAAAAGGAAGCTCAAGGAGTGACATACATTTCTTGACTAAATCGTCAAAAAAGTGAAAAAAAAACACTTAAAACGTTTTAATGCCTACAGAAAAATGCAATATGTGTTTGCTATCCAATATTAACAATGTGAAAAAAAACAATAAGTGCATTTTCATATTCGTCAGTTTGTACCAACTAGTTAAAATTTAGCTTAATTCAGCTATATCTAAGCAACTTTTATCTTCATACCGTTTTTGAGTGATCATTTTCTGTAATTTGCGGACATACATAGAAGTTAGTATTTTTCTGCAACAAAAAACCATGTTATAGAAATCATCGTTATTATTTAAAATAATATGAACACATTTTTTCGGCGTCCAAATGTTAAATAACAAATGATGAAAAAATATCTATTTTTTCAGTTACATACACTGCATATTTCAATATGATATATCTCATGAGTAAATTCTTTAGTACATTTATATTTATCAAACGCTTTTTCGTTTTTTTCTGTTTTTTATATTTTTCAAATATTCAAAGAAAACCAAAAAAGCAGGTAACAAAGAATTCTCACAAAAAAATATTTATGAGTGTCACAATGAATGTGATCATAGTGTAGCAAAGTAGCAGGTAATTAACTGATCAAGTGATAAGAAGAAAATGTATACATCCTTGATAAGTCAAAAGAAAAAATAACTTATGGCGCCTGTTACTGTCTATATCAAACTTTCTCCTCAAGCTAATTAGCAACCCTTATCAGTAATAATGCTTCATCTTATTCTTTTGAGCTTGAGCTTGCACTTGTATATTGAATACATTCTATTCTTGCTTTTATTTGTTTTTTTTACTTTAAGTCTGTTCGAGAATTTGGCAATAAATTATTAAAAAAAAATACAATAACGCGTATAGCACAAGCACAGTAACAACAACATTTAATTTTTAGATCTTTCATGAACAATTTTGCAGTATAATTTTTGTTTTTTTTTATAAATGATGAAAGCAGTGTATTTTTTAAGATAGTAAAATTAATTAGATATAATTATTAATGGGAAATGAAATCATTCTATTTTCAACACTCACTTTTTATAACTTCCTGCTTTTTTTGAATTCAGGTTTGCGAAAATCCAAAAAACTTTATTATTAGTTTTTTAACAATTTTTAAAATATTCAAAGAAAACAGCAACCATGCAAAAAAAAACTTCTCAAAGAAAGTTGATTTTTTATTTCATGCATCAGCAGTGATCAGTTTTTCAGTGTGGCCATTTTTCTTGCGATAAATCGATTTGATGCAATTAAAACAGTCGTTATCTCTTCAGCCATTTCTTGGGTTAACTCTGTTACTTTGTTTCTCGTTTTTAAAAAAATAGATAGGTCAGTCAACGATTGTATAGAAAAGAAAACAAATTTATCCTTACTGTTTTTTCAATATCTTAAACTTTTTTTAACCCGTAAAATTTTTATTTTTTTAAGCTGCTTCAACGTTTTTCTGCAATACACTCGGTTTATGTATTTTCTGGATTTAGAAAACAAAATGGTTCTTTATAAAAACTAAAAAAAATTATTTCTTGCAAGCAACATAATAGTTTTTTAAAAATTGTAAGAAACATTACCGAAAAAAAATTTTCCTTTGATAGTTTCATAGGAAAATGCTTTTTCAAAGATTGTTGTTAGCTTTTAAGCTAGTTAATTTTATTTATTGTTGGCTGGAATTTCTTTTTCAGAATCAACGAACAATAAACATTATTAAATATTTATTATCTGTATTTTATGACTTTTTAAAATTCAATAAATCTAGGGCCTCAGTAAAACGCGGGTGCTCTCATGCGGACTGAAATGCGGGTACCCGCGTTTTTTTTGTGCAAAGAGAACCCGCGTTTTGCCACCCGAAACAAGCGTTTTATTGGGACTCTAAATCTATATTAGAAAATAGATTTATTGAATTTTAAAAGATATATAAAATATTCAAATATTAGGTGCTCCGATGATGAAAACCTTTGAATTAAGAAGATTTTTTTGTCATTGCATCACTTTTTTGCTAGATCATGTCAGAGATGGTATAGTCACTCTATTTTTGTCAAAAAGAAATGAATTCCTATGGCATGTTCATTCATTCCAGAAAAAGGTCAAACTTGATTCACAAAAAACATAAAAAAAAATGGACAAACTTTGTCCCAAAAAAGTAAACAATACATCAACAGCCAAAACAGGTGCCTTCTGATGAATGTGGCAAAACTTTCTGCTGCCCTTGGATGAAAAATTTGGCAAAAAAAGTAAACATTGCATAGCCTCTCTAAAAACAATTGTTGAAAACATTCGATATATAATGCTGTTAAACAAACTAATCTTCGCACATTTAAAAAGGAGTGATTAATTTCTCTATTTTTATTTAACTTTTTTAACTCAATGAATCCCTTTTTTGTAAACGATTTTTTACTGGATTTTCAATTGTTTGAGCATTTTCTATTTTGTTACTTATATTTTTCATACAACTAGAACCGTACACACTTGAAACTGTTATTTTCCATTAAAAAATTTTTTTTAAGAAATGCTTGAAATATTCAAAAAAAATCAAAAACTACAACAACATGATGTCCTTTTTTCTTGTGACTAAAACAGAGTCTTTCTTGTGTTATCTACTTTATGTTAAAGAAAACAAACTCTTATCATAAAAAAAAGGAGCAATGCATTAGAACAGAAAAATATTCAATTTGGCAAAGCTTTTACAACAATTGAGCACTTAAAAATATATAATATTCAAATCTATTTGTCGAGAAAAAAGTTTTAATAAAATATATTTTTCTTTCTTCCAACTCTCTCGAAAAAATCAAATTGTTATCAGTTCTATTCCCTCGTAAAGAAAGCGGAGGGTAACTTTTTTTGGTCGATTGACGATCAGTTTTTGAGAAATGTAAACAGACGAAATAGAAATCCATATCAGCAGCTTATCAGCTAAAACAACATTTTAACGTGATAGAAATGAATTAAATCATATTATTTTTTGATGCAATTAATTTAATTAAAAATCAAAAAGTTTCGCAAAATCATGTCTCAAAAAATGTTTAGCTTATGATTTCTATAAGCTTGGAGCTTTTTTACAACCACAAAAATGCAATATTTTTGTTCATATTTGAGCTTGATTAAAAACAAATTTATCTTTGTTCATTAATGCAGAGGATATTTGATGCTCTCCATTTTTTGAATGTATTGCTTTTTAGATAATTCCATTTTTTACATTTAGAATCAAAAATGTATTTAAGGTAATAAAAAATATAAAATTTTCAAAAAGAACGATTGGCATCCAAAATACCACAATAGAAAATTGTGTGCATGCTATGATGAATAAGGTTTTCGCTTTTTAATCAACAAGTGTTTACCAGCACCAAGAAGAGCACATCCAGATATGTGTGTGTCTATTTGTTGTTTCCAACAAGGTCAAATTATATTAGAAAAAGATCATTAATGAAAGACATTGAACAAACGTTGTTTCAAGAAAACAAAAAAAACTGCAACAGCCGGTATCCTATCAAGAAAGAGTCATCGTTTGTTGGATTGTGCGTGCGTTTTTATCTTACAAGGGACCGTTACAAGATGTCATCTATGGATTTCTTCGAAAATAACGGGGATCGACAGCTCATAGTAAGGGATGAAAAACCCCCAAGTACTAGCTGCCCGTTCGCCATATCACAATTTTAGTAGCATTTTGCTATTACACAGTAAGTAGCAGGCGATGAAAGTCATAGTAAGTAAATTACGCTTATGATGATTGATGATGGTTGTAAACGCTTGGAATGTGATTAATTATTTATGAAATATTATGTTTTGGCATATTCAACCATCTAAAGTATTTTGACATAATTAAAGTTAATAATTGCATTCAACCCATCATCTCATAATGGAATAATTCCCATAAAGCTTTCATCAACAAACGCAGATTTTTGATACTGCTATATAAAGTTTTTGTATAACTCTCAGTTTTTTGAGTTTTGTTTAAAATTTTACAAAAAATTCAAATAGAAAATCGACAAAAAGCTTTTAAAATGAAAGTGAGTGTGGAAAGCGAAAAACAGCAGCCAACAGTTTTTATAAAAGCTAAAAGCCCTTAAAGCATTAAGTGTCCAAAAATGTCATGAAAAAATACATTGTAGTTTTTGTTTGCAAAAAAAAATTCTTTTTTAAAATCAATGTCGTTTATTGCAATATTAATCATTTTTTTCTAGTGTTTTGCTGACCCCCAATTGTTTTATTTTATTCAAGTATCAATCACTAGTATCTTACAAAATTTTGACTATAACTGTTGTACTTAAAAAAATATAAAATATTCAAACACACATATCATCATGGAAAATATCGATGGGTTTAGGAGAGAAAAAAATGTATATCTCACCTGCTGTTTTGAGGAGGGAGTAAAAAATAAAGCAAAAGGTTAGTTCAGTTTTATGCATAAATGTAGACTTCAAAAAATGTTCAATATTTTTATAACCGGAGATATTGTCTGTTGATGAACATTAGTTTTTTCTGAGAGAACAAAAAGACTGACACACACTTCAAAACAATCAGCGACAACAAAAATAAGAGCTGTTTTTGCCAGATATAAAAGTAGTTTTTTGCAAGTTAAACTATTTTGTTGACACAAATCTGTAGTTAAAAAAACAAGTTTTCTGTAACAAAATTCGGAGTGATACGGTATCAGTAAAATATTTTTTAACGTTAATTTTTTAATAATAATATCTATAATGTGCATAGTCCCTCAAGATCATCATCCAACCAACTTAAAAACGGTTGGAAATGCCAATATGATTTGGTCTTAGATTTTAAACCTAATGTTACAGTATTTCAGTTTGTAAAATAAAAAAAGTTTCTGTTTTTCATTGCTTTTTTCAAAACTATACAAAAAATTCAAAAAGAGAGCATAACACTCGCAGTGAATGTTTGAAAAATTGAAAACTAAGCAGTATTTATCTTTACAAAAGCACTTAAAAATATTTTAGTCTGGTGATACTTTACAAGAAAAAAGAAGGAATAAGCAAGACTGCAGCATAAGATCAAGAAATAGCAGCTCCTATATTGTCCCTAACTATTCTATAGCAAAGAGAGTATATGGACCTAATATAGAGCCTTAACCCGAGCATCACCTGTATACTTCTACGGTTAAAGTATTTGTGTGATTTATGTAGATCATTAATTAAATATGAAATGTTTGGATAAAAGATGCTCAAAAAATTTTTTTAACACAGTGTTTTGACTTTTGTTTTGTTACAAATGTTTTATCGCAGTAGTAATAAAAGTTATTTTATGGACAATCTTTGTTTTTTAGCCATGTAGCGGAAACAAAGTTAAGGGAAAATCGGTAGCTAAGATGGATTATTTGTTACAAATAAAAAATTAATTATGACTATTTCTTCTTCATTTTTTGTTGTCATTGCTGGCAATCAAATTTATCTTCTTCTTTTTTTAATGGGAAGCGGTTATGAATAATTTTGTATAAAAACCCCCTTTTTTACATTGATAAAGATTGTTTTGTAAATAATACCGTTTTTTATATATCACGTTTTAATTTTTATACTGTAAAAAAAAGTCATAAGATATTCAAAGAAAAATTTGCTGGCAAAGTTATTTTGCCCAACTTATCATTTCAGTGAACGCACGTTCATCCCATAAAAAGGTCAAACTTAAACCAACAATGACACATTAAAAAAAAAAAAAAAAAAAAAGAAATGAACCAACAATGTTGCAAAGAAAAGGGGTCTCATCCAAAAAGAAAGCAAAATATCAAAGACAGGTCCTTCCTGAAACGTGTAATGATAATTCCGGTTTTTATGGTGTCCTTGATAGCTCTTTTACAAGCAGAGAAGTACATTCTGCTATTTTTATATAGCATGGATTGCAGCAATATTAACTTCTCTTATTAGCGATGTTGGTTGAAATCAAATTTATCTTTGATAATTTTTCTTTGTTTTTGTATAATTATTTAAGACAGCAAAAATCCCAATACTTTTCACTAAGAATCAAAAAAGTAGGAAGAAAAAGCGATTCCTGTTAAAGTGACAAAAAAAGCTGCTCGTTTCTCCAAAACACACAAAAAACTGTGTCATCAGACTAACAAGCGTTTTTAAGTGATTTAATTTTTGTAAAAAAAGAAGCGTTGGTTGTGTTTATTAAAGCAGTCATTGCAAGTGTCAATCTTATTTTTGAATTTTTTGTATATTTTTCAAAATAAAATCATAAACCAAAGCTTTCCCATTTTATCAAATGGATTACTGTAACACTGAATTTTAGAGTATGTGAAATGATGACATAGGAATTATACAATTTAAATTTTAGAGCTGAATGATGGTCATATTGGGTAGGGTTGTCAATGGAAATTTCCAGCAATTTCCCGGGAAATTTCCCGGGCAATTTCGCAGGAAATTTCCCGCTTTTTGCCGGGAAATTTCCCGAAATGTTGGTTTGCGAAAAAAGTTTTTTCATTAAATGTGAGCTAATTTTGGGAAAATAATGTCTATTTTGAGTATAAAACATCTTAAAAACAAGAATCGCTTTATTTTCATCCTTATACGTCCTAATTGATGTTTTAAAATTTTTTAAGTGTAAATATACCGTAATCCGAAAATTTGGGGATCGGGAAATCAGAGGGAAATTCCCGGGAAATTTCTCGGGAAATTTCCCGCGTTTTCTGATTTCCCGGGAAATTAGACCACCCTAATATTGGGGCATGCACAATATAAAATAAACTCTGTTACGTTTTTCACGTTGAACTAATATGTGATAACATTTTCTTTTGTCCATTACAGCTTTTTTTAAACAGAATTCATTTCACATAAAATGTTATTATAGCCGATTATACTAATTAATTTATTGTTGAGAATATGTGCACAGAGAAAAAGAAACAAAAGTGAGGAAAGTTGTTTAGTGTTATCTGCTTACTGCGAATTAGTTTTTCGTGATTGAACTTCTGTTTTTATCTCTTCTATGATGACAGAAAGATAGACAAACTTTAATAAAATCTTTTTTTGCAAGTGTGAATTTTGTACACACATCTATTGGTAGTAAATAAAGAAACGTTTTTAGATATAAAATTTTGTGTGATTCGAGATCAATGGAATAAGTTTATTTGAAGTTAAGTTTTGTCATAATTGTATTTATAAGCGATTTTTTGTAAGAATCAAACTTTTTTGTTATCTTTTCGGATTTCAAAAAATTTTTTTTTCAAGTTTGAAAGCTAATTCCTTGCCTATATACCAAATCAAGGTCGTAGATCACGATTTTGAAGTCCGTTTTGGTCTCCGGGGCAGCTGCACCGAGATACCTTGCTCCGGAGGCTGCCAAAAATGACTGGCTTTATAAAATGCCACATATGGCATATCAACGGATTCGTCTCAACCTACTGAGTCATAATATAGAAGTAATAGTCGTTAAAAGTTATTTTGACCTCAAGTTATTGGCTATCAAAGTTGGTGCAATTTCGTTTTTTGGCGTTTTGACCCCAATGCCAAAAAACGCATGGTTTTTTATTGTTTTATTGGATTCACCATATAATTCTACATTTATCTGGAAAAAAAATTTTCAAAAAGCCGGGGGGTCTGATGGTTTTTTAGCCCATTTTCCTTAAAAACCTCTATCTCCAGCATCATGTTGGAGGCAAAACTCGCGTTGTATGCAAGATATCGGCTTAATTTGAACTGTATTATGAAATACTATGCTATTAGAGTGTTCTGGGTGATTTTGGGCAGTATTGGATATCAGGAAGCGATATAGGAGCTATATGAAATCTCAAAAATCAGCAACATGAATGCTTTTGGCAAAATGGCTCAAAATGACGTTTTTTGATGTAGAAGGACTGTGGAATGGGTTGAATAATTTAAAATACATGCAAAATTACTATATTAAAGCATTTAAGGTCATATAGGGAGGTTTCTTAGGTTCTGGGGATATGCTCATTTTAAGCTAATTTTGGGGTATTTTCCATATATTACCAAATGACGTTCAATGGATGATATAGATATTTTGAGACTTTTAGGATGAAATTCAAAGTATTTTTGATGATTTCAAACTATTTTAAGCAATTGTAAGTATCAGTTCAAGTACAAGCATAGTTAACACATCGAGCACTTAAGTATACTCAGACAACCAAAATTGATATTCAAATTGCTTAAAATAGCTTGAAATCTCGGTGCAGCTGCACCGGAGACCAAAACGGACTTCAAAATCGTGATCTACGACCTCGATCTGGTATATAGGCAAGGAATTAGCTTTCAAACTTGAAAAAAATTTTTTTTTTGAAATCCGAAGTGAATCCGTATTTTACAAAAAGTGGCTTTTATAAATAATGTAAAAACCCTTCCCGTGTTTTTTTCGCTTTAAAAATGATGGATGCACTATGCCGAAATATTCGAAGCTTATGCTTCCAATTTAGTGTTACAATAATCCTGTTTTTAAAATTGTAAAGTTTTCCTTAATGATCTTTTTTTAAAACTATACAAAAAATTCAAACGAAAGATTCTCATAATGGAGCTTTTTATAAACAAAACACATAACTGAGCAAACAAAGTTTTTTGTCAACAATTAAAGCACTTAAAAAATTTAAGTCTGATCACACAATATAAAAATAAGTGTCTGTTTGATAAAAATAATTTTTATGATACAATTATTGTATAAGCATTGTTATGGGATTGTATATTTCGATATTTTTGAAACATGACATATTTGAGAAATTTTGAGAAACAACATTTTAATTACAAATGCAATAATTAAATAAAAATTTTTTTTAAAAATGTTTAAAGAAGTATAGCGTCAAATTCAATTTAAGATGCACATTTCTCTTCCAAATATACCGTCAAAAAAATAGAATTTTGTTTAAAAAAACCTGTTAAAGGGCATGGCCGATGACAAAAAAATTTTCTTACAACTGTCATCGTCAATGATTGAAGGATGAAAATTTTGCTCCCTCCATAACACAATTTTTTCCTTTCGCATGAAATTTGACAAAAGCTGCATTTTTCCAATCATTAACGACGATTTTCAACTATGTTGTTAAGAAACAAATTTCCTTTACTTGGACCTTCACCACCTTTAACAGGAAAAGTATTTCTCTTTTTGTGTTTTTAAAAATTTATTGAAAAATTCAAAGAAAAGAAATTTCAAAGAGTAATATTTTTTTGATTCGATTGACAAAAAAAGGGTCCTTTAAAAACACTTAAAACTTTTTAATGCTTACAGAAAAATGTAATTTTTGTCTCTTTTATATATAATATGAAAAACAATGTATTTTTTATAGAATTTTTGTTGACAGTGCAATTAATCAGATATAATTATTACTGGGAATCATGCGATCTTAGAAACTCATTTTTTATAACTTCCTGCTCTTTTAAAAGTAAGAAAACCAAAAAAAATATTAGTTTTTTTAACCATTTTTAAAATATTTAAAGAAAACCATGCAAAAAAAGCTTCTCATTGTTTTTCTATTCATGCATCAGCAGTGACCTTTTTTTCAATGTGGCCATTTCTCATTCTTGCGATAATTGATTTCAAGCAATTAAACAGTCGTTATCTCTTGAGTCAGCCTTTGTTTAACTCTATTTTCTCATCTTTCTCATCAATGTCAAAAAAAGATAGGTCAGTCAATAGTTGTATAGAAAAAAAACAAATTTACCCTTACTGTTTTTCAATATTTAAAACTTTTTTGTAACCCGTAAGATTTTTATTTTTTTAAAACTTTTTTGTTTTTCTTACAGTATGTTCAGTTTATGTGATCACTATGTGATTGACATGCGACCGTTATATATTGAAGCTTGAAAATTATTTCTTGCAAACTGTTGATTAATTTATAAAAAAAAGTTACAAAGATTTTTTATAAATATGAATAACAACATCTCTTTCTCTGCATTACTCAATGTTTTAGTGCTTGTAAAAATGCATTATCACATGTTAAATAAACTAAATTGTTTTTCGACAAAACACAACAGAAAAGAAGTTTTTAGCAGCAGCCATACAATTCTGTTATCTTTTTTTGGTGTCTTTCTGATTTTACTATTTTGCTGGACATGGTTTTCTCCAACAATGAAAAATGATGCCAAAAATCTTCATTTTTTTGAGAGGGATATAGTAATGGACAAGCAAATGCATAACAGCTAATACTTAAATTACACAAATATCGTTTGCATCTACAGCTGCAGTTTACAGAATTGCAATGTGAGAAAATCAAAATTTCTTTGATTAATACTTTTTTAAAATCAAAAGCTTCTTGCTTTTTTTACTATTCTTAATTTTCATTTAAATATTCAAAGAAAAAAAGAAGACGAGCAAAGTGACTTTTTAAAGATATAATCAGAAGCTAAAAAAAGGCGACAAAGAATTATGACAAAAATAAAGCACTTAAAATGCTTTATGTCTTTTTACAGCATAAAAACTGTTTTAGTGCTGTTAGCTTTTAACGTGTAAGCATTTTTTAAATGTTGCTATTGTTGTTATAGGATTTACTATAATTTTTTTAATACTGAAATATAATTTATCTACTAGTGCTGAAGGAATTGATTTTAATTTTTTCATCAGTTTTCTTCTTTGTTCGTTTCATAGAAAAATACTTTTTCATTCATTGTTGTTAACTTTAAAACTTGGCAATTTTAGTTATTGTGGTCAGTAATGAGCACGAGTAGACAAAAGTGTCTACTTTGGTGGACATTATGTCCACTCAGGTGGACAAATTTTTTTCTTCAAATTTTGTGTTTTTTGGGGTTAGAACATGTTTGTGATTAATATGGAGCTATTTTTTTCAAAAATAAACGGTTTTTGAGTTGTCCACTCCGAGTGGACAAAAATCAACAGGGGGGACCAAGACAAAAAAAATCCAAAAAAAACGAAAAAATTTTTTTTTCTTAAAATGGCTGGAAAATGTTAAAAAACACCTAGGAACATTATTCTGATAATTTTTGGGCCATAAAAATTGATTTAAATGCCATAAACGTGGGTCACAAAACATTGGTTTTTGGGGTTACTGTACACAACGTTTATGGCATTTAAATCAATTTTTATGGCCCAAAAACTATCAGAATAATGTTCCTAGGTGTTTTTTAACATTTTCCAGCCATTTTAAGAAGAAAAAATTTTTTCGTTTTTTTTGGATTTTTTTTGTCTTGGTCCCCCCTGTTGATTTTTGTCCACCTAGGTGGACATGTGTCCACTCGGAGTGGACAACTCAAAAACCGTTTATTTTTGAAAAAAATAGCTCCATATTAATCACAAACATGTTCTAACCCCAAAAAACACAAAATTTGAAGAAAAAAATTTGTCCACCTGAGTGGACATAATGTCCACCAAAGTAGACACTTTTGTCTACTCGTGCTCATTACTGGTTTTATGATGTTAGAACATTTTTTTGATAAAATAAATAAAAACATACAACTTATCAAAAAAGATAAAATATCATATTCAAATCTTGTTGATTCAAAAAATGACTTTGCTTAGTGAAATGGAGGGTTATTCATTCTTCAAACAGTTTTATTGAAATGAACTTATTGTTATCAATGAATTTTCACAGTAATAAAAAGAATTTTTGTGGTCATTAATTGTTTAGAAAAGTAAACAATGCTAGACTAGTTCACTGTTGAATATCTGCATGAAATATGAGGTAGCTCGAACTGGCAAAAACTTTTGCACAGAAAAAGTAAAGAGACACGCAAATTTGCGGAAGTTGAAAATTTTGTGCAATGTATTGTTAAGGGATCGTCCAGACCTGACGTCAGCAGATTTAAGGGTGGATGGGGGGTAACCAAAACCTGACGCTTCAACTTAAACGCGGCAAAGATCAAAGGAAAAAACCTGACGATAAAGGTGGATGGGTTTAAAAATTTCGGGTTTTTTGCTGACGTCAGGTCTGGACGATCCCTAAGTAGATGCTGAAAAGAAAAATTGCAAAATCATTTATTCCGGAAGTGTAAACGCTTTAAAAATATATTCATAACCTGAACTAAAGGTTATGAAACCGCGAACTTTTGAAAGCTCGCGGATTAGATATGAAAATGAGGTCAAATCATATCAAACCTCGGGGGTGGGATATTTTGGGACCCCCTGGAGGTCATTAAAGTCATCCACAATGCATCTAACTAATTTTTGGTCACCTTATGCCAAACTTTTTAAAGCTCGTGGAATTTTGGCATAATGTGATCTCAAATGAGTTAGACGTATTAAGGATGGCTTTAATGACCTCCAAGGGGTCTCAAAATATCCCACCAACGAGGTTTGATATGATTTGACCTCATTTTCATATCTAATCCGCGAACTTTCAAAAGTTCGCGGTTTTACAACCTTTAGTTCAGGTAACTACAAAATCAATCAAGTTTTTATTATTGCAATTTTTGATTACCATTTTGTCACAAAGTAATATTTTTATATGTAACACCGATGCAAAATTCTTTATTATTTTTCAGCTTATGCATCGTAAAAGTAAAAGCAATATAAAAAATTCAAAACACTTTGTTATTGAATGCTAATCCATTAACTCTGAAAGAAAAAAAATTTATCACAGTTATTTGAGGTTACAAAAAGAGCAGACACTTTCTATTGAATTTTCTTTGTTTTGCTGAAGTGTGTGACTGCCTAATATTTATCTCATTAACACTCTTCCTTCCTTTTTTTCGTCAACGTTTAAGAGAAGTTATGTCAGCCAACAGTTGTATAGAAAAACGAAAAAATTTCTCCTTACTGTTTTGAATATTTTGTTCTTTTTTTTAATTCGTAAAATTTCTATTTTTCTAAGCTTTTTTGAATATTCTTAAAATACATATTCCTGGAATAACGTCATGAGAGCGTTTTATATTGAAGCATAAAAATTATTTCTTTCATACTACAGAATAATTTTAAAAAAACTTGTTATAAATATCTAGAACAACATCTTTTTTTCTGCATTAATCAATGTTTTAGTGTTTGCAAAAATGCATTATTATCAATTGTTAAATAAAGTAAATTATTTTTTGACCAAACTTAACAGAAAAGAAGTTTTAAGCAGCAGCTTTACAATAAATCTTTTTTCGGTGTATTTCTGATTTCATTATTTTGCTTAACACATTTTTCTCCAACAATGAAAATGATGTCAGTTATGGGCAAGAAAAAAAAAAAAAAAGATCTTCAGCAAAATTATGTCCTTTTTTCTTAAAAGACTGAAACATAGTCTGTTTTATTTTCTTTCCCATGTTATCTTATTTATGTTAAACCAAACAAAACTCTTATCTCTAAAAACGGGCAATAAATTGTGAACAAAAATAAACTAACAAGATTGCATGTATTTTTGACTAACAACTGTAAAAATGTAAATTTCCATAAATTTTGATTATAATAATTTTTGTTTTTGTGTTCAAATAATTTGACATTTTTTTATTAATGAACTGTTGGATTAACCTTGTTGGCATACCTTTAGAATTTTACTGGTATTGACTATTTGCGGCAAAAATGATTGCAGAAATGCCTTTTACAAATGCTGAAAATTTGTTATGTGTCTGTCTCTCTCAAAGTTATACAAAAAATTCAAAGAAAAGAATATATTCTTTTTTTTGAAAAAATCTACACTGAAAAGAGGAATTAAAACCAAAGTTTTTCACAATTGAGCACTTTAAAACATTTTATATTCCCATTTTATTGTAGAAATCTGCAATAATTTTTATTTCTTATAATACATAATATGAGAAATAATGAATTATTTTAAAGAATTTTTGTTAGCAGTAATATTGGGCAGTTTTATTTATTACTGTAGAATGAATCATTATTAAGGTAAAATTACTGTTATCACATGTTTTTTTCCTGTAGAAAAAGTAGCAAAAAGTTAAAGAGTATAATTATTTGTTTATTTATAATTTTTAAAATATTCAAAGAAAATAGCAGCTATGCAAAAAAAACTCAAAATATTTTTTCTATTTTATGCGTCGATGATGGTGGCTGTTTTCTCTGTTTATTTGGGTCGTTTCTCATAGTTGTCACCATAAATTTGAAATATGTCAATGATTTTTAACTCTAGTGTCATTCTTTAGTTAACTATATTCCTCTCTTTCATTTTATGATATAGGTCAGTCGATAGTTCTATAGAAATAACAAATAAATTCGTTCGTACTGCTTTGAATATTCTATAAATTTTTTAGACATGTAATATTTTTAATGGTTCTTTAAATTTGTAAGCTTTCTTTTAGCGCAGTATAATCATTACATTCAACGATTAATTGAAAAGGGCATTTTTTAATGAAGCGCAAAATTTATTTCTTTCAAAATATAGGTTCATTTTTTTTGTTTGTAATTACAATTTATCACCTAAAAGGTGATTAAAAAAAACTGAATAAAAACTCTACTAATGTCGATCCATTTGATCAGCCTCACCATTGAAAATAAAAATATTGAAAAAATTGATATTGTAAAATAAGAATTTCTTCAGACCAAGATGTATTGAGGCAATTTGATGTTAAAATAATTTTATTGAAATGCGACGTTTCGGTGTATTACACCTTCGTCATTTTATTCTGAATAAAAACATTGTATAGACACTTTCTTTTTCAATTTTGTTCTTTTTTTTATTAGTGCTCTTCTTATTTCATTTTTCTTTGCGAAATATGTTTTACTGCAATAATGAAAATGATGTCAAAAACTTTAATATGAGAAAGACAATGAAATCACTATGGGTCACACCATACTAAATCAAAGTACACACTTTTAATATACTAATGTCATGGAGGGTTTCTAAAATGGTGTTGTATTGATTCATTCAGCGATATCATCGTTGTCTTTGTCAGTACTAGTTACAATCAAGCGCTTATTTCTTTCGTATTGTTAAAATTCTGAAATATTCAAAGAAAAGAAGACAATCAAAGTGACATTTTTAAAGGAAAAATAATCAAAAGTTAAAAAAAGCGACAAAAAATTATGACAAAAAAGCACTTAAAACAATTTTGTATCTCATTATAGCATTAAAACTTTTTTTAATGCTGTTTAATCTTAATAAAAAATGAAGTATTTTTTCAAGATGGTCGCTGTTGATTACAAATTTCAAAAAAATTTTTAATATTGAAATACATGTTTAACGGCCAATAAGCAACTTGTTTCATCACTATTAATCATTTTAATGATAACACGATACATGTCATAATTAAAACACAATAAGTTAGCACTAAAATATAAAACATTCAAATAGTTTTGTTGAAAAAAATTTTAAACTAAATATATTTTTCTTACTTCCAACTCTCTCGAAAAAAAATCAACAGTTCTATTTGCTTGTAAAAAAAGGGGAGGGTAACCGTTTACTTTTCTTTGTGTCTTTTATTTCACTTTTTTTGGTCAATTGATAACCCGTTTATGAGAAATGTTAACTCACGAAATAGAAATCTATACCAACAGCTTATCAGCTGAACAACATTTTTATGCAAGTGATATTAGAATTGAATCAACTCATTTAAATAACTGACCTTTTGCATTGATGTCGCATGCATTTCCGGGTATTTTTATTGTATCACTTTTTGATGCAATTAATTTAGCTGAAAAATCTTTAACAAAAAAAATTATGTAAGCTTGGAGCTTTTTCTACAAACACAAAAATAGAGTATTTTTGTTGTTACACTGAGTATAATTCATTTTTGTGCTTGATTAAAAGCAAATTTATCTATGTTTATTAATGTATTACATAATGTATGACCACATTTTTTTAGAATGTTCTGTTTTAAAAATAATACCATTTTTTACATTTAGAATAATAAATATGTTTAAAGTATTAAAAACGATATAAAAATTTCAAAAAGAAAGATTCATAAATTTAGCGAACTAAAAACTTGTGTGCATGCAACAATGAAAAAATTTTTTCTGGGTTGCAGTGAACAACTGCTGAAACAATGATTGCTGCTGGTGTGGTCTAGTGGGCTAAGGCATTTTCTTGGCAAGGAAAAAGCGATAGTTCAATCTAGGCCTAATTCTTACAGTTGCAATAATTGATTAGAAAAAATTATAGAAAATTATCTCTTGAGCCATTTTTTAGTTAACACAATTTTCCTCTCTCTTTTGCATTTGTTAAAGAAAAGTTAAGTCAGTCAACAGCTGTAGAAAAACTTCAATTAGGGTTTTCCTTACTATTTTTCAATATTTTAATGCTTTTTCTCACCCGTTAAAAAAATTTAATTTATGCTTTTTTGCACTATATACTGTCAGTTATGTGTAAGTTGGGTTATGCTTATGGTAACATTTTTTATTAAAGCACAAAATTTCTTTCTAACTACAGATTAATGGTTTAAAAAATAATGTTACACAAATTTCATGTAAACTTGCAAGACAAGACCTTTTTCTCTCCATCAATTATTTTTTTTGACTGTCTGCGACCGTGTGGTGTGGAATCGCTTTTGAATTAAGCAAAGTGGTGGTCAACAACAAAATCCTGTTTAATAATACATAACTATAATACATTAATGTCATTTTTATCTACAATAACAAGTGTATGCTCAAGGATTGCTATGTCATGATATATATTCAGTGAGGCAATTATTATATTGATCAATACTGGTTAAAATCTATAGCTGACTGCTTTTTTAAATTATTTTTATAATTTTTGAAATATTCAAAGAAAAGAAGACGAGCAAAAATAACTTTTAAAAGAAGAAGTTATTAAATGCTGAAAAAATGGCAACTAAAAATAATCGCACAAATAAAGCAATTAAAGCCTTTGTGGCTCTTTAAAAATGTACAGCAAAAAAATTATTTTATTTATTTGGTTTTTAACAGAAAAAAAGTAAACATGTTTTGGCTATGTGTTGTCGTTATTGAATATGACGTCCTGCAACTTTTACTTGATGATATCAATGATAATATAAGTAGTTTTTCTAATAAAAAACTTAAAACCACTGAACAAACTATTCTGAAGGTGGCTTTAAACGTTTGGGATAAATTTCAAAAAAACACGAGAAATTCAAATTCTTTCTTTTTGGCAATGTGTCAACTGATAATACTCCTTTAAATAAAAACACAGCCGATTCATGAAAATGTGTTTCGAAAATCTGTATATTAAAAAGTAACAAATTAAGTGCTCCATAATGGCTATAAAACGTGAAAGTGGCATTCATTTATCAGCTTGTATTGATTTTGTCAAAAATACTGTCAGTAAGTATTTTTGTGTAATTAATCTCTTCAAAATAGGCTAATTTTTTGCTTTATGCCCCTTAAATTTTGATTAAAAAACTAATGCCTTTTTTAGAAATATTCGTAAATCATTCTTTCAAAAATATGTAAATAAATTTTTTTCTCACGTGAATCATCGTTGGCCTTTATTTTCAACGCAATGCATTTTGCTCTCTATGTGTTACTTTCTCTTAACCAGAAACACTATTTTTTCAATGTTCGTCAAAAATTTGCAAGAGCTATGATAGTGTTGCAGTATACAAAGCTCCGCCTATGATCGCTCATTTTTTTTGCATAGCTGCTGATGTTTTTCTTCGTTCATTTATTTTTTAGTCTTTAGCTGCTGGGTGATCGAAGCAGTTTTGCTTGGTTATTTTTTCGAGTGTCGAATGAATGGGGTTTTTTTGATTAAGGCTGCTATTTTTACTGCCAGGAATTTTTTCTGCCAAAATAATGGGGTTTGAGACACTGCTTTTTTAAAGAGAAGCTTTTTTTATTGGTAATATTTTTGCAAAAAGTTTTTGAAAAACGAAAATCTTTGTTGCTTTTAAAATTTCAAGCTTTTAACTATTTTTCATATTCATTACTTGCGTCCTTCATTAGTGGAATTTAACTATTTGACAGATAGATAGCTTCCAAAGTACAGTAATTTAGAAACTTAATCAATAAACTATTAAGTTTATAAAATAATTGTTATTTTGACTGTATGTGGCTTAAATGTCAAAAGGAAAGCAAGACTGCTTTTGTCACCCAGTGTCATAAAAATTTAAAAATTTGTTAACCATGTCTTCACAAAGAAAAAATGTTTCTGATGGACAAGAACAACCAAAAAACGATTGTGAATATTCGGAATCTGTTAATGCACCGCCACCGGCAATACGCCTTGTAGGTCCACCAGCAGCTCGCAGTCCAGCACCACCAGCTGTTTATCGTTCTGCACCTCCCCCAGCAGCCTGGCGACCACCATCAACTGTTGGTATTGAAGATAAGCATGTATGCTATTTTTGATTTTCTTTTTTTAACAATATAATCATTTTTTATATTTACAGGAAAATGATTGTCAACCTTCTCATGGTGAAGAAGATGATGCTAAATTTGCGGAACCTTTACCAAGACGTGTTGGTACAAAACCGGAAACTATTTTAAATAATTCATCACGTCCTCGTGAAATTGTTAATGGTGGGGAACCTTTAATATCAAACCTTCCTACACGTGTTGCTAATCCTCCTGCTAATTGTCCAATTGCTGTCCCATCGAATCGAACTTATTTACCTTCACGTGTTACAATTTATGATGCAAGTGTATGTCATTTACACAAATTCAACTTAATTCGTACAATGAATTTTATTTTAGACTGCAAGA
This sequence comes from Panagrolaimus sp. LJ2400, assembly GCA_024447215.1. Taxonomy (NCBI): domain Eukaryota; kingdom Metazoa; phylum Nematoda; class Chromadorea; order Rhabditida; family Panagrolaimidae; genus Panagrolaimus; species Panagrolaimus sp. LJ2400. Next base: position 1,790,921 of record JAMRYA010000014.1, on the reverse strand, counting down.
AATGCTCCTGGAAGACGTGAAAGCAGCACATTTTCGGAACCTAATGCAACGCGTCTTCCTGCACTTCGCCCATCTTTACCTATGCATGCTTCTCCACCGGTTCGATTATCTACGGAACCTTATGCATCACGTGGTCAGACAGATCGATCATTTTTACCAATGGCTCCCTATCCCCTTGTTCGATATATTGGTGGTGAAGATAGAAATGTAAGCATTTTTCTTAACGTAAATAAAACTAAATACTAACCATAAAAGTGCATTTCAGGTTGCAAGATCTCCACCACATAATCGAGGCAACCAAGTTGCAGAAGATCTTAAAGAACTCAAAGCAATGATAATTCAATATGAACGTGGGCGTAAAGAAAATGAAAAGCTTTGGAAAGAAATTATTGTTAAAGTTAATGAACGTCATGATGATTCTGATGCATCAGAAGAAGAATTTCTTGAAGAATTCCCTGATGGTTGGGAATAAACGGAACCTAAAATTTATTTTAAAGGAGTGAAACTTTATAAAAATTTGTTGTTAATTTGTGGAACCTTATTTTGTAAATTTGTTTTTTTTTAAAATTGTATTATATGAATATGCTTTTTTATTAAATAGTAATAAAAATATTTTATAAAAAAAAGAATGGTTGTCGTCAAAAGCACTAAAAATAGCAAATTATAATAAGGTGCTTTTTATCTTCATCTTTCGTAACATTTTTTTTTGGGTTAAAAACAATTTTTGCATTGTCTTTCATTTCTGCCACAATTGAAACAAAAAATCCTATGTACAGCTTTATTCTTTTTCGTAAAAACAAAAAATTTCACATCAATCACTTTTCAAAAAAAGAGCAATTTTTGATGCGCAGTGATATTTCTGATCTCTTCTCTCATATAAAAAAGAAAGATGTGAAAAGGTCAAGTGCAGTAAAAACGCATAAAAAAGGCAAGCAACACTTTTCGTAAAAGAAAGTAAAAAAAAAATAAGTTTTTATGGGATATTGACAAAAAGTTTTGCGTAATAATTGGAGTGGTTTTTACCGTTTATAAAAATAAATAAAGGTGATATCAAAATGCATGAAATATTTTGACGGAAAACTTTAATGAAAAAATAAGCTTAATAAAACAGAAATAATTTTTGGAAACTGTTAAAACATCAAAATTTCATTTAAACTTTTATAAACGTTCAAAGTGATAGATTTTTTAATGTAAAAAACATAAGCAATTAAAAACATAATGTAAAACATCTTGGTGGTCATATTTATTATCAATATAGAAAACTATGATTTTTTGTAATAATTTATGTCAAATTACAGAAATCTATAATTTTCGATAATGGTGTTTTTCTTCTTTAATGTTTCTCTTTTAAAATTGTGTTAAAACAGTGCTATGAGTAACTGTCTGCAATTTCGGATTAGCTGGTGCTAAAAATACGTTTGTTTTTCACATTTTTTTGTGCAACCAAATATTCAAAAAGAATTTGAAAAAAAAAATGGTAAAGCTGATAATGGACAAAAGAAAAACTATTGACAAAAAAAGCAGTTTTAAAATTAATTGTTTTTTTTGATTGAATTGCAAAAAGCCTTTTTTATTGTGTATGTTAAGCAAAAAGAAAACATCTTAATATTTGGGGCAGAAAAAAGAATTCAATAAATACTTTAATATTGTTATATGATAACAACTTTAAACATGTGTTTGTTTACATCACATTTACATCACTGTCGGTAATGCATATATCACTGGTGAGGTTTTTTTCGTCACTATTTTTTGTCAATGTACTGGTAAAGTGATTAACTAAGAACATTTCTTTTTAAATGTAACAAAATTTTCATCATTAAAATTATACGCTTAAAAACATTTATTTTAATTAAAAAAATTATGATAGCGATTTGTTAAATGACTTTGTTTCGCAAATATCCCGATTGAAACAATGAAGCAAATACACACAAAAAAGAAAATAACAAAAATCCATTTAAAATTGTTGTTGTTCGATGAATTACAAGAAGAAGACATTTCAACCATTGATAATGGATGCGTATTGAAATATCAAACAAATTTCTGTAGTAAGCGAAATAAAGTTTCAAATGTTATCTTTTTTTGTGTCTTTCTGATTTCATTTTTTTTCTGAACATATTTTTCTGCAATAATGAAAATGATGTCAAAAATTTTCTTTTATTTTCATTTTGATAAAAAGACAGTTATGGGAAAATAAACTGAATAACAGCTAATACTTAAAATACAAAAATGTCGTTTGCATTTACAACTGCAGTTTACAGAATTGCAATATGATAAAATCAAAATTATTTTAGTTAATACTTGTTAAAGTCAACAGCTTCTTGCTTTTTTACTATTGTTAACTTTCTTTTAAATATTCAAAGATAAGAAGACTAGCAAAGCGACTATTTTAAAGAAGAAATAATCAAAAGCTAACAAATGAGACAAAGAATTATGAAAAAAAATAAAGCACTTTAAATATTTTGTGTTTTTTTACATCATAAAAATTGTTTCAGTGCTGTTAGCTTTTAACTAAAAAATTATTAGCATTTTTTCAATGTTGTTCTTGTTGATTTACGATTTTCGATAATTTTATGATTTTTTTCGGTCAATCAAACAAAGAAATTTCATGCATTGTTGTCAACTTTAAAGTAAGTCAATTTTATTTGTTGTTGGTTGGAATTCTTCTTCGTGATCAATTAATTATAAACATTATTAAGCTATCAATATTTTATAACTCATTTATTCAAGCATAGGTTTTTAGAATTTTAAAAAATAACTAAAATATTCAAATATTATGGGCTTCTGTGATTAATATCTTCGATTCAAAAAATGTATTTTTGCCACCGCAACAATTTTTTTGAGAGGTCATGTCAGAGATGGAACAATCACCGTTTTTTTGTCACAGACATTGAAAAAAGGAAAGTACAAATGCGGCGCTTTTTTATGTGCCGAAAAATGGATTTCTATGGCATGTTCATCAGAAAGAAGTCAAACTTAAATCACAAAAAACACTTGGAAAGAATCGGACAGATGTTGTCGCAAAAAGTAAACAATGCAACCGCAACCAACACAGGTGTTTTCTGATGAATGTAGCAAACTTTTCTGCTGCACTTAGATAAAAAATTTGGCAAACAAATTTAATGAAAACATTGCCAAGCTTCTTTAAAAATCTTTGTCTAAAACATTTGACGCATCATACTGTTAGACAGACTAATCTTCACACATTTAAAAATGAGAGACTAATTTCTCAACTTTATATATACATTTTTAACTCAGTGAATCCATTGATCTCGTGTTATCGATTATTCATTGGATGCCGAAAGATAAAGTTTTTTTGTTGCTGCTTTTAATTCCTATCTATCAAGAACAGTAAACACTTTTATTTTTTAGTAAAAAACTTTATTATTTGTTAAAAGTAATCTTTGAAATATTCAAAAGACATTTTTTAGTAACATGATAGCCTTTCTTCCTACGACTGAAACATAGCTTATTTTATTCTCTTTCTCGTGTTATCTTTTTTATGTCAAAGCGAACAAACTCTTATCTGTAAAAAATGGCAATAAATTGGGTGCAAAATAAACAATCATAATTGTATGCAATTTTAATCAAAAATGCTAAACATTTACCAATGGTAAAATTACATAAATTTTACAAATTGTTGTTTTCGAGTTCAAATCATTTGACAATTTTTTTATTATTGAACTGATGGATTGTAGATATCTGCTGCGTACCTAAAAATTTTTACTGTTATTGACTCTTTTCGGCAATAGTGATTGCAAAAATTGCATGTACAAACGCTGAAAATTTGTTGTGAGTTTTTCAAAGTTATACAAAAAATTCAAAGAAAAGAATTCATGTTTTTTAAAAAAAAGCTAAACTGAAAGAAGCAATAAAAGCAGATACTTTTTACAACAATTGAGCACTTAAAAGCATTTTTTATTCCTATTTCACTGGAGAAATTTGCAACAATTTTTATTTGCAATACAAAAAACGAGAGATAATTAATTTTCATAAAAGCATTCTTGTTACCAGTAAAATTTATTAGTTTTATTTATTACTATCAAAGCAGTATTTAATTTATTATAATTTTTAACCAACTACTTTTGTCACTTATTTTTTTCATCAAGAAAAGGCACCAAAAAGTCATAGAGTATAATAATTTTAATTGAAGAAACTTTACAGAATTATTTTTTACAATTTTTAAAATATTCAAAGAAAATGGTAACTATGTGAAAAAAAGCTAAAAATAATTGATTTCTCTTTTTTTGTGTCGATGGTGACTGTTTTCTTTATTTTTACTTGGGTTGTTTCTCACAGTTGTCACAATCGATTTAAGACCTTACAACAGTTTTTACCTCTTGAGACATTCTTTAGTTAACTCTATTCTTCTCCTTCTCATTACTATAAAAGATAGGTCAGTCAACATTTGTATAGAAAAATTGAAGGAGTTACTCATGCCGTTTTTGAATATTTTTAAGATTTTTATTTGATTAATAAAAATTAAATTAAGATTTTAAACTTCACTTTTCAGTGTAAGATTTTTATTCTGTGTTAATGCAGTTTAAGAAAGCAAAGCATTTTTTATTGAAAAACAAAAAAATAATTTTTTAACAAGTTAGAAATTAATTTTTGAAAATAATGTTACACAAAGTTTGTTAAATTTGCATAACAATATCTCTTTCTCTGCATCTCTTATTTTTTAGTGTTTGCATAATCTCATGTGAGAGAGAGTTAATCGTTTTTGGACCAAGCAAAATTGAATACATCCAAAGATAATAATAGGACAATCAAACTGACTTTTTTTAAAGAAATAATCAAAAGCAACAAGGAATTGTGACAAAAATAAAGCACTTAAAAACGTTTTCTGTCACTATTAATTTACAACCAAAAGAAACTGTTTCAGTGGCGTTAGCTTTTAACAGAAAAAAAACGTAAAAACACTTTAGAAATGTGTTGTCGCTTTTTATCATGATGGTACGCACAGTTTTTTAAATAATGAGAGAATGATGATCGGCCAATGTGTAACACGATTTTTAACTGTCAAGCATTTTCTTAACATTCTCTGAATTAAAACATATAAAATAGCAACGAAATATAAAATATTCAAATATTTATATTGAGAAAAATATTGTTTTTTAGTAGAATGTCTTTCCCCCGAACTGTCTGGAAAAAAACCCATATTGTTATCAGTTCATTTTCTTTTTAAAAAAAAGGGAAGAGCAAATATGTATTTACTATTTTTGTTTGTTTTTTATTATCTCGTTTTAGTGGGACACAAACAATCTGCTTTTGCAAATTCAAACAAACCAAAAATCGCACCAAGAATAAATGCAAGCAGCTTATCAATAAAATTGTATGGAATGAATTAATTTCTCTTATTTTGGTGTTTTTCTGATTTTATTTTTTTTGCAAAATATGTTTTTCTGCAATAATGCAAATGATATCAACAATTTATTATGAGAAAGATAATGAAACGATTGTGGGCCACACAGTACTGAATTACAGTACACACTTTTGATATACAAATGACATCTTTGGATTTTTCCAAAAAGTGTTGTATTGATTCATACGACGATATCATCACTATCTTTATTTGTGTTAGTTATAAACATGAGCTAATTCTTTGTAAAAATTCTGAAAGATTCAAAGAAAAGAAGACGAGCAAAATGACTTTTTAAAGAACTAATAATCAAAAGCATAAAAAGAGTGACAAAGGATTATGACGAAATTAAAGCACTTAGAATCTTTTTGTGTCCATTGCAGCATTAAAAATTTTTTTAATGCTTTTAGCTCTTATTACAGGGTGTTCAAAAAAAATTCACCACCCCCTGTAATTTTCAAGGGAAGAGGGGATGGATGAAAACTAATATATGGGGGTTGATACTAGACCCCTAAACTCTTTAACAGTACAGTATCACACTTCTACCATTTTCGAGGAGCGTTCAGACAACTAAAAGTGCTCTAAAAGTGGAATATATCCCACTACTGTTGGTGAGTTCCCCACACAAGAAAAATTTGAAAAAGCTCTTCTCAAAAAAATATGCCAGCATAAATTCTAAAACGAATCTGACTTTTTAGCTTTTTTTTCAACTTTGGTAAGTTGCCAAATCCGTGCCGTTGAGAGATATTGCCTAATATTTGTTCCTAATACTCTTCAGACATTTTGTGATATTCACCCCCAATATGGGACAAAGCGGGGCAACTTCAATTTTCTGGAGCTATTTTTTATAGCTATAGCTATCGTTAGACGTTAGCTATAGCTATCTAACGTAGTTAGACGTTAAACGAAGATTTTCAAAATAGCTTTTTATATCCCGGAATAGTTTTTAGAATGCATAAAAACATATTTAAATACTATTAAAGTCGTTTAAACGTGAAACTGTTGATTTCACAGAACATCAATTTACGTTAGCTAACGTCTAACGATAGCTATAGCTATAAAAAATAGCTCCAGAAAATTGAAGTTGCTCCGCTTTGTCCCATATTGGGGGTGAATATCACAAAATGTCTGAAGAGTATTAGGAACAAATATTAGGCAATATCTTTCAACGGCACGGATTTGGCAGCTAACCAAAGTTGAAAAAAAATAGCTAAAAAGTCAGATTCGTTTTAGAATTTATGCTGGCATATTTTTTTGAGAAGAGCTTTTTCAAATTTTTCTTGTGTGGGGAACTCACCAACAGTAGTGGGATATATTCCAACCCTCACCACATCTCCACCACTTCTGGGAATCACGGAGTTGATTGCACAAAAATACCCTCAAAATAGAGCACTTTTAGTTGTTTGAACGCTCCGTGGTCCCGTCACAAAAATGGTAGAAGTGTGATACTGTACTGTCAGAGAGTTTAGGGGTCAAGTATCAACCCCCATATATTAGTTTTCATCCATCCCCTCTTCCCTTGAAAATTACAGGGAGTGGTGAATTTTTTTTGAACACCCTGTAAAAAAATGTAAGCATTTTTCTCAAGGTTGTCCTTGTTGTTTACGATTTTCAAAAAATTTTTAATATTGAAATATACATTTAACGGCCAATAAGCAATTTGTCTCGTCATTACTAATCATTTTAATGATAAGATAACAATTGTTATAATGAAAACATAATAAATTAGCACAAAAATATAAAATATTCAAATCTTTTTGATGAAAAAAAGTTTTATTTGAAAATATTTTTCTTTCTTCCATCTGTCTTGGAAAACAAACCATATTGTTATCAGTTCTTTTTTCTTCTAAAGAAAAGGGAGAGGAGCTATCGTTTATTTTTTGTTGTTTACTTTTTATCTCACTTTTTGGTTGCCTAAAGATCCGCTTTCAAAAATGCAAAAACAAAACAACCAAAAAGAAACACCAACAACTTGTAAGCAAAATAGTGTTTTCGTGCAAAATATTTTACTTTACTAATCATTGTTGGCAAAAGCAGACGATTTTAATTTTTTTTATTATTGTGCATTAAACTTTCTCCTACTGCTTTTTGTTTGTTGTGAATTTTTAATAAAATCTGATATTTATTTAGTCTTTTTTTTAAATAGCATAAATATTGTAACCCATATCCATCAGGTGCTTTAAAAACGAAACTTTTAGGAGTGCAGCATCGCTAAATAGTTGTGTAGTAACTGTATTCTATGTTAATTTCTGTTGCATTCTTTTACGCAATTTCCTTCATTGTATTTTCCCTTCGACATTTCTCCTATTGCCTCTCTTCGATTGTCTTCTCTTTATTCTCTTTTGAGTGTTGTATTCTCTTTGTGCTGCTGAGACGTTGTCTCTCTCTGCTCTTCGACTAACTTCTATGCTTGTATATTGCTGCTAATATATTTATTTGTTATGCTTCTTCAATAAATATATATTACTTCTATATTTGTATAACGCTGGTTGATAGTTATAAATGAATTCAGTTTAAAAAACTGACACATCTAATGCTGCTACAACAGCAACAAAACTGTTGCTGTTGTAGCTTCAATTGGAAAATAGTTTGTGTAACGTTTTTTGAACCTTTTTAAAAGTTGGGGACCTTTTGTTATTTTGTTTTTGAAAAAATTATGTATTACTGTATAAAATAAAAAACTTTATAAAATTTAAACGTTTTTTTTAACACAAAAATTAAATTTTAAGTGGGAAATTTCAAAAAAAGTTGTTTGTTTACTGATTTATAATACATTCATGCACGCATTTATGATTTCCTTACAAAAAATATAAATGCAAAATTAAATAATTTCTTTGACCTTCAAAACTTCAGCGGTTTTGAAAATCTTATTGTTCTAAAGTCTCTATAAATAAGACATATACAAATTTAGAACAAAGTTGTGATCAACAACAAAATCCTGTTTAATAATACATAACTATAATACATTAATGTCATTTTTATCTATAATAACAAGTGTATGCTCAAGGATTGCTATGTCATGATATATATTCAGTGAGGCAATTATTATATTGATCAATACTGGTTAAAATCTATAGCTGACTGCTTTTTTAAATTATTTTTATAATTTTTGAAATATTCAAAGAAAAGAAGACGAGCAAAAATAACTTTTAAAAGAAGAAGTTATTAAATGCTGAAAAAAGGCAACAAGAAAAAGTCACAAAAATAAAGCACTTAAAGCCTTTGTGACTCGTTAAAAGTGTACAGCAAATAAAAAATTATTTTAATGTTTTTAATATAGCTTCCTTTTTTTAAAGTTAACACCTTGCCATATTTTATAAAATTCAAAAACGACAATTATAAAAACAGCTGGTAATAAAAAATGGCTTTTTTTTTCTCCAGTAAAAACAGTGTAGAATGAAACTGTGTGTTTATAGCTAAATATTTTTTGTACTTCAATTTAGTCTAGAAAAATTTTAATGTAACATAAATATTGCACATTATATCTATCAGTTGCTCTAAAAAAGAAATTTTTAGGAGTGTCTCATCGGTAAATGCATGAAGCTATAAAGCAATTCAGTATAAAAAATTCATAGAGTATCTGTTTTTTGCTATTTTCTTAAAATTATAATAAAAAATTCAAAGAAGAAGTTTTGTAAATGGAGTGACTGATTAAAATAAGAATGCACAATGTAAACTGACAAAAAGCAACTAGAAATTTTGACAAAGCACTTAAAGCATTTGGTCTCCTTCAAAATATAAATTCAATTTAATTTGTCAATTGTGAAAACAAAAAGCAATCAGATTTTTAGTATCAGTTATTCTATATTTTTCTGTTTTTGGCTACTGATAAAACTTAAAGAGCAAGTTTATGATTATTGAATATTTACAAAAGGAATCATTACATTTGTGCACATAGACTTCAAAATAAGTGCAAGCTTTTGATATTATTTAAAGCACATATAAATATTATAAATGCATGTTTTATGATTACTACGTCTAGGTATAAATTGTTTTTATATGTAAACTGTTTTCTAAAATAACTCATTGCTAAAAAACAGACTTTCTTTGTTTTTTAGTAGTTTCTCAAAATTTAACAAAAAATTCAAATACAAGATTGACAGAATTGTTGTATTAAAAAGCATCTTATGATTTTCATTGAAATTAGCAAAAAGCCTTCACACTTCTAAAACACTTTAAAATATTTAGTTGACGTCTGGTCTGCTCTTACATATGGAAAATACAATTTAGTTGTTCATGCTTTTTAAAAAAATATCGATAACAAACAAAACGTTTTTACAACTTCATTCCTTTTTTTGGAATGCTAAAAGAAAAATTACCAAACCAATGTAAAATTTAAAAGTATGCAACAATCATCACATGCTGTAATGTAATATAATAATAAAGCACTTAAAGCCTTTTTGGCTACCTTTCAATGCAGTATGTCAGACAAAAACAAAACATAATGAAGCTACGTTTTGCTAAATACTGTGACTGGTTAAAATAAAAAAGAACAATGTAAATTCAAAAAAAGTAGAAAAACCTTTTAGTAAAGCATTTAAAGCATTAAGTCTTCCTCCATACATAAATACAATTTAATCTTTGTCATTTGTGAAAAAAACAATCTGTTTTCTAGTGTCAGTTATTCTTTGTTTTCAATTTAAATAGCCAGTTTATGACTATCAAATATTTACAGAAGCAAGCATTACTTTTGCACAATAAAAGATAATAAAAAGTTTATTCATTCTTACGTTTGTGGACATAGATTTGCTAAGTTTTTGATATTATTTATAGCACGTATAAATATTAAAAATGTGTGCTTCAAAATTACTATAACTTGGTATAATTTGTTTTTATATGTGAACCGTATTGTAAAATTACTCATTTTTTAAAAAAATACATCCTTTGTTTTTTAGTGGTTCTCAAAATTTCTTAAAAATTCAAAAACAACATTGACATAATGGTCGCGTAAGAATTCATTTCATGATTTCAAATGATAATAGAAAAAAGCTTTTACACTTTATAAACACTTTGAAACATTTAGTTGATGGCTGGCTAAATCTTACAAATGCAATTTTGTTATTCATGCTTTTATTTATAAATATAGATAACAAAAAGAAAGCCGTTACAATTTAAGACCTTTTATGGCATGTTAAGAGCAAAATTAATGCAAAATTTATAAATATGCAACAGTCATCACATGCTTTAATACCCCATATTTTGCCCATTTAGTCTTCATAGTAGGAAGCTAAGGGACAAAAAATCAGCGGCTAAATCCTCGTCCCTGGGATTTAATAGATACATAGATATAGCTAATAAATAGCAGACGACATCTATTTTTGTTATAAAATTTTGATGTCGATAATTTCAAAGAGATGTAATAGCAAGGATAACTTAAATAATCCATTAATAATACACTGATAATATTTGAAATGTATTAATTATGCAGAATTTTTGATATTTTTTACCAAAAATAGCTATTGTCTGCGATTTATTAGCTATTTATTAAAACCAAAGATCGCGGATTCAGCTGCTGATATTTTGTCTCTAACTGTCGAAGTGAATTAAAAGTTTCATAATTATTTGTCTGATTCTTCTCAAATTTCGTGCCATTTAGAACGCAAAATTTTCTGTTCTTTTGCTTCGATTACTCATCATTTGTTGATCTCCTTCTTTCATAACATTTTTTTTGATCGCAAATATTTTTCTTGCGAAATGCGTAGATGTCTAGACATTCTTAAAAGTAGCAGAACGTATCGCTGTCAATGGAGAAATACTTTTTTCATTGACAACTGAATGATATCTTTCGAATTCCAAAAATTTAAGATTTAAGAATGCAACATTTGGAAGAAAAATTTCTAATGACGAATATTTTGAATTTCGTTAATGCAATAATAATATAAAAAGATTCACAAAAATGTGTTTCAGGAAGATGTATTTTGAAAAGTAATAAATTACGTGCTCCTAAATGCCTGTAAAACTTGAAAGTCGCACTCATTTATCAGCATGTAATGAATTTGTCAAAATTACTGTTATTGGTTTTTTGTAATTAATATCTTCAAAAAAAGCTAATTTTTTGCTTCATATCCCTTTAAATTTGATTTAAATGCCAATGTTTTTTTTCAGCTATTTGTAAATCATTCTTTCAAAAATATATAAACAAGTTTTTTTTTCTCACGCCAGATGAATCATTGTTGGTATTTATTTTCATCGCTTTGCATTTTGCTCTCTATGTGTTACTCTCTCTTAACCAAAAACACTCTTTCTTCAATGTTCGCCAAAAATTTGCAACAACTATTATAGTGTTTGCGTATGCAGAGCTCCGCCTTGATCGCTCAATTTTTTGGCATAAATAAATAGCTGCCGACGTTTTTCTTCTTTCGTCCATTTTTTAGTCTTCAGCTGCTGGGTGATTGAAGCAGTTTTGCTGGGGTTTTTTTTGAGTTTCGAATGGAGTTTTTTCATCAAGGCTTTTGAAAAACCATGGCGTTTGAGACACTGCTTTTTTAAGGAGAAGATTTTTTTAGTGGTAGTCTTTTTGCAAAAAGCTTGTGAAAAAAGAAATGAGAAAATTGCTATTGCTCAAAAAATTTCAAATTTTTTAAATTTTTTTAAACATTTCCGTTTTTCATGAGTGAAATTTAACTATTCGGTAGAAGGCGATAAGTTTTTATGTTTGAAATTGATTGCTTTTTTGACTGCGTGGTGCATGAATAGCTAAGGCATTAAAGCACCAAACCGTCAAACCGTAAAAACCTCTGAGCAAGACTACTTTTGTCACCCAGCATTATACAAATCAAAAAATTTATCCAATATGGTTTTTGTTGATTACTATGCGATTATTGGTGTAAATCGTCATGCAACAGAAGATGAAATTATGACAGCTTTTTGGGCTCAATATAAAGCTGTTTCTGGCAATGGCGAAACACCTGAGGCTTATGCCAAAGAGATTGTACGAGTTTTAAAGATTTTGTAAACAACATTTTTAATTCGGATTTAGGATTTAACTAAAGCAATTGGGATTTTAAGTAAAGGTCCCAGCAGAATTGAATATAATCGATCTTATGATGCCCACCAACGTCATCAACAATTACGATATTCTGCTCGTGCACCTCCACCATCAGTTTGGCGAGGTCCATTACCTGTTGATGTTGAAGATATAAAGGTAAAGATTTTTTGATTCAAAAATTTCATCATCGCCTTTTTTATGTTTAGGAAGATTATCGTCAAGCTTCTCATGGTGAAGAAGATGACAATGCTGAATTTGCGGAACCTATTAATACGGAAACTTATTTTTCTTTACATTCACAAGCACGTCCTTGTGAAATTGTCATTAATATGGAACCTTTTAAATCAAACCTTCCAGCAGAAAGTGTATGCTCCCACGATGATCGTCCAGTTGCCATCACTTCAAGTTTGCCTTTAACTGTTGCAGTTAAAGATGTAAGTGTATATGATTACACAAACAACACAAAGAATTATAAATGAAATTTTTTTCAGGCTGCAAAAAATGTTCCTCGAGAGAGCGAAAATAGCAATTTTCCGGAACCTTATACATCAAACGTTTCAGCAGCATTTCCTCCTGCAGTACGTTCATTGACACCGGAAACTTCATTTACTGAAGATGAAAGCGTAAGCGTTTTTCATTATGCAAAGAAGACCTAACATTAACCAAAGAATTTATTTCAGGTTACACGAAATGCTCCTCATCCGGAACCTTATGCATCAAATCTTCCAGCAGCATTTCCTCCTGCAGTACATCCATTGGCACCGGAAACTATTTCACTTGATTCTTTTGTTGAAGATGAAAGCGTAAGCATTTTTCTTAACACAAATAAGACTTAAGATTAATTAGAGTATTTTTTCAGATTGCAAGATTTTCTGGTCAACGCAATGCTGCAAAAGCTCTTGAAAAACTTAAAACAAAAATTATAAAATATGAACATTCCCGTAAAGAACTTAAAAAACAATGGGCTGAAATTGTTGCAACGGCTTCTGGTAGCCTTGATGCCTCTGATGCATCAGATGAAGAAGTTGTTGATGGATGGGAATAAAATTAAAACGGAAACTTTATAAAATTTGCTATAATTTTTTTATATAACGGAACCTTTGTATGCGAATTTGTTTTTTTTATATTGTACTACATACATATGCTCTTGTATTAAATAGTTAGATAATAAAAATTTAAAAAAAAAACTAATGTCAAAAAAATTTAGTTTTCTGCTCATAACATTGACAGATAAGACAAAAATTTGTTTGAAGGGAAACACTTTGGAATAGGACACTTAATTTTCCAGTCTTAATATTTTTACTATCTTTGAAAAGAATTTGTTTATAATGATTTTTACTTTCTTTTTATGTTGATCTTTCGTAACATTATTTTTTCATTCAGTTAACAACAATTGTTGCCTAGTCTTTTTTTTCTGCCACAATTGAAACGAAAACCCATATGTACAGCTTTCTTCTTCTTCGTACAAACAAAAAATTTCACATCAATCTTTTTTCAAAAAAAAGAGCAATTTTAGATGCGCAATGATATTTCTGATCTCTTCTCTCCTCTAAAAAAGAGATGTGAAAAGGTCAAGTGCATTAAAAACGTATAAAAAGGGCAAGCAAAAAAAGCGGAACACATTTTGTAAAAGAGAAGTTTAAGTTTTTATGGGACATTGACATAAATTTTAGCGTAATAATTTGAATGGTTTTTTGTTTATAAAAATAAATAAAGGTGATATCAAAATGCATGAAATATTTTGACGGAAAACTTTGATGAAAAAATAAGCTTAATAAAACAGAGATAATATTTCTAAACTGTTAAAACATCAAAGAATGTTTTTTTACCTTTAATGTTTCCTTTTAAACTTGTGTTTAAACAGTGTTATGATCAACAGCCTGCAATTAAAGATTTGCTGGTTTCAAAAATACGTTTGTTTTTAACAATTTTTTTGTAACAAAATATTCAAAAAGAAAAAAAACGTTATAATTCACTGTTTTTGGCTAATGCGACTATGTATATGACATAAAAATTGATTGATATTAGCTTTTTGATTCTTTTGAATTTCCTTCACATGGATTGTATTAGCTATCATTTTTTTATAGCTACAGTATCGGAAAAAAAAACAATTTGTTTGCATTTCATTTGTTTTGGCGAAATGTATCTTTACGCCAACTCCTTTTTAAATTTTTTGTTTTACTTTTTTCGAAGATCTCTTTTTTGCTGTGATTCATTTCCATTTTTAATTTTTATATGCTTTAATCTTCTTAAATTTTTAGGTTTACATTTACATAATAGTCTTATTGAAAAAAGTAAAAGATGGATTCACCTGGTTCTTCAAAAGCTACTTCTTCAAGTTCAAAGTTATCTAAGCGTAAAAAGAAGGCTGCAAAAGCTGCTGCTGAAAAAGCTTTACTTGCTTCAAAACGTGCTAAATTCTTTGCTACTGTTCGTCGCCAATGCTTTGCATTCCCAGATTCAATCATGCATTATATTGCTATGTATCCTGCAACACCTAAAGGATATAAATCTGTGGTCAAAACATGCAAATTCTTCTTCATTAAGAATCCTATTCTTGTTACTTCTGCTACATCCTTTTATGAAGATGAATTGAGAAATGCTGATGGTGGTCGACGGACTGGTCCTGTTGATTTGACAAAGCTTACTTCTAAATTATGGGTTATCAATGAATTTGCTGTTCGTAATTCAGTTAATCAAAATATTGTTTCAAATATTATTCCTAAATTTTATCAATTTGATGCTAAAAAACTATCAATTTCCCATCAAACTTTTTTGCAAGAAGAATATTGTTATCTTGCTTTTGCTGTTGAAGATATTTTCTTATATGATGTTACAATCAAAGATGAAAATGGTGATGTTCTTCCATTGGAAAAAGTTGTTGCGATTGCTTCTAAAGTTATCTGGTTTGCTTTGTAAGTTTAATTTTGTGTAACTTTCTTATTTTTATATATGGGGATTTTATTTTAGCTTTACTGAAACCATTCCATCCAATGTTACATCAAATACTGCAAAAGAACTTTTTGAAAATCCTGATTTTTCAAGACTTGAACGTTTCAGCGTAAATCATATCCCTGATACTTTTGATATTGATGTTTTTTATGCTTATATGATGGTAAGTATCTTTTTATTTATTCTTTCTCTGTAAAGCTATGGGATAGTCATGGACAAAATGTCAGTGGCGAAATCCTCGATCTGTGGATTTAATAGCTAAATGGATATAGCTTGTAAATAAATAACTGCTTTAACATTGGTGCAAACGAAACTTTCTAACAAAAGTCGTTATCCATAGCTGAACGAGTATATAGACAGAATAAGGGGTCTCTACTCCACTATTATTTGAAACACTTTACTATCAATTATTTTTCCCATCAATAATATATATTTTTTTAGAAAAATCATCTTACTGATGTTGACCTTAAATTTGATGCTTCTATTTCTGATGCCTTTAAGAATCGACTTGATAAAATTGTTTATGAAATTATTGCTACTGAAGGTATCTTGGATTTTGCTCGACCTCTTCTTCGTATTCATGGAAATCATGATGAACAATATGATAAGCTTAAATCAGTTTATGAACGTCAATTTGAACATTGATCTAAATCTCTGTGTATCGTATTTACTTATTTTTTTTTTATGTTATCATTTTTGATTTTTAGTTAAATAAAATCATATCGTTTTTAAATTGTTTACAATTGTGAACACTGTAATTTATTAGCTGGTTATGCATTTGAAGTGGTTAGAAAGTATCTAAAATGCATAATATTAGAGATTTTATAGCAAAAATAGATATCGTCAGCTATTTATTAGCTATATCCATATATCTTTTTAATCCGATGGAGTGTAATTCCGCAGCTAATACTTCGCCCCTAGCTATCTCTTACTATGACGAGTACAGGGTTCTCTATTTAAATTATACACTTCTACATTATCCAATGCTCCATTTATGCCATCAACTTTTGTTTCTTCGACAATAATGTCATTGTTCACATCAACCACAATATTTATCGTTAAAACTTTGTCAAGCAATTGTTATTGTAATATTTGCATTTGTTAGTGTTTGCTAAAATTATATCTCTGAACAATATTTTCGATCCCAATTATTTATTATACTTTTTACCCTCAATTATTATAGTAAACATTTTCAAGTTTTCAAAACACAAATTTTATGCACGTAAATAATTGATCGGAGTGAATGAACGAATAAACAAAAATTAAAAAAATGCTTCAAAACGAAGTGAATAATCCTATTTTTTAAACACAACATTTGTTTATATTAGCTCAAATTTTCTCTTTTCTTTCTCTTTGATATTAACTATTCATTTTCAAATATGTTGCTGCAAAAGTCATTGATTTTTGTTTCGCTGATTCTAATTCAAATTTTCGTTACATCTTGTGCTGAAAATGGCCCAGTTGCAGACGATATCCGATTTTCTAATGATTCCAAAGTTATAAAAAGAATCAAGAAAAATGTTGTAAATCTTGAAATTTATTCAAATTTGACAGAATTTAATGCTGATGAAAAGAAAAATAACGAAGAAGAAATTGTTAATATTTGTAAAGACAGCGGAAAGCGTAAAGGAGTTTTTTTGATTAAATATGTGTGAAAGCATAAAAATTTTTGATTTTTAGTTAGATGTAATTGTGCAGATTATACCGTAGATTGTTATTATCATATGAGTGGATTATTAAAGAATTTGAATTTTCGGACAATAAAACAAGGATTTTTGGCAAAACGTATTGTATTAGTATACTCTGAAATTTTTGTTTTGGAAAAGGTGATAATTTTGGTCTTACAGGGATTGACTATTTGATGGATGGACGGGTACGGTGGAGTGGATGCCTAAAAGGTGGATGGTTTTTTTAGCTGTTATACAATGATGTAAGAAACATGCGCAATTTTCATTCTTTTTTCTAGCATTTTTTGCTATTTTTTTCAACGAAGAAAGTGCGCCCCTTTGGCTGTCTGGCTAAAAGATGAACCGGTTTTTTTTTGCGTGATTGTATAAGGGGCTGTCCCGATATTACGTAATCCAAGTGATGGGTGGAGTTTTACGAATTATTACACCGCTTTGACTTTGTCGGCAAAAAGCTTTGATGTTTGATTACGTGATGGGTGGGGGGGGGGGTCAAAAAACTCCGATTTTTGGATTACGTAATATCGGGACAGCCCCTAACAGCATCCATCCACGTTTTAGGCCTCCACTCCATCAGATTCGTCCATCCACCAATTAGTCAGTCCCGGTCTTACAAAGAAAACTATCATTTTTAGGATAACATTTTTCCAATGAATAAAGAAACAATCGAAAATTTAACTTTTATTACTTCTAAAATTCAGAAAATTGATGATGGAGCTTTTGATGGATTGAATTCTTTAAAGGAATTGATATTTGAACAAACTGCATTAATAACGGCATTAAATGAACAAATTTTATCACAAAAACTTGGAAATACTTTATTAAAATTCAAATTCGAAAGGGAGGATTTTTTTAAGTTTAATCCAATGTCATTCGAGAATTTGATAAATCTTGTAGAGCTTCATTTAATTGAAACTAATGGTATGGGTGGAAAAATTGAAGAACAATTTCCAGAAAGTTTATCAAAACTAAAAATCTTAAATTTGAAAGAGAATGAATTAAAGTATATTAATGAAAACATTTTTGATAATTTGGTGTAATAAATGGCTGTTGTTTTTCCTTTTATCAAAAAACTTTTTTTTTTCAGGAATTTGGAAGATCTGAATTTAGGCAATAATCACTTCACATCAATTCCATCAGCAATTTCAAAACTTTCAAATTTAAAGATTCTAAATTTTAAGAACAATTTTGTTCAAATAATTAAAGAAAAAAATTTCAAAGGAAATTTAAAATTGGAAAAATTGCTATTAGATTCCAGCAGCAGATTGACATCAATTGATGATTGTGCATTTTGTGAACTACCAAATCTTAGAGTGATTGATTTTTATTTATCTCCATATCTAATTTATATTCATGAAAATGCATTTGGATCTATTAGTAATGGATATGCCCCAGGAATTAAAGAATTTAATATTGCGCATTGCAATGTAAGAGTTTTATCTGAAAAGCTTTTAGATTGGAAAAGCGTCAGCACTCTTTCAATCAACAATAATCCATTTGCATGTAATTGCTCCAATGCATGGTTATTTAATGATCTTTTATCAGATAATTCAATATATGAAAAGAATCTTAAAAACAAATTTTATTATGAAAATCACCATCCTAAATACACATTTGGATGTTTGGGACCTCCTCCACTATCTACAAATCATACACATCCGATATCAATGGTTGAAATGTTTTTTTCTTGTAAGTCATCAAACAATAATTTTAAATGGATTTATGTTATTTTTTTTGTTTTTTGTTTTGTTGTTTTTTTTATCGGGATATTTGCATACCGAAGATATCTAACAAATTGCTGTCATAATTTTTTTAATTAAAATATAAATTTTTTAAGTGTGTAAATTTATGATGAAAATTTCGTTGCATTTAAAAAGAAATGTTCTTGTTTAAATCATCACTTTACCTTTACCAATACACTGAGAAAATTAGTGACAAAAAAATTTTTTTTATTTGAAGTCGGTTAAAAGAATATAAAATATTCATAATACTGTTATCCCAAGGCATGTGTTTCATAGTAGATGAATTAATGAACAGTAATATTTAGGTCATCATAGCCATGAAAATGTAAATGGTTTACATCGAGATTTAGGATCGATAACAAAAAAGCTTTCAATATTTGAAGAACCAACATATGACAAATTCAATATGAAAAACTTTTTTATATGATGAAAAACTGCTTAGATCAGCTTAGAGGCTGTCCAGTAGCCGTCTTTGATATGCGGCAAAAAGTGAATTTGATGGAGGGGGAGCGTGAATTAAAATTTTATATCACGTAATCACTGTTCAGTCCCTTAATTAAAAAAATCATATCAGAAAAAAGTTCGATTTTCTTCCGTAACAGTGACAACTTCAAAAGCCCGGAGAATCCATTTAGTTATGGAGGAATTTGCTAATCGATAATTTAAAGAGCGTATGCAACAATGTACCTATCAATGCTTTTTTGTTATCTTGCCCAAAAATTTTTAGGAGCAACAACCTTTTGTCTTCAATACTTTTCATACTGCTGGTTATTATTATAGCTTTTCATTCAATCGTTTTTTTCTATTCATTCTTTGCTTTCTCTTTCTTGCTTCATTTTTTTAATTTTTTTTATTTTTAGTCATACTTCTTTTTTGTGCCATTGCTAATTCAAAATTAAATGGATTTATCAACACTTTCAAAAGCAATTTCAAATTTAAAACCAACACGGCTTGATCAAAGAGCTGCTGTGGCTCAAGAAGAAGAAGATTTTTATGCAACTTATTGTCGTCGTCAAAATTTTGCATTACCAGATTCAATCATGTATTATATTGCCAAGAATCCTCCATCTCCAGAAGGTTATCAAAAACTGATCAAAACATGCAAATACTTTTTTATCAAAAATCCAATTTTTATTTATGCAAAATCGCTATGGGATGGTAAAGAATTGATAAATCATGTAAGCGGGCAATTGCAAGGTACTGTTGATTTAGAAGATTTTACTTCAAAATTTTGGTTCACTGATTCACTTCGTATTAATTCCAGAAAATTTGCAAGTTCTAGTATTACATCAACTCTAAAATCAAAAATTTATCGATGTGATGTAAAGCGACTTATTATTGCTAGGCAAAGCATCTATTACAGTGATTACATTTTTCTTTCATCTGCTGCTGAAGATATTTATTTCAATAATGTTACTGTCAAAGATGAAAATGATTCTATTATTTCTTTGGAAAAACTTATTGAAGGTGCTACTAATGTTATGTCTTTTCTTTTGTAATTTCTTTTTATATTACTTAAATGTTTTTTTGTGCAAAGTTATTGTTTTTAGTTTGTCAAATACTACTCAACTTACCAATATTACCGCCACTACTGTTAAAAAACTTTTTGTATTGCCAAATTTGACAAAAATCAAATATTTTGGTTTGAACAATATTCTTGAAACCTTTGATATTGATGCTTTTTATGCTTACATGAAAGTTAGTAGTTTTTATATTTGTTGTTTTAATTCTTCGTTCTTTATAGAAAAATAGCTTCACACCATTTGATCTTCATTTTAATATTTCAATTTCTGATGCTTTTAAAAATCGACTTGATGCTGTTATTGAAGAAATCCTTGCTACTGAAAATGTCGATTCTATTTTTTATAAACATTAATTTTTTTATGAATCATTTGACCGTTTTCTTCTTCTGTTTCTTGCAATAAAAGATTGTTATCAAATTTAAAACAATTTTTATTTAAATAAAACGCAGATGTAATAAAAAAAAAGCGATTTTTTTACTTGCAGATTTACATAATTATAAAAGAGCATGAACATATTTTTTTCGTAACTTGAATGTTCCAACAGTTTTGTAATGAGTTGACCATGTATCGTAGTTTTCTTTTTCCCCGAATATTGTTATTAAGCGTTTGAGAGGTGAAGATGGGTTTTCATTGGCACGGATAAAATATTTGAAAAATGATTTTGATAGTAGTTTTGTATGAGATTGAATACATTTGCCACTAAAGCAGTGATTAATATAAAGACGAATTTTAGCATTTTGTTTGATTTTGCACTGAAAAATGATAAAATGAAAACTGACGGCAGACGTCTCGAACTCATGATGGAGTTGAGACCCCATAGTTAACCCATCTACTCGCCTAGTTATGGGATAGTTATGGACAAAATATAAGCTGCTGAATCTTCGATTTGTAGATTTAATAGATATATGGATATAGCTGATTAATCACAGACGATAACTATTTCTGTTATAAAACATCCAAAATTTTGCATAATAAATACTTTTCAAATACTATAAATGTATTCTTAATGGATTATCTAAGTTATCCTTGTTATCATACTTCTTTAAAATCATCGAAATCAAAATTCTTTAACATGAAATAGATATCTGGAATGATAGTTATTAGCTTCATCGATATATCTATTAAATCCAGAGATCGAGAATTCCGCAGCTAATATTTGGTCCTTAGCTATCCTTTAATATGACTAGTATTTGGGCAAAATATGGGGCCACAACTCCACCATCAGTTGGAATCGTTTACGGTTAAATGTTTGTTTCTTGATGTAATTAAACCCTACCATAACAGCCAACAATGAACGGATTTTAAAATATGGGTGTACGGTAATTGTAAAACTGCTACAACCATTTTCATATTTAAATCTCAAAAAACTATGTCCAGTATATTCTCTTGCAGCATCAAATTCAAATTCTTCTTGTTTTGGTGACATTTTAAACATTTCATTAAATGTTGTTGAAACCATTACAGTTTGTAGTTTCAATACTTTTATCCTTTGTAAAAGAAGCAAAGTAATATCCACAGTAGTTTGTTTTAAAAAAAAACATGGAAAATATAATTTTTGTCGTTATCTAAAACGCAGTTTTTATGCTTTAAATAAAATTATTCGATTATTAGGACAAACAGCTGATAACAAACAATCAGCAAGGCAAAAATTGCATCTAGCCTCTTTTATTTTATTGATTCCCATTTCTTTTTTGTTGAAACAGTTTTTTTTTTCAATGTGAAGCTAATCGTTTTTAAATTTTGTAAAAAAATAATGTTGGTCCAAGAATCCGTTTTTTTAAAACTAAGATTTATCGTTTTCAAACATTATTTACGGATTAATTATTTAATAAATGTTTTATTTTAGCCTATATATGATAGCTTACAGCAACAGCCACATGGATGAAGAAGTCATCACTAGACAAGCGTTAGGACGAATTGCTGTACTTGGAGAGTTTTATGATGCACATAGAGATGCGTTTTGTGGTCATTCAGTATTTACTGAAAGTATTGACAAATACATAAAAATAACAGATACTGAAAAAACTCATATTGAACATAACTTTGAAAATTCTTTGAATGCAAAATTGAGCAAATTCAATGTTGAAGCTGAATTAAAAGTTAAAAAAAACAAATTTATAATTTTTTTAAAAATCGAAATTTTAGGGAAGCTTTCTAGCAGGCTTAATAAAAATTGAAGCAGGGGGGCACGGTCAGTATCTTACATCATCAGCTTCAAATGCTAAAGAGGCTAGTGCATCACTTATTTGTCGAATGCTTACTAAGGTACTAATTACCCTTAATTAAAATTGTAAGAATTTTAAAAGGTAAATTCAAAGTTTTTTTTTAGCACGAGTCAGTAAACATCAGCAATCGATCGCTTATCAGTGATCTATCACTCGATGCAATCAAAAATATACCAAATGCAACTCATATTGTTACCGCAATTCAATGGGGTGCTGGTGCAATTGCTGAATTAATATATAAACATCAAAGTGATGAAAGTCAACAAGAAATAAAAGGTTCACTAAAAGCTGCATTTCAAAAGTTCACACTTGCAGTAGAAGCTAATGGAGATATAGAATATACAAGAGAAAGCTTAAAAAATTATGAAAATTTTTATTTAAAATTTTATGTTGATGCTTTACCAAATGGTGAAAACGTTCCACAAAATGTTGAAGATGCAAAAGAATTTATGAAAAAAATTCCTAAATTAATTGAAAAAGCTAATGGCGGGAAAGGCGTTCCACAAGTTTACACAATGATTCCAATAAATTCTTTGAAATTATTTTTCAAACAAACAGAATGTTTTGATCGAATTATTCACAAGGTTGATGAAAATGTTATTGAAGAAACCGTTCAACTCTTTGATGAAATTGCTGAAAATCTAAAAATTATTAACACCATTTACGCTGAATTTAGTGAGTTCAGTTATTGCCTGAAAGAAGAAACTCTCTCTGACATTTACAATAAAATGAAATCAATTAAATTTGTTCAAAATGCTCTGAGAAATGATCTTTATCATGTATTAATTGAAGTAAGATATGGACGAAAGAACATTTCAGTGCTTACTGAAACGCTCCAAAAATACCAAGAAGACAGTACAATTCATCAAATTATGTTATATTCTAATTCTAATCCGATGCGATCTTTCAAAGAAAAAGTAATGTTTGCGAAATGTTTAAAAAACAAAAGAATCTGTTATATTGGAAGAGAAACGTCTTTAGAATCAGAACGGATTAAAAATAATTTAAAAGAATTTTATGCATTTTTTTGTGATTGGCCAAATATTGAAAATCGAACAGAAAATTTAAATCTTTTTCTCGAATTGAGTAGTGAAAAGGCAGTTTTATTAGTTGATGCGGAAATTAATCCTTTAGAACAAAAGCTTGTTCCAAATGGAAACAGAATTTGTCATTACTTAAATGGCCGGTTTATTGATACAGATTATTTACAAACATGGAAAAAAGAGTATTCAAAATGTTATGCCAAGTGCCAAATAAAAAAAAGAATATTCGACGAAAATTTGACCAATTTAACAGAAGTATCCTTTCGTTGCCCGTTATCATATAAACGAAATCAATGTGATAAAACCGAACATCAATGGCACTGCTACGATTGTGATGAAATTATGCAATATGATAATGATAAAAATTTTTATTGTCAATGTGGAAGTGGACCTATTGAAGAATTTGAATATCGATGCGTTCATGAAAAGCATGGTGAAAGTTTTATCAAATTTGATGAATCACAAATGAAAATATTTTTGAAAAAAAATCATTCTACAAAAAACACCCCCATCGATCTAATACCAAACCAAAAACTGCCCAACAATCTTCAACAAATAAATAGAGATTATATAGAGCTTATAACAGAATTAAAAAATGATCTTGTCGAACTAAATGCTGAAAAAGCCGAACTGCAAAAAAAACTTTACGTTCTAAAACCTGGAATAGAAGTTCAAAACCTTGCATACCCTCGTAATATTTGTACGGCACCCAAATGTGTTGAATTAAAACAATACACTTCAATGCATATTTGTCAAACAGTTTTTAAAACTGTATGTCATGAAAAGTGTCATTGCGTCCCCGATACAATTCACTCCGGAATGCCGAATATCGGGATGAAGAAATGTATAGTGATGAATTCAGAAGAAAATTGCAAGAAATGTGGATGTTCATGGTCTTATCATATGCTTATTAATTACGAACAACGTGAATCTAAGGAAATGGTGGAAGACAAAAATGTGAAAAAAATGTTATCTGAAAATCAACTCGCTATAGAAAAATTAGAGAAAAGAATTTATGGCACTTATGATAACATGTTTAACATTCAAGAGACATAACGTTTGCACTACTATGTGTATTTAGAAATGTCACTGCTTTTTAGCAAGCTATTGATATCACATTTTTGTTTTTCCACTGTCAAACTTTATATTGTAAGCTTTGTTTTCACATAAACAAAACAAGTAATAAAAAAAAATTTGAAAAAAAAAACAACAAAAAGCAAAGCTTACACAATTTCAATTTTGCAAACAGCTGTTAATTTAAATTCAGATGGAATATCCGTCATTTCAGCAAGCAATACATCAGGTCGTCGAATAGTTAATGATTGCTTCAAGCCAATATCTCCATTCTCATCAAAAGTTAAATACCATTCTTTTTTTCAACTGAACTTGATAAATGAGGAATTCTGTAAGCAGTATTCCAATAAATAACATTGCCAAAAAATTGATTACAAGGAACATCTTTTAAAGATTGAATGATATCAATCGCAACAGCCGGTTCTTTACATGAAAGGATACCAAAGATACTTTGATTTTTTGCATTTGTAATTTTGACTAAATTGTAAAATTTATTTGTTTTGTTTTAGTTATAAAAGCGAGAAACCTTTGACTTCTGAATTAGCATTATCCAAAATATCACTCAATTCATCGTAAGAAAAAATGAAGCCCCTTTTAACTAAAAAACTATGATTTTTTTTTATATAATTTAACACGTAAAACAATACCAACAAAAGTATTCAAAAATTTAAATTGCATTTTTTTGAAATCAATATTTGGTAGAAATGGAGTAATTTCAACTTTGATGGCATCATTTAAATTAAAATTTCCATCAATTGATTCTTCTTGCTTTTTCATAGCTTGATATTCTGCCCATTTTTATACCTAAAATTTTTATGATATTAACCCACTTAAGTAATCGTATTAAAACTTACAGCTTCAAAAATTTTTTCTGTTTTAAGCTCACCAGATTTTAAAGTAACCAATTCTTCAATAACAGAATTATTAGCATTTAAAAAATCATTACATTCAAGAATTGTATTAAAATTTTGAGAAATATAATCTTGCATTGGTTTCTTTGTTTCAATCAAAGAATACTTACTGGAAGTTTCCATTAATTGAAAAATATTTCCAAGGTATAGTTTCATTTCTGATAAATATTTATCACAAGCTTTTTTGAGATAATTAATTTGATAGAATTCAGCCATATCAAGAATCGTTTGAACATTCGTATCATAAAGATTACATTCACCAGAATAAATAAAAGTTAATAATTCTTAAAAATTATCATATTTATATCCAGTAATTTTGATTACATCATTTTTATTCCATCGGTCAGAAAGCATCGATTTAAATGTTGATGATACAAGTGATAGACGATATTTGTGGGCATAAAGTTTCTAAAAAATTGGGTTAATAGAATTGCTTTTTTTTCAAAAGGACATTAGCAAAAACTTACTTTTTCTTCAATTTCAAAAATAGTATCAAATAATTTAGGATTTTGAGATTTAAAGTCTTCAACCATTTGAGCTTGAACGTCCTCAAGAAAATCTTTGCAAATCATATTTTTATATTATCAGGTCGTTCCAAAAGTTTTTGCGTTTGGTTATTCCTCTGGCAATTTCGACTGTGGGGTCCAAAAAATCTGAAATTTCGCCAGGAGGTAGCCACGGGTCTTGGTCAAAGGGTGGCATATCGGTTTTTGGGGTATCTGGAATTTTCATGGAATTTTGAGGGATTTTCGTGGCAAAACCAGGATTTTCGCAGTTTCTTGTGGAACGGCGTCTGTAAAATTGGTATTTGAAGCATATATGGGCCAATATGGTCTGAGGAGGTAGCCAAGACACTAATCTAATAGAATTTACATGTTTTGGAATTTTCTCGAACCTTCTAGAGGCTTCCCGAATTTTTAAACCATAGTTACTGTAATTAAGTGGAACAATGAGTATTCTGAGGCTATTTGTTTAAAAGATTTTTTAGAATTATATCAGAAATGCTTAAAAACTATAATTTAATCATTTTTCCGTCGATTGGTATGATTTGGGCTCATTGAAAGTTATTTTAAATAATTTTAAACCATTATGAAAGGGGTACGGTAGCCCATCTACTTCTGAAGCAATTTAATGACGAAAAACTCTTTTTTTCGCAAAATCCCTTTAAAGGGAGTGTCTACACACTTCCAGGCATCGTTTCCGATCAAAATCTCAAAAAAAAATTTTTTCGACTTTTTTTGTGTTTTTGACAGGGGAGACCACGTGAAAATGCCAAAAAAGTCGAAAAATTTTTTTTTTGAGATTTTGATCGGAAACGATGCCTGGAAGTGTGTAGACACTCCATTTGAAGGGATTTTGCGAAAAAATGAGTTTTACGCCATTTAGGAGCTTCAGAAGCAGAAGGTCTACAGTACTCCTTTCATGATGGTATAAAATCATTTTAAATAACTTCTAATGACCCCAAATGATACGAATCGACGGAAAAATGATTAAATTATACTTTTTAAGCATTTCTGACCCAGTTTCTAATAATTTTTAAAAAAATTTACCTCAAAATACGCAAAATCCCATTAACTTACAGTTACCTCTGTTCAAAAATTCGGGAAGCTTCTAGAAGGTTCGAGAAAATTCCAAAACTTATAAATTATGTTAGGGCAGTGTCTTGGGTACCCCCTCAGGCCATATGGGCTCATATGTGCTTCAAATTTTTATTTTACAGACGCCGTTCCACAATAAAATTGAAAAATCCTGGTTTCACCACGAAACTCCCTCAGAATTCCATGAAAATTCCAGATACCTCAAAAACTGGTGTGGCACCCTTTGACCAACCCCCATGACTACCTCCAGGCGAAATTTCAGATTTTTTGGACCCTCCAGTCGAAATTGCCAGAGGAAAAACCAAACGCAAAAACTTTTGGAACGACCTGATAGTTTTATTTTTTTGAAATCTGGCAAAAAAACTAAAATATAAGTTTTCTGTGATAAGTTAGGGGTCCGTATTTATAACTATAAGTGATTAAACTATGGATAAAAGTGGAAGATAGTAAACAAAATTGGAGTCATCAAAATAAGGCAGAAAGGTCGCAGACAAACTATAAGTTATTAAAATGCAAGTGAGGACGAATGAAGGGATGAATTGATTTATTTCAGTGACCATATTAATGGTTCTTCTGACAATGAGTACATTTCCCCTCTGCACGTTGTTATATTTTGTGCTAGTTGGTACGTTTTTGTGTAATTTATTACATTTATAACAAAGTTCTCTTCAACGCTAAAAACAAGCTTTTTGATTTATTAATTAATCAGACACATTTTTATTTTTAAATGACTTGGAATCCTAAAATTCGAAGACATGAATATACATTAAATGGATTTTTTGCATATAGTTCGTACAGAATTACTGCAATCTGTATCGTAATAACAAGTACCATCGACTTTTGCGCTAATTTGTACACATCTTTCCACCGTTCTATTGTGCGGGTGCCCATCACACCATTCACCATAGTTTAAAAAATCCGTTGTAGTGCTATCTGAGCTAACCCAATGTCTTCCAGTATCAATTGAAAAAATGCTCGTCCAAATGCGACTCCACGATACATATACATAGCCTAAAAAAGGACACCTTATTACGACGTTTTACAAAATGAATACTTGTAAAATGTCGTACTCGAAATATATTGAAATTCTGCAACACTATGAATTGATGGTAGTTCAGCACCTAAATTTTCACAAAAGCTTTGTGCTGCACTCCAGTTTGAATTATAACCACCGCTTCCAACACCATAGCAAGAATGTGTGGGAGCAAAATATGACCACCCAGGTGTACAATTGGCATAAAGTGGATATGTGGGTGTTGCAGAGGTAGAACAAACAAAAGATTTAAATTTGAAGCAATCTTGTGCTGACCAATATCCATCTGCTAGCGATATTGCAGCACAATTAGATCCAGTGATATTTTGTGGTTCACCTTTTTTCCAATCATTAAAATCAAAAATAGTTCCATCTGTCCAATTCCATGTTTTTGCGCTCATTAAATTTGTTGCACCAATCCAAAAATCAACTTCAGTGCTCTCAAGGAATGACTTTTTCGCTTCTTCTAAAAAAAACTAGTGTCACGTTCATAAAAAAATTTACGAGCAATTAAAGCATTAGCAAATCCATCATGAATAGAAACCAATTTTCCTCCAATTTTTTCACAACTCAATTCAGCATCAGCAAATCCAGTAGAATTTAAATAAAATGTAAAACACTGAGAATTCCATGAAACACTGTTTTCCGGGCAGTCACATAAAGCACTATTTAGTAGGCAAAAGAAAGAAAGCGCAAAGAAAATAATTTTTGCTGTCATTTTTTGGACGATTGAAAACAACTGATTGTCAAAAATAGATTGTGCATTTTTTATTTATCAATTTTATAGTGTTATCAGTCTTTTTGGATTGAATATTGATGGAAACTCTGTTGAAAAAATTAAAGTATAAAAAGAAAAATCTACTTTATGATAGCAGTCAATGAACACGTGCTTCTATGCACGTTTTTCTATTGTTTAACTATCATACTTCTGTTTTTTTTATGATTTTCTCTGATGATAGCATTGATAGGTAGAAGTGGACGAGACATCCGTATTGGCTTATTAGTGTGATATATAATGTTTTTCAGTTGACTGCGGCACTCCATGCAACATTTTTTATTGAAACTATCTCATAGCACAATGTTATTTTAAAAAAATAAATGTGTTTTTTACTCAAAAACAATAGTGTTTAGCGTCCTTATCAACAATTGCCCCTCCGCTTTTGATTTAACATCGTCTTCAATAAAAAGGAATATCTAGAGCAACTACTTAAAATTGTTTGATTGAAAAACTATGAAAGTTTGTATTGAATTATTAACTATTAACTTTTTTCTTAAAAATATATAAAATATTTCAAAAAAGTTGAAGTATGAGAGAGAAAAAACGATAACATACAACAATTGTTCCTCCCAAACTCCTGAATGTAAAAAAAGAATTGATTGATGATTAATCACACTTTTCTTTTAAAAAAATATTTTTTTTGTTTGTTTGACATAATACAAAAAGAGAAAAAACACATGTGAATAAACAATATTCAAAAATATTCATCAACGATTGTAACAAACAGAAACGAGCTTACGATATTTTTCATTATCAAGTGAAGGAAATGAAATAAATGATGGTTTATAATCGAAGACTTAAGTTGCTAGAATTTTATCAACAATATCTTCAAGGCGATTGCTATAAGCTTCACAGGAGAGGTCCCCAGTTGACTCCGGAGTTGAGGCCCCATATTTTGCCTGTATACTCGTCTAGTTATGGAATAGTTAGGAAAAAAATATTAGCTGCCATCTCCTCGATCTCTGGATTTAACAGCTATTTGAAAATACGTTAAGTAGCACACGATCAATAACTTTCACAATAGAGATATTCTAATAAGGGAGGAGTTAAGTGCCCATATTATGCCTGTATACTCGTCTAGTTAAAGGATAGTTAGGGGCAAAATATGAGAAGCCCAGTCCACC
Organism: Panagrolaimus sp. LJ2400; assembly: GCA_024447215.1. Taxonomy (NCBI): domain Eukaryota; kingdom Metazoa; phylum Nematoda; class Chromadorea; order Rhabditida; family Panagrolaimidae; genus Panagrolaimus; species Panagrolaimus sp. LJ2400. The sequence goes on along the minus strand of JAMRYA010000014.1, from coordinate 1,760,886 downwards.
TCCTTCACATACTTCTATATACATGTATTACGTTAAGTGTACTTGCCATAGTTATAGCTATAGTAGATGATAGCAATATCATGGTTCAAAGTAAATTAGTTTTTAGGGATATTAATGGCTCAAATTATATTTAAATAATGTTTTTACGCTAGTTATGCCATGTGAATAGCAAAAAAATAATTCTGGTGCATTTTTGAAAATATGTGTAGTATTAGCTTTTACTCATGTATAACATAAACTAGTACACTTAACATAATACATGTATATAGAAGTATGTGAAGGAGATGGACTGGGCTTCTCATATTTTGCCCCTAACTATCCTTTAACTAGACGAGTATACAGGCATAATATGGGCACTTAACTCCTCCCTTATTAGAATATCTCTATTGTGAAAGTTATTGATCGTGTGCTACTTAACGTATTTTCAAATAGCTGTTAAATCCAGAGATCGAGGAGATGGCAGCTAATATTCTTTTCCTAACTATTCCATAACTAGACGAGTATACAGGCAAAATATGGGGCCTCAACTCCGGAGTCAACTGGGGACCTCTCCTGTCAGCAGCAGAAGAAAGAAAAATATAATCATTCAGATTATATTTTTCTTCTACTTGATTTCTAATAATTAAATCTTTTACGTCAAAGAAATAAAATTTTGGTAAAACAGAAGCAAAAATATGTTTTTGATTATTTGCATTTTTTGTATATAAACGAAATTCCTTAGTGACCCAGATTCTTGAAGAAACATTTTTCCACTGAAGTATATCGTAGCTATCGCTATTGTTCCTAATTTGCCATTTTTCATCAGTATAATAAATCTTCGAGGATACACTGATTGAATTTTTGATGAAAAAATATTTGCATGTTTTTATCAATGATTGATAGATTTTGGGTGTTGCAGGATTCATGGCAATATAGTACGAGATTGAATCAGGAAGATCAAAGTTTTGACGACAAACAGTAGCAGAGAATTGATCACGTTTTGATTGAACTGAATCAGCTTGATTGGCAGCCTTCTGTTTGTTTTTTTATGGAATTAAAGTTGAAGTAGCGTTTGACAAATTAATTGAATTCATTTTCTACGGGAGATAAACCATTCGCGGGAAATACTATTCGCGGGAAAATATTACCGATTCGCGGGACGCATTCGCGGGAAAAAAGCCTGTCCGCGGGATATAAACCTATTCGCGGGATCGATCCGTGGGATAATAAATTGATAAAATAGATAATACGTGTCTAACACGATATCATGAAACATCTTGTTTTTAGGACATAAACTCAACCGCCAAAAATTCACATTGATCCCATTGAAAAAAATGTTTAAATATTAATTTTTAAAAGTTTTAAAATCATCATTATACTTATGTTGAAAATGTTTTTCCACTTTTTTAAACTTAACTTATTTATCTTTTATAAAAAATGTCGATATTTTCAATGATTTAACGAAGCTTTTTTTCTATAAAGCGGCTTGCTTCTTTTCTATGCGGTTTTTCTTTGAACTTATTTGGCACACATTTCTGGATGTGCGCTGCTGAAACAAATCCATGTCTGGAGTACTCTTTAAGGGCAAAAGGTATCAATGGACGCAATGAATAAAGTTATAGCTTTCAAAATTTCATATTTTTGCCATTTATGCTTAGCTTTACCGTTTGAATCATGTTGTTTTTCATTTTTTTTATGAAGTATATGAAAATGGTGGAACATCAACTGCAGCAATCACCAAGTGCCAAAGAATTATTGTACAAAAACATGGACGTACTCCAGATTGTAAGTTTTTTTTATCAGAACATGTACGGTATCTTCTAATATTTCTTTTTATAGTAAAACGATTAGAAATTCGAAAAGCTGCTATTGGAAATAAACCTGCAACACAAAAAGCTATGAGAAATGCAAATAATAAGCGTTATCCTGTTATCAATACTGTCGATGATTTTTTCCTTCCAAAGAATTCAGATCTTATTATATATATATATATTTATTCACAAGGAATATTCCCCCATAGCCTGAACTAGGTGGATAAAATACAATTAAAGAAAGTTTTTTAAAATACAATTTAAAACAAGTAAAAGTTACAAAACAAAAAAGTAGAAACAAAAATAATATTTTTAATAGAGTTTGGATGATGTGAGATCAATTGAAGATAATTTGCATTTCAGCACATCTTTATTTTGCACGTTTTCAAATAAGATGCCATATTTGTTTAACAGTGATGAAACACGAGATGAAAAGTGTGTATTACCATATTTTCCCATGACATATTTCTTGGGTCGATAATATCCGGTATCACGGTTTCTTGCTATTGGGTGAAAATAAAGATCAATTTCCAAGTTCTTTTCTTGAATAAAATCAAATGCAGTTAAAATATCCATTTCGTTTCTTCTTTGATGCAGAGAGATCATTTCATATTGTTTCAGTCTTTCAGGATACGAAGGGATTTCTTTTGTAGTCGGATGATTTCTTTTGTATAGCAGTCTAGTGAACCTTTGTTGAACTGATTCGAGTTGGTTAATAATATTTTTTTGAGGAATATTGAATATTTGACTACCATATTCAAGATGTGGCCGTACATATATGTTAAAGATTTTGATTAATATTTTTTCATCATTTGTGATGATCTTATTTAAGATTGAAAACATACATTTTCGTGCATTTGCAGTTATAATATCCACATGTTCTTTGATTGAGCATTGATTATTAACATAGAATCCCAGATCACGTGTCATTTCTTTTCTTGATATTTCAACATCATTCAAAATATATTTTGCATCTGGATTTGATGGACCAAATTGAACGTGGAATGTTTTATGTGGAGCAACTGCCATAGATTCAGATTCACACCATTCTGCTACAGCATTTAAAGCATTTTGAAGAATATTTGGATCATAATTTTTCTTTGAATATGAATAAATAATTTTGAGATCATCGGCATACGCAAAATGAATAATTCCACCCATTTCATTCAGTTTTTTGCTCAATGCCGAAAACACAATGATGAAAATAATAGGTCATTAAGAGCAGAACAAAGTGGACGAGATGAATTGTTGTTACAATATGCTGATCCTGATGATAAATTTGTTATTTTTATGTCAAATACTCAAAGAGAAGAATTCAAAAATGCAAGAGAGCTGTTTCTTGATGGATGTCATAAATATCGTCCTAAAGGATTTACCGGTCGTGGTGATCAAGTTTACCGTATATATGGATTGTTCAAGCAAACTTATTGTGTTCCATTAGCTACTGTATTAATGAAAAAGAAAGATCGAGCAACATATGAAGCAGTGTTTTCGAAAGTTCTTGAACTTGCTGGTGGAGATGTTACTGTATTGAAAGCCAGAGTTGCTCATTTTGATTATGAAACAGCTGCTGTCAAAGCATTTAGAGCTGTATTTGGTGCTCGAATTAGAAAAATCAAAGTATGTTCATTTCATGCCAAACAAGCTCTCATTCGAAAAATTGGTGATCTCCATTGCAAAACATTGTATCAGGTCGTTCCAAAAGTTTTTGCGTTTGGTTTTTCCTCTGGCAATTTCGACTGGAGGGTCCAAAAAATCTGAAATTTCGCCTGGAGGTAGTCATGGGGGTTGGTCAAAGGGTGCCACACCAGTTTTTGAGGTATCTGGAATTTTCATGGAATTCTGAGGGAGTTTCGTGGTGAAACCAGGATTTTTCAATTTTATTGTGGAACGGCGTCTGTAAAATAAAAATTTGAAGCACATATGAGCCCATATGGCCTGAGGGGGTACCCAAGACACTGCCCTAACATAATTTATAAGTTTTGGAATTTTCTCGAACCTTCTAGAAGCTTCCCGAATTTTTGAACAGAGGTAACTGTAAGTTAATGGGATTTTGCGTATTTTGAGGTAAATTTTTTTAAAAATTATTAGAAACTGGGTCAGAAATGCTTAAAAAGTATAATTTAATCATTTTTCCGTCGATTCGTATCATTTGGGGTCATTAGAAGTTATTTAAAATGATTTTATACCATCATGAAAGGAGTACTGTAGACCTTCTGCTTCTGAAGCTCCTAAATGGCGTAAAACTCATTTTTTCGCAAAATCCCTTCAAATGGAGTGTCTACACACTTCCAGGCATCGTTTCCGATCAAAATCTCAAAAAAAAAATTTTTCGACTTTTTTGGCATTTTCACGTGGTCTCCCCTGTCAAAAACACAAAAAAAGTCGAAAAAATTTTTTTTTGAGATTTTGATCGGAAACGATGCCTGGAAGTGTGTAGACACTCCCTTTAAAGGGATTTTGCGAAAAAAAGAGTTTTTCGTCATTAAATTGCTTCAGAAGTAGATGGGCTACCGTACCCCTTTCATAATGGTTTAAAATTATTTAAAATAACTTTCAATGAGCCCAAATCATACCAATCGACGGAAAAATGATTAAATTATAGTTTTTAAGCATTTCTGATATAATTCTAAAAAATCTTTTAAACAAATAGCCTCAGAATACTCATTGTTCCACTTAATTACAGTAACTATGGTTTAAAAATTCGGGAAGCCTCTAGAAGGTTCGAGAAAATTCCAAAACATGTAAATTCTATTAGATTAGTGTCTTGGCTACCTCCTCAGACCATATTGGCCCATATATGCTTCAAATACCAATTTTACAGACGCCGTTCCACAAGAAACTGCGAAAATCCTGGTTTTGCCACGAAAATCCCTCAGAATTCCATGAAAATTCCAGATACCCCAAAAACCGATATGCCACCCTTTGACCAAGACCCGTGGCTACCTCCTGGCGAAATTTCAGATTTTTTGGACCCCACAGTCGAAATTGCCAGAGGAATAACCAAACGCAAAAACTTTTGGAACGACCTGATACAACAATAACAAATATTTTCGACGACTTTGTAAAAAAAATGGTGGACTACAATTGATGGATCCTGATTATTATGATGAAGCTAAAAGATATTTGATGCGAGAAGCAGAAAGATTAATTGAACGTGATGATATTCCTCCAACTGTTGTTAATACTGCAAAGGAATTAATTAATTATTATTATACATATTGGGTTAATGGTCCATGTGGTCGTGAATTTTTCACATTATATAATATTAAAAGAAATAGAACAAATAATTATGGAGAAACATATCACGGCAAACTTGAAAAGACTTTCCAATCTGAAAATTTGGCACTTGGAAAATGGTATGTGCTATTTCGTGAAAAGCAAGAAGAAGAAGATGATCGTTTATTATCAATTAAATATAACTATGAACTTGAACCAGATGTTAGTCCAATTACTGTAGAAGCTGATCGATATATTACAGAAGCCAAACAAGCTTTTGAAAATGCTATTTCTCAACCAAATGCTGATGTCGAAGAAACATTAATGAAATATCTTAAGAAATTTGGAGAACTTATTGGATATACACCTGAAATTTAATAATAAAAACTTTTTGTTTTGTAAATATACCTTTTTTCATTGTATGTACTCATTTTTGATTTTGAAGTTGTTGATTTGAATAAAGTTATTAGCATAAAAAGCATTTTTCAAAAAAAAAAAAACGCCCTTTGATTTTGCAGCTTGGTGAACAAACAAGTTTGGGTCAACTTATGTTAATTGATTGCAATGGATATAAAGCATATTAAAATGATGTACCATGTGGCTATACAATGGAATATTTTGTTTGTAAAAAACCGCAAAACTAAATAAATGCTTCTTTTTGCTTAAATGAATAGACTTTTTAAATAAAAAAATTTGCTTTGCATCATTAAAGTTTTGATGTGTAATATGTTTTTCAAAAAAACTTTCTTTCAAATTGTTTTTCTTCTTATTCTTATTAACATTCATTCATATGTTTTACAACTCTTTTGAATATTTTTGAGTTATTACAGGAAAAAAACTTTGCTAAAACATAAAAAAGAAAAGTCTTAAGAGAGATGTTGTTTACTGCCCAGAAAACAATTAAGTTACCAGTTATTGGTCATTAAAGCAGTAATGATATTAAAAAATATGGAAAAATTTTTCCATTTGCAAAAATTATGTCATGCGTTTATTTGAATTTCTTAACTATTCGAGCTCTCAAAAGCCAAAAGCAGCTATTTACGAGTGATTTTTTGAGGACGAAAATACTTTTGACCCCCTGTATGTAAATTATTTATGTACAGAATTTGTGCAGTTTTTGTGGAATCCGAAAAATGAATAATTATTAGTTTTTGTTGTTTTTGTAAGCATCTGCAAATTTGGTTTTCAATTAAAAATAAAATAATATTCAAAAAAGTAACTGCTTTTTTCTTCAAGAAAGCAAATGTAATAGGGAAACAAAAACAAATTTTTAATGATTCATTTTTACAAAAAACAATTTTTATTTTTAAAACGAATATTCAAGGAAATGCTATAATAAAAAACAAATAACAAAAAAAAACTTTTTTATTCACAATTTTTGGACAATAATTTTTTCGACAAAACAAATAACCCCATAAAAGCATTAGCATTCTTTGTTTGAAGAAAAATTGATAAATATTTTTTATCCTTTGTTGATCTGCCACGAACACGTTCAAAATGTTTTCCATAATCTTTTGAAAACAATTTTTGAGCTTGACTAGAAGAATGATAAGTTTCATAATTAACATAAAGACAAATTTCAGCATTTGGTTTAGTATTTTTCTGAAAATAAAAAAGCAATTGTAAAAAATGGATACTGTAGAAAGCAAAAACATACCATAATAGTAGGTAACCATTTAACATCAAATTTTGAGTCTACAGTAATTGTAAGCTTTTTAAAATTATTTTCATATTTAACTTTTAAAGATTCAACTTCTTCTTCATTGCATATTATTGAATCACATGTAAATTCATCAAGATTTGGAGCTTTTTTAAAGATTTCTTTAAACTTTAATGGGATTGCTGTTTTTCCGATATACAATTTCTTTGTTCTTGATGAAAGTAATAATGGAATATCAGTACTTGAAAATTCAAGATAATCAATAAAAAGTATTTCAGAAACAAAAATCCATGTCTTAGAGATTATTTGTTTAAAAATCTTTTGATGACTTTCAGCATCTGATCGATGATAGAGGATATTCAATTCTTTGCAAATGTAAGCATTTTTTCCATTGTATTCTTCTACCATTTCTGGTCCAAATCTTAGTTCATAGGAGACTGTAAGAGGTGATATGGAACGTTCACTGCAGATTGCTGGAGATAGAAATGCTAATAAATATTTTTCATCGGCATCAAACATATTGAAAAATCGATGAAGCAAATTTTGATTTATATTTGGAATGAAAATCTTTGGAGCTGAAAATGTCAAAATTAAAGGTTAAAAAGTAGAAATTCCTCTGTTCAACCATTCAGTTGCGGGCATTTTTACTGGAGTAATCTGACCGTTGAGATCCTCAAGTGATTGTAGCCCTGTATTTTGCCCAAAAACTCTTCTTAATAAGAGATAGTTAGGGACAAAATATCAGCGGTCAAATATTCGATCTGTGGATTTTATAAATAGATAGATATCATTAATAAATATATGACGGTTTTTGTTATAAAATATCCAAAATTCTGCATAATGAATACTTTTCAGATATTATAAATGTATTTTAAAGGAATTATTTAAGTTATCATGCTATTATACATCTTTAAAACCATTGACAACAAAATTTCATATCAAAAATAGATGTCGTCTGTTATTTATCGACTATATCCGTATATATATATTAAATGCGCAAATCGAGGATTCAGCCGCTAATACTTTGTCCCTTACTAAGACGAGTATTTAGGCAAAATATGCGCCCTAAATTTTGAATTCACTTGGGTTCCTCCACTCCGTTTCATCAAACATGAACAAAATTAATGAAAAATTAAAGTAACTTACTTTTAAATCTATCAGGACAATAGGCAGTATGATGCTGATCTTTTGTATAACAAATATAACATTTCTTTATGGACCCACATTCTCCATTAACTGCATATCCACAATCTGTATTCAAACAATAATTACAAATAGTTTGATTTCTTTTTTCTACATAACTTTGACCAGTTTCTTTCATAAGAAATAAATTTTTTGATAGAATTCTTTCTTTTCGAGCCTCATCAGAAACATATTTTTCACAATATTCTGATACATGATAATAAGAGTCACAAAAAATGCAAGACATTTTTAGTAAATTTCTTTGAAATTATTTTGATTAAAGAGGGAATGAATGAATAAATTTGAAAAAAACTTGGAAAAAAGAGAAAACAAATTTTTGTGCATTCTGCTTTTTTGTTTTAATGAAGGTATAATAACAAAAAAAAATCAATATTTAGCAGATGGACATCAAATATTGCTTCAAAACTGAACTATTAAAAGATTATATCTTTGTTAGCTTTTTTAACTATTAAAGTTTACAACTGATGCATTCTTGATCGCTGGAGCATTTTAATAACAGTGTTTTTTTGCAAATCATGGCAAGTGCACTAGGTCACTCTGAAACGAAGATTTCAGCAGGATTGTTTTTCGGGAAGGCACAGCAGATTTTGGGGGTAACACGCTTTTGATCTTTTATTGCTTTACTCTTGCAAAGCAAAAACATGTACAATAAAAATAGATAGGGATCTTTTTATCCTTCCCTCCCTGAAATATTCCAAGTTGCGACCTTATTTGTAGTCAAACATGAGTGAAATATAAATACAAAAAGAAATTATTTATACACCATTTTTGGACAATGACTTCTTTGATAAAACCCATGTAAGCTACGGCATTTTCAGTTTGAAGAGAAATCGACAAATAGCTTTTCACATTTGTCGATCTTTCAGAGACATGGTGCAAAAGTTTTTTTCTTTACAACATAAAGTAATTGTTAGCTTTTTAAAATTATTTATGTTTATAATTGGTGCATTCTCGACCATCAAATGCAATTTAAAAAATGGTGTTAATTGCATATCATTGCAGGTTCACAAGTTTGTTCAAAATATTTATTTGATATTACAAAGATTTTATTTTTTTTTAAAAATCCAAAAATATTCAAAGACAATGAGTGTTTTTTTCTCTGGAAAAAGTATAAAGAAAGAGCAAGAAATTTTACACAAAAATATTGCTCCAAAAAAGCGTTTCATGACTGATTCATTTTTTAAAGAAATTTCATTTTGTTAGAATGAATTCAAAAAAAATGTAGTCATTTTTGGGGAAAACGTAATGACTGTGAAGTCAGTTTTTGGTTTACTTTAACAATATTAATTTGAAAGCCAAATTATAAAGGGGGAATTTCTTGAAACATCCTGTATGTTCACAATTTGTTGTAGTCAAATCTAACAATGCAATTAACAAATTATCAAAAAGAACTTTTTTAATCACAGTTTTCGCAGAATAATTTTTTAGTTAAAACAAATAAACCAATATTAGCTTTAGCATTCTTACTGTGAAATGAAATTGATAAATATTTTTTATCATTTGTTGATCTACCACGAACACGTTCAAAATATTTTGCATAATTTTTTGAAAATGATTTCTGTAATCGACTTGGAGAATAAGCATAGTCAGATTCAATGTAAAGGTAAATTTCAGTATTGAAATTGGCATTTTTCTAAAATAAAATTATATTATACAAATTTCTAGTATACGGTAGCTATAAAACATACCATAATAATAGGTAACCATTTAAAGTAAAATTTTGAGTTTACAGTAATTGTAAGCTTCTTGAAACTATTTTCATACTTTACTTTTAAAGATTCAACAAATTCTTCGTCACACTGAACAAAAGAAAATTCAACTTCTTCTAGATTTGGTGCTAGTTTAAACATTTTTTCAAATTTTAATGGAATTTTTGTATTTCGTAAATTTAAAATTTTAGTTTTTGTTGAAAGTAGCAATGAAATATCAGCATCAGAAAAGTGATAATAATAAACATAAAGCTTCTCAGGAATTACAGTCCATATTTTTGAAGTTATTCTTTCAAATAATTGCTTATTGATATCATCATTTGAATTAGTAAAACATATATCCAGTATTTTACAAACAAAAACATTTTTCCCTTCATAACTCAATGCTTCGCCAGGAAATAATTGGCCGAGTACTGTAAGTGGACATAATAGACGTTCATTGAGGATTCTGGGTGATTGAAAAGCTAATGAATATTTTTCATCGGCATTAAACATTTCCAAAAATTGTTGTAGCAAATTTTGATTAATATTTGGAATAAATAGTTTTGGAGCTGAAAATATTTAAAGATTCTACGTAACAAAGTTACTATTGATGCTCAGAGAGAACTTATAATACAGGGTAATTTTTTTTAGTTCAGCCGACGTTTACAGCTGTAAAATGTATTCCAGAAGATACCAAAGGGGGACATAAACCACTATCCAGACATTTCTGTGCACATTAGTCGAAAAATCAACCTTCTAGATTCAAAACTGACAAGATGATAGCCATCTGTTTTTTTTTGTAGTGTTTTTTTTGTCTCAAATTAAAATTTCAAATAGCTACCATTGTGTGAGTTTTTTAAAAAAAAAGCTAGAAGGTTAATTTTTCGACTGATATGCATGTCTGGATTTCCACTATCATTGCTAATTTTAGGCTGATGCAAGGTCAAATGTGAATATTGCGCCATTTGGCGTTGTGTTCACAAATGCCAAATCATTGGCGCAAAGATGCTCCCCTATGTTTGTGACAGTCCCAGTTTATGCCATCTTTTGGAACCTTCTGGAAGATCTTCTACAGCTGTAAACGTCGGCTTAACTGAAAAAAATCACCCTGTAACTGCGGTAATGGGAGAGTTTTTTTTATTAAAGACAAACTATTCCAAATTTCAATACAACTTACCTTTTAATCTATAAGGACAAAATACAGAATGATGGTGATCTTTAGTATAGCAAATATAACATCTTCTTATTGATTTACATTTGCCATTTATTGCAAATCCACAATGAATATTCATACAATATCTGCAAATAATCTTTTCTGTCGTTTTTGAATTATGTGATCGAATTTTTTCTCTTCGAGCTTTATCAGACGCATAAATTTCGCAATAAACTGATGCATGATAAAATGAACCACAAAAAATACATGACATCTTTAGTCAAATTTTTTGAAAGTGTTTTGATTGAATAAATGATGGACTGCAAGAAATGAAAGCAGCAGGCAGCAAAAAAAGTAACTCGGCAAACTTAGTTATTTTTGATAGAAAGGTTGTGGCATGAACGGCATTGATGAGGGTGTGGTGGATGAACAAAATCAATAGCTTGCTCCAAGATATCACTTGACCATTGCAATCTTACTTGCTCATTTTTTTTCACCTGATCTGTGTGGTGCATTATAATTTATTATTCAATACTTAAACGCAAAATTTGCAAACCTGTTGCATTCATTTTTTTGCAATTATTTCCTAAAGTTTCAAAAGACTCTCTCTCCACAAACTCACAAATAAACCACTTGGTGCACAAATCCGGCGGGTGCACAAATCCGGCTGTAACAGATATATGAATAAGCTAATGAAAAGCAGATGATATATATTTTTGTTGCAAAATTTTGTTGTAAAAATTATGATGTCGATGATTTTAAAGAGGTATAATAGCAAGGATAACTTAAATAATCCATTAATAATACATTTATGATATTTGAAAAGTACTCATTGTGCAGAATTTTGGATATTTTATAACAAAAAAAGTTATCGTTAACAAACTATTATAGCTGGATTGTTGGAACGTTTCGCTATACAAGATTATCGTAGCTACCATATTCTCAAATTTCAATGTTTTAAAAAAAAACACTTTTTTATTTCCGTAAAACTTTTTACTCTTAAAAATTTTCAAAAGCAGCATGTATGAATAAATCTGCTACGACATTGATCGTAATTTCAGCATTATAATCAATCATATTACAAAAAGTTCTATTGAAACTATCTCATGATAAAAGAATGCCATGTAAAATTATTAAGTAGTGTTATTCAGGACACTTAAATATATAAAATATGAATTTATAAGTTTTTACTTAAAGAGAAAAAAGTTTTTAAGTAAAGTAGTTTTTGTAGTTTTTTGGATCGAAAAAGTTTGACGTTTCTGCGTTAACCCTATAAAACTGAAAGATCAGTAGTATATAATATAACAAAATTAACAATAATTCTATCAGCAAAAAATATCCATATTTTTGGTATTCGGAACTTTGACCGACAGAACTTCAAACGACAGAACTTTGACCGACAGAGAACCTTGTCAATGATTAATATTATTGAAACATTTTGTGCTTACCACAAATAGTATTGTATGCGATAAACGAAAATTTTGCGCGCCTTATTTTTGCAAGCCAAAATATTTCAAACGAAATTCATTTTTATTCAAAAATCAAAGAAAGTTGTTTTATAAATTTCTAGCTGGTATTTTTATTAAATTTTTTTGTTGCTAAAATTTTTTTTTTATTGCAGCTATGGAAATCAACAATTATTTCTTGCAATTTCAACAAATGCGAGGAAAACAAAGAGAAAGATGCACACACAAAAAAAGAGTGTTCTCTTTGACTTTTTTGTCGACCATTTTTTTTGGTTTTGCCGTTTTTTTCAATGGCAATTTTCGTCATTTTAATTTTATTTTTTAATTTTTCTGCTTTTATTTTCGATTTATTCCGGGACGAAAATACCTTATTCTAAGAAAAAAATAGTTTTTTAACCAACTTTTTTTTCACCTGCCCGTCCCTAATTTTGACTATAATTGGAACAAAAACTAAATTTAAAACAGCAACAAATATCTCGATAAAATAAAAAATTAATTTTTCGCACATTTTGTTTTTATTTATTTTAATGGTGGCATGATAATCAAATAAAATCAATATTGCTCACATCTTTAGTGCAAAAGCTTTTTGTGTTTAGAATAAAAAATAATTGTTAGCTTTATTAAATTATTTGTGTTTCTAATTGGTACACTCTTGGCCATTAAATGTATTTTAAAAACTGGTGTTAATTGCATATCATTGCAAGTTCACTAGTTCATTCAGAGATATTTAGTTGCCTTGTTAAAAATTTAATTTTTTTATCATTTAATATATCTAAAAATATTCAAAGAATATGAGTGTTTTTTTTCTTTTAAAAATATAAAGCAATAGCAAAAAATTTTACACTAAAATATTGCTCACAAAAACTTTGCTTGATTCATTCAGTGTTTTTTAAAAGTTTCATATTTTTACAATGAATTGAAGAAAATGTAGTCATTTTTGATTAAGCATGACAGCGGGCAGTCTAAGACCGTTTCGGTAGTGTTTATAAGTTTTTTTTTGGTGATGAAAAATAAATGAATAAATTTGGAAAACTTGAAAAAACAAAAAATGATATTTAATGCACTTTGTTTTTTGTTTTAATAATCATAAAATCAACAAACAATATCATTATGTAAAATCTATACTTAATTTTTGCAAAAATGGTTTTCTTTGGAGTATGAAATAACTGTTAACTTTTTAAAATTAATTATGTTTTGAATTTGTGCATCTTCCTTCAGAGCGATTTGAAAAAAAAAATGATTGAGTTTACATCGTTGCATGATCACCACACTTATTTGATGTTTTTGTCAACAAAAGATTAAAATATTCAAAGAAAATGACTGTTTTTTCTGGGCAAAAACATTAAGCAAAAGCTACAAAAAAGTTTTATTATACAAAAATATTGCTCACAAAAACTTTTCATGATTCATTCCCTTTTTTAGAAAATTTCATGTTTATAGAATGAATGCAACAAAAATTGATACATCTGAAAAAAATAAGAAAAATGTTTCACAACATGACACTACAAAAGATCTAACAATTACCAATATCATGCGAGATTCTATGGTTCTGTAGTTTTTCTAGAAGTACACAAATTCCAAGACTTTGTTTGCTTTTTTTAATTATTGAAACTTTGAGCTTGCCGATTCAGCTTTAGTAGAGTAGAATACTGTGATCAAGTGGATATACTACCACCATCATTTTTTATTATTTTGTTGTTCATTTTAAGATTTTTGGCTGCATTCAAAAAATCTGGGTTTCAGTTAAAAAATTTAATAAAAATATTCAAACACTGACAGCTTTTTTTCTTTGAAAAAGCAATACAGAAGAAGAACAAAAAATGTTTTATACAAAAAAGGACAAACTCACAAAAACTTTTGATGATTAAACTTTTTTTACTAACAAAAGAAGAATTACATGTTTTTTAAAATGTTTTCAAGGAAAATGTTATTATTTGAAACACAACAAAATTTAATGTAACATTTTTTTTTTTTTAGATAACTTTTGATAGAATTTCTTTTGTCAAAGTAAATAAACCAATATATTTGGAAGAAAAACTATTGTTAGTATTGTTATTCAAAGTTTTAAGATAAATTGATAAACAGCTTTTATCATCCGTGGATCTTTCAGGAACACGTTCAAAATATTTTAAAAGATTTTTTGAAAATAATTCTTGTGCTTCACGTTCAAATGTAAAATAACTGTAAACAATGCAAAGAGAAATTTGAGATTTCCATTTTTCAGCATTTTTCTAAAAAAAATTATCAACTCATTATTTTTCAATTTTGAACAAGAGTGACCATGGCGATTTTTTAAAGATGGTCAAAATCGCTGAAATTTTGTTTAGGTGTTTTGTAGGATTATTTGAGATTTTTCCATGCGAGACTTTTCCTTTAAAACCTTTTAGGGGATTAAGCTGAATCAAAATACTTGCCAGAATAAGGTTTTTGTTCAGCTCATATAGTCAAGTGGTTAGCGCGTCGGATTGTTAAGCTGGTGATCCCAAGTTCGAGTCCCAGACAATGCTGCTACAGAAAAATATGAGTGATGTGATGCTCGGTAAATCCACGGTTAAAATAAATTTCATGGATTACATCCCATGTTAAAAATGAGTCCCTCAAAAAGTTGACGCCAAATGTAAAATATTATAGTTGATTTATAGCCCGAGAAAACAGTTGTGCAAATTTTTGAAGAAGCTAAACCCTATCATAAAATCGACGTAAAGGCTTAAAACTTGTTCAAGATTTATAATCGGATTCCTAAAATGCTCGTCTCTGATCATTTTAGCTTAATCCATTATTTTCAACTTGGTCCTCTTCGATAATAATAACGAAATATCAATATTCGAACGATGATAATAACTAATAAAAATGTTTTCAGCATACACTGTCCAAGTTTTTGAAGATATTTGTTCAAAAAATATAAAACGCATTACAGAAGAAAGAGTAGCATCATGGATGATAATTTTTTTACAAATAAAAATGTTATTTTTTCCCTCATATTTTTCTATCATTTCTTCTTTAACAATTAATTTGTCATAGATTGTATAAGGAGATAATAGACGTTCATTGAAGATTGTTGGAGACAGTAGTGCTAGTGAATGTTTTTCATATGCATTTAACATTTCCAAAAACCGGTGAAACAAATTTTGATTTATATTAGGAATAAACAAACGTAAGGCTGAAAAAGTTTAATTGTTATGAGCTGGCTAACACACGTTTATACAAATTTTAACAAAAACCTTACTTTTAAATCTATCAGGACAATATACCGTATGATGATTCATTGTATAACAAATATAACACTTCTTTGGTGAATCACATTGACCATTAATTGCAGAACCACAATTTTTATTCAAACAATATCTACAAATAAGTTTGCCTTTCGTTTCTAAATTGTGTGAACGGATTCTTTCTTTTCGAGCTGTATCATAAACATATTCTTCACAGAATTCCGATACATGAAAAAACGAACCACAAAAAATACATGACATTTTTAACAAGTGTCTTATTTAAAGTGTTTTGATTAAAAAAGCGATAAAAACAATAGACTAAAAGAAATGAAAACAGCAGGCAGCAGAAAACGAAACAACACAAACTTAGTTTTTTTGATAGAAATGTTGTGGCATGAACGGTTCATATGAGAGTGGAATGGATGAACAAAATCAATATCTAGCTCCTAGATATCACTTGGCCTTTGCAATCTTACTTGCTCTTTTTTTTGCCTGGGCTGCTTGGTCCATTATTTCATAAACACGTTGGAAATTTTTTTTCCAAATATCTTTTAAAATAACTTGCGCTTGACATGTTGTATAATTTTTTGTTCCCCAAAAACCATCAAAATCAATAAGAAGATATATTTTATGCATTTTCTTTCCTTCTTCACCAATAATTAATTCTTCAAATATAGTTACCGGTGGTAATTGACGTTCACTGAAGATAGGTGGAGATAGAAAAGCTAGTGAATATTTTTCATCAGCATTAAACATATCCAACAAGTAAATCGATAAAAATGACATTTTAATTTTACGCACATTTTGTTTTATTTTTTTTAATGGTGGTATAATTAAATAGAATTGTTGCTCACATCCATGGTGCAAAAGATTTTTTTTGTTTAGAATATTTAGAGTAACTGTTAGCTTTTTTAAATTATTTATGTTTATAATTATAATTGGCACATTCATGGCCATTAAATGCAATTTAAAAATTTGTGTCAATTGCATATCATTGCGCGGTCACTAGTTCATTCAGAGATGTATTTATTTGGTTTTCGAAAAACTTTATTTTTTTATTATTTAAAAAATCTAAAAATATTCAAACAAAACGACTGTTTTCTTTTTCGCGAAAAACAAGGAAAACAATGACTTTTGAAAGCAATGATGTTAGAGATAGCATTTTTTATGATTCAGCTGCCATGTCTAACAAAAGTATTCAAAGAAATTATGGTGTTGTTGAACATTTTCTTGCAACAAATGTTTGAAGGTCTAAGCAAAAAGAATAAAAGAGTGAGCAGTATAAAATGATTGCAAATCACATTTCCTGACTATCTTTCAGCATCCTTATTATTACAAGGGTAGGTGTTTTTTTATGTATTTATTTTGTAGTCATACATGAGTGAAATAAAAATACAAAAAAAAGAAATTTTATCATTCACAATTTTCGGACAATAAATTCTCCGATAAAACAAATAACCCCATATAACCTACGGCACTCTGTGCTTGAAGAGAAATTGATAAATACCTTTTATCATTTGTAGATTTTTCAGGGATACATTTAAAATGTTTTGCAAGATTCTTTGAAAAACTTCGTCGTGCATGACCTGGAGAATAAGAATCATAATCAATAAAAAGATAAATTTCAGCCATTGGACGTACGTTTCTCTAAAAAACAGTTTTTTTTTATGTGAGTAACAAAGGGCAATAAAAACTATACAATGATAATCGGTAACAATTCAATATCAAATTCTGGTAACACAATAATTTTAAGCTTCTTAAAATTATCCTCATATTTTATTTTTAAGTATTTTATTGCTTCTTCATTGCAAATAACTGAAGAAAGTGTAAAGTCTTCAAGATTTGGCGCTTTTTTAAAAATTTCATCTGATTTTAATGGAATTTTTATTTTTTCCAAATTTAAAATTTTTGTTCTCCACGAAAGTAATAACGAAAGATCAACATTTAAAAGTTTGTAATAATGAATACTTATATTTTCAGCAAAGAATGTCCATGTTTCTGAAGCAATTTGTTCAAAAAAATTTTGGCAGATTTTAGAATTCCACCTATTGTCATAGAAGTAAATTCTTTTACAAATAAAAATATTATTTCCTTCATATTCCATCTCTTCTTGTTCAATATTTAATATTTGATAAATTGTAAGAGGGCATAATAGACGTTTATTGAAGATTGTAGGAGATTGAAATGCTAGTAAAACTTTTTCATATGCATTAAACATTCCCAAGAAACGTTGTAACAAATCTTGATTTATATTTGGAATAAATAATTTTGGAGCTGAAAAAATGTAATTGTTATTTACATTTTTCATGTACCCATGAGTGGACTTTACAGACATCCTAAGGAGGGGCACAAACCAGGGTGCCACCTATAGAATTTACTTTTGCCTTGGATCCACCCAGCATCCAACCACTCATGTTCTTTGAGTGATAGCCCCGCCTGGGACTCGAACCTAGGATCACCAGAATGAACAACCGACGCGCTAACCACTTGACCACAGAAGCTGGCTAACACAAGTTTATACAAATTTTAAAATCAACTTACTTTTAAATCTATCAGGACAATATACAGTATGGTGTCTATCCGTGATATAACAACTATAACATTTTTTAACTGAATTGCATATTCCGCTAAGTGCAGAATCACAATTAGTTTTTAAACAACATCTACAAATCATCTTCCCTTTTGTTTCTAAATTATGTGAACGAATTCTTTCTTTTCGAGCTATATCAGTTACATAGTCTTCACAATATTCTGATACGTGACAAAATGAGCCACAAAAAATACATGACATTTTTAGTCAAATTTTTTAAAAGTATTTTGGTTAATAAAATAAAAGCAACAGAATGTAAGAAATGAAAGCAGCAGCAAAACTAGAAACACCGCAAACTTAGTTTTTATGATAGGAAAGTTATGGCATGAACGACTCATATAAGGTTGTAGTGGATGAAAAAAATCAATAGCTAGCTTCTAGATACCACTTGACCATTGCAGTTTTACTTGCTCATTTTTTTACCTAGGCTGTGTGGTGCATTATAATTATTACTCAATACTTAAACGCAAAATTCGCAAACTTTTTTTTTCTTCTGCTGCATTCATTTTTTGTATTTTCTTCTCACATTTAATCAGATTTCTAAAAACTGACGAAATATGTCCTGCATTTTTTGTGGCTCTTACTATCATTCATCTGTTTATTGCAAAATTTATCCTTCTAATAAAGCACGAGGAGGAAAAATTCGATTACACAATTTAGAAACAACAGAGAAGATTATTTGTAGATATTGCATGAAAATTAATTGTGGATATGCAATAAATGGCAAATGTAATTCAATGAAGAAGTGTTATAGTTGTTTTACAAAGAATGAACATCATGCTGTTTTTTGTCCTGATAGATTTAAAGGTAGTTCTTTAATTATAATTTGTATGCCAGCCGGTGCTGCCTGGTGCACTTTGGTAAAAGTCGCTGCAAGCTGGGAAACAGGGGGCAAGACGGTGCAGCCCAGTAAATGCTGATGAAAGCTGGTGAAGAAACTTAATAATATCTATGTTTTTCAGCTCCAGCATTTTTTGTTCCAAATATAAATCAAAATGTGTTACAACGTTTTTTGGAAACGTTTAATGGCTATGAAAAATATTCATTAGCTTTTCAATCACCTACAATCCTTAATGAACGTCTATTATGTCCACTTACAGTATATGATAAATTACATCTTGGAAAATTTCATGTTGTTTTAGAATACACTCAAGAAAATGTAGTCATTTTTGATGAAAAAAATAATAGAAGAAAAGAAAAGAAGAAAAAAAAGGATTCACAGCATAATATTTAAAAGGATTACAAAAATAACAATAATCCAGCGATATTAAATGATTCTGTAGTTTTCTTGAGATACTCTAATTCCAAGACTTTTGCATTTTTTTAATTATTGATATTTTGAGCTTGCGAATTCAGCTTTAGTAAACCAGTAGACTGGTGACCAAGTGTATATACTACCACACTTTTTAATATTTTGTTGTTCATTCAAGCATTTTTGTATGCATTCAAAAATCTGATTTTCGATTAAAAAACTAAAAAATATACAAACACTGACAGCTTTTTTTCTCTGAAAAAGCAATAGAGAAGAAGACGCACACAAATGATTGAACATTCATATTTCTAACAATAGAAAAGTTGTATGCTTCTAAATTGATTTCAAGGAAATGCTATTATTTGAAACACGGCAATAAGCAAAGCTAATTTTTTTACAAAATTTAATGTAACATTTTTTAGATAACGGCGAAATATTTTATTTATTCTTGTTCTTTTACATAAGCCTTTTTACAGAATCTTTTTTGTCAAAGTAAATAAACCAACATATTTGGAAGAAAAATTATTGTTATTCATCTTTCGAAGACAAATTGATAAACTTTTCTTCGAGCCCAGAACTTGTACTTCATGTCTTTTGTCAAAATATACTATGTCAATTTCGAGCACTTTTTTGCAGCAATATTTCTTCCCAAATAATTGTTGTGTTTTTAAGGCTTTCATTAAATTACAAGATATGCCATTAATGAAATTTTAAGAATAAATTTATTAAATTAAACATATAAATTATTTAAATAATTAACCAAAAATTAAATCTTTCTTGGGTATCATTAATTTGCGACTTTTATTCTTTGAACCGTAACCATTTTAAAGAAACTGTTTTGGGCATTCTTAACTTAAAAAACTTGGAGATAAAATAACTTCAGCCAAATATAGCTTCGATTCAACAAGTGGTGATAATGCATTTGGACTTAAAACCAATACAAACAAAGCAAGTGGAGAATAGATGACTGGGGTTAAAACGAATGGTGATAGAATTACTGGATTTCCAATCTAAAAAAAATAAGCAAAATTATTTAGGAACGAGAAGATGGTTCAAAAAAAATGAGCATCTGTGATTTTTTGAATGCAAAATCTTATCCATGAGAGAAGAAAGCAAGCTAAACGATTGTTGTAAACGCAAAAAAAAAGTTTACCACTTTTTCACCGCAGAAATGCAGAAAAAATATAGAAATATCCACAGGATTCTGAATTTCATTTTCAGCGAGTAATAAAAAATATTAAAAAAAATTGAGTCTTGGAAATGCCTTAAATGCTAAAGTGTATCGAAAAGAATATGACAAAAATTTTCAAAATTCTCAAGATCTTATCAAAAAGTTAGTGCCTTCAAAATGTGCTGCATCAGATACCAGTGGAAGTGAGAAAGCTTCAGGAGTGCCTAAAAGTTCTGGAGAAGCGCCAGATCAGCGCACCGTGTTTTTTTTTGAAATAAATTTTATTTCAATTTCAGAAATGTGATTTTTAAAATCGAAATTTAAATAATTATGCAAAACTTTTTTTTTTGAAAATATCACTTACAGTTGGATTTAAAATGAATGGACTCAAAACCAATGGACTCAAGATAATTGGAGTAAAAACCTGTAATAATCAATTTATCAATATATAAATTAAAAAAAATTTGCATACTTGTGGTGAAAGAATGAAGGGGGCTAATGCCAATGGAGAAAGAATAATTGGATTAAACATACCTAAAAATGATGATATGTAATAGAAGATTTAAAAAAAAAAGTAATAATAATATTTTACCAGGACATAAAATAGCCGGATGCAATGCTAGTGGACTGAAAAACAAAAATATAGTTTATTATAGAAAAATGTAATGCGAAAGAGAGAGAAAACAATTATATTACCTGAGAATAATTGGTACAAACAAAAAGGGATTTAGAATAGATGGAGAGAGAACTCGTGGACTAAGAACTAGCGGAAGGAATAGCCATGGACCAAGAATCTGAAAAAAAGAATGTTAGTTGAAACTAGGTAACTCCTTGTTTTGTTTTTGGGTTATTTGCAAAATAGAAAACTTACAACAGGTCCCAAAACAGCAGGACTTCCAACAACAGATGTGAACAGAATTGGACTCAAAATCTAGAAAAAAAACAAACAATCCATTATTTCGGGGGATAGACATTTAGGAAGCTGAGTCTTGGAAACATTTGGAAATAAATAATAATTTTTTTCCAAATGTCGATCCCCAAAAATGGTATTACAGCTATTGAAGCACTTACAATTGGTTGTGATGCAACTTCTGGCGCAAATAATACGGAAGACCCGACCAAAGGTGACAATAAAATTGTACGCTTTTTTCGAATTGTTCGCTTCTCGGCTATTGCCTTAATATCTTTTTCAATTCTTTTATGAATTTCATCAGCAGACATCTTTGCAAAGAGTGACAACTTTGTTGCATCTGCATGGGGGCTACCAGGACCATAAAGAAGTAACATTTGTTCTTTGCTTAAAATGGCATATCCCGTTTCATTCATTTCTTTTATCTGTTCTTTTGTGTATGATTTTATTAAAGCTTCTGATACTTCTATCCTCTTTGCTTCTGGAATTCCCAGCGTTTCAATTGCTTTTTCTTTTGTAAGATATAAAGGTTGACCATCTGGACTACGCATTCGTTCTTCATATGATCGTTTTTCACGAACTTGAAATTCTTGGGTAATCAAAGCATCTTCGGCTTGCTTGATGGCATCTTCCACTCCAGATGCTTCAAAAATTAAATCAAGCCATTGTTGTTGATCTGCAGTTGTAAAACCTTTGACCAAATTTGGTAGACTTAATTCTCTTTCAAGCCCTTTTCCATTATTGTGTAAGCTTAGAAGTGAAGGAGATAAAACATCAATCTAAAAAAGTAGTAACTTTGCAATTTATTCAATTTTTTCATATTCTAAGAATCACATAAAACATTTCTAAAGGCCAATAAACAAACAGCACCTACGGTGATGTACTTTCTTGTTTAAACTTACTGGGTCATCATCATCTTCAAAACTTTCAACATCTGTGCCAACACTAAATAATTTTGGTGACATAACTTTAAGATTTTTGTCATCAAAATTGGAGGTATTTTTCCCAGCAACACTGAATGCAAGCTTGATTCCATCTCTCATAAGCTGTAAAATTTTTCGATCAGGTGATCCAGCAGTTGCTTTCTGCTTTTCAGCAGCTCGAAAATCTTTATCAGAAAACAACTTTTTCATCATTTCATCCATATCCTGTAAATTTATCGATCGGTTGTAAACATCTGTTTTTTGATAAACTTATAAAAACGAGTTTAAGAATTAAAAAATTCAATTTCATGTTTGAATTTTTTAAATTCAAAGAATACCATTTCTCTCCAAATATGCAAATTTTGCAATAATAATTAACCCTATTTCAATAAAAAACCCCCTTACCCTTGGCGGAGAACCATTTCGATCCAAAAATTTGAAGGCCATTTCTTCTAGGGGTGATTGTTCCCGCATTCTCATTCGTCTTTTCATTTCCTTCTTTTTTACAGCAGTTTTCTTTGCTTTTTCAACCATATTTTGCCATCTGAAAAAACTTTTTTATCATTGCTTCATTTTTTAAAATAGGTTTTGTTTTTGATGGGATAGTTTTAGAGATTTAATGAAAGTCTTAATCATGGTTTTTTTTGCCTCAGGGCATTATGCAAATTATTGAGCTCGAAAAATTTGCATATTTTCGAAAATTGAAAAAAGGCAAGAAGATGTGGGAAATGATCTAGCAAGTCCCACACAATCAAATCTGGTCAAAATTATGGCTTTCAACCATTTTTTTATAGCAAAGAATGATAAAGAGTAGCAGACGCTAATGATAAAAAAAAGTAAGACTCACGGAACTCTTAAAGTTTTATTTCTTTTTGCCATAATATCATCCATAAAAAATTTAGCAAACATCCCAATTGGAGTTAGCTGTCTTTGACTATCATTGATTGCGGACATTGATGAAGCATTTTTTCGTGTATATCTTTTTCTTCTTCGATGATGATCTAATAAAAATGCACCAACTTTTTTTTGTTGATAATATTTTTTTTTACTTTTAGAGATATAACTTTTTTGTGAAGCAGCTGATTTCCAAAGCTGCGGGACACGATTACGGTAATCCAAAGATTTTGCAGTAAAGAAATGATGTTTTCGATATGATTTTTTTCCCATTTTTTTGATGGATGAGTATTTTGTCATTCGATAACTTTTTGGAATAAATTTTGATTGATTAATTTCAGCTGAATTAATGCGTTTTGCTTGTGGGAAGAAACGGAAATTATTGAAAGGTTTTCGTTGTTGTTGGATGTGATCAGTTCGGAATTTTCGTGACGGTTTTGGTGATGACATTTGTGCTGAAGATGATGATTTTGGTACGTAAGTTGAATTTCCTTTTGGCAAAAATTTTCTTTTTAGCACTTCTCCAGAACTTTTAAGCCCTCCTGAAGCTTTAGCACCTCCATTGGCATCATCTGATGCAGCAGCAAATTTTGAAGGCACTAACTTTTTGATGAGATCTTGAGAATTTTGAAAATTTTTGTCATATTCTTTTCGATACATTTTTGCATTTAAGGCTGGTAAAATACATTCAGCATGTTTTTCAATTGTATTAGCATTTTTTGAACAGCTTTCCAAATCTTTCAATTCATCTTTAGTTAAATATTTGGCACTAAAAAAAGTGATTGATTGTAGATAGTATATTTCGAGAGTAACACAGACACGGTGCATCGAACGCCTTATAAACTGTCCTAGCAGCAAAAAAAGAGAAAATTTTTTGTTGTGCTTTTTTTAATGCAATATCGTAAAAGCTTATCCATGAGAGAACAAAGCAAGCTAAACGATTTCTGTAAACGCATAAAAAAAGGTTATCACTTTTTCGCCGGAAAACTGCAGAAAAAAATTTAAGAAATATAATTCAGATTCCACAGGATTCTGAATTTCACTTTCAGTGAGTAATAAAAAAATATTAAAGAAAGCGGAGTCATTGCAAAATGAAACAAAAGCGCATGCATAAAACTAAAAATGAATTCTGTTGAATTATTTATGCATTTTGCTTGATTTCTGAATTCTGTAAAATATGAATCATATTTCTTTATTTTTTCTGCATTTTTGAGATGAAAAAGTGATAACCTTTTTTTGTGCATTTATAGAAATCGTTTAGCTTGCTTTTTTCTCTCCTGAATAAGCTATAACGATTCTGCGTTAAAAAAGCATACCAAAAAATTTCTTTTTTTGCTGCTAAGAAGAAGATCAGCGCAGACTAAAAACGCATTCTGTGGCAAAAAAATTAAAAAAAAAATTTGTTAAATTATCTCTTAGTCTAACATACTAAAAAAAATTTTTGCCATGTTTTTCCTTCTTTTGGTGCAGCACAAAAAAGGAAAAACAATGCTGCTTTTTGTTTTTTTTTTGGCTGCAAACGTTTTCAGTTTGTTGCTGCAAAAATCTATTGTGTTTGATATAAACTATCAGTAAAATTTAAAAAAAGTAAAATTTACTTACTTTTTGCTTGCCACTGCTGCCATAATTCCACTAATAGCTTGTTCATTCCATTTCATCACAAGTTCATCAGTATCTTTTTCATTTAAATCAACAAAATCCACTCCATTTTCTTTTCGAACCTTTGTTTGAATAGCTAATAATGTTGAAGAAAGACAAAAAAATACTGCAAATAAGATAATTTTCCACCTTAGCAGCATCCTAAAAAAAATATAACTACTGTAAAAATGCATAAAAAAACATTGACATAATGATAATTAGTGGTGACAAAAAAATAAATAAAGAGGACATGAAAGTGACGACAAAAAAATGATTTTGTCCTTGAAGGGTTTTTTATGGGATTTACACGCGTCAACAAATGAGATACAGGAAATATAAGACAAAAATCATTGCTTATGCAATTAAAAGTTTTTTTACATTTAATTTTCTTTCTTTTTTTTCATGGAAGAGTAATTAATGATTTTAGAATTTTTTATAGACGAGATTGATTGGGGATTCCAGGAAGCAGAAAACGTCATTTTGTAGACTAGCAAAATACGTCAAAAAATGCATGAAATGATCAAAAAAGACAATAAATTTGCATATTTGGGGATATATGGGATTCGATTCTAGGGGGTTAAATATCTTATCTCAAAAAATTTTTTAAACAATTTTACCAAAAGTCATTATCATTGATAACTATGACTGTTATAGGATAAGGATAAAATGATGAAAAAGTTATTTTCGGATAAAGATTTTCGAGCTGCTGAAAAGCAGAAAGTAACTGCCGGATCACCAGATCGAAAAAGTTTACAACTTATGAGAGATGGAATAAAGCTTGCATTCAGTGTTGCTGGGAAAAATATCTCCCATTTTGATGACAAAAATTTAAAAGTTATGTCACCAAAATTATTTAGTGTTGGCACAGATGTTGAAAGTGTTGAAGATGATGATGACCCAGTAAGTTTAAAAACAAGAAAGTAAATCACCGTAGGTGCTTTATTTGTTTATTGGCCTAGGAAATGTTTTATGTGATTCTTAGAATATGAAAAAATTAAATAAATTGCAAAGTTTTACTTTTATTTAGATTGATGTTTTATCTCCTTCACTTCTAAGCTTACACAATAATGGAAAAGGACTTGAAAGAAAATTTAGTCTACCAAATTTGGTCAAAGGTTTTACAACTGCAGATCAACAACAATGGCTTGATTTAATTTTTGAGGCATCTGGTGTGGAAGATGCTATTAAGCAGGTAATGCAAAGTGAACATACAAAATGTGTAGTATGTACTACAGCAGCAAAGAAAGGAGAAAGAGAAAGACCCAGAGGCAATGACTATCAACAATAAGGGGATATGGCTGGCGGTGGTGTAGAATAACGGTAGTGGACACGTCCGGAATGCGTGCAGGAGCAGGTTTCATTCCTGCCTCTATTTTTCCCACTCATTGTAATAGAATAAAGCTTGCATTTAGTGTTGCTGGGAAAAATACCTCCAATTTTGATGACAGTTACCGTGTATAAAAAAATCAGTGATGAATCACTCGAGAGCTGCTTCGAATATAATAAGAAAATCTATGTTTTTAATGGAAAGAAAATACCGTTAAAAAACTGTCCAATGAAAAATGTTTTCTCTTCCACTTATGTACCCAAAAAATATGCATTCATAAAAACTTCTGTATGTCTTAATTACCGATCATCGGGCAGACAAGATTAACCTTCTTTCTGTCATTTGTTTTTTTTACCTTTCCTTGTCTAAAAAACGCTTGAATGAATAATTTTGTTTTTTTAAAAAAAAATTTTTTAAGGTACAAAATTAGGATAAAAAACAAGTGTGTGTTTTTTTAGTTAAACCTATTAAGTAACTGTTTTTTTTGCAGTAGAAGTTTTTTGGGTTGTAAAAAAATTAGACAAATTAGATTAAAGTAATTGTTGATTGAAGACATTTGTTGTTTGGTTCTATTTTTGTATCACAAGAAAGAACAGGGTGGTCTATTTTAATGCTTGAGACAAATCAAGGCTAATCTTTCGTCGTCAAATTTTTAATATGATTTGCTTGAAAAATTTTTTTAACGATTAAAGAGACCACCCAAATTTATTTTTTCAAAGATTTTGTAAAACTACTATGATCATGGCCAATTGGTCACCGAGAAGCGACAACTACCTGCCCATGATAGCAACAAAAGTCTTCTTTAGTTTGCTTTTGTAAATGAATATTTTTCTGCATATTTTAAATTAATAAATTACAGCTTTGAGAATAAAATGATCAGATTACAAAGTACTGATTCTCAATAATATAAAAGGTGTTTTTTCCTGTTTTTATCATGTTTTATATTAGCATAAATCTCTTTCACAAAATGAAATTAATGCTGATCAAATGAAATTCGAAAAAATAAAAGATTTATTTTAAAGATTTTAAAAATAAAACATAACAAATTATTTTAATTAAAATTATATTTTGGTACCCTTTTCTATTAGTCTATTTTCTTCCATAATATCCATATACTGGTGGATATCCGGGATAATAAGTTCCATTGCCGTATCCACCGTAATATGGTGGATATGATCCTCCTCCATTATAGTAATATTGTCTTTTTGCTCGTAACACTACACCGGCTGAAGATCCAAGAGATGCAAAAATAATTTCAAAAAGGCTTAAAACAGTTCCAACAAAGAATAAAATAGAAATGAGTCGAACCATTTTAAGTAAATGTAAATGCAAAATGTGATGGGAATCAAATGATGACTTTTTGCGAACTGTCAAGCGTTTTTATATATGAATTTGAACAAGGAAGTTTCATATCGTCTTTTTCTCGCAGTTTAAATAAAACACGTAAAAGCTTGCACTATTTGGAAAAAAATGAATTATTACTTTTTGTTTGTTTTTATTAAAATTAAGCTTTTATAGCCGTATTTCAGTCGTTTTGAACGTAATGTAATCGTTTTTTGTGCAGATAAGAAAAAAAGTCAGTGTTTAAAATTCATGAATTATTCCATTTATTACATTATTTTACAAAACTCATGTACATGATAAAACACAAAAAGAATTAACTCCACATGTGTTTTAATGTTTAAAGAGAATGCTCCAAAAAAAACTTGAGAACAAAAGTGCAAAATATAATCATGAATTTTAAACACAAATTTTTTTGTTTCTGCACAAAAAGGGATCGAAACGACTGAAATATAACTACAAAAGCTTAATTTTAATAAAAACAAACAAAAAGTAATACTTCATTATTCCAAAAAGTGCACTTTTTTACGTGTTTTATTTTAACTATGCAAAAAGGTCCAACAAAACTTCCTTGTTAAAATTCATATATAAGTCCTTTGACATGCCAAGAAAAGCCATCATTTAACCTCTATCACATTCGCATTTACATTAGTTTAAAATGGTTCGACTTCTTTCTATTTTATTCTTTGTTGGAACTATTTTAAGCCTATTTGAAGTTTTATTAGCATCACTTGGATCTTCTTCAGTTGCAGTGCTACGAGCAAAACGACAATATTATTATTCTGGAGGATCATATAATAATGGTGCACCATATTATGGTGGATACGGTAATGGCTATTATCCTGGACAAAATGGTTATCCTCAATATTATGGAACTTATGGAAGAAAATAGAATAATAGACACAGGCATCTTATGTAAATTTTACTGTAGTTATTTTTTTTTATTTGTAAAATCTTTAAACTAAAATTACATTAATGCTGATAACTATGATCTATCATATATCGATTACAAAGAGAGACAAGCTTGCCATATTTGTCATGAATTATTCGATGAAAATAGATAAGCGGAGGAGAAGGAGTCAAAAAATGCACAACAATAGCAAAAATGTAAGCATAATCGATGCAAGCATTTTAAACAAAAAACCTTTTTGAGCAAGCTTGAAACTTTTTTAAGCAAAAATGGAACGTTGCATACAAGCAAAAAGAAAACATTTTGTTCTCTAACCAGACGCAAACCAAAACAAAATAGTGAAATAAAAAGTTGTGAGGGAAATTATATCCAACTTTTATTTTTCTTCATAATCATACAAGCTTTATTTTATTTTTATTTTATTTGTGTGCATATAGCACTGCCTCACGAAGAGACTAAACATGAAATATATATACATACAAAAAGAAAATATATACAAAACGAAAAAAGAGAGATTTTTTAGGAAAGATTTACCGGACGGAATCTGAGATCACCACCATTTGAGAAAGTTGAAAGATTGACTCTTGATATATGATTTTTGAGAGCATCATTTGTTTTGAGTTGGAGAATATTTGGGTTCTGTTGCAACAACGGTGACATGTAACGAGTGGTTCTTGGAATTGTTGAGTAAAAATGATTCGGATTTTGACATTTTCCAACAACATGGTATGTGCCACTGTCTCTGGTTACTGTATTGGTTTTTTGAATATATAAGTTTGAATCAATTGTTGGATTTTGAAGTAAGCGAATACCAAAAATTGCATCTGCTTCTAATCTTCTTGATTCTAAAGTTTGAAGTTCAAGCATTTGGCATCTTTCGAAATAATCGGGAATTCTTTGATTGTTTTGAACCAACTTTGATTTGCATCTTAGAAATATTTTTTGAGTCGCCTTTCTTTGTACACTTTCAATTAAATCAATTAGTCCAGCTTCTTTTGGTGAAAATAATGTTGAACTTGATTCTAATATGGGTCGAACATATGAAATATAAGCTTTGATAAGAATATTTGGATCATTTGTTGTTAATATTTTGAATAAAAGATAAGACTTTTGTTTTGCTGCAGCGACAATTTTATTTATATGTGCATCCATGGAAAGATCATTTGACATAATAATACCAAGATCACGCACTTCAGTTTGAGGATTGAGTGGAGTATCATTGATATTATATTCGTATTGTGGATTATTTTTTCCAAGATGGAATACGATTGATTTTGCTGGCGCCAAATTTAGACCCCATTTCAAACACCATTCTTGGATTCTTTGGAGAGCATCCAGTAATGGTTGAGGATCAAAATTTTTGTGATCAAAGCGGAAACTTAACTTTGAATCATCAGCAAATAAATCCAAGCGAATATTTTCGTCATCAAAACATGCAGGAAGATCGGAGATGTAAATTGAAAATAGTAAAGGACCAAGTACAGTACCCTGTGGCACACCAGATGGAACATTTCTTTCACTTGATTTTGAATCACCAATAGTTACGGAATATGTTCTGTTGTTTAAAAAGTCTGTAATCCATTTGAGCAGAAGATCATCAACCCCAATTTTTTGAAGTTTTTGAAGCAGAAGATTATGAGGTACAGAATCAAAAGCCTTTGAAAAATCCAAATAAACGATATCGACACATTCATTTCTTTCCATGGCTTGAAACCACCATTCCCGGCAAAGAGCAATTTGAAGAGTTGTTGAACGTTGAGGACGAAATCCAAATTGGGACGACGGAATAATATCATTTTTTAAACAATGATTGAGAAGTTGCTTTGCAATTATTCTTTCATTTATTCTGCATACTTGGCTGGTCATTGAAATTGGACGATAATTTTCTGGATCGGAATACGGTGCTTTTTTCGACAAAGGGATAACATAACTTTGACGAAAAACAGCTGGCACCTTTCCTTTGACCAAAAAAATTTCAAATAAAGTTGCCAATGGAATAGCAATATTTACATCACAATTTTTCAAAATAATACCTGGTAGACCATCTGGAACGGGTGAAGCCGATGCTTTGACATTTTTAAGTTCTTTTAATACCATAAAGGGATGAATTGAATGGAGATTCATTTTTTCTTGATTTTGAGTTTGATTTGAATCAGAAGCATCTAGAATATGATCTTTCTTGTTGAAATTCTTTTCAAATTGATCAGCCAACATTTCCACTTTTGTATCATTTGTGACTGCAATTTTGCCATTTTTTTCAAGCACAGGAACTTGATTGTGGTCTTTAATACGTTTTGAAATATGGTTGTAAAGTTGTTTGGCATGACGAGATTTGAGCATTTGATTTTCTTTGTACTTTTCAAAGTTCTTTAAATAAGAATTATATTTAATTGAAGCACGAATATATCGACGTTTTGATCTCTCGGTTGAAGTTTCTAAACGTAATCGATTTCGAATTTCTTCCAACTTTTTGATATGAGCTGGATATTTTGTTTTTGATGAATTTGGAGTTGTTTTTGGTGTATGTTGATGTACAATTGAAAGCAATTTTTCGGTGAAATTACTATAAATTTTGTCAACATCATCAGAATTTTGCCATTCTTCCAAATTCCATGTTACATTTTTCAGTTCTTCGTTGATTTTATCATAATCAGATTTAAAATAATTATATTTTGGAGGTGAAGGAATTTCAGGAGTTGCTTCTGTCCAAATTTTTATTTCAGCCATAAGATGATCGGATGTGATAGTTGAAGATGATATTTTAGATTCTGAATCAGGAAATAGAGACGGTGATAGAAAGCATAAATCAAGAATATTTCTTTCACGAGTTGGTTCAAGAATAATTTGATGAAAATTAAGGATTGATGAAATATCGCGGATTGGCATTTCGTCTTTTTCTTTAGTTGAAAAATTATTCCAGTTAATATTTGGACAATTGAAATCACCAAGAATTACATTATTATTATGAGTTGAAGTTAATTTTTCAATTTCATCAAATAATAATGTTGGCGCATCAATTCTTTTTGTATGAGTGGGTGGAATATAAACACAAATAATTCGAATAAATGAATCGGAATTTGGCAGGTAAACATCGACACATATAAGTTCAAATGGCGAAGAATCATTTGGTGTTGCTGGAATACGCAATACCATACGCGCATTGAATTTTGTATGAATAATAATGCATGCACCACCGCCTTTTTTCCTTGGACGATCGGCTCGAAAAATTTGATATGGATGATTGCCCATTAAAGTTGAGTTGGGTATATTTGATTTGAGCCCAGTTTCGGAGATGGCAACAAAATCTGGAGTTTTTGAAAGGAGAAGATTGAGTTGACGAAGTTTCCCAACAAGTGGTGATTGTCCGCCTCGGGCATTGATGAGAAACATTTTGAGTTGTTGTCTATTGTTGACGACGTTGCATGGCTTGAAATTTTTTGAAGAGGGCAAATTCTTCCATTTCTTTTGAAAATTCATGTCTTTTTGATTGTTGTTGAGCTGGTTTTGATTGACCACGAAAAAATTGCTTCTTCTTTGGCAATTCAGCTTCAATTTTTAATCCAGCCAAAAATTTAGATTTTAATATTTGTTGTTGTTGATGAACATTTTCAACTCCAATAACAAGATATTCAGGTACACCAGGTTTCGGGGTGCCAACACGACGAGTATATGTTGGTTTTCCATCGATTTTTGTTTTGGCGTATAATTTTTCAACGAATTTCATATCATTAGCAGTAGCACGAACATTTTTCAAAAATACACAGACGTTATTTTCAGAATGATTTTTTGATGGTTGTGCATTTGCATGATTTTTTGGTGGATCATTTGATTTTCTTGGAATACTTGCTTTCGGAGGAATATTTGATTTTGATTTTCCATTTTGATTTTGAATCCGAGCATTCTTAATTTCCATCTTTTTTGATTTGGTATACGGTAATGAGGCAACCATATTACTATCTTTTAAACACACAGCATCGAGTAGTTGTTTTTGAGCATTTTCATTATCAAAAATAATTACCAAAAATCTTGGGCGATTTGGTTTTTCAATTCCAACTCTTCTAACAAATAATGGACGAACACTGATTTCTGCTGCATTGAGAATAGCTTCAGCAGATGTCATGTCTTCAATATGGGAAACAGCATAATCAGTATTGGCGCATTCTTGAACATTTGAAATAAATACACTAAACTTTTCAGTATATGCATCATGTTTCTTTTCAGATTTGCGAAGTTTTGGTTTTGTAATTTCGATTGAAGTGTCCATTGGAAGGGGTTCATCTTGAATTTCATCATTTACAGTAGCTGAAGAAATATTTGAGTCACTTGAATCATTAGAATTCATAGTTGGAGTAGCATCGATAATATGTGATATAGAAGGTTGTAAGCGACTTTGAATATCTTCTGGTATTATTTTAGCAATTGATTTGAGTGCTTCTTCCATTTTTCCAACTGCTATATACCAAGGATTCGAAACTGTATTTTTTTTTTTTTTTTTTTCAGGAACTTTGCAATGAATATAGGTTGAAACATCAATTAATTTTGTCCATGCATCACTATATTTTGCAATTTCTGATGATTTTCTCACAGGTGATTGAGATAATCGTCTTGAGGTAGCCATAATAGAATATGTAAAAAAAGAAGAAGAATTTATCCGTTGAAAATATTTGAAAATAATTGGTGGATATCAGAATTTAAAAATAATAAAAAATAAATTCACTGAATAAATTTTTTAAAATAATTGTTTTTGAAATAATTTATTTGAAATAAAATATTTGATTTGAGGAGAGAGAGCAGCCGGCTTGAACTGGCGCTTCTCAGAAAAAAAGCGTTTTTAAAGTGGCAATAATCTTTTCTTTTTTCTGTATCCACGATTATTTTTAAGTTTTTGTTGACTTTCTTGAACAAAAAATATTTCAATAAATTTATTATATTTTTGTTCAATGCAAAATTTAAACATAGCACTATCGTCTTAGAGAAACACGAGGAGAAGATACAACAATGATTCTTGAATTATTTTTACCAAATTTCGATTTTAGAATTGTTACAGCACGTTTTGGTTTTGTAATACACAATAACCAAAATTTAAAAAACTGCAATAAGCAAGAAGAATATCCGCTTAGAAGTGTTAAAACAATTAAAAAATCTAACAAAATTCGAATTAAATTCAATGAAGTTGTTGTAGGGTAATACTGTAAAAAGAAGAACCATGGTGGTAAGTTTTTATAAATCCAATATCCATATACTAGTAGCTCAGGAGCACCAGTAGCTTGAATTTGAAAATATTGTTGAATAGAAGTTATCACAAAAATAATTGTTAGCGTAAAGCATTGAAATGCTACAACGACTGCAATTTTTACAGTACCAAGAAAAACATTTCGATTATGTTTCAATTGATATCGAAGTTGACAAAATATTTTGAGGAATAATAAAAATACAAATATTATTGAAAGTAAAAACATAATAGGTGGAATAAAATTTGGAATATTTTTAAGTATAGCTTGACGAAATCGTTTATTTGCTGTTGCACGATTATAACAGTTAAAGTATTCTTTATTTGATGACAAGCATACTGTAAAAGATGGTTCAAAAAAATTGTCATAATTATTTTAAAACAAAATTTGCAACTTTTGCGTCCATGAGCTTATACAGTAGAAGCTCACAAAAGTGAAAAGAACTTATCAGAAAGATTTGATGAACCACAAAAATATTCTTTACAAGATATCCGATCATTTGTAACTATAAATTCCATAAGATATATTGATACTCGTCGAGTGCTAATAAGAATAATGAAAAGAATATTAAAAAATGCAATAAAAGTTATGGTGATATGCGTTTTTGAAAAAATTCGTTTATAAAAAAGTGGAAAATATATGCCCAAAAATCGAGAAAATGCTAATAATGAAATTGGAATGAACGGTGCATATCGTGATAACTCTTGAAATACTCCACCAGCTGCAGCCCAAATAACTCCGTGTTCCCTGAAATGAAATATAATAATTTTAATGATTAACTTTCGGGAATGAGGAAATTTTCCGGTTAACACCTTCAGGCGACCCCTGTCTATCCCTAATAACAACCCCTACCTTGAATACAAACTAAAAAAGCATGTTGAACTTTTTTGATAATCCCTCCATGACCATCCCATCAAAGTTGGCTTCTCACATATAAAATCATAACAACAAAATGCATCCCATATTGCTTGATTCAAAAAATACCATTGATAACTCTCTTTAATTCCACCAAAAATTGAAATTAGCATAATTGGAATAACAAAAGCTAAAGAAATATATCCAAATTGAATCTGTTCAAGAATAAATGGAAATTGAAAGATTACACATGCAATCGCTGAATCAACAAATGCCTCTTTTCCTGGGGCATGACATGGTAGCGTACCATAATTTGCAACCTTATTTCCATCAACAATATCAAATAAATTTTGTAAAGAATAATTTGTTTGTGGTACAGTTTTATAATAGAGACTGCCAGCGGAAGAGTATGCTTTTGATGCATTTAAAAAAGCAGGGTCATTGGGATAGGCTGTTAAACCTAAAGCTTCATATTTGTTGTAGAGGTTTATTACAGTTTCTATATCCATGTGTAAAATGTTTAAGAAAATAATTTTTATGAAAATTTTTATTTTTGACTGAAGTTGTTAGAAAAAAACTTTTATGCAACTATAACATTAATAACAGCAATAAATTGCTACTTTCATGGTAGCCATTATAACGTTGACAAATTATTGTTTTTGTAATGTGAATATTTGTTTTTGACTTCCAAAAATTATGCCCATAGAAAAAGAGTATGGTTAATATCACGTAATAGCAGAACATTATATTCTGTTTTTTATTCTTTTCCACCCACCTTTAATTTTTGATAAATAAAAAAAGAAATAAAATTTGAAGTATCTTTTTTTATGGAAACATAAAAAATGTATCCATAAACTAGATTAGCATTTATTAACATGAGATGATAAAACAACAATATCTTAGTAAAGGTATAAGCGGATATTACTTTTACTTTTTCCTCAGTAATCGAATAGTATTCAAATGAGAGAAAATTTAAAAAAAAAGGTTTATTTTAAAGATTTTACAAACGGAAAAAAATAACTTCAATAAAAATTATTTTAAGCAGATATGTATATTCTATTTTCTTCCATAATATCCATATACTGGTGGATATCCGGGATAATAAGTTCCATTGCCGTATCCACCATAATATGGTGGATAGGATCCTCCTCCATTATAATAATATTGTCTTTTTGCTCGTAACACTACACCGGCTGAAGATCCAAGAGATGCAAAAATAATTTCAAAAAGGCATAAAACAGTTCCAACAAAGAATAAAATAGAAATGAGTCGAACCATTTTAAGTAAATGCAAAATGTGATGTGAATTATATGATGTCGTTTCTTAGACTCTCAGAAGGCTTATATATGAATTTTAACCAGGAAGTTTTATTGGACCTTTTTGCATAGTTTAAATAAAACACGTAAAAAAAGTGCACTCTTTGGAGAAATGAATTATTATTTTTTGTTTGTTTTTATTGAAGTTAAGCTTTCGTAGTTATATTTCAATTGTGTTGAACCATGTCTAATCGTTTTTCGTGCAGAAAGGAAAAGTCTGAGTTTATGATTATGTTTTGCACTTTTTGATTCTAAGCTATCGCTTTTAGAGCACACTTTTTGAAACACAAGCGATAATCTCGTCAAATTAATTCTGCATTTGTTTTAACAATTAAACAAAGGCAATATGATATCAAAAAGTGCAAACAATCACTATGAATTTTAAACACAGAGTTTTTTTCTTTCTGCTTGAAAAATGCATACAATTCGTTCAAAACGATTAAAATATAACTACATAAGCTTAATTTTAATTCAGTTTTCCAAAAAATGGACGTGTTTTATTTAAATTACAAAAAAGACCAAGCAAGACTTCCTGGTTAAAATTCATTTATATAAACCCTTGACAGTTCACAAAAAGCCATCGTTTAACCTCTATCGCAATTCGCATTTACATTAGTTTAAAATGGTTCGACTCATTTCTATTTTATTCTTCGTTGGAACAGTTCTGAGCCTTTTTGAAGTTTTATTTGCATCCCTTGGATCATCTTCTTCAGCAGCAGTGCTACGAGCTAAACGACAATATTATGGATATGGACAAGGAGGTACTTATAATGGAGCACCATATTACCCCTATGGTAATGGATATTATCCAGGCCAAAATGGATATCCTCAATATTATGGAACTTATGGAAGAAAATAGAGTTGATATAGACTTCATGTACAATTTTTTGTGGAGTAATTGTCTTTATTTTTATTTGTGTATAATAAATCTTTTTTGTTTTAATTTGATTGACATTGCATTATTGACAAGGGACCGTTTTCAAATCCTACCTATAGATATCTCCGGCACTCGATTGAGCACTATCTTTTTTGTCACTTATGAATCAGAAAAAAAGACACAAAAGATAATAAAATCAGAACCTCAAGATTCCGCATCTGAACCATTTTTGTGTTGGGATGGAGACACACATTTGTTTTGATATGCTTCCTTTAATCTAGAATTTCGATAAAGAGTTATAATTGCGAGATTTATTTTATGGTAAAATAATCACAGTCGAATAATTTTGAAAATGATTGCAGTTAATATTTGATTTTTGCGTGCTTTAACATCATTCATTTATGTCAGTTTTTTGTTGATTTGTGTTTTATACTGACTTTTAAGAGCATCACGCGATGTTTAACTTCAATATAGGAGTTGCTTTTTTTGTGGGTAAATAAAAGGCTTATCAGAACTTTTCTTGACTAAGCCTGTTATATAAGATAGAATAGCTTTTGATTTAAACCATTATCAAACAATTAAGGAATTAAAGTATCATCACCCGCTTCTCTTTATTTTTTGTTTAGAACTAATAAAACTCTTTT
Source organism: Panagrolaimus sp. LJ2400 (assembly GCA_024447215.1). Taxonomy (NCBI): domain Eukaryota; kingdom Metazoa; phylum Nematoda; class Chromadorea; order Rhabditida; family Panagrolaimidae; genus Panagrolaimus; species Panagrolaimus sp. LJ2400. The sequence continues at coordinate 1,723,613 of JAMRYA010000014.1, read as the reverse complement.
TATAGCATGCTTGCAAGGCTTGTTCTTGCCGTTACTTTGTCGGCATTATTTTGCCAAAGCTTTGCCACCGATGCTGAATGCCCACCAGGAGCTGTTTAAAGTCCATATGATCCAAATGTATGCTATTTATTTTCTACAAATTCTACAGATTATTATTCTGCTGATGATTTCTGTGTATCAAAGGGAGGACATTTATCTTCTGTGCATAGTGCATTTGAAAATAATTTCTTTCGTGGTGCAGCTAGTTCATCAGGTGCAGATAGCTTTTGGATTGGTGGTACTAACAATAATATTAATTGGAAATGGGAAGATGGCAGTGCATTTGATTGGAATGATTGGGGTGCAGGTAGTTGTGCCATATATATGAAGTACTGAAACGACATTGATAATTTTAGGTCAACCAAATGGAACTGCAGGACTTTGTGCATATGTAAGAAATCATGATGGATATTGGTTTGCTGATGGATGTACCTTGGCAAAACCTTTCATTTGTAAAGTAAACCCATTAAAACAAGGCTTGGCTAGTTGTCCACTTGGTTGGAGTTTTTACAGTGAAACCAAAAATTGTTACAAGGTTATTTTGATGTTAATATTGTAGAGTTTAATGATTGCGATTTTAGGCGCTTAGAGATATTACAGATTTAACATGTGACACTGCTTTTCATCGATGCTCTGCTTTAAATGCAACTGTAGCTTCAATTCATTCTTTTCGTGAAAATTCATTTATTTCTGGTTAGCATTTTTTGGTGTATTTGGGTTTAAAAAAGGCATTTAGGAATGATAATGACTACTACACAAAACAATTTCTCCGTGATTGGTTTAGTTGCAGACAAAGCTTCATGGAGATGGAAAGATAACAGTTTATTTAATTACACTCGTTGGAATGACGCTGGTTCGTCACAAGTTATAAATAATTCATGTATTGTTCTTGCACCACTTTTTTCTAACTATAAACAATCGTGGTATTCTTTTTCACAAGCATCTTCTCCTGCAACCGAAGTTGTTTGTGAACTAAATGGTTATGAAAATTCGCAAAAAGCTGCTCGTGAATCAGCATGCCCAAAGGGAACAATTGAAAGCCCAGATAATTCAAACATTTGTTACAAAATTTATCCAGATGCTTCAAACTGGTACGCTGCTGAACAGTCTTGCCTTAAAGGAAATGGCCACTTGGTTTCTATTCACAACAGCGGAGAAAATGCATATTTGCTTGGCGTAGTACCATTTAACGTTCCCGGTGCAGTTGATTTTTGGACCGGAGGATTTCTTAATTCCACTTGGAAATGGAGTGATAGCCAAGCTTTTGATTTTACAGATTGGGCTCCAGGTTTGCTTGATTTTTTTTTGTTTTTATTCAATTATAAATTTTAGGAAATCCATTAAGTGATTCTGGGTTGTGTTTGTCAGAAAAGGTTCGCACGGGTTATTGGTACTCTACAAAATGTGATGAAAAAAAACCTTTCATTTGCACAGTCCCACCTAACAATGTTCCAAAACCTAGTTGCCCTCCTGACTTCAGTTACTATGACGTTACAAATAAATGCTACAAAGTAAGATTCATTGAACTTATTAACTGCCGAAACAATTCCTCCATGATTCAGGTTGTGCAAACTAATGCTTCAATTTCCACTTGTGATAATGTAGAAAAGATTTGCTATGATTTGACTGCAAAACTGGCATCAATTCATTCTGATGAAGAAAATTTTTTTATTGCGGGTAAGAAATGACAAAACCTTAAAATATCACTCATATAACATATATCTAGGTTTGGCAATGAATGACACTAATCAAGTATACACTTATACAGCTATTGGATTAGTGTCAGATGGAATCAGTTGGAAATGGACTGATGGCACTCCAGTAGATTACACCTATTGGTTCACCCCGGCATATGATTCAACACCAAATGGGTGCGCTGCAATGACAACTAGCTTTGACAGCAGTTACAATTCTGCACCTCAATGGCTTGCCGTAGGTCCTGTCTATTACTATGCCAATAGTTACACACAAGTAATCTGCCAAACTAATGCTAGTTAAAGATTTAATTTCCATACTATATGCAGAATGAATCTATAATAAATGTTTGAAGTTTCAATAAAATTTTATTCAATTTTTTATATATTTACAGATTCCAAAAAAGAAATAAAAAGAAGTTACTAGTATAATGTTTAAACCAGTTCCAACAAAAAATAAAATAGAAAGAAGTCGAACTATTTTAAACTTATGTAAATGCAAAATATAATAGAAGTTAAATGATGGCTTTTTTGTGAACTGTCAAAGATTTATTTATATGAATTTTAACAAGGAAGTTCAGCATCCTTTTTTTGTAGTTTAAATAAAACACGTCCATTTTTTGGAAGACTGAATTAAAATTAAACTTTTGTAGTTATAATCCGTTTTTTGTGCATGAGAATTCAGTGTTAAAAATTCACAATTTTTGGACTTTTTGATTTCAAAAAAAAAGTTAATTCCATTTGTGTTTTAAGGTTCAATCTATCTGCAAAAAAAAATAATAATTCATTTTCCACCAAAAAATGTAATAATTTTAACGTGTTTTATTTCAACTATGAAAAAAAGCAAGCAAAACTTCCTTGTGAGAAGTCATATATAAACTCTTGACAGTTCATAAAAAAGCCATCATTTAACTTCCATCATTTTTGCATTTATAGTTTAAAATGGTTAGACTTCTTTCTATTTTATTCTTTGTTGGAACTATTTTAAGCCTCTTTGAAATTATCTTTGCATCCCTTGGATCATCTTCTTCAGCTGCAGTGCTACGAGCTAAACGACAATATTATTATTCTGGAGGATCATATAATAATGGCTCACCATATTATGGCGGATACGGTAATGGCTATTATCCCGGACAAAATGGATATCCTCAATACTATGGAACTTATGGAAGAAAATAGAATAATGACACATGTACCATATATAAATTTTATTAAAGTATATTTTTTTTATTTTTTGTAGAATTTCTTTAACATAAATCTTTTGTTTTTTATAATTTTTTCATTTGACAAGCACTGCATTACTGAGACAATTTTTTATGGTAACATATTACATGATAGAATCAGAAAAAAACAACTTTATTCTTACGGAAAACATATTTCTTTTATGTAAAAAAAGATAATGAAAAATAAAATATATTTAGTGCTTAAGAGTTGCACAAGCTTAAAGTAAATTTTTTAAAAAATGCATAAATAAAATAATGAACAAGAAAACTTCGATTTTGAATGTATATGTCATCGATGATCCTGTTCTTGGCCTTGTCGGGTATGTCAGTGGATTTGTCGTAGGTGGAAATGTTTGAGGAAATGTTGGAGGAAATGTTTGAGGAACTGTGGGAATATCTGTTGGTAATATTTGCCCTTGGGTAAATATTACCAATAGTATATTCAATCAAAAATCCATCATTAAAAAAAATTGGTTTCTTCATATATCAATGAAAAATTATAAAATTGAATTGTTGTTGTTTCATTTACAAGCCTAAAATAGTATTTTAATATATGCTCAAAATGAAGATTAAACACGTCACACAAAATTTTTATGTATATAAAGAGCAAAAACATACGACATATTTTTGCCATCAGCATTTAATATGATATTTGAATAACCATATTTTTCTTTTAATGAAAGTTTCAATTGATATAATGTAGGATAATATGAGTAATAATCTTGTTCGAATTGATATAAAGAGGTGACAACAAAATTTTTCTTAAATCGATTGTAACTTGGTGAAGTCATTAATCCTTTTTGAATTGTACCATTTGATTTTTTGATGATTTTGTCACAATCTAAAATAATTTAGAAACCGTAAATTCAAGCAGTATGAAAAAGCAATATACCTGAACAAAAAACAATACTCACTTGTGATAAAGATGGAATAATAATTGTTAATATAGGAGTGTAAAGACCAAAATATTTCCATTCAGCTGCTTCAGAGCTACTAAAAAAAATATTTTTTATAATTATATACTTTTAATATTTTTAGAAAAACCATGCTTTAGTTTCAATAACAATTTATCTTCATATATGCTCTTCAATGAAACAAATGTACTTGAATTAAAAGAAATATTTTCAATCCAAATCTTAGGAATCCCATCAATATGTAATCCATAATAAAAACCAGCAAAAAAGTCAAATTCGCAAGCTCCATCTGATGAAGATTGAATTGCGTAAGTTCTGTATTTCAGAGAGGAGTAACCTTCTATAAGTTGATAAACAGTGTTGTTTACTCCACAATTAATTTTTGTATCATCTTAAATTTTTATTAAATATATAAAATGTAAGATACATATAAAATGTATATTACGATCAACAATTTTAAATAATATCATATTCGTTTTATCAATTTCTCCATTTTTTGATAAATAAATAGTCAAACATCCAGATGAGGACTGTATATTTCGAGGGATATTTGGTGTACCCCAAAATGTTGGTGAAAGATCGTTTAAACTGAAAATGAATATTTTTTTGAATGCTCATCTCTGGGAGACTATATTTAAGTTTTCAGCCAAAATTTTTATCCTCGAAGATGTTCAAAAAGTAATCAAGCAAAAAAAAAGACGTGTTAGCCAACAGGTCACAGACGTACTCTGTTATAAAAATTGCAACTTTCATGTCACCTTCATAAAGTTGATAATTTTTAAGTAAAGTAGCATTGTAGGAATTGTCAAATTTCATAGGTGAAACAAAAGCTTCCAAATGTCCAACAGCTGCACATACGGTTACAGCGTCATTGTGCTTCATATCAGCCAACCATAATAAATGTTTCGTATTTATTTCATTCAAATTAATTTGCAAAAAATTTGGTAAAAATGCAGTTGCCATTCCAGACCAGCTTCTTATTCCATATGTTACGCCCTCTTGTGAAATATCAGATGTGAATTTAACTTTTAATACGGTTTGTGGTGAAAAATATGCTTCAAAATGTCTGTACCTAAAAATTTTAATAGACTACGTACTTGAATAGAAAGTTTAACAAACATTTTAATTGCAGTTTCATTGTGATATAGTGTAATATTATAATGATGGTAATAATAATCAGTGTCAAACATAACATAATAATAAACATCAGAGCAACTTTGATTTAATAAAATCTAAAAATTTTAGCTTAAACATCTAAACTTCATCCCTACACTTCCATGATTTAATACCTGATAATTACAAGTCATATTACTACAGTAGTAATTACTTTGTTTCATTGGAAAAATTGTTTTTGAATTTTGACAATCCATTATAATATTAGGATCAGCGCATTCACATTCTAAAAATATGTAAAATAGTTTGAAAAAGAAAGGAGTCTAAAATTACTGTATGTTTCCATAATTAATTCATATCCGGCTTGTTGAGTATTTCCATCAGATTGAAAAGTAATATTTGAACCATTGAATTTTGATGTTAATGTATATCTTGAATAATAATCAAAACGAACATTGCCTAGACTAAGGCTGTCACAACATTTTTCAACATTAAACTCTGTTAAAGTGAAGGTACTTTCATAATTATCTTGTATTGTAATAGAGCTTTGGCACTGCTAAAAAAGGATCTAATTTATGAGTTAAAGTTAACTACCTAATTTTTACCTGATATGATGGATATCCATTAATATAATCCTTATTTGTAAAGTTTCCATTTCCATAATGACACCCTTTAGATGTATAGTTTTCTTTTTGTTCAACAACCGAAGCAAGTATAAAAAAATATGCGCTGCTTCCGCGATTTGAAAAAATTAAATTTGCACTTGAAGCGTTGTAATAAAAAGCTTTATAGCTGTAGTCTCTTGTGAAACTTAAAAAATGTTAAGCTTGCAAAGCTTAAAAAAAGAAAGCTAAAATTTACTTTTCAACAGCAGCACCGCCATCAAGACTTAACGATAATGAAAAACTACGATTAGGAAAAGAAAAATCTACTATAACAACTTTAAGCAGCTGTGATGTTGAATCTAATGTAAAGCTCCAAGTACAATCTTTTTTATTTTTATCATTTGTCTTTTGATTATAAAAGCTAGAGCTCATCGGAATGACCAAATCAGAATTTGTAGAAAAATCAAACGTTTTACCAGATAATGGACATGTATAATTAATAAAAGATGATTCTAAAGACATACAATTATTTCACGAAAAGTCAGCGACAAAAAACAACGAACCAAATGATACAACTGCTGCTTGAATGGCTGACCAATTTTCAAAACTAATAGGTTTTGCCGTAAAATTTAAAATATTTGATGTCGTATAATACGTTAACACGTCGCTGTTAAATGTGCAATAAGCATCACTAAAATAAATTATATGTAAAATTTGAACGTTAATAATATCCCTTATTGGACTACAAGCCACATGTACAAATAAGTTAGAGCAGTGTTGTACCTTTTAATTGTTTTCGACTTCGGCGGCACTTTTTCATTGATGTTTTGGATGCATCAACTCTGACTCCGACTCTGGAGTCGAATCCTGAGTCGGAATCGCAGCAACACTGGGTTTTAGCATTCCATGACAAATTCAATTCCAAAACCAAATACCGTACTTATAGCTTAATTAGAAAGAAACCTACTATGTATTCTTTCCACCTTCAAGCAGCAAATCTGCAACACCATTTAACATTCCAATCCAGACATTATTTGAATTTGCTGTCTAAAAACTTCCTAATATATATATATATATATATCTAACGTTTTTCGTGCATGCTTACAATTAAAGCCGCTTCGCATCTATCCCATAAGGACATTGTTTTAGGAAAGTTCGGTGTTTGTAAAAATGCTATATCATTAGCATTTAAGAGTAAAGTTGTTGTTGTAGAACAAGAACAATTAATTAAATCATAGCTTTTTACTTTTGTAACAAAAAAATAAAAAACTCAGAGAAAAATTTTTCGGTACTCCATGTGTAAAAAACAAAATGATTAAGGAACAAATGAATTGCGTTTTTTGTTTTCTTTTGATTTAACAGTCAACAAAGTTGTTTTAGCCATAAAACAAATTAGCGAGATATAATCCCTTCAATTAACTGCTACAAACTGATAAGGAATCAATTACACTAAAATTCTCTCTCAGATAGCAGTATAGAAGGGATTCATTCATACTCCTTTTTTGTTCTTTTTGACTCTTCTGGGTTTTTACTTGCAAGGCTTATGAAATGAAAATACTTGAATACAAAAGATTTATTTAAAAGATTTCAAAAATAAAAAATATTACTCCAGTAAAATTTTATTTGCAACCTATTTCTATTCTACTTTTTTTCCGTAAGATCCATAGTATGAAGGATATCCATATTGTCCAGAATAATATGATCCATTACCGTATCCACCATAATATGGAGATCCATTATAATAAGGTCCTCCAGAATAATATTGTCGTTTTGCTCGTAGCACTGCTGCTGCTGAAGATGATCCAAGAGAAGCAAAAATAACTTCAAATAGAATTAAAATAGTTCCAACAAAAAATAAAATAGAAATGAGTTTAACCATTTTAAATTAATATAAATTCGAATGTGATGGGAATTAATATGATAGCTTTTTCGAACCGTTGAGGATTTATTTATATGAATTTTAACAAGAAAGATTCGTATGTTCTTTTTTCATGGTTTAAATACATGGTTAAAATAAAACACGTAAGACATTTCACTTTTTTTGGAACAATGAATTATTACTTTTTGTTTTTTTGTAGTTGAATTTTAAGAGTTTTTTGTACAGAAATAAAAAAGTTGTGTTAAACATTTATGGTAATGCTTTGCACTTTTTGATTTCACGTTTGTGATAAAAGATTTATAAATCTAAATCACTTGCGGAATTATTTTTTCGCGTTTATCGCATGTGTTTTAACGTTTAAAAAACTTGAGTTCAAAGGTGCAAAACATAGTCATGAATATTAAACACAAGCTTTTTTCTTTCTACACAAAAAACGATTAGATAAGGTTCAACGCGGTTAAAATTCAACTATAAAAGTATAATTAAAAATAAAAACAAACAAAAAGCAATACTTGATTTTTTTCCAAAAAAGTATAATTTTTACGGGTTTTATTTAAACTACGAAAAAAAGAGCATGCAAAACTTCCTGGTTGAAATTTATATAAATGGACCATTGACAGTTCACAAAAAGTCATCATTTAACACCCATAATATTCGCATTTACACTATTTTAAAATGGTACGACTCATTTCTATTTTATTCTTTATTGGAACTATTCTAAGCCTTTTTGAATTAATTTTTGCATCCCTTGGATCATCTTCATTTGCAGGTTTAAGAGCAAAACGACAATATTATTATAATGGATATGGACAAGGTTATAACGGATCACCATATTATCCAGACGGTAATGGCTATTATCCCGGACAAAATGGATATCCTCAATATTATGGAACATATGGAAGAAAATAGAATAATAGACACAGGCACCATATGTAAATTTTAGTAGAGTAATTTTTTTATTTTTTGTCAAATTTCCTTAAAATAAATTTTTTATTTTTCAATCTTTTCATTTGATAAGCATTGCATTTAATTTAGAGAAATTTTGTTTTCACTTGAAACGATGCCTTATTTTTTATCAGAAATCAACAAAATTTTTTTTTTACTTAGCATCCTCTTAAGTGCATGAAGTTTTAAAAACGCAGATATTCTTTTGTATTTTAATATAATATTTTTCAACACTGAATGCTTTAAGTGCTTTTTTAACATAGTTTTTTTCAGCTTTTGTTAGCATGATAGCTTTTTTGTAATAATATTTTTGTGAATTGGTTTTTGAATCTTTTGTAATATTTTTAAAAAACATACAAAAACTAAACATTTTTTAAGTGATAACTGTAATATGCTAACAGCAGGTTCAAGCCATACATCAACAAATATATTACAGGAAACAAATGTGTTTAAATTCATTTTGAAATTTTTGCAAAACCCTTATGGTTTAGTGATCATTATATGCATTGTTGATTGCTGCACATTTTTAACAGAAAATTTTTTTTATTTAAAAAAACGCAAAAGTTATAAATCACAGAAGATTTAAGAATGTCTACAATAAACAAAAAAAGTTTAAAACGTTTTACAAGATCTATTCCAGGAAAAGTAATAAAATGAGGCTTATAGATTTTAGTAGCAAACAATATGTTTCCAATGGAATTTTAAAATTTTTCAGTTAGTGTTTTGCAGTTTTAAAATAACAACATTTTCAGCAATTCTTTATTTTACAAGACAACAAATAAAAATCATAAAGATTCAAGCCTAACAAATTGTTGAAGAGAAGCAAGATTAGAAGATTTTTCATCATCCATTCCAGGATAATTTAAAACAGGTGGTTTATAATCAAAATCTTTAATAGCAAGTAATTCATCAGCAATAGCATCGAGCCGTTTTTTATATGTATCAGAAATTGAAGCATCAAAATGGAGTCGAATATTTGTTGTTTTATTTTTCTGAAACATATTCTTTATTAGTGAAAAACTGAATGATAAACAAGAACTAACTATCATATAAGCATAAAAAACTTCAATATCAAAAGTATTAGGGATATGATCCAAAGAAAAATATTTAATTCTTGAAAAATTAAGATATCCAAAAAGTTCTTTTGCAGTTGTTAATGTGATTTTGGTAGGTGTTGAACTGCTAAAATACAAAATGTGTAAAGCACATATAATATTAAAACTTACAATTCCATAGAAAGAGCTTTTAAAGGAATTTTAACAAGTTTTTCCAATGCAACAACAGCACCATTTCTATCTTTAATAGTAACATTTTCAAGTTCAATAAATTCCGCAGCAGATGAAAGAAAAATATAATCATTCAAAGTAATAACTTGATTTTTAATGGTTAAAATATATGCGTCGCATCGATAAAATTTTGGAATAATAGAGGAAAGATATGCACCACTTCGATCGAAATGTGAAAGAATAGATGAAAGAAAAATCAGCATTGAATGAATTAAAAATAAACTGACCAGTAGCCCAAAATTTTGAAGTAAATTTTGTCAAATCAATTGAATCTTGATAGAGGCCATTTATACAACTTTGCCACTCATTTCCATAATAGCATACATAAGGATGAATAATAATAGAATTTTGGATGAAAAAATATTTGCATGTTTTAATGAGCTTTTGATAGACTTTTGGAGTTGCAGGATTCATAGCAATGTAATGCATGATTGAATCAGAAAGATCAAAGTTTTGGCGATGAACAGTAGCGCAGAATTGAGCACGTTTTGAAGTAAATGAATTTTTAGCTGTCAATACTTTAACATGTCCACCATTTGATCGACTTGAACTTGAAATAACATTTGTGAAATCAGATGAATCCATTTTGTTCTAATAGAAATAGCAGAATGAAAAAGTAAAACTAAACAAATAAGGTAGATTTAAAATAATTTAAATGACTAAGGAGAAAAATAACCTAGATTTCTTATACAACAATAACTGAGAATGTTAAAACAAGAAAAAGTCATACAAAGGGCTATGAAAAAACAATAGATGTTATTGTTGTTTATTTTTTCTTGCAACTGTTGTGTTTTCATCACTTCTTTTTGTTTAAGCTTTTTTTTGATTTTTACGTTGACCAACTTTTACTTTTTCTGATTATGTCTTCATTTTATGTTTAAAAGCTTTTGAATTATAAATACAGTTAACCAAGAAAAAAATGAATAGAGATTCGATAAAATTAAATTTTTGTACTGATGATTTAAAAGCAAGATTCATCTCCGCACTTTCGGCCTTAGATAAAAAATGAAAAATATTTTTCTTAATCTTTTATGTAACATGCTAGAAAAGTTGAAACAACCATTGTCATAACCATTTATTTCAACAATATTTGTGCTTCCACTGTTGTATAAAATGAATACAATAACAACCACATGATATAATTTAAAAAGATTTATAAGAATGCTTAAAATAAATACGTTGAACTTTATCATATTTTTCGCCATTCATTCCAGGAAAAGTAATAAAAGTTGGTTTATAATCGAAGGCTTCAGTTGTAAGCATTTCATCAACAATAGCCTCAAGACAATTTTTATAGGCATTAGAAATGGTATCATCAAAATCAAGTATGATTTTTGTAGTTTTATTTTTCTGAGATATATTTTTTATCAGTGAAAAGATAAGATAGCGCAAAGAACTTACTTTCATAAATCCATAAAAGGCATTGAGATCAAATGAATCAGGAATTTTAAACAAGCCAAAATATTTTAAGTGTAAAAAATTAGGATTTTCAAAAAGTTCTTTTGCAGTTTTTGATGTAATATTGGTAAGCGTTGTTTTCGGATAACTCATAAACGAAAAACATTAAAACCTTTTAAACTTTAACCAAACTTACGAAAGGAAGCTTTGAACTTTAGCAGGAATTTCAACAAGTTTTTCCAAAGCAACAACAACACCAATTTCATCTTTGATAGTAACATTTTGGAGGGAAATAGTTACCGGTGTTGAAGAGAGATAAATATATTCATTTAAAGTGATTACTTGATCAACAATACACAATTCTTTTGCCTTAAATTGATAAAATCTTGGAATTAATAAAGCAACAATATTTTTTTGATTTGGATCTTCAGGAACAACAGTAAATTGATTTGTAATCCAAAATCTTGATGTTGAATTTTCCAAATTAAAAGATATTTTCCAACCTAAAGTAGTCCAAATTTTTAAATGTTTTCCATCAACGAGAGTATTATTAAAATATATAATTATTGGATTTTTTAAGAAAAAGTATTTGCATGTTTTGGCTAATAATTGATAGAGTTCAGGTGTTGCAGGAGTTTTAGCAATGTAGTACATGATTGAATCAGGAAGAACAAAATTTTGGCGATAAACAGTAGCATAGAAGCGTGCACGTTTTGAAGCTATTAAATTTTTTTCTTGAGCAGCAATTGCTGATTTTTCTTTATCATTTGATGACAGTGAATTTAAAGCATTATTTGTGGAATGAACTGAATCCATATTTTTCTGTTTAGAAGAATACGATAGCGGCGTGAAACTACAAAAACTGAAAATATTAAAAGAAAAAATAAAGAATGCAAAAAAATTAATATAATTTATAAAGAGAACGTATGGGTTAATACATATTTTTTCTTAATTACCGTCGGCCGTCATCAAGAAGAAAGACAAAGTTTGTCCGGCTGCACGCATCAAATGCATTCCCTATCATTGCAAGACAGCCGACAGAAATTAAGAAAAGATTGTATTAACGAAACCGCTTCATTTAAGAAAAAAATATTTGTTTTGCTGAAAGAATACTGCTAACCTTAAAGGATTTCAAGTAACTCAGGAGTAGAGCTTCTACATGTTGCATAAATTTTCCTCTAGCTTCGGGATAGTTATGGACAAAAATTCAGCTTTTTTTTTTTTTTTGAAGTTATTTTTGCATCCCTTGGATCATCTTCTTCATCTGCAGTGCTACGAGCAAAACGACAATATTATTATTCTGGAGGATCTTATAATGGAGCACCATATTATCCATACGGCAGCGGATATTATCCAGGACAAAATGGATATCCTCAATACTATGGAACATATGGAAGAAAATAGACACAAGCACCATATGTAGATTTTATTGGAGTAATTTTTTTTATTTTTTGTAGAATTTCTTTAAAATAAATTTTTTGTTTTTTCTATTTTTTTCATTTGACAGGCACTGCATTATTGAGAAAATCTTTCATGCTAACATAATACAGGATAGAATCTAGGAAAAACAACTTTATTTTTACCGAGAAAGTATATTTCTTTTATAACAAAATAAAATGAATAATAATAAATTCTCCATATTCGTGCACGTTTAAGAGAACTGGTTATAGCAAAAGCATAAATAGAAATAAACAATAATGATTCACAAAATATATTTTATGCAAATGATTTTGAATAAATATCCATAATATTACTATATTTTTCAAAATTAATAGAAACAAAATATATAAGTGGCGGCATATAATCATGATCTTTTGTTGCAACAATTTCATCTGTAATAGCATCAAGTCGATTCTTATAAACATGAGAAATTGGGCCGTCAAACATAAGTTTAATACTTGTACATTTATTTGTCTAAATAATGATATAATTAATTGAATTGACAACGTTAAATGGCAAGAAAAAAGGGTTAAGCTTAACCGTCAAAAAGAATTTTACTCGTCCAAAGATATAATTACGAGCAAAATATAATGTAAGAAATGTCTATGGACGGTTAAAATTCTTTTGGATGATTAGACTTAACCAGAAACAAAAAAATCTTACTTTTATATAGTCATAAAAAGCTTCAATATCGAACGTATCAGGAATATTGCTTAAACTAAATTCTTTAAGCTTTAAAAAATTAGGATTTTTAATAAGTTTTTTCACAGTTTCTGTAGTAATATTTGTAAGAAGTGTTTCAGAGAAGCTAAAACAGAAAGATGTAAAAGATGTCTATGTAAACAAAAAAACATACAATTGAAAAGATTCAGCTTTAGCAGCAACTGATACAAGTTTTTCCAAAGCAACAATATCATCATTTTCATCTTTTATAGTAACATTACGAAAGTGAAGAGCTATAGTTGTCGAAGAAAGAAAAACATAATCATTATATGAAAGAATTTGATTTTGAATAGTAAAAAATTTTGCATTAAATCTGTAAAATTTTGGAATAAGTGATGACAGAAAGCTTTGATTACTAGCATCTTTAGAATAACAACTAAATTGATCAGTAATCCAAAACTTTGTTTTTAATTTTACCACAGGATTTACACACCAATTCTGTACATCATTATACCATTTTCGATTATCATGATAAGGTGTGAGATAAACAAGAATTGGATTTTTAATGAAGAAGTATTTACATGTTCCCGTAGCTTTTATATATCCATTAGGAGTGGCTGGATTCATAGTAATATAATATATAATGGAGTCCGGAAAATCAAAATTTTGATGACGAAAAAAAGTAGCATAGAATTGAGCACATTTTGAAGCAGGTGAGTCTTCGGCAGCAGCTGCTTTTTCTTTATCATTTAGTTGCAATGAACTTGAAGGATTAAGTGAATCCATTTTCTAGCTTACAACAGCTTGATTGAAATGTTAATCTATAAAAAATGTAAATTAAAAGTAGTAAGAAATATAGGATTAACAGGAGAGGTCCCAAGAGATTAAGCCCTTGTTTTGGGGGTGGCACTTGGGGCACGTGCCACCCCCGAAATTTGGTCGTCTAAATAAGGAATAGTTAGAGACAAAATATTACCAGCATAATAGTTCATCCTGGATTTAGAAGATATATGGATACAGACAATAAACAGCAGACGATATCTATTTTTGTGATTAAATAAATCCAAAATTCTGCATAATGAATACTTTTCAAATATTATAAACGTATTATTAATGGATTATATAAATTATTCTTGCTATTACACCTCCTTAAAATCATTGACATCAAAATTTTAAAACAAAAATAGTTATCGTCTGCTATTTATTAGCTATATCCATATATCTGTTTAATCCACAGATCGAGAATTCCGTTGCTAATATTTTGTTCCTAACTATCCCTTACTATGACGAGTACACAGGCAAAATATATGGCTTCAACAACAAATGAAACACAAAATTATATAAGAAAAAAGATGTTCACGATTAAAGCTTCAATAAAAAAAAAGTGTTGAAGTAGAATAATTATCGTTGTAAGAATTTTTAGAATAAAAAAATTGTTTTGAAAAAACACTGCCCAAAAGAAGAAAATATTTTTTTCAATTTGTGGAATGTCAACACATAAAATTTTAGAACGTTTGTGTCTTAACGGAATTCAAATGTAATTTAAACAACAGCATTTCTTTATTTTACAAAACAAAAAACAAGAATTTTTTTACAAATTCAAATTTTTGATAAATTGATAAAGAGAAATAATATCAGAAGATTTATTGGCATATATTCCAGGAAAATAAATAATTGGAGGAATATAATCGAAATCTTTAGCAGCAAGAATTTCATCAACAATAGCATCGAGTTGATTCTTATAAGCATCAGAAATTGTATCATCAAAATGGAGTCTAATACTTGTTGTTTTATTTTTCTAAAAAGTTTTTATTAATAAAAAAACAGCACTAAATGGCCAAAAAATAAAACTTCACTTAAGTTTTGATAAATTAGGAAAAGTTCTTTTGTAATTTTGGATATGGGTAAAAGTTGTATCAGATGAGCTAAATATTGCGATATATCACACCTTTTTTACATAGATATGTATTTTAAATGTATTTGGAATTATTTTTACACTTATTATTGTTAAAAAATATTTGGGACACTTTTTACCAATATTAGGGTTGTCAGTTCACCCTATGCCCTTTTAGACAAAAAAGATCAGCAATATTTCTCTTTAGCAAGAAAAGTAATGCCTTAAAAACACAGTTTTTTATATTTTGTTCTTAGGGGACATTTGGTTCATTCCTAAAAACAATTGTCATTTACACAAAAATATTTTTTCCAAAATTATTGTTAGTATTTTTTTCTTTTTTGTTTATCCTTGCAAATTCATGCAAGAATTTTTTAAGGGTTTTTTATTGTTCAATTTGTAGGTCTCCCGCTCTTACTCAAATAACTCAAATTAGAAAAATATGGATTCCCTGGATACAAAAGCTGCGGCTCGAAATTTACAGCCATCAAATCGTAAAAGAAAAACAACTACTGAAGATGAACCTTTATCTCTTTCAAAACGCGCCCTTTTTTATGCTACTGTATGTCATCAAAATTTTGCTTTTCCTGATTCTACCATGTACTATATTGCTATGAAGCCTGCAACATCAAAAGTCTATCAAAAAATAATTAAAGCATGCAAATATTTCTTCATTAAAAATCCTATCATTACCTATATTGCATTTTATTATGATGGCATAGATTGGCAAGAAAGTGCTCATGTGTGGCAACAAAAGCCTGATAGTTCTGACTTGAAAAAGTTTACATCAAAGTTTTGGGTAATGCGTCGACTTTGTGTTAATGCCAGAGAAGAAAAAAATCAAAATATTATTTCTTCTTTGATTCCCAAATTGTATCGTTTTGCAGTAAAAGATTTATCACTTTCTAATCAAGTTATTACTTTGAAAGAATATGATTTTCTTGCATGTGCTGCAGAATACATTTTTTTATATAAAACTGCTGTAAAAAATAAAAATGGTACTTTTCTTCCACTTGAAACAATTTTTCAAATTCCTGCTAAAGTTAATGCTTTCATTTTGTACGTTTTGCTTTTTTTTATCACGAGTAATGAGCATGAGTAGACAAAAGTGTGTATTTATTTATATGATTAGTTTTGATTTGATCCCTGTTTACAGTAATTTGTATGAATTTTGTTTTAGCACATCCGATACAACGCTTAGCAATATTACATCTAAAACTTCAAAAGAACTTTTTGGAAATCCTAAATTTTTTAAGCTCAAATATTTTTCCTTGAATCACATTCCTAATTCATTTGACATTGAAGTTTTTTATACTTATATTCAAGTAAGCTTTATTACTTTATATGTAATTCTTTTACTTTTACGTGTACAACATATTTTATAGAAAAATAAACATACAACTTTTAACCTCAAATTTGATGATACAGTTTCTGATGCCTACAAAAATCGACTCGATGCTATTGTTGATGAAATTCTCGCTGGCGGAACTTTGGATTCTAAACCTCGATTCATTCATTTTCAAGGAATAGATATTGAAAAATATCGTAGGCTTGGTTTTGGTTTAGTAAACATTACATAATTATTTTACTTCACAAATCTCAATGAATTAACTTATTTGTTAGATTATCATGTAATAAAATAAAAAATTTTTTTTTAAAAATGGAACATAAAAAAGGATTTTAATCGCTACTTGATGCAAATTTTTTAGCTGAATCTCAAGTTTAATTTTTTATTCTCCTTTTTACACTTTGAAACTGTTTTCAAAAATCCAATGATTAATAAAAATAAAAGTTAATTTTTTCTTTAAAAATTTGGTTTAACACGATCAAAGATAAAAAAAGATATTCAAAACAGTGAATGCAATTGAAAAATGCGAATCTCTTTCTCTTTGTGCAGTTTATCGAAAGTTTGTTTTTGCTTTTATTTGAACTAAAAAAAGAAAAAGAAGGCGCGACACAATGACACGATTTCAAAATCGTGTATACGTTTTTTGCGAATACTCTTTTTTTTGTTTTTCTGGTTCGTTGCAATCTCTGAAAGAGTGCAAATTTTGAAAAAGCGACAGTCTGCAGTTTTTTGAAAAGCAAAAGCTAAAGTGGGTGTGCAAGAAAACATTGATTATCATGAATATGCTGCTTTCAACAATGGATATGTTTTTAATTTTTGAGCACAACATTTGCTTATTTGAATATTAAAAAGTATAAAATGACAACATTCGCATCATCTTCTTGGAATATCAATGTAGTTGTAAAAAATATGAAAAAACATAAAAGCTTTTGATTTAGGGGCCAGCACTTTAAAGATTTGTTTTAAAAAGTGATATGAAAAACAACTCTTGCTTTAAAACTATACCTGTTGCAAAAATTTCGTATTCTTATTTGTTTTTTTTAAGTTGAGCTGCAATTGTTCCATCATTTTCTTCAAAAATTTCTGAAGATTTACGCTTTATAAAATCATTTGCTTGCAGTGAGATTTTCCTTTAAATTTTCTGTTTAAACTTTGCACCAGTGAGATTTTTTGCTTCATTGATTATTTTTAATGTGGCAAATGCTTTGATGGTGATTTTAAAACAAGAAAGAATGATCTTGCGAACAAGCGTTTAATCTTTTGCACCAGTCAAATATCAAAGTTCAAAATTTAATCAATGGACAATTTTAGATAAAAGACACTGTTTTTATTTTTTGCACACGCTTCTTTAAAAATGAACGAACAACTGCGTAAAAAAATAAAAGCTTTTAGTCATTAAAAATTTGGTTAAAGCATTGAAACACGTTAAAAAAATGAGTCTTTGACCTATTTAATGAAAAATGAAAGTTTTTTTTTTGTTTTGACAGAAACAACTGCATTTTTGCAACAAGGAAAAAAAGTATTGCAAAAAACTCTAACAAACAATTTTTCATTCAGTTGGCAGCTGCAAGAATGAAAACGTTGTCGCTTCTTTTAACTTTATTTTTATCATGCTTTGCTCAAGATAATAATGATCGTGAAAGAAATTTCTACATGCCCTTAGCTGCTGCAGCATACAGTGATAATCCAAATCAATGTCTTTTAAATATTCAAAAGCGTTGGTCAAGTCCATCATACCCAAATAAAACATTTTCGGTAAATATTCTTTTTTTTTTCAGTTTGTTAGTAAAATGTTTTTCTTTAGGTTTATCGTCAATACTCAACATTTTGTGATTCATTAAATGACACTTGCTCAGGTTACATTGCAGTTGATAATCCAAATAATGGTGAACCTGCTTGGGCAATTTATATTGCATTTGGAGGGCCGAAAAATTTTGAAAATTTTTACGAACAATTTTGGAATTATGATGAATTGGTGCCATTTAATGGAGGTGGAAAAGTTAATAAACAAATTTTTGATGCATTCAATGAAATTTGGATTAATGCTGGAATGAAAGATGATATCATCGTTTTAAAGAAAAAATATCCTGAAATTACCTTCGCTTTTGTTGGTCATTCAGTTGGTAATGATATAATGAAAGTTTCATATTTTAAAAAGTCATGGGTTTTTTTGTAGGCGGAGCAATGGCGTCATTAGCTGAAGCAACAATTGTTTCAACAAATATTTCATCTGGTAATTCTGTTATGCTTTATACATTTGGTCAACCTCGAATTGGTGATCAAGATTTTGCGAATGTTTTTAATGATTTGGTAACCCCTTTTTTAAACGGTTGAAACTATTTAAATTTTTTTTAGTTTCCATATCGTATTGTTCATAATGCAGATATTGTTCCACACCTCCCTCGATCATTTAATTCATCTCTTTATCAACATTTTATTCAGGAACAATGGTACCCAAATGATATGGGAATGAATGATACTTATACTTCATGTGACTGGATTAATGGTGAAGATTCAAAATGCAGTAATTCTCTCCATTCGATGAAATTAAACTTTGAAGATCATAAAAATTATTTTGGTCGTAATTTTGTTCAATACGGTATTAATGGCTGCCCTTATTTAGGAAGTGTTAATGTTTTTGCAAAAGATTCGACAAAATTAAAAGATTAATTCATATGAAAGTTATAAATTTAATGATCTTGAAATCGTTAATTCTGTGTTTCAATAAATATTGAACAGTATTCTACACGAAGATTAGAAGGTCTTTAGATTCGCGGAATTTGTGAAGCATAATGAATGATTATTAAATATGTTTTTGTTTGTTATAAGTTTTAAATAGCTATGTTGTTGTATCCGCAAAAAACATATTTTTTAATATTTAAAATTTTTATTAAACGTTTAAAAAAAGAGAAAGCAGAGTTTATATTTTTTACCACAAATATAAACATAGACAAATCATTAATCAAAAAGTAAAGAACCAACAGAACAAGAAAATTACAACACAAAGAAAGAAGAATCTTGAACATGAAAAATTTCAACATCTACAGTATCCACAACAAAACTGTAAAGAAAGTCATAACAAGATTTTCACAAAAACAATCAATTTTATAAAACGATACAACCCATTTTGGTATAATAATAAGAAAACGAAATAATTGTTATTTCTATTTTTGTATAAAAATAAATTAAGCGAGATAAGTATAACAGAAAAATAAAAAATGATGCAATAGAAGACAAGTAAATTTTTTCAAGCGGTTTCAGAAATGGCACAAAAGGTCCTGAAACGGCATCAAAAAAGTACTATATTTCTTGCATTCAAAATCACTGAGAAACAATTAAAAAAATACGCGCAAAAAATTTATGATAAAAAAAATCAATCGTTAAACTACAGTACAAAATTATACAAAAAAGACAACATTTTACAAACAGAAAAAGTAATAAAGTTATTTTCAACCGTCAAAGATCAAAAGGAAAAAAAACAAGTAACCCCTAAATTTTTTAAGATGAAAAAATCAATGAACAATCAAAAACCGGTGAGAAAAAAAGAAGCCTGAAGTTATTTTTTTGAGAGAGAAGATTTGAATAATGCCGAAAAAATTTTTTCATGAGGTATATGCAAATTAGTATTATTTTCTACAGATTGAATTACGTAACAATTGCCATTGATGAAGAGGATGAATTTGATGTTGTAGCAGCAGTTGTGGTAGGACCATTTGATGCTGCCGTAGAAGTTGAGCTTGGAGAAGTACCATTTATTCGACCATTTGTTGGTGTACCATTTGAAACTTCAAGCTTTGCTTTTTTTGATGCTGTTGGAGTTGTTGCTGCAGAAACTTCTTGCTGCTTATGATTAATTGAATTTCGTAGAATTGCTTTAACATCTTGTTTTGGAGAGACTGATTCTTTATGTTGCTGCTGTTGTTTATGAATGCCATTGAGTCTTGCTGGTTTAATACTTTCAGAAGTACCATTACCATTTTGATGAATTCCATTGATACCATTCTCTACTACCAATTCCATGGGTTCTAATGTTGATGTAGATGGAACACCAATTGATGTAGTTGTTTCATCAAATGGCCGTTTAATACCATTCATTTTTGGCACTATTGTTGTTGTTGAAAATTTTTCACCATCACATTCTTGCTTTGTTGATTGTTGTTGCTTTGATGAATCTTCCCCAGAATAATCAGAATCCTTTTTTGGAAATTTTGGTAATTTATTTGGAAATAATATTTCTGGTTCTACTGATGGTGTATCTGGAACATCCAAGCATTTACCAGATACTGCATCAATATTTGAAAGCTGTGCTGTATGAACGATGGAAGCAATTTGAATAGCAACTCTTGTATCCATCTGAAAAATAAAATTTTCGTAAGTTACAGACAACATAAAAAAAATTTGGGAACTAAAGTAACAATAATGTAAAAGATACAGTATCCCGAAAAGCTTTAGTTTTTTACGCCTTGAAAGTAAACTTTAAAAGCTACAGTAAGACAAAATAAACGGCGTAGAAAAACCTTACAACTCTTAAAATCCCCAAACTACAGTAACCCAAAACGCCAAAAGACTTACATAATGTGAAATAGTTAAATTAATTAAATTATTCATATATTTTAAGAATGGTTTTCGGCATGTTTCATATTGTACAATATATCCAAGTAAATGTCCAGCTCTTCTTAACATTCCAATTGAAGTACCAATACATTCTGGATTATTTCGAAGTTCATTCATGCCTTTTGTGGATACAACCTGAAAAAATGAACATAGATTATGACTTAAGAAAAGTCAAAAATGTTTCAAAAAAAACATACTTCATGCATCTTTGAATCAACTGCTTCCATAAAGCTAATAACATTTTTAACAATATTTGTTTCAAGTGCTGCAATAACACATACAGATTCTGATGCTTGACATAGCGCACTCATAATAACTAGCGCAAATTCACTAAAATCACATTATTATTTTCAATCATTGTACCCCCCATAAAAACATACCGTATCGGAGTATCTTCACCCATATGTAACAGATCCGAAACAATTCTAACAAATTCTTCAATTCTTTTCCATGATCCAGTAGAAAGTAATAAATCAACATTATGATCAATCACAGACATCTTTGCAATAATTTCTAAACAAAAATCTCTTGGACATATTATTCCCCATGGTACTAGTGGATCTTTTGAGAGAACAGAATGTGAAACAGTCCAATGAATTAATGCATCAAATATTGGATAGGAAATACCAGAATCGAGGTCGAAGAGATCAATCTGAAAAATGACAGTTTGTATATCGGGGTACTGTAGTTCACCAAAGAAACACAGGGACGCTTTTAAAGCCTCAGTCCAAAAATGGCATTAAAAGAAAGTTCAAATTTTTCAAAATAGTCTCTATATGGGTTACTGTAACTCAAAAAGTACTTACCGATCCAGACATAAACGATAAAATCGTGAAAGCATCATCCCTCAACTGATTTGCAACATCTAGCAAATATGATCGCATATCATCTTTTTCTGTTGAAACCATTGCTGCTCTCTTCTTTTCTTCTTCAGCTTTTACAGCAGCATCTTCAGCAGGAGATGTTTTCTTTGTTCCAACTTTGCCATCCTTTTCTTCAAGTTGTTGTTTACGTCTTCTTGAAAGTTGTTTTGTTCCATCTGAATTTTCAACATATAACATTAGTAGCTTTCCAATAATTCGTAATAGTCCATGATGATTAACAAGATGTAGCTCATTTGCAGGATTAAAAGAAAATCCACGAATAACATTTGACCATGATAAACAGAGTTGTGCATATGACTGAATTGAATTTGGGATGAGGAAGATGCCGATAGGTCGAGGAACAAGGGAACAATCAAGTGGTGCTTCATGATCATAATATTCGTCATCAGTGGTCTGAAAAATAAGCAGTTAAATATACAAAATTACGGAATGGAGCCAGCTTTGTGCACTTTATTGATCAAAAATTATCCAAGAGGATTTCATATATATATCAAAAAATAGCTTCAAAAACTTTCCATAAAAATAACGCAACACTCACCGTATCACCATTATCAACATTATTTTCATCTACCATTTTTTGATCTTTTGGTTGTACCTCATCATCATATTCAAAATGCTTCACACTCGAATCATCCCATTTCGAAAATTTAATCTTATCAGATTTAAAAGACGATTGCTCCACAAAATCTTTCATTGATTCTGCAACTTTTACAGCAAATTCTGTTGGAAGACCTAGTTGTCGACGTTCTTCATAGCTTTTCTCTGCAGATACAGTAGCTTCAGCAGATGGTCGTTTCCATTCTTTCAATTTTGTAGGCATTTCAACATCTTTTGAAATTATCTTAATACCACCTCGAGAAATTGAATTTAAATCTTTTCCAAGTGAATTTTTCATTGCTGGTGGAAGTTTTACTTTCATTTTTAGCGTTTCACCATTCTTTTTTGCTTCATCAATTACTTGTTCCCAGAAAGTTTCTGATTGCTTTTCAGTTGATGCTGTAGAATTGGAATCTTTTTTATCTTCAAGTGGAAAAGCTTTTGGAAATACTAATGATAGTGAAGCACGAAAATGTTCAATAATAATATTAAGGATTTCGGTTGAAAGCATTGGTGGATTTATAGAATCATCATAGAGCATTACAGTCAAAGCATTCAAAGCCCATACAATTTCCATATGAATATTAGATTTTAGAGCCATCATAATTCGTCGAGGAGTAGCCTGAAAAATTATTGTTTAAAGTAACAGTTAAAGTAAAAACGAGATACTGTAGTTTAAAGAAAGCGCTGTAACTTTACAGCTCAAAGATCCTTATAAGTCTAAAGTAGTTTAATAACTACAATTAAAAGCACTACTGTATCTACATAAGCTAAAGAGAATACTTAAATGATAGAAATACATACCGATATCAAATCTTTTGTATACTTTTTCATTGGTCGTCGCTGTGGTCCAAGAAATTGTTCAGCTGTTGCTTCAACAGAATTTGGTGGAAATTTTATTGGTATTGGCATTTGTTGTTGTAGCAGAGGATGTTGCTGCTGTGGCTGTTGATGTGATGGTCCAGGCATTCCCATTTGTTGTTGCTGCTGTCGAAGATGCTGTTGTTGTTGAGCAATATGTTGCGATGATGATGGACCAGGCATTTGTGGAGTTTGTTGCTGTTGTTGTTGCGATGATGGACCAGGTTGTTGCATTTTTTGTTGTTGATTTGGTGTTTGCTGTGATGGTGGCATTGATGGAGTTTGATGTGATCCAGCTTGATGCCTTTGAGATGGTGTTGGAGAAGCTTGTGGTGGTGGTTGATTTGTTGGGAAATATGGTGGTTGCTTCTTATTAGATTGTTGTGGAGTTCCTTGCTGCTGTTGTTGTTGTGCAGCAGCCATTGCAGCTCTTTGTTGATGTTGTTGTTGCTGCTGCTGCCAAAATTCTGCTGATGATTGTCCTGGTTGTTGGCCGGGTTGTTGTTGCTGCTGTTGAGATCCTGGATATCCTTGTGGTGGTGGCATTGATGGTCTCATCATTCCTCCTTGTGGTGGTGGAGGATTCCAACCTTGTGGTGGCATTTGTTGTTGTTGGGGAGGTTGTTGACCATACATTGATTGGTGTGGTGGTGGACCATACATTCCAGGATGTTGTTGTCCCTGTTGATCACCTGGGGGAACTTGTGGATATCCATTTGGCATTCCTGGATGTTGTTGTTGTGGTGGACCATATGGCATTCGTGGATACATTTGCATATGTTGTGGTGGTGGTCCATACATTCCCATTGGTGGTGGTTGTCCAAGTTGATTTGCCAATGCACTAAAAAAATAAATATATAATTGTTAATGAAAATTTATAAAAAAAGTATAAACTCAAAAAAGTTTATCTATTAAAAACTCTAACTTAACCCAGTACCCTTCGTTAAAAAAAGCTTACTTAAACCTCGGCCTGGATCTTCTTGATGCTTTAACAGTCATTTTTTAGTAATAATATAAATAACTGTTGAAAAAGTTATTTACAAAGGTTTTGTTCGAAACAAGCAGCAATAATTTTTTAATAAAATTTTTTAACTTTTCTAACTTCAGTTTGCGTTGTTTCACTTTTTGCCAAAGCAGCTGGAAGCAATGAAAAAATTTTTTTGCTGCAGCGGAAAAGAATCAATCTCCTCTTGTTTCCTGTGCGCAGCTTTTTTTTTGATTTTTTGATAGAGATAACCTATATCATTTTCAACTGATTCTATTTTAGAGGAGGGTTTCGTATTTTGGGTCAGACAACATAGTTTTGGATAATGTTTCTTTGAGTAACTTTAAATCATAATATTTTTAAATTTTGAGTAAAAAGTTGACAGTAACTTTTTTTCGTTAAAAGTAGTTTTTGACAGTGACTCAAAAATGGCTATTTAAATTAAATAACATTACAGTAGGCTCTGAAATAATTGATGCGAATAAATTTAATGTTTACTTTTGAGCTTGAAATTTTTTTACACTTTTTTTAATTTAAAACGAGATTACAGTATTATAAAAAAGTTTCTAAATGATGCTTTCTGAACTAAATTTGGATTTAAAATGTCTTTTTAAGTTTAACAATTTCTGATAATAATCCAAATATGCTAACTTAAACAAAAAAATGTTACTATCACTAAAATTTCCCTTACCTAGTATTTCCAGCTTCAGATGGCGCAACAGAAGTCTGTGGCATTCCCTGTGCTGAACTTGTTGCTGGCTGAGAAGAAGATGATGGTGGAGGTTGTGGAGTAGCAGCTAGGGAAGCTGGAGGAGCTTGAGACGTTGCTGGAGTTGCTGCTGCAACAGATTGAGGAGGTGGTTGAGCAGCAGGGGTTTGAGGTTTTGAAGGTTGAGGTTGTTGCTGCTGGGATTGTTGTTGAGGTTCAGATGGGCCAGGAGCTGTTGAGCATTGAGGTTGCGGAGTTGGAGTATTACTTGATGCAACAGTGGAGCCAGGTCTTTGTTGCTGCTGTTGTTGTTGAAGCATTTGTCTTTGATGCTCTTCATATGATGACTGGTCCATTGGTGGACGACCAGGTTGTTGTTGCTGAGGATGAGGCTGATGTGGAGGCTGTTGAGCAGTTGAAGGTTGCTGTTGTTGAGGTGGTGGTGGCATCCCTTGAGGTGGTACCCCTGGAGGCATACCATGCTGCTGTGGCATTGAATGTTGAGGTGGTGGTTGACCTTGTTGCCCTTGTTGGGGTGGTTGTTGTCCAGGTGGTAGCATCATATGTGGATGTGGATATCGGGGTTGTTGTTGTGGTGGATAATGTGGATATCCATGTGGTGGTGGTGCACCCCATCCTGGTGGTACACCATATCCATATGGTTGCCCATAAGGTTGTATCGGCTGGCCATTGACATCAACAGCATATGAAGGCCCAGGTTGTCCAGGTACTGGAGGTGGTGGAACTCCTATAAATATTTGAGTTATTTTGTATCTATAAGTTATGCATTATCCTAATATTATGCCTTTAAGTCTTTTGTTATTTAAATTTTTACAAAAATTTCTTCTTTCAACATCCCTGAGCTTTTGTACTTTTGCTCATGAAATATTTTTCTTTGCGCAATTTATTTTTTGCCTTTAAAAACAACCCTTTTAAAATAAATTTAAGCAGCACCAACAAGTAGCTTATGGTAGTAATAAATAAAGTGTTAGTTAAAAAATATTGTTGCCATAGAAACCACTTAATAGAAAATACGGGAAATGCAAAATTAGAAAAAGCTTTGTATTAAAATATTTTTTTTCTCACGTCCGTTTTGCGCACATTCCCTTTCTCTATCTCTCATGGGACCGTTAAAGAAATAAAGCTATTTTTAAGAAAAGAAATCTTGCGCAGTTGTAAATATTTTTTTTCTTCTAAAGCAACAGCAGAAGTAATAGTTGTGTTAGTAATAATAATATAAGGCTAAAAGCCAATGACAAGAGGAAAAAATGAAGAGAAAAAACTTTGTTGGAAAAAAAAGCAGCTTCATTAGTGGGTATAAAAAAACATGTTGAAAGAGATTTGAGAAAAAAGTTGGGTAAAAAAAGTAAAAGCAATTATTATTTTTTTCACAAACTGTGGAAAAGAAAAAAAATAGAAAGGTTGAAGATTTTTGACCAGTGTTTGACAAAAAAGTGTGTAGGAAAACTATGGTACAAAAAATTAATAATTAAATGGGATCAACTTAACTTTTGCAAAAAATTTTGCACTGGGTTCGAACCTTGACCCTTGCTGCATGCTATTCTGCTGAGTTAACCATTAAGCTATAAAGACAAAAAAAAAAGAAAAGTTTTTAAAATAAAAGATAAGCATTTGAAAGCCAAATTGAGGTCAACATTAAAGTGAATGCTTATCTTTCATTTTTGAAGCTTTTCTTTTTTTGCGTTTGTAGCTCAGTGGTTAACATGGCAGGCACGCAACCAGGGCCATGGTTCGAATCCATAGTGTTTTTATGCAAAATTTTGAAAACACTATTTAAGCCATGTTTTTTATAGACAAAAGAATGATAAAAATATGAGCAATGAAGAATTTTTACTTTTTAAAAACTTTAAAAAATGTAAGAATCGATATGACGATACTCCCATGATATATCATAGGACTAACAAAGCCTCAAAGTACGATCCCAAATCTGTTATTGCCATCTTTGGTGGAGCCAATTAGAATAGATATCTATGTAGGCTCTGTTTTACAATGGCTAAAGATACAATGAAATATGCAAATTTTGGAGGAAATCAATGGTCATAGCAAAGGTTTTTTGAAATTTGACAAAAACGAAAATTGTTAAAGTGCATAAAAGTAGGTCAAATTTTGCAAACTTAAAATGGTAGCCAACAAAACTTCAAAAAATGATTGTAAACGATAAATGCCATTTTTTACAGAAAATGTTAACTAGCATAATAACAGCTATACTTTTTAGAGCCTTTCTTTAAAAAATTTTAACACTTTTTTCTTACATTTCTTCTTCATTCTTTTCTCTCTTACTCTTCCTCAATCAAAAAAACTACTACTCAAAAGACAACAACACTTTTTTTCTAACTACTTTAAAAAATCTAAAAATAGCATTTTAAAGTCCACATTCTTTTTTTCCTTCCTTTCATTCATAGAAAAAAAACTATTTTTAATTTTGTTTTTTTTTCTTGCAAAAAAAAATGTGAAACTAAAAACAAACATCCGTCATCCAATTCCTTCGCTATTTTTGACACGTGCTTGTTTTTACACATTCTTTTTTTCATCAATCAGACAGACTACTACTTTTTTATGTTCCTTCCTCCCTCTTCTTTTTTTACTAATTTTAATTCTAATTCGAAAACAAGAATAAACTATAATACATAAAAATGAGAAGTATAAAATGACATAAGCAATAATAACAAAAGCAAATAAACAAACAAAAAAAGAACATTGAAAGAATTTGTTCGTTTTGGTTTTTTTTTGCAAGAAGAAAAGGGGCAAAAATCAGCTGATATAAATAAAAAAAATTATGTGTTTAAAAGAATGTGTACTTTGGTTTTTTTTGTTTGTTTATTTATTTTTTGTTTTGGTCAGAAAAATTTTTGTTGAATGAATGAATGGAAAGAATAAAGGAAAGGAAGAAAGAAAGGAACGATAAAAATGTTTCAAAGAAAAGAGAAGAAGGAAAAGTGATAAAATAGTTGGTTTTTAAAGACCAAAAAATTTAGGGTATATTGGTAGATGTGAAAATTTGCATAAAAGGTGAAAATAAGAAGATTCAAGACAAGGATAGCGAAATTGTAAAATTTATAAAAATTACAATAATATGCAAATTTTCAAGCGCTTTACTTTGATATTCAAGCAGTTTTAAGCAAAAATTTCAGGGTCACAGTTCTCAGATTCTATGCAAATTTTGGAAATTTTCAAAGTAATATTTGCTTTTTTTTGGCCATTTGGGCTTATTTAAACTATTTTGCTTGAATCAAAACTTTTCTGACCTGAAGCTACAGTAATCTGTCGTAACAACCTGAAACTTGCATAACTCTCGATAACCTCAAAATCCATCTTATGAACCGCTCATTTACTCTTTACAACTACCTCGGTTTTGCAATGAAAAACTATTACTTTCTTGTCGAATACCCGTTGGCAGTGGATACGGTATTCGTGGAATTACACTACCATACGATGAACTTGGATAATAACTTGGCGGAACTAATGGCATTGGAGGTTGTGGATAACCATAATATGCTAAATGTGGTGGTGGCATAGATGCCGCTGATCCTGAAGAATATCCACCACCACCTCCTGAAGACGACGTAGAAGATGATGAAGCTTGTTGGTGCTGATGATGCTGTAAATGATGATGATGAGGGTGGTGAGGATGATGAGGGGGTATGGGTTGTTGAGGTTGTAGATGTGGTGGTTGTTGTGGATATCCATATCCAAGTGGATTATTATTATTCCCACTACTACCACCACTGCTACTTCCACTTGGATGATTCGAAGCTGCTGCCGAAGAAGAAGTTGAAGAAGAAAATCTTTGTTGTTGATTCATCTTTTTTTATTATTTGTAATAATAATGGGATTAGTAGTAATAATAATATTTGTATAAATAATAGTAATAATTAAATAATAATTAATAAGCATTTGAAGTAGCAAACTAACAAAAATACAAACAAATCTTTTTACAGCTTAAGGTAGTGATGATGATGTAGATGATGTTAAGCTTATACATGTATAACACAAACACAAAAAATTCTTTAATTAATCTTTCTTTTTTCTTTTTTTAACTCAACGTATGTTTTAATAAAAAACATACAAAAATAATATCAAACAAAAATTTCTTAGCAAAAAGCTTTTTTTTCTGAAGAAGAAGAAAAATAGAGGCACACAGAAAAAAAATTATTATACACCTCAGAAAAAGAAAATGGAAGAAGAAAGAAATATGTTATATTTTTTCCTTCTGCCTTCTTCTTTCGTTGTCAAAGTCAACCTTCTCTTCTCTTTCGCTGCTTGCTTGAAATTTTTTTATGAAAAGCTTTTTTCTCTTTTGCCTTTGCTTTTTCCTTTGCCTTCTAGCTTCTTATTATTTCTTTCTGTTGCTTTTGCTGTTATTTTTTTTTGTGTTAAAAACTGCTATAGTAATATATAGAGCACCAACAACAACAACACCACTCCTATCGGCTACTACTAACTACTAATATCTCTTCATCAGCAGCCGTAGCTTTCTTGAGCTATAGCTACCACAAGCTATGAGAAAATCTCTTTCTAATGCTTAAAAAGCCAATGATGCCAAAGAAATGAAATGAAAGGTTTTTTAATATCCCAAAAATAGGCGTGGTTTGCGCAAGGAGATGTAAAAGGAATGATATGTAATGAAATAAATATAAATTTAAATCTGACTATATGAAGCAAAATAAAAACAACAACATCAACTACACACATCATCATATTAAATAACTAACTAACTACAATCATTCAATAAAATGAGTAGAAACAAGTTAATCTTTTTTTATAGTCTTAAAAATTTGTTTTTCAAACACTTTTTAATCAGTTTATGCTAATTTCTTATAAAAGCCATAAGTAAGTGATAATTAATTTTATGGCTACAACAAATTATAAAAACCTTAAGTGGCCAATTTCTAATATTTTCTTAAAAAATTTTACAGCGAAAAGTTTTTTCTTTAAAATTTTCTTACTATTGTTTTTCAAGTATACTGTAATTTTCACATTTTCTCTTCACCAAATACTTTAAATTTAGAGTTATAGCATTTTTGCACTTTTTTCTTTAAAATCTTGTTTTCAGTATTCATACTTACTGTTTTACCCACATTTCTTAATAAAACATTTTAATTTAACATGTCTTTGTCAGGTTTTGGATATTTATTGCGCTTAAAAATTCAATATTGCTTCACTCTTTTGAGCTTTTCATCTTTTCATCTCCTCAAAAAAACAACTATCACTTTTTTGCTTCAAAAATGAAAGGCAGGAAATTGGCTAATTAAACTCCTTTTTTGGCATTCTTTAGCTTTTTCAAATCTGACATAACTTATATAACATTTTTTTTCTCTTTCTATTATTCTTTGCTTTCTTCTCTTTTTCTGAATATTTGTATGCTTCAATGCTTTTCTTCTTCACTATCATCACCAACAACCTTCATCGTCTTTTTTTGAGCTTACATATTTTTGATAGAAAAATCTTACTAAATCTCTTCTCTTTAAAAACAATAATACCAAATCTCAAAAATGGCAATGACTTAAAAATGCCAAAAGTATGCTTTAAAATGCCTCTCTCGTTACTACAACAACAACAAGAACCTTCAAATTTTGTGCTGTCTTTGCTTCATCTGCCTTTTTTTTGTATTAAATTTTGAAAATCTTTCTCATTTAAGCTACAAAGAATTTTTTCTAAAGCCATCAACAACAAATGCAGCTGAAAAAAGTCTTTCTCTCAAAAAAAGAAGCTCATTAATTTTGTACCTTTTACTACTGCTTGTACTACCTTTTAAAGCCTACTAACTATCTTTCCTTGCCACTTCTAGTATCTTGCATTTGAGCCATTGCTGTTGTTACTCTCCAAAGCTTAGTACCTATTGCCGTTGCCTTTGAGCTTTTAAGTGTGATGATTTTGTTATTAAAAAAAATTTTTTTCACACATCGGTTAAAACTCCATTTTATTTTTCAAAGAATTTTACTGCCTTTTTTTAACTCTCATTTGCTTAGCAACCAAAGTATATAGATATATATGTACGTAAGACCCCTCATTTCCTCCTATTTTATTTTTTTCTAAACAAAAAACATGAAAATTTTAAAATAACTTTGACAAAAAAAATTTTCTATTATTTTTTCTTATTAATATTACCATTATCGTTATTATTAAGATGGAGCTAGCGCCGCTAAAGTGAATGCGAGAATTATGTTGCTATGAAAAAATATAATATTTTTTAATGTCTGTTTTATAAATTTTGTAAAAAAAATGAAGAGAGAAATGATAGAAGATGGATGAAAAAATAGTTGAAATTTAGACAGTTATTAGACAGAAAAGAATTGAAAATCAGGTTAGTTTGAAAAGTTTTTAAAAATTAGTTATAGTAAGAAAAATTCCGTTTTATTTCGAGAAGTATTTTAACCCTCAAAGTTAGAAAATGAACAACTTTAAAAAGTACCATATAGTAATTTTGCGCATCTTGCCAGCAGTTAAGCTCCAAAAAACAGCAAAATTTGCATAATTTAGTTAAAAAATTTTATAAATATTTTATAGTATTTTTCTATAAGCTGTTAAATTTGCATATATGACCACAAATAGCTTCACAAAGTTTTTAAAAAACTATTAAGTTTGCATAAGAAATGTCAAAAACATCCACATATACAATTTTTGTTAGCTATTTTAAACTTTGTAAAGCATACCTTAGCACTCCAATTCTCAAGACAAAAAATTTTTTACCCTAAAATCCCCAAGTATTAAAATTCAAAACTAACCATGTGGATGTGGAGGTGGTTGAGAATATCCTTGTGGCGGGGGTGGAGGTTGTAGCGTTTGATGAGCCGGAGGTGGCTGAGTTGGAGGTTGTGCCATTTGTTGTTGTTGTTGAGGAGGTTGTTGGGGTTGCTGAGCTGGAGGTGCTTGTGCTGCTGCTGCAGCAGCCGCCGCAGCTGCATCAGCTTCTTTCTTTGCTTGCTTTGGAGTTCCAGAACCTCCTGGGGCAGCTGGATCTTTTTCTTTCTTCTTTTTCTTAAGCTTATCAGCTGTTGCAATTATTGCTTCCATATTTGCTCCAGATTCAAGACATTCAAGCTCTAACAAATGTTTTTGATAATGCCTTCTTAGCTGATATCCTGCAGCTGAGGATTCAGACATCTCAGGATTTGCATGAACACATAAATTTTTCCAAAATTTTTCTTTTGTTACCTAAAAAATTATAGTTAGTTGGAAGAGATTACGGTAGTTTTTTAAAGGTTAATTAGGGTCTTAAAAAATTATAGCTACAAAAAAGTCTTTAATTACGGTAGCTACTCTACATTTCTTAAGCTTTTAAAAGTTTTTGTATTTTGTCTACAAAACTGCCTGTCGTCTACTACTTTTGCAAAAAAAATTTAAAATAAAAATTTTGTATTGTCTGACACGATAGTTTTTTGCTTTTAAATTCTAATAATAGCGCATCATAAAAGTATTCGGAAAATTGCAATAAATTTTTTTAGTTTTTTCAGTCAAAAAGATTCTTTTTCGCTCGTATTTTAGCTCTATTACTATTCTTACAAACATTTTTGTCTTAAAAATGCTACAAAATTTTGTTTTAAGTTTTATGCAAGTTTCTTTCTTTAACAACTTATTCATTTTTAAAGGAGTGCCCTTTTTTTATCTGTTTTTATCCCATTTTTGCCCTCTATTCCCAATATCTTACCTGCTCAAATCCACCCTTTTCTTTAACTTTAATATATAATCTATGTAAATCAATTGGTGATTTTGAAACTTGTGGTGGACCAGTTAATGATAGTGGTTCACCAGCTTTTTCAGATGCCCGTTCAGAAAGATCTAAAATTGTTTCAAAAAATTGTCGCCGTTGCATAGTCAGCTCTGGACCAATTTGATCATTTGTATGACATAATTTTTCTAATATTTCTTCACGAGTTGGTGGTGGTGCATGCTTTGCTGCGGGAGTTGAAGTAGCTTTCCCTTCTTTAGCAGTTGAAGTTCCAGGCGTGGCAGATGCAGATGCAGATGGAGTAGCTGCTGGTGTTCTCTGAAAATGGGTAAATGTGAGTTATGTTTTTTCTGGGGATATATGCTTACCGCTGGGGTATGTGGTGGAGGGACAGAAGAAGTAGATCTAATTGATTTTGTATCTTCACTCGTTTCATCATGTCCACCAATAGATGCTGCTCCAGGACTTTGTAAAGCATTTGCTACTGCCGCAATATTTGAAGACGAAGGCTGTGAAGTAGCTACTGGAGCTTGAGGAGGCGGCAATGGTTGTTGTTGCTGCTGCTGAGGAAGTGGAGGGGGTTGTAGCGTTTGATGAGGTGGTGGAGGTTGCATTGGTTGTTGACCAGGTTGAGGATA
Source organism: Panagrolaimus sp. LJ2400 (assembly GCA_024447215.1). NCBI lineage: Eukaryota > Metazoa > Nematoda > Chromadorea > Rhabditida > Panagrolaimidae > Panagrolaimus > Panagrolaimus sp. LJ2400. The sequence continues at coordinate 1,690,194 of JAMRYA010000014.1, read as the reverse complement.
TTGCATTTGTGGTGGCATTCTACCCCAATCACCTTGTGGCGGTGGTGGAACATGCTGTCCAGGATATGCTGGATATCCATATGCTTGATGATGAACTGGTGGTGGACCATAACCTGGATATTGTTGTTGTTGATGAATAGGATAACGAGGTTGTTGTTGCTGCTGTTGTTGGTGTTGTGGAGGGAGAGGTTGCTGATGTTGTGGTGGTTGCATCCAATATCCATTATTACCACTTGTTGGGGGTGGTGGTAATTGTGGATTGTTATACATGTGCGGTGGATAACCTTGTTGTTGTCCAGGATAGTTAGATGGTGGGGGTTGTGATAGGCTCATGGGATCTGATGTTCCATCAGGGCCTATAACAGATAAAATATAGTGATTTAAAACACTTCATTCAAAATAAGTGATATAAGGTTAGAAAATGTTAGATCAAAAGCACTTACCATGTGGTGGTAGCCATTGTTGATGAGGTGCCATAGGTCGTTGTTGCATTGATGGATGCATTGGCTTACCGCCATATGGATGATATGCATATCGATTATCAGGTTGTGAAGATGGGCCAGCATGCTGAAATATGTTAGATTAGCTTCTGGTAACTACAGAAAGTTTTCAGTAGGCTTTAAAACACGATGTCGGACAGTTCAAATGTGCTGTTCTACAGTCAACAATTTCTTCTTTCCTTTGTTCCTTCTCAACAAGTATCTTTTTTTTCCCATACTTTTTTTTGCTTAAAAAATTTAGAGAAGAAAAAAATGAGAAAGGAATGTTATTGTTCAATGGCGCCGTTTTTTGTCTTCGTCGTCTTCGTCTCCTTGACTAACTGTTATAGGCTATTTTTAGAAACAAGGGGTTTTAAAGAAGGAAGAAAAGGAAAAAACCCGCCACGTGAAGCCATAAATAGATAGTTGCTTTTTAAGCTTGTTTCAAATTTACTTTTTCATTCAGCTTTTTTTTTATTTTTTCCTTCGAAAAAAATATGGCGGGAAAGCTTTTGGTGATGATGTTGATGTTGTTATAGTCTTGTTGCTTTTGTGTTTAGTTTTGTTTTTTTGCTATTTATTTTTTTTTGCAAAACGGAAGAAATTTATTTTATGAGAGTGAGAGAGCGAAAGGAGAAGAATGGAAAGAAAGAAAAAAAAGTAATCGTTTTTGGGGGAATCCCTTTTCTTCTGTTTGTCACTCAAGCAAAAAAGTCATGAATAAAAAGAAGGATGATGTTGATACACAAATATATATATTTTTATGACCTTTGAGCTGCTGAAAAGGTTCAAGTGAGGGTGGATGGAAGAAGGACAAGATGTCGGAAGCAGAATGAATGAATGATGGAGGAGAAAGATAAAAGAGTGGCATAAGATTGTTTTTTTGATGGATATCAAAGTAGATAAATATGTGAAATGTGATAGGAGTTGTTTTTGACGTGATGACTTAATTTTTGAGCAAAGATCAATTAGGGGTTTGGCAAGGTGAGAAAAGGTAGCTTAATAGAAGCTAAAAACGACTGATAAAGGTCACAATATTGTTACTGTAGTTCTGATAAACTAGTAGAAGACTATGTTTTGATATGCTTCTGACGCTATCCAATTAGGCTGTAGTTTTGCATAACCATGCTATTTATTTACTCAACTGTACTGTCAGCAAATCTTACTTTCAACTCTATTATTAAGTCCTTTTGTTGACATCATACATTTTACCACTTAACTTTTTTGCAACACCTTTTTCATTCATCAAATTTGCAAAGTGTTTCTGCCGTCTGCTTCCTTTCACTTTTTCAACCCCAACAATCCCTTCCTTCCTTCCGAAATATAATATTTGATCTTTGTTTAATAGATTTTTTCTTTCACATTCTTTGCACTTTTTTCTAGTTTGACACATAAACATAACAACAACAACGATTAAAAATAAAATAGACTTTCTAAAAGGGGTGTTCTTGCCTCTCTCATATTCTTTTTTTTTCTTGCAAAAATAGCTACAAATCTCGTCATCATTAAGCATCAGTTTTTTTTTCAAGTTTTTTTTATTTCAATTTTCGATGGTCCCCAACGTTAACAAGAGAAAAAGAAGGGGAAAAATTTTTCAACGTTTTTTTGTGTGTCATTTTTTTCTTTCCCATTTTCATTTTGCTGTTTTTGAAGAAAGAAAAAAAAAGATTATGTCGGACGCACATTCTTTTTCTTTCTTCTCTCTTCTAACATGGCGCCAAAAAGTATTAATGCTCGCTTGAAAGGGTATACGGTAGATGTTGAAAATAAATGCATGCATATATATGTGTGTGTGACTGCATCACGTCAAATAAAAAGAAGAGAAGAAAGAAAAAAATTCTTTTCTGTTTACGATAAAAAAAAGAGCGAGCAAGCAAGCAAAGTAATGCTTTTTCGTAACCAAACAATTTTTTTTTATATTTTCAATGGTTTTTGCTCGTTTAAAAGACAGAAAGAAAATGGGAGCGTGTCCTCATCTCTCTCTTTCTTTTTTCTATTTTCTGACATTGCCAAAAGGGAGAAAGAAAAATATTTTGATGAAGAAATAAGGCTTGTTTGTGTGTGACTTGACTTGCTTGCGTGTGTGCATCGTTCATTTCTATTTTTCTTCATTTTGTCAAAAAAATATTTTTTTACGTTTTTTTTTTCAACAACACTGAAAAAAATGTAATCGATTTCGCTCTTTTCGACTTTGCCGCAGCACTGCAATAAGAGAGAAAAAACCTTTTTGCTGTCAATCACTCATTGAACACAGAAAAGAGAGATAGAGAAAAAAAATCAGAAAAAAATCATCTCGTGTTTTTTGACGAATATGAAGGAAAGAAAAAGACAGTAAAAATTGATAGAAACAGACATAAGAAAAAAAAACTCGTAAACTCCTTCTATGGCGTTTTTCATCGTAAAGAAAAAGATGATGGAAAAAAAGGTTTTAAAAGTGATTAACGATCGGGAGAGAGGAAGAGAAGAGAGAATCGGTTAGAAACGAGCAATAACCTTGAACTTAAAATGAAAATTATTTTAAACAAAATCTTTAAAAAAACACTTTTTAATTTAGATATTACAAAGTGCAAGTTATAACTTCTTTGACATTACAAATGTGGTTAATGTTGTTAAAAGTAAATGAAACAGTAGAAGGTGGTAAATCAAGCATAGCGTGGTTACTGCAAAGATTGTTAGAGCTTGGGAACCTTGTTACTGTAGGATGTCAAGGCTGTTAGAAACTTTTTAACCTTAAAACCCTAAACATAGCTTTAGCAGCAAAACTTTGAACAAGACCAATTTCACCAAATATGAATAAAACTAAGACTTAGAAGGAAACAAAATGGAAAAGAAAAAGATATCAAGTAATAAAAGAAGAAAGCCAAAAACTCAAAATGAGGAAGAAAAAAAGAAAGACATCCGTTTATTCCTTCAAAAAAATTTCTTTTTCCTTCTTTTTTTTTCTGAAACAACGACAAACAGATTGACAAAAAAGCAATATAAGCTGCAAAAATATTTTTGTCGGAAGAAAAAAATAGATAGATCAAAAACCAAATGGCTTTCCTTTCTTCACTTTAGCATTAACATTTTTAAAAAGAGCAGAAAAAACGGAGAATAGGGATTCCCCGGACTATTTTTAAAAATAGGAGAAGGAAAAATATAAAAGTGTCAAGAATAATAACGTCATTTGTTTACTTTATAGCATGTTTTTAAAATGTGTTTCTTCCCTTCCCCGCGGGGTTTTGATAATGTGGGTTAAGAATAAGTGGATAGTTGAATGGGGGTTAAAGATTGCTTTGAAAGGATGGATATGCGTGATAGTGAGTTTGGGACTTTAAAGTAACCTCTTAACCTTTCAAACCTTAGCTACTGGTTTAAAAGGTTAAAAGGTTTTAGAACCTTATCATTATAGCTACTGTTTTAGAATTCTTACACTTGTTCAACTTTCCTTCCTACAAGTCATTCTTCTTTCTTCTCATCTCTCTCTCTCTACTGCCATCAATCCATATCGGCAATTATATCAAAGGGAAAGAAGGGATTCCCCATCTTTTGTTTTTCCTCGCTTTCCTTTCCTTCGCTCTCTCCCCCCTTTCGGGGGTCTCCCATAAGTGTGATCTTTATACATCTCGTGGTAAAAATTTGTCAATCTGTTTGTCGTTTTTATATATACATTTTTGTCGTCATCATCATCATCGTTGTCCTTTTTACTCTTTTCCCAAGCAACAAAAAATTTGTTTCATTTTTCTTCTTTTTTCTCCCCCGCCGACAAAAATAACAACAATAACATAAAGCGATGACAATATGACATAAACAAAAAAATGAATAAAATAAACGAAGGAAAGGAATGTATATACCAGCAGCTATTATTGCTTCCGATAGAAGACTGACTATATGTTGTTGTTGTATTTTTTAAGAGCAACAATGAAAACACAAATATATAAAAATAAATTTAGTCCGTGTGGCGCCAATTTAACTCTCTTTTTAACTTGTCAATCTCTTATTCATTATTTTTTCTTTAAACTACAAGAATAGAAGGACCATCAATCGACAAACGGAGGTTTTTTTTTCGGGTTATAGATGTATAAAAATTTATGCGTCATCTAATGAGACCGTGAGAAAAAACTTTTCTTACTCTTCGTGTTATTCTCCTTTTTTCTCCCTATTTTTGAGTGCAAATTTAAGAGGAAGTCGGCTGGAAAGGACAAAAACACATGAAAGGAGAAAAAATAGGGAAAAAGGATTGATTGCACCTTCTTCCCTCTAACCAAATGTTAAAAATGTAGTCTGATTTTTGAGCTTAAGAATGTGTTAAATTATTCATTGAAAATTAAGTTGCAAAAAAAGACGAAGCAAAAAGGTTAAAAGGAAAGAACTATGCGATTAAAAGTGCAGAAGTTATTTTTGTAAGAAAGGAAGGCAGCTTTTTATAGGACTTTTCTTCCTTACTGACCATTAGTTGGAAGTAAAAAATGGGAAATATATCTTATTCTTATATTTGAACTTTATGTACTTTTAGCTAACCCCCTTAAACCATCCAACATCATATATTTGGCTATATGCATCTCATAATTCTAAACCTTCAACTTACCGGCGACATCATTGCTCCTCCAGGACCTTGATTACCAACTTGAACATTTAAAGAAGTATTTGCAGCAGATGTCGAAGGCTGTGGTAGTTGCTGCTGCTGTTGTTGGGCTTCAGAAGCTGGTGGAGCTCCTGCAGATGTAGAAGACATTCTTAACACTTATATTTCTTTATCAAAGTAATTTGTCTTTAATATATATAAGTTTAAACTTTAACAGAAGAATAGCAATTCCAAATAATATATATTTTACTAGTTTTTGCCAATAATAAATGGTAATAAAGTGTGATGAAAATATTTGTTGAGAACTTTAGGCATTCAGAAGCTTTTCATCAACATATTAATCTATAAAAAAGTTGATATTATACGTGCAAAAGAAGTAAAGGAACGGAAAAATGTCATGTAAAACATGTGAAAATGGTTAATAACCACGATTAATTACAATACATGGCAAAAAAAGTATTTAGGATGGTATATTAGAGTCTTATTTTGTTGAAAATGGTTGAAAATAGAATTTTTTAACAAATATTTTCTCAAAAAAGAAATATAACGTTTCAAAAAGCGCAAAAAGTGCATTCAAAACATTAAAAATGGTCTCAAAACAAAAATATCACAAAATTTAACATATTTAAAGCAAAAATATAGCAAAAAACACGAAAAATTCAACAATTTAGCAACATTTTAACATAAAAAACATAGCAGAAAAACGAAGAAATCGGTTAAATGCGTGAAGAAAAGTTGTGGTCTTGAAACGAAAATTGATTCAAAAAAAAGAAAAGAGGAGGACCAGCAGAAAAATATATGCAAAAGAAAAGAGTTTGTTGTAAGCATTTCTTACATAAATTTTTTAAAATATTATTTAATAAAGCTGTTTTTTAAAAGAAATTATAGTAAAAATACAAAAGGGGAAAGCATGAAAACAAAAAAGATCTTTGGCAAAGGGTTTAAAAAAGATTTGATCTTTAAAAAGGAAGGCTTTATCTTTTCTTTCTTTTTCGCGCATTTACATTTATTGGGTGGTCAGCAGTTTTTTCTTTATAAATAAAAAACTTAAAACAAGCTTCAAACGCCCGAGGGACAGAAAAAAGGGGTAGTTGGAAAGGAAGGGAGAAAAAACATAAGAGACCACTAAGCCTTTTTCAAATATATACCATTTTACGCATTTTCTTCCCCGCTTCATTCCTCTTCCTTTTGCAGCTTCTTCTTTTTTTCTCCTTAGAATAAAAAAAGGTAACATTATTTCCGCCTCTTTATTTTTCCTTCTTTTTTTAAAGTCGTCACTTTGGCATCTGTAAAAGCCGTTAGTGTTCTTGTTGTTGTTGAAACCATGTTGTTTTTTCTTCTTTTCCTTCTTCTTTCAAAAAAATTTTAATTTTAACGCGAGTGTCAGCGACAGAAAAAAGAAGAAAAAAATAAGCTTTGTTCGACAAAAAAAAGGAGGGGAAAAATTTATATTTTTTTGAAAATGCCAAATTTGAAAAGGAGAAAGAAAAAAAAACCATTTCACTCTATATTTTTTTGCCTCTGGGGTGGTCGAAGAGAGAAAGAAGCAGGAAAAAGGAAAGAAAGCTCTTTTTTTCAGTTTGGCAGCAGCAGTAGCCGTAGTCAGTTTTTTCAATGTTTTTCTTTCTTTCTTTTTAAGCTCAAAGCTTTCCTAAAGGCGCAATCCATAGAAAAAAAATGTCGATGAACAAGAAGTAGAAAAGAGCCAAAAGGAAGCCAACAGCAGTCTTCCTTTTTTTCATTCTATCAAGAACATTTCGCCAAAAGCAGTAGCAGCAAGCAGAAGCAAAAAAGGATAAAAGCTTTTTTTCAGTTTTCTTTCTTTTCGCGCGCCATTGATGGTCTTTCAGTCTCCTTCCTTCTTCGTCGATGATGTTGACGCCGCCGTTTTTTTTCTTCGTTTCATTTCTCTCTCCTTTTTTTCCCTAAGGCAGCAGTTTTAAGCAAAAAGCATATTTGAGAAGGAGAAGGAAAAAAAATATATAAAGGAAAAAGGCCGCCAAAGCTGTTAAGGGATTCTATCTCTCTTTTTTTCCTTCTCCTTTATTTTTCTTCTTCGGCGGCTGCACCAGTCGCCATCATTTTTTTCTATCCCTTTTTTTTCGTTATATATTGGAAGAAAGGAAAAATAGGAGAAGGGAGAAAAATATATATATAAAACTATAAAGGGGAAAAAAGAATGAGAAGAAGCGCGCTAGTTTTTTTTCTATTAATGCTCTACGCGAGCAGTCTCAGCAGCAACATTAGGTCGTCGTTGTTGTTGGTTGGTTGATGTTCGAAGGAAAAGAGGAGTCTCATACAAAAACTAAAGGCAGAAAGAAAAAAATTTTTTCTCTGAGCACAAAAAAAGACAGAAAAAGGATTGGGTTGGGAAAAAATATATATAATAGATTTTCTCTCTCTTTTTTTCTTTCTTTCAAGGCATCGGCAATTGCGAGCAGCGCAGTGGAGAGCAGACGATGACAATCATCATCCATCGAAGGGGAAGGAAAGAGAGAAAAAAGATTGCAGAGCAGCGGAGACCCCGCCGTGAAGGTCGTACATCTGTCATTCTGCTACGGCGATATCGGAGTGAAACGCACATAGAAGAGGAAATGGTGTGTTTAAAATGGCAGAAAAAATTATTGAGGTTCCTTTGTGTCGCGAAAATCAGTCATCAAAAAAATATCGCGAAGTTGTCGCGCGATTTTTTTTTTTTCAGTTGTATGTCTTTCCATTTCCTTTTTCCTCAAAAAAGGGCTTAATGGCATTGGAGGGTGCGCACATTTGCTGCTGTCTTTTTCGCCATTACTACTACAACTACTTGCTTGCTATCGTTTCTTTTTAGTTGAAAAAATTTTTTTTTCGCATTCAATCTATCTCTCTACTGCTGTTGTTGGTTGTTACTGCGGGTTGATGGTGTATTTTCAATAAAAAAAACTGCATTCATTTTTCTCTCTTTTTTAAAACGAAACGCCATCAAAATACGAGAAGAGAAAATGGTCGTCGTCAACAATCTTCTTTTCTTCCCTTTTTTTCCACAAACGTGCATCGAATGAGAAAAAAAAATTTTGAAAGAAATTCAAACAAGGGAAGAAAAAAAATGTCGCAAAAAAATATTTTAAAAGCAAAAAGGACACTCTCTCATAAATGACTATATCGTTTTTTGCAAAAGCAAAAAGGAAGAATTCAATGTAAAAAATTTAAAAACAACAAAACTATAAGCAATTCTTTTTTTTCCTTCGTCATTCTTCTTCCGTTTTTTTCCATCTGCAAAGCTTTTGAGGAGGAAAGAAAATTTCGCGGAGGTTTGCGAAAGATAAAAGTTGTTTATTGAAATGTAATAAAAGAAATTATAGATGTGTCAAACTTTGGTCTCTCTCAGAAAAAAAATAAAATTGATGCGATCAAAAAGAATTTCTTGTCGGCAGATGATAAAAAGGAAGGAGCAGACAAAAAGGTCATGCTTCAACAACTACGACAACAGTTTTTTGTTTTCTTCAAAAAACAAACAAAGCTGACCATTATTTGACCTTTTTCTTTTAAATTTGACATTTTAATTAATAATTGCCTTTTTTGGATTATGTATTATTACTTGCTTGCTTGCTAATCTTTAATAAGATTATACTTTTAAAAAATTTTTTTGATAAGTACACTTTGGATTAATTTTTTCACTAATACATTTTGTAGCAGCAAACAATTTGTTTGATGGACAACACTTTTTTTAAGTGTGTTTAAAACTACATAAATAGCTTTGTAGTTTTGTTAAAGAGCTATTAATAACATTTTTTTAATTGCTGCAACAGCACTGTTAAAAATACAATGCTCCAAGATACCTCTATGCCAAAAAAACCTGAAAATTTGTCATGTTAGTTATTGCCATCTATTTTTGCTGCTTTGTAGGTTCCTTTATTGACAAAAAAAAACAGCTCTTCAACGAATACCTCTTTTTTACAGATGGTCAAAAAGAAAAGTTTATGACCCCAGTGACTTTTGTTGTATTTGAATGAAAAAGTTTTGTTATTGAGAAACGTTTATAAACTCAAAATTTGAGCAAAATGATTTGTAAGCTATTTTTATGCAAAATTTATTCACAAAAAACCATTGTATCATCTTTTGAACAACATCATTTTCTTATATTACAATTTCCTGTTCATACATCAATATTTTTGTAAAAGAAAAGAAACCGAAAATAAAAAAACATTAGCACGTTTCTGGCAAAAAAAAACCATCCTATGAAACGAAATGTTTTTCCCACGAAATGTTCCAATTTTTCTTTTTTGGCAAGCATATTTTTGTGTTTCAATGAAAAAATGACGGTACAGCTGTTGTAAATTTTTTTTGAACAAGAATAAAAAGAACTGAAAATTATGCAAATTTTGAGTTACCCCTTTTTAAAACTTTTTATTTTTCAGAACATAAAGTGATGATCACAAAATGTTGAATAGAATTTTTAAAACACAAAATCTAACCGAAATTGAAATTATTTCGATTTTAATTAAATTTCAGGTCAAAACGGGTAAAAATCCAAGAGTAAAAATTGAAGTAAATCCTTCAATAGCATAAGTCAAAAAACCGAAATTTTTATCAATTTTGTTGAAAATCACTGCTTGTTTAATTTTTATTTATCTGATAGAAAAAACAACAGCAAACGTGCTTATGAATTTAAATGTTTCAAGAGTGGCACTATTTTCAACATGAGTCATTTTGCATGTGTGTTTTGGTTTTAAATAATACAAAAAAAGTGGTTTCAAAAATACATTAAAACACAAAATTAAAAAACACCTTTCGTCAGATAAAAAATAATTATATCGGATCATATTTCTTTTATCTTTCTGTCATGAAATATTTTTACATCAAAAGTTAATCCATTTATTCTCAAAGGATTTAATACGGAAAAAAGAAAAGTATTTTTCAATAATCATCATAAAAAATCCCATCAGTCATCCTCATCAGCTTAATCAAAAAAATGCAACAACAAATAAATCATCGTCAAATATTGTTCCACATTTCCTCTAAAAGAAAATCCCCGAATCAAAAAAACAGCTTTTTAGCACCTTTTTGTATTTGTTTGTTTTTGTTCCGACACTTTTTTTCTCTCTCCCGAAAAAAGAATTTTAATTAATGTCCACTTTCGATTACCCCCTTTTTTGTTGTTTATCTTTTTTTGTTGTTTTTTTCTAGCACATTTTTCCTTTATTAACATGGTGATGATCATTAAGAAGAAGTGATGATCCCTTTATTTGTTTTTGTTTGTCATTAATTAATGTTTTGCTTATATTTCGTTTTTGATAGCTGGCAAGTTTAACAAAGATATCAGAAAACTGTCAACTTTAAAAAGATCAAAAATAGTCGTTTATTGAAAGTTTGTATGTTTAATGCTTATCTCTTCTTTCTACTTTTGAGTCAATTTATTGTTACTTTGTATAATATTCGCAATTAACATTCAAACTTTTTTTGTATGTCAGTGCAAACTGTAGTTGATGATCTTTTGAAATTTGCATATTTGTGAGTTAAAAGCGTTATGCTTGTTTGAAAAAAGTTATTTTTTGTCATTTTTTTACCTAAAATAAAGGATAAAAATGATGGAAGTCAAATAAAATTAAAATTTTTATTTTGGAAAATTTTCATTAATAACTTTCCAAACAAATAAAATAATTTAAGACAAAAAAAACCGTTTTAAACCCTAAACACATAAAATGACAAAAGAAAAATATCAAGATGCACAAAAAAATTTCAATGAAAAGCGATTCATTTATTTACTGCTATTTGTTGAATAAAAGAAATCTTATTCTTTTTTTAACAATAAAAAATGCAAAAGTTTAAAATAGAAAATAAATAAACTCCGCCTTTGAATGAGAGGGTATTCAATGTTGAAATGCGTGCCACATAGAAAACGGAAAGAAATAGTTCATTTTTATTATTCTACATAACTTTGTTTTGCAGTTAACCATTTTTGTATACCGTATTTTTGAATACTCTTGCATATAACATATCGTAAATTGAAAAAAACATGAAAAGAATTATTTAATATTCGAGTTTCTTTTTTGTCATTGTTTTATAAAATTTCAAGTTTAAAAGTATGCTTTCAAGAATTTGCATATTTCATTATAGCTTGCTGTTGAACTTCAACAAAATTATATTTTTGTTTCATCTATAACAATAAATGTTTATTCTTATCACTATTAGAATTGCTTTATTAGGTAAGATAGAATTATACGAAAATTTGTTTTTGCAATAAACATATTTAATAACGGCAAATAACAAATATAAGTTTTACATGCAAAATAATTTATGAAATATTCAAAAACGTTAGAACTCTAAAAAACACATTGAAAAATGAGGGATTTTTTTGAGAAAAAGACGTAGATGAGGACAAACTGGAAAACCTGTTTTTACCTGCTACAATGAAAGAAAAAACCTTGATGGGTTGATGGCTTGTGCATTATTCAGTGGAACACAGAATACTCACCCATTGGGATATATCTACTACTTTCACAATTTTTGAGGGAATTTTATAGTTACTAAAAAAGATCTTTTTTCTTTGTGTACGACGACTTCTAAATGTATGCAGAAACAAATTCATAAAAAAAACACATTGACGTTGCACTCATTTATTTATTAACAGTACTGTTATGGCTTTGATTACAGTTTCTATGAAGTAAAACATTGCAAAAGTATTTTGTATATTTTCTGTCATGAAGAATGCGAATCAGCATATGCCACTGGGTTAGTAAAATCAAACAAATTCGGTTTAAATTTTTTATAAAATTTAACAAAAAAATTTAAAGCTCTTCACAAACAAAAAGTCATAAAAATCATTATGTTTCACGCATTCCACGATAATAAAGACCTGTTAATCTCCGAGCAGAGTATTGTTCAATTCCAGGAAAATAAATATTTGGAGGCATAAAGCTATGATATCTAAATTGAAGAATTTCATTTACGATAGCTTGGAGGCGTTGTTTGTATTCATCAGAAACTTCATTGCAAAATTTGAGTTCAATTTTTGTTTTTTTATTTTTCTAAAAATTAAAATAATAAGAATGCTTAAAGTCAAAATCAAATGCCAAATGACTTAAAACCAAAATTTTGGCATATGGTAGTTTCGAGATTTAATTAGATTTTGAAAACTTTTGAAAACCTCTCTACAACGGTTTACTAAAATTTTGTTTTTAGGTCGTTCCGTATTTCTGCTGTGAAGAAAAACTTACTTTCATATAATTATAAAAGCTATCTAAATTAGAAATTTCAGGAAGACCATCCAATTTGAAATCATCAAGATTGCAAAAGTTAGGCATTTTTACCAATTTTTGAACAGTTTTTGGAGTAATGATATTTGTGGTAATATCACCAAAAGAGCTAAAATATGCATTTTAGTATAGTATATGATAATTTTTTTGGCTTTTTATATAAAAAAACTGCTTACTGTAAAAATATTCAAGGGAGGTCGGCAGAGATCTCTACCTCAATACTCGTCTTGATAAGGGATAGTTGGTGACAAAATATCAGCTGCCAAATTTTCGATCTGTGGATTTAACAGATATATGGATATAGTTTATAAACAGCAGATGATATCTATTTTTGTTTAGAAAATTTGATGTCAATGATTTTAAAAGAGGCGTAATAGCAAGGATAACTTAAATAATCCATTAATAATACATTTATAATATTTGAAAAGTATTAATTAGGCAGAATTTAAGATACTTTATAACAAAAATAGATATCGTCTGCTATCTATTACCTATATCCATATATCTATTAAATCCACAGATCGAGGATTTAGCAGCTGATATTTTGTCCATAAGACGAGTATTTAGGCAAAATATGGAGCTCTAACTCGAATCACTTAGGGACATCTTCAATAAGCCAAAACCTCTACAAAAACGTTTTGATTAACTTACTAATGAAAAATATTCATAAATGGAAAAGAAGCAACAACGTCTTCCAAAGCAGCATTAATACCATCATCATCCAAAACCGATACATTCATTAAATAAATTTCTTTACACTTTGATGCAACAAATTTGAGATGATCCAAAGAAACATTTTGATTACGAAGATCGAATACTTTAATATCACTTTGATAAATCTTTGGAATAAGAATAGTAGAAAAATATGGATGACCATCAGAACCACTCCAATTATCAAATCTAGCATTTTCAGTAACCCAAATTTTAGATAAAAGATTTGGCAAATCTGCAAATTCATAATCAAAATGAATCGACCATTCATTTCTGCAATATGTAATAGTTAAAGATGGAACAATTAGAAGTGGATTAGTAACAAAAAAATATTTGCATGCTTGAATTAGCTTTTCATAGAATTTTGATGTTGAAGGATTTTTGGTAACATAGTAAATAAATGAATCTGGGAATGACCATGCTTGTTGTGGACTATATGTTGCCAGAAATATATGACGTTTAGCTAAAGCTTTCATAGCAACTTTACGAGCTTTAGCTGCTTTAGATTGTGCACAAAATTCTTCCAGTGTATGCCATGTTGTAGAGACAAATTTCATTGGAGGTTCAGCAGAAGTGGAAGTAGCAGGAAAAAGAGGACTAGGTGAATCCATTGCTGAGGAAACAATTATTAGAGTTAAGTAGATTCCTATAAAAATAACATTAAAATAGAAGAAATTATAAATTTTAACTTTTAACGTTAAAGAAATTTAAATTTTTTATTCTAACAAAATAAAGTTATTCGTTTCAAGAACAATTTAAAAGTTTCCTTTGTGTATTAAAGTGTTTTTTGTCCCATTTTTTTCAATGAACATGGCACTGTTGGCACATAAATAAAGTTGGATCATTTTCGCAAGCGTTTTATTTCTGTATTCACAATTTAAACAAAAAGCAAGAACATAAGTAGCTAGAGTAGAAGCTTTTAACTTCTAAAAGAAAAAAAAAACTTCAAAAATAAACACAAATATTTGAAGAATAATACAGTGTATACGTTTTAAAAATAATGTTTTTGGCGCATAATTTTTAGCTTTTCAACATCTTGTCCATGATATCGAATAAGGCATTTGCAAGTTTTTTCTTGAGTTACAGAAACAACCAGAATAGCCAATGCATTTTTAAATACTTCAGAATTGTTATCAACAAATTCAAGGTGAATTTTAGCGTTTTTGTGTACCTGTAATAAATATATAAATTCAAAAATATAAAAAGCTTTAACCCACTTTGATAACAGAAAAAAAGTCTTCAACATTTTTAATTTCAGGAATTTCAAATAAAGTAAGCTCACGAAGATTTGAAAGATTTTTAAGTTTTGCAATATTTTTTAAAGTTGCATCATCAAATGTTTTATGGTCACAATATCTAAAACTAAAAGTAATTATTTTTTTAAATAAAAAATAAAAACTTACAAAACAATCTTTTCAGTTTTTGGTATTCCTTCAAGGATACCATCAAGCATAACATTGCTTCCACTGGCATAAGTCATATCAACATTATTAAGATCAATTTCAATAGCAGAGGAAACAAGAATTTTAAAATCACAAAATGCAATTCCTTGATTCCAAAGTACAAGATAAAGAGCTTCAGAACGATAAATTTTTGAAGAAAGTAATGTAGCATAATTAAAATTATTTTTTTCTGTAACACTAATTTTATTTGTTAGCCAAATTTTGCTTGAAATTTTGTTAAGATCAATAATAACACAACATTTAAATTCATTTTCAGAGCATTGTTTGTAATCATTTGGACAAAATTTTGTTTTTTCATAAATATCTTTTGCAACAAGGAGAGGTAATTTTTCAAAGAAGTATTTGCAGCTTTGTACAAGCTTGAGGTAGGCAGTTGATGAAGAGGGATTTTTGGAGATGTAATAAATGACTGATGAATGAAGAGGGAAAATTTGTGGTTTTGATTGTTTGTCTGGCCATGCAAATTTTCCAGAAGAAGTTGAAGCAATAATAACCATTGTTAACAAAATATTATGCTAAACTAAATTGTAAAATTATTAGAGCATCGATGAGATAGCAAAACAAAAATAACATTCAAAAGAATAAACAAGAAGAAGGTAACAAAAAAGAGAAATGTCAGTGATTAACGAAAAAATATTCAATTTTTACCAATAATTATTTCTTAATGATAATCGAAATGGGGCCTACTTAAGTATAATAACAAACCACAACAAAAAAGGACAAAAGAAAAAGTACAATTTTTAGAAAGAGATGCTGACGACAAAAAATCAGTGGGCAAGAAAAATTGCTAAAGATGGTGGTGAAAGTAGTACTACCATCTTTAGCAAAAAATTGAATTTTACCCAAGCAAATATTGCACCAAAATGCTTCTAATAGACCCCTGATCAACCCCTGAAATGTGCAATCTCGAAATTTCGCCAATCATAATCTTTAGTGTTTCTGAAAGATTTGACATCGTTTAAGACCATAAACGCCTAACGTAATATTTTTTACCCCAAAATGAGTCCGTAATTTCAGTTTTAACCGTTTAATATCAATGCATTCAGTCATATTAAAAATGCTTATTTTAAAGATTTGTTTAAATTTTTTTGAAAAAATTTGAGTGATGTAAAATATTGACAATTGTGAGTGATAGATGTGACAGAAAAAAAGTTTTATTCAAATTTTTGAAAAGCTTTTTTTTAAATGGCTTTCACCTCATTTATGCAACATTTACAAAACTATCTACCGGAGCATATTTTTTACTCATTTTATTTATAATAGGGTTAATAAGCTCTGTTACGACACTTAACATTATTGAAAACGGACTTGAAAGAAAATGAAATTTCATTGATGTTTTGAAATAAATTTGTAGGATTTTAATTGTATTGGTAATAAAAAATGTTTCGATATTCAATAAATTATTTATTTATGTTGAAATCATACAACAACAACGGTTAATTGTTGCCGTATTTTTTAGTTTTAATAATCTTTTTTTTATTAGCGTTCTAATTGTGGTAGAAGCTAACCATTTTAAACACTAGTTTTTTTTTGTTTTGGCCATGCAAAATTTCGTTTAAACCTCATGTACATGTTATTTCTTCTAAGAAGTTTGATCTTTGTGCAACATAAAGTGCGATTGATTTTTGGGCAGAAATTATAATAAATAATTTTTTTCTCCTATTTAGTTTGTCCGATCGCAGCTGTCTCCGACTAACATGTCAACATCAAAAACCACCGGATGTTACTTTTTTTTGTTGCGCACTTTGTTTTATTTGTTGTTTCTATTTTTAGTAGAAAAAAAAAGTTCGATTTGATTCACGTTTCTTATTTTCTTCTTTATTCATTCATAAAAACCAATAATGCTCCCACTACCACCACGACCACCTGCTTATTCACTAGTTAATGAAGATGATAATGAACCTCCACCTGCTTATTCTACAATCAGTGACAACGATAATTTAAATTCTTCAATAAGCGAAGACGATGATATATCTGTGAAACTGGTAAATTAGTGCACCAACAACAAATCTCTATTTTATGTGTTTAAGTTTTTTAGGTGGATTTTCCATACAACAAAAAAATCAATCACTATTGTACCCTAACATTTTGTATATCACCATTATATTTTGCAGGAACCTATATTCTTTCTCTTATTTTATTTGCAACTTGTGTACCAACAAATCGATTACAACCATGTAATTTTGAAGGAAAGATGGAACTTGCTGATGCATGGGCATTAAAGTATAATATAAGCGATACACAAAATGTGAGTTGTGAGCATCCTTGCTTGAAGAAAAGTGCCAAGTTTGTTTTTGACGACTAATTGCTTCTTCTATTTTCTGGGAGTTCATGTTTGTAGGAATGGGTCATTAATGATGAAAAAATCTTTTGAACACAAAATTTTGGTACTCATATTTGACTTCCGCACGAGTTAAAAAGAGACATAAAAGATCAAGGACGTAGACAGAAAATTTTTTCGGGGAAGGCACGCCTTTGATCTTTTGCCGCTTTTGCACGCGTCGGCAAATCATCAAAGAAAGTTGTCAATTTCAGGGGGGGCACAGGTACCCTAATGCCCCCCCTTAAATACGGGCTTGTAAAAGATGCACCCCTCACCGTAAACCCAAATACTCGTTATAGTAAGGGATAGTTAGAGATAAGAAATCAGCTGCGCAATCCTCCTCTCTGGGATTTAATAGCTTAACGAATATAGCTAATAAATAGCAGACAATATCTATTTTTGCTATAAAATATCTAAAAATCGACATTTTGGAAACTTTCTAACCACTTTAAATAACTTATCAACTAATAAATTACGGTTTTCTTTCTATTACATTGCTTTAAAATTATGAAAAACAAAATTGTATACCAAACATAGTTATTTTTTGCTATTTATTAGCTATATTCATTTAGCTATTAACTCCCAGGGAGGAGGATTGCGCAGCTAATTTTTTGTCCCTAACTATCCCTTACTATGACAAGGATTTGGGCAAAATATGGGGCCTCAAGTCCACCATCAGTTGGAAACGTTTACGGTCAGTGATCACCATTTCCACCAAATTTGAGCTTCCAGAAGTTAAATAGAGCGATTGGTGGTCAAAAATCAACTCGGTGCTTTTCTTGAACAACTATATTGTTCTAACGAATTGATATAACTCTCTATTGTTTTTAACTTTTATTTATTTCAGAAAATTGATGAAATTACAAATGTTTTAAGATTTGAGCTTTCTTCTGAAGCTTCCAAATCACTAATACAAAAGCGTATTTCAATCAATGAAACTGTAAAAGAATTAAAACAAAAATTCAGTTACCAAAAAGTTGAATGGGAAAAATGTTATATCAAAAATTACAACAATAATCACAAGAATCGCTGCTTCTTTATGCTAATTTGTGGCTGCGGGCTTCCTTTTGTTATTGTATTTCTTTTTGCAAAAATGTATTATTACATTCGAAAAGTGCCTGTTCATGCTTTGAATGAAGAAGAAACTAAATCTTTTAAGGTTACTGTTTCAAACAACATTCATTGTATTGGATTATTATTTATTATTGTTTGTGCTGCAGTTGTGGTTGTTCCAAAATTAGACAAAATGGAAGAACCTGAAACTCTTCCATTATTTGTTGCGGAATCATGGAGGGATTTTTGTCACGGTGGCCCTGCAATAACCGTTGAACAATATTTAAATCCTGGAAACTTTTAAATGTTATTTTTATGTTTAACTTTAATAAATTTTTTATTTCGATATA
Organism: Panagrolaimus sp. LJ2400; assembly: GCA_024447215.1. Classification (NCBI taxonomy): domain Eukaryota; kingdom Metazoa; phylum Nematoda; class Chromadorea; order Rhabditida; family Panagrolaimidae; genus Panagrolaimus; species Panagrolaimus sp. LJ2400. Next base: position 1,672,019 of record JAMRYA010000014.1, on the reverse strand, counting down.
AGAAACGCTAAACAAGCACTGACTGTACTTGTATTTTTTAAGTTTAAACAATCAATTTTTATTAGTGTGCGAAAGAATTTCATCGAAACAAAGCTAACCATAATAGACACTTGTTTTTTTAAGAGTTTATCTGAAATACTAATACTGTCGAAACTTTTTTTAAATATTCAATTGACTAGGCACAATGAAAGCTGGAACATAAAAAGCATTTTCTAAGCAATTACAGATAGCACCATAAAAACATCTTTTTACTGACAAAAAGCTTCTTGTTTATGAAATCGTGAAGCTTGTCTTTATTGTTAAAGGCTGCGATCTTTCAAAATTGTGCAAAAAAAAGCAAAAAAAAATCGCGAAATAATCGTTTTTCGCAAGTTAAATTTTTTTGCAGATAGGTTACCAGTGTTTGAATATTTTACTTATTAATAGTTTTTCAAGCAAAAGTTTACAATCAAAATTTTAAAAACATTTTATCATTAGAGCATTTAGTCTATCCTAGACAAGAATAATGATTTCAACATAATAAATAAAGAAAGATGGAATAATAATTATCACATGTTTTTAAAAATGAAAAAGCATAATGGCCTGAAATCCAAAATCTAAATTATCTGTTGAAGAAAAAAGTTTGAATGCAAATAAACATAATCTTATCGTGTATCTATGAATGTGCATGCTGCAAAAAGACTGATAAATATTAAGGATGGACGGGGGCCCGGGGCTTTTGAAAAGCCCCGAGCCCCAAGGCCCCGGCCCCAGGGGCGGGGCCGGGCTGAGGTCAAGTTTTTGAGATTTTTAGTAAAGAAAGCCCCGAGGCCCCGGCCCCCAAGAGATTTTACTTTTCAAATCAAATTTGTACAGTGTGAAGAAATTCATTTTTTTAAATGGTTGTTTTATAGGAAGACTGTTTCATGTTCGCATTTTTCAATCAATTGGTTTCGCATGCTAGCATTCTTTTTTTTGTAAAAAATGTTGTTCACCATTAGCAATAACAATAATATGTAGTTGTAGCTCAAATCATCTTATTTTTTATTAATGAATTAATGTAGCTAAACTACATAAACGATCAGAAAACGCTTATTGTAAAAAATTGAGCTGTATTAAATATTTCACCACTGTTACTATAAATTATTCAAATAACAAAAGCTATTTTCATCTTTAAAAAAAGTGAAATTTTTTTTGTAAAGACGAAAAGTCTGGTGAAACACTTTTTTCTTTTAAGCAGATTTCAAAACTCTTTGTGTAGAAATAAAATTGTTTCAGCATTAATACAAAATCGAATACGATAGCGTAAAAAAAGAAATGGAAAAAAAATCGGCAAGTTTCAACACATTTTTGTCTCAAAGATTTTCAATGCCTTTTTTTAACTTTGGGAAGACATAAATTGTTATACTGCTCAAAAAGGTTTGTTTTCCCTTTTGAATAAGGCTCAATTCTTGCTTTACTTGAATATCTGGAACGTAAAAGCTATTGATCGCCTGCTACTTTAGCTATATTCGATTAGCTATTAAATCCAGGGATCGAGGATTTGGCAGCTAATATTTTGTCCCTAACTATCCTTTACTATGACGAGTATTTGGGCAAAATATGGGGCCCCAACTCCACCATCAGTTGGAAACATCTACGGTCAGAACAGTTCATGAACAAAAATGGTTCATAATAATAACAATAAGGGGCAGCAGGTAGTAAAATGCCCTTTAAAAATAATAAATTAATATATGTTTGCATACTTTTTACAGCATAAACTGATATTTTAGCATTTTTACTTCAGTTATTTGCAAAGTTATTTTGAACGTAATCTAACAGAACCGTGCCAGAGGAAATAAGAATTCTGAAGATGAATGTGTCGCAATATTGTTTGACTTTATTAATATAGTAAAGCATCAATTACTGTTGCATTTGTAAATATTTTTATTTTTTTATTTAAAAAAAATTATTTTTTTAAAGTAAATAATGGCATCATCGATAATTACCTTTTTGTTTATAAAATCTTCACAATATTCAATGACGCAAGAAAAAAAATTAAATGTTTTAACAAAAAGCAATCATTGTAAAAGCAGTCTTATTTCGACACTTTTTTTATCGTTAAAAACAAAAAATGATGGTCGCTAAAGATGTGAGAGACAATAATTTCAGTAACAGTTGCTTCGGCATCATTTACACTTGCTTTTGAATATTTTGCAGTTATTAACTCCTTGAAACAAGAATTCTAATAATACTAAAATTACTGAAGAATATTAACATAGTTGCGTAAAATTTAAAAAAATGAAATTTTTCATCGCGAAAAAAGAGCATTCCAGACAATGTTTCGTAATCATATTTGTCTGTTGAACACTGAAAAGGAAGACCAAAAACTCCATCTGACTTTCTTCTTTTTTTAGTAATAGTTACAATTCCATTTTTTTCCATTGAATATTTGATTTTATTATTTTTTGATTGTTAAATTAAAATACAAATAAATGTAATCATATTAAGTAACGATGATATGAGATATGTTATTCAGACGTCAATCATTTATAAAAAAAATATTAATTTGCTTAATTCTAACATTTAAAGTTTGAAAAACAAAACAGACGACATTTCGCAAAAGTGTAAAGAAAAACGATCAGCAAATTTTGAAAGTCTTATGGGCGCTTCTTTGGTTTTTCCCCCGCACATGCATTTTTTGTGATGTGTTTGCATATTAGTAAAATAAAACATTTATTTTATAAAACTGCTCTATAACATATTTATCAAACACAAAATTCAAAAAATAAAATATGAATTTTATTTCTTTGATGCACAAATAAAAGTGATTCATTTTTGAAAGAAAAAAACTAATTTTAAAAAAAAGAGAAAGAATTACACTCTGCAAATGTCAAAACAGGTCTGTCTCAAAAAATATAAACTTTTTATCTACTTTTTTTATCTGACTAAAGTTAGAAGTCTTGAAATAAAATGTTCTGATAGCTAAATTAATTACGTATTTATGTTGAAATCATAAATGCTTAACAATGACTAATTAAAGCTGTATTTTTAAGTTTTAATAATAATTTTTTATTAGTGTATAAAAGAAATTCACGATAGTTAACCATCGTAGACAATTATTTTTTTGTTATTTTTGTTATGAGTTTTATAAATATCAATATTATTATAATCAGAAGTTTTTTTTAAACATTCAAATGACCAGAAATAATGAAAGTCGTCATGACAGCACCAAAATGACGATGAACAACTTTTTTTACTGATCAAAGTCTAATGCTTCTTTTCTACGAAATTAGGATGTCTGTTTTTATTTTAAAGGTTGCGATCTTCCGAAAATGCGCAAAAAGAAACAAAAAAATTCGCTAAAAAATTTTTTTTAGCAGTTCATATTTTTTGCTGGCAGTTAAAACATTCTCCGCTTAATAAATTTTTTAGTGTTTTGAATATTTAAATTATTAATTGATTTTATTCGTAAAATTTAAAAAAATGATATTTTTCATCGCCAAAAAAGTAATCAAAAGAATGTTTCTTCATCATATGTGTTGTGTCTGTTGAACACAGAAAAAGATACTCCGTCAAACTTTCATATTTTTAGCTGAAATTCCAGTTTTTTCTAATGAATATTGAATGTTATTATTTTGTGTGTAATAGGAGATATGCTATCCAGATGCAAATTAACGATGCCGTAAAGAGTATTGATTTAATTAATGAGAAAGTTTTTTTTAACAGCTAAAAAAGAACAGCTGTTTAAAAATAATGTTGATTTCAAACATGCTTTTTTGCCAAAAAAAAAAGGATGTTTGAAATAGAAGAAAAAACGTTTCACAGTAGTGCAAATTTTGTAACTTTTCTATTCTTTTTAAACGAAGCGTTAAAAAAGCTTTTCATTTTTACAGTCAATGGGTCAAATTTTTTGAATATTTTTTTTCTTGTGTCGTTTATTAAATAAATTTCATTTATTTACTGAAAAATAAAGGCAAAGAGAAACAACAAAGTAAAGTTCCAGGAGGACTTTTGGAGATCTGTTACATCAGGACAAGAAGACATTATACATGATTTTTGCACATTTTTTGGCCACGTTGAAATGAAAGAATGAATTTAAGCATAAAGCAATTGAGGCGAAGGAAAAATATAAGGATAATTTATAATAAGCAGTAAGACTAGAAACACAGTAAATAACACAAGCAATTAGATGCACCTTTTTTCCATTAATGTTTTTTCTTAAGATTTTGATATCAAGTGAATACAAAAAGATTAATAATAAACTTTTCAAAATGATAAAGGAAGCAAGAAAAGTAAGTGTACCTCTCAGGCTAAATAAACTTTAATTTTATATTATTAATGTTGAGATTTTGGATAGCATTTAGAAGAAAGATAATTACTATCATTGATACTTGTTTTTTTAATGAGCTATAGCTATGTATATATTTTTTTTAAAATTAATAACATTAGACCCCAAACATTCTATCAAACATTCAAATGAAATTTCAAATGCAAAAAAAAAACCGATCATTAAACGAACGCAGGAAGCAGCATAATGACGATGTTTTTTTTCTGTCTGACGACTGTTTCAAAAGTTGCTTTCTTTTGAAACAACGCAAAAGGAAGCAAAAGCAAAGTTTGAGAAAAAACTTTCTTTCTGACTCATTTTTTTTGCTGACATTAAAAAATTGCAAAAAGCTTTTCAGCGAAATCTTTTGTTTGAATATTTAAGTTATATGTAAATAAATAAAATTAGAAAGTCAAAGTTTTAAAGATTGTGTTATATATAAGTGATTCAACTCATATTGATGTTGAAAGTAGTCATGACATTAATAAAATAATAAGATAAGTAACTTTTATTTTAAACAAGAAAGAGCGTATTTGTTAAAAAGAAAACCTCGCAGTAAATAATCAATGCCAGTGCTTTATACAGCTGATAAAACCTGAAATTCAAAGTGATACGCATAATGAAGATAATTCAGACATTCAGTTTTTTTCTGAAACAGTTTTTCTTTCCATTGATATATTTTTTGGGTAGCTGTAACTCAAATATCATATATTGCGTGGTTTTTGTTGAAAGATTTATAAAAGGAATTAATAACAGTTTTAATATCTAATTTATGTATTAATGAGCAAATCCAGGGCAAATTAAATAAATAAATTATTTACGTTTATTATGATCTTTGTTTTTCTTTGTTTTTTGTTTTTGCAGTTTTATCCAAAAAGTATTTTAAAATATTCAAATAAAAAGGCATAATGAAAGCTGCAACATAAAAAAAATCGGATAAGCAACTGGTGTAAACAACATCGTGATGCCAGACATTTTGTTTTCTGTCTAGCGATTAATGCTTTTTTTTGTTTACGGAAATGTGATGGCAGTTGTTATTTTAAAGGAAGCAATCTTTGGAAATAGCGCAAAAAGACGTAAAAAATACTTGCAAAAAAACCCTCTCATATTTTTAGAGACAGTTAAAATATTCACTGCTCTAAAAGTTTTTATAACTTTGTTTTTGATACTGAAATTGACAATGAATATGATAAATAAAATTCTAGGAGGACTTTCACATACATACCTTTCTCATCCTTGTCCAATTTTTATAAAAAAAATACAAAAGCAGCTGCTGATTTATTTTATAAACATATTTATTTGACACTTCTTGGACATTCTTTGCTTTCTTGAAATAAAATGATGACAATAAAAATATGATTCATCTCTTTGCACACAGTTACAAAAAATCTGTCGGTAACATTTTATTTTGTTCCTTTGTTGCTTTGCTTTTCTATTTTTTCAATATTTTATCTTAAATGTACCAATTTGAAAAGAAACAATATTTTTTGAAAATTTATACAAAACACTACGTGTTGAACTGAATAATGATTCATGAAGATGGCATCATTGTTAATGATAATTGTGTAATAAATACTTCTATCTCATGTTTGTAATTTTTTTGTTCACTAATAATCTAACATTTTTGTGCCACTTATACGGCAAATAAAAAAAAATGCAGCTAGTTACTACCGATAGTTAATTACAGCTCAAATCATCATTTTTTTATTAATGTTGAAAAAAATTTTTACAAGGTGTACTGTTTTTGCATATTCATAAAAGACATTTATTTCATAAATCTGCTGTATTGCAAATTTATTAATAGAAAATTCAAAGAATAAAATATGAAAAACACTTTTATTTTATGCACAAATAAAAATGATTCATTTTTGTAAGAAAAATCAAAAGCAGTTTAGAAAAAAAGAAGCAAACAACAATCAGCAAATTTCAACATATTTCTGTTTCAAAAAACAGAAAGTTTTTACACTTCTTTCAGTTGAATAAATGCGTTTTGTGTGAAATTTTTCTTTTTTAATTTTTTATAAAATTCGATAAAGCTTAGAATAAAGTGTTTTTTATAGATACAAGAAATCATAGAAATAACTTCCTGAGAATCACAGAAATAACTTTCTACTTCTATTCATAAAATTAAATCAATATTTATAAAAATAAAGATATGTGCATAATTTGAGGCTTTTAAGTTGCTTGTTTCTATAACCATTTTTATGATAAACAACAGATATAAAAAACTTTAAAATATTTTTTGAATGGCAGTTTTTTTTGATATTTGATTATTCATGCTTTTTTTCATTACGTTTTTGATGATTTCGAAACATCATTAAAAGGGATTCATATTTCAAAAAATATCGACAGCTGTGTGAAAAAAAAGCTCTTTCGGCAATTTTCAACACCTTTCTGCGTAAAATCATATTGGGAAGGTTCTTTTTTGAATATTTTTGTTTCAATAATAGTGAATTAGATATATTTTAGTTGTAAAACAGTGAAAAGAAAATGTAGTAAAGAAATAAAAAAACAATTTTTCGAAACAACTTCACTTACAAGAAGTTAACGCGATATTTATGAAAGCAGCTGATTATCATATTTTTTTTGTCACACAGTAATGTAAACACCATCTTTTGACACTTTGCATTTTTTCAAAACCAGATCAAATAGACAAATGTAAGAAAAAATTCGTATGGTGGTCTTTGAAAAACTTAAAAAACCTTTTTTAGTAAAAGCAAGTCAATATAATCTATGAATGCATGATATTTGATCCCTCATTTCTTCTTTATCAACCGTTAGATACTTTAAAAAACAGTGTGAGAAGAAGAAAATTTCTTTTATTTATTTTAATAATGACTTGTTTCTTTGTGGAACATTACTTCCCATTATTATCATTCAGCTGAAAAAAAAAAAACGTTGTTGCCATCCATTATTTTCATCATTTTTTATTGAAAACAAAATATTTAAAATAGACAAAAAGTTCTTGCAAATACAAATAAATTTTATATCATATTTCTTTGCTTCGTATAAAATGAAAGATGTGTTTTTTTTTGAAGAAAATAAATCAATATGTTTTCGGTTTTGCTGACCATTCCCACCATTCCGCTCTTGCAATTTTCAAAAAAGACATTCGCAAAACATCACTGATGAAAAGTACTTTTAAAAAAAAAAAACAAACAAAATTTTTCACACTGTCTCATAAAATCTATATGTAGTTTGATTACAAGAAAAATCAAAAACAAAATTGGCCATTATTAATAAACTTAGAGAAAAATTTTTTTATCATTTAATGTTTGAAAGCTCTGATTTGTTCTGATTTTAAACACTTCTAAAAACATTGTGTAAAGCCAAGCAAAATGAAAGCAAGAACATAAAAAAATGGTTAACAATTGTGAAAAACTGCACGGTGATGCTGGACATTTTGCTTTCTGTCAAGCAACTAATGCTTTTTCTTGTTTACGAGAATGAGGTGTGTGTCGTTATTTCAAAAGTTCCGACCTTTGAAAAAATAGTGTAAAACGTAGCAGAAAACAAAAACAGCTCACATTTTTCACAGACAGTGAAAACAGCTCTAAAAGCTTGTATGTATTACCTTTTATTAGAATATTTAAATAATGAAAAGGTTAAGTTCAAGTTGACAAATAAAATTTCGAGGACATTGTTAACAATATAGATTTTGCAGTATAGTCGAAAAGGACATTATTAATAAATAAAAATGAAATGTATCATTTTAACAGTTTTTTTGTCTTACATGCTGATAACCCTTTTGCAGCATTACAGTTCGCCAACATAAAACATCTATTCATAGAAAGACATCATTGAATAGGTTTAAACGGCAATCATAACTTAAATTTGCAGAGGGTAAAGTTATGCAAAATTTTAAAAAAAAAATTTGCCAAAAAAGAGCAGTCAAAACAATGTTATTTCATCATATGTTTTTGTCTGTTGAACACTGAAAAAGGAAGACCAAAAGCTCCATCTGACTTTCTTTTTTTAGTTAAAGTTGCAATTGCATTTTTTGTTGAACATTTGATTTTTTTATTTTTTTGATTGTTTAAAAATAAAATTCAAATAAATCCAATCATAGAAGCAATGACGAGTAGCAAGAGCTGTGTTATCCAATTGCATACCCACGACATAATCATTATTAAAAGAAAAAAAGTATTTTTTTGCTTATTTCTGATATTTAAAGTTTGTTAATTTGAAGCAAAAAACATAAAGGGTACCTCAAATAAAATGTTTTTGATGAGTGTAAAATTTCATAACACTTTTTAAAGAAAGATCATTTTCTTTAAAAAATGTTATGAAAAAAAAGCAATGCTGAAATTAACACATTCTGGTGGATACAAGCAAAAGCCATCTAGGAGCTAGTAAAAAGACATCGATTTTATTTATTTATAGCTTTGATCTTTTTCAATATTTGGTTTTTACCGTTGATTGTTTAAAACTTGATAATCATGAATAACGGGAATAAACTGTAAATGAGGGGGATAAATGAACGTTTTTTAAAATGGATGGTAACAGTATTAATACAGAAAATATTTGGTTAAGTAGTTTTTTACAATTTAATTTATATTTGGCAAAAATTAGACAAATTATTCACCAAAATATCATAATAAAACCAAACACATAAATTTTCGATGTGTGGCTAAATTTTGTGGCATGAAAGAAGTGTTTAAAATTTAAAATTAATATTAACCATAATGTACTTTGTATAGGCTTGTCTTTACTTCTTTTTTATTAATGTCTGGTTGTTTGTAAATTTGGAAATGCATGGTTGCTACTAAAATAGTGGTCAAACACTGATGTGATTAGATTACCATTATATTGCATAACACATAAATGTCATTAAATATTCAAAAAATAAAAGCTACTTTTGAGTTTGAAAAGTTGCTGATGAAAATGTGAGAAACAAAAAAGTTTCATTTTGTCGTTTTTGATTTTTTTCTAAAATATTTTGTGTATAAAAACATGCAAATAAAGGTGCTTCATCACAAAGCAAAAAGATCAACAAAAATTGCGCAATAGTGTAATGAAAAACGATCGGCAAATTTCGAAACTTTTCTATTCTATTTGAATGAAGCTCGAAAAAGGTCTTTTCATTTTTTTTCTATCAATGGCTGATATATTTGAATGTTTTGTTTTTTTCTTGTGTCGTTAATGAAATAAATTTCATTTATTTACTGAAAAATAAAGACAAAGAGAAACAACAAAGTTGAGTTCCAGGAGGACTTTTGCAGATCTGTAACATATGGACAAGAAGACATTATATATGTCTTTTGCATATTTTTTTGCCACGTTGAAATGAAAAGATGAATTTCAGCATAAAGCAAATGAGGCGAAGGAAGAACATAAGGATAACTTGTAAATAAAGATAGAAGATGTATGCAACAAAAGGTAATTTTTAATAAACCTTGAAAAAAAACAAAGGAACCAAAATTGTACTCTCACTCTCTTTATTAATGAACTCTAGTTATATTTATTAATGTTTTAATTTTTCCAAATTTGGTGTCAAAAGCTAACATTCATAAATACTTGTTTTAATTATGAATTATATTTTATTGTAATAAATTAATAAAAAAACATTTTGAACCTAAAAATTCTTTCAAAAATTCAAATGATAGTCAGCATGTAAAAAAACCTTCTACGCAGGAAGCTGTGTAATTACAATGTTTTTTCTTGCCGACAACTAAAGTGCGTTGCATAATTATAAGCGCACCTTAAAAATGGTTGTTATTGCTACAGATAGCAATAATATGAACTGATACTGTTCATATTCGGATTCAGCATGTTTAAAAAACCTATAAATACAGGAAATTACCTAAGATGGTTCACCAGTAATATTTTAACAGTAATATTTGTTTAAAATGGGTGTTGCATAATTATAAGCGCACCTTTGAAAAATTTGCATACGATATGATACAGGTATGGCATTATTTGGGGGTTGTTAAGCATGCTTCAAAAAGCATATTACTGAAGAAAACAAGAAAAAATATTCATTGGCGCCGATTTGGAGTCGTTTTGAAAATGCGGTATTTCCTTATAAATTGTACTTTTCCCGGTGCTGGTGCAGCCCTGGAGAATTAGTTTTAGAGTAAGCCACATATGCTATTTTGTAGTCCTATATATGGTTATTAAGTCCCCAAAGTTTCATAGCTCAATCTTTCACAGTTTTCTGTAGCCGTCATTTCTAAAATCTCAACTTTGGCCATTTTTAAGGTGCGCTTATAATTATGCAACGCACTTTATAGCTTCTTTTTGCAAAAAACTGCTGTCTATCGCTTTCATAAAAGTTGCGATCTTTCAAAACAGCACAAAAAGAAGCAACAGAAAAGTTTGAGACATAGTCGTTTATTGCAACTATATATTTTTTTTCATTCATAAGCGCTTCTTTCATTTACGGCTGAATCAAATGGTGTAAGCGCTTAAAATAAAAATTGATCATGATGTATTTTGAAAAAGCTTGCATTTTCTTGTTTTTCAATTATTATTGTTAATATTTACAGGAAAATAAATATCTTAAGTCAATTATTGCTGTCATTATGATTGCATAATTTATATTTGTTTTAGAATATTTTATTATTATTAGATCATTTAAACAAGAATTTTAATAAATTAAAATTAATTAATGAAGAAGATTTATATGAAATATATTTTTTAAAAAACGAACACGAAATATGATTTCATTCATTATTTAAAAAAAAGAAGATTGATTTGCGTAATATTAACAAATATTGATTTGTCAAAATAAAATAACCATTCATGAAAAGAAATCATTCAAAAGAGTCAAAAGAGCAGAACCATTACTTACAGCCTAAATTTGCACAGGACAAGGTTTTGCAGCATTCTTATAGACAATGTGTTTAATCACCAAAACAGCAGTCTAAACAATGTTATTTCATCATATAATTTTGTCTGATGAAAAATAAAAAAGGAAGACTAATTGTACGTTCAATAACACGCCATAACTGTCTCCATAGCTCAAGATTACGTTCAAAAGGACTTTCATTTTTTAGTTATAGTTACAATTCCATTTTTCTTCTGTTGAATATTTGATTTTATTATTTCGTGACTATTAAAAATCAAAATCTAGTAACCATAATTATTTCAGCAATAGCACATAATATGAGCTATGTTATCCTGAAAAAATACATCCATTATTTAACAAAAAAAACTAATTTGACATATGGCGTTTCATAAAACTTCGATGACGAAATACGTTTTCTAAAAAAGCCAAACAAATAAACGAAGTTCAGAGTTATTCTCCTTTTTCTCTCTCTCACTTACAAAGGAATCCGGTTTATTTTGAATATTTCAATTCTTTATTTTTATTGTTATATCAAAAAAAATTGAAAATAAATCCAGATTTCTGCATTGTTAGGACCTTATTTTTTAAACGGCGGTATTGTCATTTTTTATGCATTATTAAAATATTTTATTTTATTGATTCTTCGCAAACAGTAAATCTATTCTCTGTGCATCATCATTAACATACTTGTAAAGTCTTTTTTTTTAACTAATGATTATCATTCTTTAATTTGGGAAACTACATTTCATGAATAATAACAAGTAATCATAAAAACCCTTTTGCAATAATTTTATTAACTGCTGTTTAAAAATAAAATATCTTAATTAAAAGGTACAAGAAAAGGCTCTTTAGAAAAGTGATACAATTTTTTGCAATGGTTTTTTTTAAAGTTTGCGATCGAAACCAGGGATGAGAAATAATTTTTGCTGACAGTTAAATAAAAACATAAATGTTGACATCTTAAATGCCTAACAATGACTAACTGTAGGTGTGTTTTCATGTTTTAATAGTCTTTTATTATTATTGTTAAAAACACATGCATGTTTGGTAATAATCTGAGACACTTATTTTATTTTGTTTTGCGTTTTATAATCTTTATCAAAAATATCAGTATAAAAAAAGTCCTAAAAATTTATTTTTTTAAATATTCAAATGACCAGACATAATGGAAGCTGGAAAATAAAAACATCTTTTTTAAACAACAAGCATCTTCATAGCAAGTGCAGACAGCAGCAAAATGACGATTAACATCTTTTTTTACTAACCAAATTCTAGAGTTTCTTGTTTACGAAATTGCATTGTTTGTTTTTATTTAAAAAACTGCGATCTTTCAAAATATCGCAAAATAAATAAAAAAATATTCGTTAAAAACTTCATATTAACAGCGCATAATTTTTGCTGACAGTTAAAATATTATCCGCGTAATAAATTTTTTAGTGTTACCAGTGTTTGAATATTTATATTATTAATATATTTTATAGCAAAGGTTAACATTCAAAATTTTAGAAACATTGCTTGCAAGAGAAGATTTAGCTCGTATGCAGTTCAAATTTGACCCAGCCATTATTAATAAAAAAAAATGAAATTATAATCATCACAACTTTTTAAAAATATATACGAAAATGCATAACGACCTGAAAACTTAAATCAAAATTATTTGTTTTAAAAAGGAATTAGAGCACAAATTAATATAATGTAATCATGAATGTCTGGTAGTCAAAGGCAAATAAGTTGTAGGAAAAAACAACGAACAACGACGATTATAAACCATAATTTACTTGTTTTATAAATGTCTGGTGGTTTGGAAATGCGTGGTTGCTATTAAAATAGTGATCAAATATACTGCTGTGATTACATTAACATTTTATTACAGAATACATAAATATCATCAAATATAGGTGATTCATCTGTCAAAGTATGAGCAAAAAGAATAGAACAAATTTCGCAAAAGTGGCAAATTTCGAAACTTTTTTGTTCTATTTGAACGAAGCGTTAAAAAAACTTTTCATTTTATCAATCAACAGGTTTTTTTTTCTTGTGTCGTTATAAATTTCATTTATTTACTGAAAAATAAAGGCAAAGAGAAACAACAAAGTAAAGTTCCAGGAGGACTTTTGGAGATCTGCTACATCTGGACAAGAAGATATTATATATGTCTTCTGCATATTTTTTTGTCACGTTGAAATAAAATGATGAATTTCAGCATAAAGCAATTGAGGCGAAGGAAAAACATACGGATAATTTGTAAATAAACAGTAAGCTCATAAACACAGTAAATAACAGAAATAATCAGATGCACATTCATTGTATCAATAATGTTATTTCTTAAGATTTTGATACCAAATGATTGCAAAAAGGTTAATTTTTAAATAAACTTTTCAAAATAATAAAGGAAACAGGAAAAGTAAGTGCTTGATAAACTTTAATTTTATATTATTAATGTAAAAATTTTGGACGACATTAAGAAAAAAGCTAACTCTTGTAGAAACATGTTTTAATTACGAGCTATATTTTTTTGTAATAAATTAGTAACAATTCTAGTTTCGAAGAAATCCATAGATGACATCTCAGAACGGTCCCTTGTCAGTTGACTGATAAAAGCAGACATTCAAATTGATACACTTGAACAAAGCAAAAACAGACATTGAGTTCTTTTTTTGCAACAGTTTTTATTTTTTCCTTGATATATTTTTTGAATATTTAAATTATGAATAGAAGTTTTTGGTCAAAGTTGTTAAAATATATATTGTGGACATTGTTAGCAATAAGTGATTTAGCTGATAATGAAGTAGAAGATTATGTTTGTTAAAATATTTTTTTGCACGAAAAAAATTTAAATTTTAAATTTTTAGACATTTCTTTTGTGTCACAAGCTTTATAAACAACGAAAATTCACGGGTTTGTCTTTGGTTAAAATCATAATATACTTTGGTAAAGCTTGTCTTTGCTTGCTTTTTTATTTATTAATGACTTCATCCCCAAGATTAGAAATACGTAATTTCTGCTAAAATAAAAATGATAATTAGTCAAATATTGCTGTCATTACATTACAGCTCTATTGCACAATATAAAAAATACTATCAAATATTCAAAAAACATAAGCCTACTTATGAGCTTGAAAAGCTTAGTATGAAAAAAAGTAGCATTTTGTCACTTTTCTTTTTTGACTATTTTTCGAAATAAAAAAAAATTTTTTGGCAAAGAGAAACAACAGAGTAAAATTCTAGAAGATCATTCGCAAATCTATTGCCTCATTTCATACCAATATTTATGTGCTGGTATCCCTTTTATGGCGCATTAAAAATAACTGCTAACCACTACCGATTGCTTGTTATAGCTCAAAACATCTTGTTTTTTATAAATGCCTAATGCATTCTTCACATGTGGTACTGTTTTTGCATATTAGTAAAAAACATTCATTTTATAAATCTTCTGTGATACAAATTTATCAGTACAAAATTCAAAAAATGAAATTTGAAACAACACTTTATTTCTTTTATGCTGAAATAGAAGTGTATCATTTTTGAAAGAAAAAAAGGCAGTTTCAAAAAAGAGAGAAATAACAATCTGCAAATTTCAACGCAATGCTGTCTCACAAAATTAAAAAATTTATTTACTAAGAAATTGCAAAGAAAGGCAACAAAGTTAAATTCCAGCAAGACTTTCGCATACATACCTTTCTCAATCTTGTCCAATATTTATAGACCACTACACAGAAGCTGCTGCAGATATACATTTTATATGTTTTTTTTGACATTACCTACACATTTTTTTGTTATCTAAAAATAAAAAGATAGCAATAATAATATGATTCATGAGTTTGTTAAGAGTAGTAAAAAATTAGTCGGTAACAACAGAGATGATGACTTTCCATTCTTTTCTGTTTAACAGAGAAAAAAGAGCGATAACGCATTGACATACATTTATTTTGTTGCTTTGTTGCCTTGCTTTTACTATTTTTTTAATATTTTATTTCAAATGTATCAACTTAGGCAGAAACAAAAAAAATTAAACAAGCGGTACAAAAGTCTATGCAAACTGTTTGAATATCATAGTGTTTTTGCTTGAAGATGTAGTACCTTATAATTTTTAATGATAGTTGTGTATTAAATATTTTTTTTCAAGTTTGTTGTTATTTTGTTCAATAACAGTTTTGCATGTTTTTATTTTCTATGGCACATTAACAATTACAATTAACTACTACCAATAGCTAATTATGGCTCAAAAAATCTTGTTTTTTTATAATTGCTTGAATTTGAAACACGTGGTGCAGTTTTTAAATACTAATAAAAGACATTTGTTTTATAAATCTGCTGTATTACAAATCTGTCAATACAAAATTCAAAGAATAAAATCAGAAGAACATATTATTTCTTTTTTGCACAAACAAAATTGATTCCTTTTTGAAAGAAAGATCAAAGCCAATTTTGAAAAAAAAGAGAAAGAAACAACAATCAGCAAATTTCATCATATATCTGTCTCAAAAAATAAAAATTGTCTTTAAAATTTGTCAAAAAGCTTGCATTTTTAAATTTGTCATCAAATTTAGAAACACTGAAAAGTAATATTTAAATAGAAGTAGAAATTATGGTTTTGTCTTTGATTTTCAGGGATTTTCTATAAATTTTTGGAATGCTTATAATTGCAGCTATTTTATTCATATTGATTTTAATTGCAATGTGAATGTTTGCTTTTTAGCTTTTTTTTTGCAAAGAAAACTGTTTATTATTAATAGAACACTTGATTTGGTAATAACAGTCGCCACAAGATTTTGAAAAGTCATCAGATATTCAAAAAGTTAAGAGCAATTTTAGAGCGCTCCAAAAATTAAATGAGTATGTGTAAACAAAATGAGAGACATATGCCTTTTTATAAGTTCATTTGTTGTTGTTTGTCCAAAGTCCGGTCTTTTTTAAGAAACATAAGCAACGCAAAAAAAGACAGAAAATCTGCGAAAACATAGCATTTTCTAAAAATTTAGTTTATGTGCAGCAAAAAAGGAAAAACATTCATTTCATATCTGTTGCCATTTTCACCTTTTTTGAATATTTTATTGCACTGTTAATTGTTTTAAAGACGAGAAAACAAATTTATGAAAGTTCGGTTATGCCATAGATGAAGGAGATTAGTAAAAATCGCCAAATTCCATGCATCAGTATAAAATTAAATTAAAAATTATTATTCATGACACCACAAAAGTTAAATAAATGTTTATTAAAATGAATTTCGACATTTGAATTTATAGTAGACTACAATTGAACAATCATGCAAAACATGGTTTTTACGTTTGTGGTTTCCGTTCACTTTCTCTTGAATGCTAGCATTCCTTCTTTATCAAAAATACTGCTGTTAACCACTAGCAATAACAATAATAATCAGTTGTAACTCAAATCCTCCTCTTATTTTTTTATTAATGGTTAAACGAATATCATCTCTAGCTACTGCTTTTATAAATAAAAAGAATATGTTTTTTTAAAAAACAAGATTACTCTATTTAATAATTAACGATATAAGTCATAAATTATTCAAAAAGTAAAAGCTGTTTTCATATTTATAATAAAAGTAGAATGTTTTTTATCAAGACGAAAATTTTCTTTATATGATAATTTTGAAATACATATATTATGCATACAAATAAAAGTGTTTTGGCATTTATAAAAAGATCAAAAAAAGTAGTGTAGAAAAGGAGGAAAAGAAACTGGCAAAATGTCAATAAATATTTTTTTTGTTGTACAACATCTAGAGCTGCTTTGTAAAAACAATGTCTGTCGTTATTTCAAAAGTTGCCATCTTTCGAAAAAGCGCAAAAAGTAGAAAAAACAAAAATAGTGAAAATATTTTTTCAGCAAACTACCAGTGTGTAATAACCAGCGTTATACAAATATAGAAGTAATAGTATTTATTAAAGAAATAAATATATAAACACCAAAGCAGAAATAAGCAGCAGCTTAGCAGACAGAAGAAAGAGGAATACAACACACAAAGGAGAATAAAGCAAAGACAAAAACGAAGAGAGGAAATAGGAGAGATCTCGACGGGAAAATACAATGAAAGAAAATGCATAAAAGAATGCAAGACAAATTAACATAGAACACGGTTACCACACAGTGTTTTTTTTGCAGACATTTGAATCACACTACGTTCAAAAATCTTTTTTGAATTGCTATTTTTCTGAATATTTTGTTTCATTCCAAAATTTTTTTAATCGCAAAAATTGCAGAAAGTTTAAACAGTCTCACATCGAATTTTTTTAAAAGAAGTTGTAAACTTTTGTGTTCCCTTGGCTAAGTGTTACACCTCGGGAAAAAATTCAAATTTGAATGCCAAAATGGAACACAAAAGTTTACATTCGATTCGATGTGGTCTATGAACAAAAAAGGTTTATGAAAACATTAATGTGCAGCAGGTAGTAAAATGCCCATTTAAAATAATAAACTATTGTATGTTTGGATATCTGTTACAGCAAAAAACGATATTTTAGCATTTTTACTTCAGTTATTTGCAAAGTTGTTTTTAACGTATTCTAAGAGTCTGTTGTTTAAGGGAATAAAAACTTCTCTTAAATGTGTCGGTAACAATGTATGACTGTATTAATATTGCGATCTATCAATTTTTGGTGCATTTAAAAATATTCTTTTTGTTAGTTGTATAACCCTTATTTTTAAAATTTTTTAAATAAAAAATGGTATTATCGGTTATTACTTGTTTGTTTATAAAATCTATGCGATATTCAAACATGCATAGAAACAAAATTGGAATGTCTCAGCAAAACGCATTCATAGCAAAAGCAGTCTTGTTTCGACACATTTTTTTCTGTTGAAAACAAAAAATAATGGTCGCTAAAGATGTGAGAGACAACAATTTTAGTGACAGTTGCTTGGGCATTATTTACACTTGTTTTTGAATATTTTGCAGTTATTAACTCCTCGGAACATGAATTCTAATAATAACAAAATTACTGAAGAATATTAACATGGAAAATATGTCTTATGAAACTGCTCCACTGCTTCGAACAATTTTTAAAAGAGAACACATTGCTTTGTGCATTATTTTTATCAATAAAATTTTAGTTCGGCAACATAAAACAACTATTCATAAAAAGATATCGTTCAAAAGTGTCAAAACAGTAGAACGTCATCATAAAGAATGTATTTACACAGGATGAGATTTTATAAAATTCTTAAAGATAATGTTTATTCGCCAAAGATGCAATCCAGACAATGTTTCATCGTGTATTTCTGTCTGCTAGACACAGAAAAAGAATGATCAAAATGCACTGGCAGATTTTCTTATTTTTTAGTTATAGATGCAATTTAATTTTTTTTCCTGCTGAATATTTGATTTTATTCATTTTTTGATGGTTTCAAAGTAACAATTTAATATATCTAATCATATTAGTAATGAGGACTGTCATAAGCTATGTTGTCCCAACAAAATCCAGCGATACAACCATAAATAAAATATAAAAAAGTTATAGTTTGCGTATTTAACATTAGGAGTCTGTTATAGTTAAGTTAAATATGTAGCAAAATACAAATAAGACTGAAAGAATCGATTTGATGAGTGTAATGTTTAAACAAAATACATTATTTTTAGTTAACCGCTTTCTTTCACCATTGTTCGATATAATTTAACTCAAAAACATTCTATTAAAAAATTCAACATGTCATAATGTCATCGAAATCGCAGTAGGATATCGATGACATTATGACGATGAATTATTTTTTTTGTACAAAAACTGAAGCATGTTTGTAGAAAATTGTTGTTTGCCACTAGCAATAACCCTAATAGTTAGCTGTAGTTTAAATCACCTTATTTTTTTATTAATGGATCAGCCAATTTCGACATAGGCTACTGTTATTGTACATATATCAAATAAAAGATGCTTACTGTAAAAATTTAATCTGTTAGATTTATTTAACAATATTTCTCATAAATTTTTCAAAAAATGGCTAATTTCAGAAGAGAAGTTTTTTTTATAAAGAAGAAAATTCTGTTAAAAAACTTTTTTATAAAATTATTTCGAAACATTATGTGTACAAATAAAAGTGATTTATTTTTAGAAGAAAGATGAAAATCAATAGTGTAAAAAATATAGGAAAGAAATCGGCAAGTTTCAACACATTTTTGTCTCAGCGCATATCTATGCTATTTCTATCATGTTGGGAAGATTCGTTTTGAATTTTTTGTTTTATCAATTTTAAAGGAATTGATTTTTGTTAGTATTGAGCAAAAAATGGGTAGGGGAAAATCACAAAACAATTTTCAAAGAAACTAATATGCAACACTGAAAGCTCCTGAAACCGATATTTATGAAAGTAAAACATAAGAGCTGATTTTCACATATTTTTTGCTATATGTTTTTATGACATCTCGTACGACAGTTAAAAATTAGAACATCAAAATCAATGCTTTTTAGAGTCAAGATTAATTTTCACGACTAGAAAAAAAGCTTGTTCAAAAAATTATTTTGACAGTAAGTCTTTAAGGGTTTAACAATGGAGAAATGCTATATTGTTACTCAAACTTTATTTTATTTATAAATGTTCCAAATCAAAAGCAAGCATTAAGCCCTTTTGTTAGATATGATATATTTGTTTTGACTATGAGCTTTATTTTATTTTAATAAGACCGATATAATTTTACCACCAAAAAAAGCTCTTTCAAATATTCAAATAACAATCACGCAGAAATAAAAGCAAAGGATGAATAAAAATGTACATGCGATAAATGATCGGAAAAAGCAGAATAATGTCAATAAATATCTTTTTGCAGTTCCACATTTAAAGCTGTTTTGTTTTGTAAAAACATTGTCTGTCGTTATTCTAGAGGTTGCGATCTTTCGAAATAGTGATCAAATTACAGCATAAACAAAAAGCGTGAAGATAGCTTTTTGGCAGTTAATGTTTTTTGCAGACATTTTAAAGACAAAGCGATCAAAATTCTTTTTAAAATTGCTTTTTTTCTAAATATTTTAATCCATTTAAAAATGTTTTAACCGAAAGAATTGGAAAAAGTGTAAACAATTTATGAACAAAAATGGTTTATAAAAAAACTACAATTGGCAGAAGATAGAAGCAATACTCATTAAAAATAAAAAGTTAATATATGTTCGCATATTTTTTACGACAAAAACCGATATTTTAGCATTCTTACTTCAGTTATTTGCAAAGTTGTTTTGAACGTAATCCGACGTTCCCGTGATTAAAGAAATAAAAACTTCTAAAGGATTTTATAAATGTGTCGTTAATAATGTATGACTTTGATTAATATAGCAACAATTTTGTTGTTATAAAAAATATTTTGTTACTAATTTTTTTAAGTGAATAATGGCATTATTGAAAATTACTTTTATAAAACGTTTACGATATTCAAAGATGCAAGAAATTAAATTTGAATGTCTTAGCAAAACGCAGTCATAATAAAAGCAGCCTTATTTCGACAATTTTTTTATTGTTGAAAAACAATTGCGGTCGATAAAGATGTGAGAAACATCTGTTTTAAAAACAGTTTCGTCGGCATCATTTACACATGTTTTTTTGAATGCTTCGTAACTCCTTCCCACGAGAATTCTAATAAAACGAAATTAATTAATGAAGAACATTAGCATGGATGTTCTGAAAATGCTCCATTGTTGTTACCATTTTTAACAGAAAGAACATTGCTATATGCATTTTTTGGTCAATAAACTTTTAATTCGGCAACATACAACCACTATTCATATAAAGATAACACTGAAAAGAGTCAAAAAAGTCATCATAAAGAATGAATTGTAAGAAGATGAAATTTAGTAGCAGTGATATTTTAAAAAATAGGTTTTTGTCTAGGGAACACAGAAAAGGAAAAACAAAAGCTCCGTCTGACTTTCTTATTTTTAGTTATAGTTCCGTGTTTTTGTGTTGAATATTTGATTTTATTATTTTGTGTCAGTAAAAAATTAAAAAAAATACAAATAAATCTAATCACATTAGTAATGACGAATGATATAAGCTATGTTACCCTGATGCAAGCATTAGAACTACACTTTAATAAAAAGAAATGAAAAGTATAAATTTGCTTATGAAAAATTTCATTTTGTTGCTTTTCTTTTTTGATTTTTTCTTCCGAAATATTGTGTGTATGGAAAAACATACAAATAAAGGTGATTCATCTTCTAAAATAAGAGCAAAAATAACTGAAAAAATTTCGCAATAGTGTAAAGAAAGACGATTGACAAAATATGAAACTTTTCTGCCTTTTTTGCTGCAAACAAAAAAAAGGCTTTCCGTTTTTTCAGCCGATGATATTTGTTTCGTTGTAAATCTGTTCATTTAATTTATGATACACATTTTCAAGTTTTTGTTTTATTATTTTTAATAAAATTCAAAAAAGCTGGGCATAAAGCGATAGAAGATAATATGATTATAATTTGTAAATCAATAAAATCCTAAAACACAGTAGTTAACAAAAAATCATCAAATGCACTTTTTATCTTTATTGGTTTCCCTTAATTCTTTGATACAAAATGAATACAAAAAGGTTAATTTTTTAATAAACTTTTCAAGCACGTAAGGGAATCAAGATTAGTAATTTTATTCTCGTTCTTATTAATGACAAATATCTTGAAAGAGAAGCTATGTATCATAGACACTTGTTTTTATTATGAACAAAATTTTATGGTAATCAACTAAGGGAGCTTCCGGATCTGACGTCAGCAGTTTTAGGGGAGGGGGTCATCCAAAATCTGATTCACCTTAATCTATATGGAAAAAGTGCTGATTTAGGGGATTTGGGGTGGGGGGTCAAGATTTTGAAAAAAGTGCTGACATCAGATCTGGAAGCCCCCTAAGAACAATATATTTTGTCCCTCAAAAATCTTTCAGAAATTCAAATAAACATGAAAAAGAAAAGTTCAAACGTAAAAAAACATCCATTAAAAAAACTCCAAAAGCCGTGTAATGACGTTAAACATGTTTTTTGTCCGACGACTAAAGTTTTATTTTGCGAAAACTGCTATCTGTTGCAGTCTTTCAAAAAAATGCTGCAGCTCTAAAAGAAGCAAAAAGGAAATTCGAAATCTCGTTTCACTGACATCCAATATATTGTATTTTTAGTTGTTACCTTTGTTTGAATATTTTAGTGATATGTAAGTAGCAAAACTTGATTGTCAAAATTTTGAAGATTTTGTTAGATATTAGTGATTCAGATTATAATGATGTTGACAAAAAGATAAATTAATTACAAACATTTTGCATAACTTTCCTTTTTTAATTATTTTATTTTCTCCTCGTATCGCTGTAAATGGTTTTAAACTTTAAACATTACCTTATCCTTGAGGTATGGAAACTTTTAACGTTAACACTTTGAATCATTTTTAGTAGAACGTTGCAACTTTATTGATTTTTTCCTTTTTGCAGTAAGAAATTTCTGACGATGTATAATTTTTAGTGTACAAAAACTGAAGCATTTTGTTTGCAAACAATTTTCAGGTTGTCGCTTTTTAAATAGATCAAAATGTTTCAAAGTTTAAAAAACTAAAAAAGCGTTACTAAAAAAGAGCGGACACAGTGACGATGAAAACTGTTGCACAATATGAACAGAATTTTGTTGACTAAATTGCTTATACCTTTATTTGTGCCGCACTTCACTTGCCTTTCTTTTATTAATGGTTGTATAGAATATTCATTTTTTGGTATATATGTAGAAGTTGATTTCGTACAATTTTGCAAAGCTTATTGTTTGGCAAGTTTTAAAACAGTAAATTACAACACAGTTCATTAAAAAATTCAAAAAACAAAAACAACTTTTAAGCGTACAATTTTTGGGTGAAGATTGAAAGCTTAAAACAATTTATTTTGAAACATTTTATGTGCAAAAAAAGTGATATGTTTTTTTAAAAAGAATCAAAAGCTAGTTTGCAATGCAAAAAAAATCGGCAAATTTCAGCACTGTCTGAATGCACAATTCCTTTTTCTTGCATTTTGGGGAGATACGTTTGAATATTTATTATTTTTTATTTTTGATATAGGTAATTAATTATTTTGGTGAAGCATTGACGAAAAATGCAGAGGAAAAATACAATTTTATAAGGAACTACTTGTAAAAGCGGTTCAACCAAATGAAATCAGTATTTATGAAAGAAAAGTAATATATTTATTTACATTTTGTTTCTCACGTATTAAATTTTTTAATTGCTCGTAGAAATATGAATATCAGACCAAATCAAAATTCTCAATCAGATGATAAAAGCTGACATTCACATTGATGCGCATAAACGGACCTTGAGTTTTTTCGCAACAATTTTTCTTTCTCTTGATATATTAATAAATAAAAATGAAATGTTTCATTTTTGTAGTTTTTTTTTGTCTCACATACTCATACCCTTTTTGCGGCATTTTGAAAGATTACAGTTTGCTAAAAATTAATATTACAATATTTTTTAACACAATAAAATTTAAAATATTAATTTTAAATATTTCTTTTGTCTCACAAGTTTTTCAAAACAACAAAAAATTTTGTGTTTGTTTTTGGTTAAAATCATAATGTACTATGGTTAAGCTTGTCTTTATTTGCTTTTTTATTTATTAATGCCTCCATCCACAAAATTTAGAGTGCAGAATTTGTGCTAAAATAATAATAATAATTAGTTAAATATTGCTGTCATAACATTACTAAACTACTGTATAACAAAAAAAATACCATCAAAAAATTCAAAAAATTCAAGCTACTTTTGAGCTTGAAAAGTTTTATATGAAAATGTATACTAAGAAAAAAATCGAATTTTGTCGCTTTTCTTTTATTCCTATTTTTCGAAACATTGTGTGTGCAAATAGAAAACGAAAAAGCATGATTCTTCTATCAAAATAGGAGCAAAAAGACCAGCAGAAATTTCGCAATAGTGTAAAGAAAGACGATCGGCAAATTTCGAAACTGTTTTATTTTCCGTGATTGAAGGTTTAAAAAGACTTCTTATTTTATTTATTCAACGGATGCACAGCGTTTTCTTTCTTGCGTTTTAACGTTTTGCCAAAATAAAATTTTTCACAAAAATTACTTATTCTGATTTGGCTCGTTAATTATTTTGGCTAAACTATTTTAAGTTTTTATCATTCCTAGGGTAAAAACAGACGGAGAATCTGATAAAATGATATATAATTCACCCAAAAGTGTAGTATATATGGGTTTTTGGGACGGTTGAAAAAATACCTATATTTTGAAGGCCCAGATCTCTGCAAATTTCCAATATTTTTTTCTAACTTTTGTTACCAAAATGATCAGCAGAATCAAATTAATAAAATGTAAAGACAGAATTTTAATTGGTCTTTGAAAAGTAAAAATTTTGGACATTGAAGATAATGTACCGTAATTATGTGCTTCAACATCATAGATTTTTATATATTCTTACCATATTACTCAAATTAGCTACAAATCAACTTATTATCATCCATACTATCGAATATAATCGATATAAACACTACTCCATTCACCGTCATTACTACAAAAGCATTCAAAGTCATCAATACCTACAACACCGGAATATAAGAAAAAGGTGATAAATCTCATCAAATAATGATACCAGAATGGATGTAATGGATTAATAATGGTATTTTAACATTAATGTAAGTATTTATAATAGTATCTAAACTAATATTGATGTTTCAGGCTGCTTTGTTATACTCATCGACAACATGGACATACTGTATCTCTTAGATATGAACATAGAAGTTTGTATTCGTTATTTATGTGTTATTTTTGTTCATTATAAGTTGTTAAAAGCTTAATAGGTCGTCATATAAGTTTTATCTGCTGCTACAAGGGTTTCTTTCAATGTAAACATGTGCAGCACCATTCCCAAGATATCTGTTTACGTTTGTGCGTATATGTGCCACAGACAGCATAAATGCTTCTGAAAATGACCAATAACTCTTGTATAACGACATATTAAGCTTCTAACAACTAAAAGTAACCAGAAGTAACACATAAATAACGAATATAAGCTTCTACGGCCACATCTAAGAAATACAGTATGCATAGGTTGATGACGAGTATATAAAGTAGCCTGAAACATCAATATTAGTTCTGATAATATTATTAATACTTACATTTATGCCAGAATACCATTATTAATCCATTTTAGCCATTGTGGTATCATTATTTGATGAGACTTGTCGATTTTTTCTTATATTCCGGTGTTGTAGGTATTGATGGCTTTGAGTGCTTTTGTAATAAAGCTGTTGAGCTGATTGGTGATTATATTAATTGTATTCGATATAGTAGATAATAATAAGTTGTTTTGTAGCTAATTTGAGTAATATACTAAGAATAAATAAAAATTTATGGTGTTGGAGTACATGATTACGGTACATTATATTCAATCACCAAAATTTTTACTTTTCAAAGACCAATTAAAATTCTGTCTTTACATTTTATTAATTTGATCCTGCTGATCATTTTGGTAACAAAAGTTGGAAAAAATTATTGTAAATTCGCAGAGATCTGGGGCTTCAAAATATAGGCACTTTTTCAACCGTCCCAAAAACCCATATATACTACACTTTTGGGTGAATTATATATCATTTTATCAGATTCTCCGTCTGTTTTTACCCCAGAAAGCATAAAAATATAATTTACTTAAGCCAAAATAATATACGAGCCAAAACAAAATAAGTTATTTTTGTGAAAAATTTTTTTTTGGCATAATGTTAAAACGCAACAAAGAAAACGCTGTGCGGATGACACTTTTTGACTGTTTTGTTTTCTTTGTCTTTGATGAAATTAATTTTTTTTTGTAAATTGACGGAAAAATAAACGCAAAAATAAACAACATAATAATATTCTAGGAGGTCATTTGTAAATCTGCTATTACATCTCCTCCTGGTGGAATATTAATAAAAATGATAAAAAAGCAACAGCTGATTTATAATATACATATTTATTTGACACTTCTCGGTAATTCTTTGCTTTCACGAAATAAAATGATGACAATAAATGTGTGACTCATCTCTTTGTAAGCAGTCGTAAAAATTAGTTGTTAACATCAGACAGGACTTGTCATCATTTTTCTGTTGGACAGAGAAAAAAGAGCAATGAAACGTTGAAATACATTTATTTTGCTCATTTCTTTCTTTGTTTTTCTATTTTTTCAATATTTTACTTCAAATGTCTTCATTTAAAAAGAAACAATATTGTTGAAAAATTAAAATAAACGGTATAAAAGATCTAATAAAAACTTTTTTAATAACATTGTGAACAAACAACGTGGTAGCACAAGATCATTTTTAATTGTCGTTGTGTATTAAATATTTTCTATCCAAGTGTGTAGTTTTTTTGTTCAATAACGATTGCTTTTATCACTTTAATGCGCATTAAAATTACAATAGCGAGTTATAGCTCAACACATCTTGCTTTTTTTATAAATGCTTGGAACTGCTTGGAGCATTCTGTTTGAATTTTTCTTCTTTAATATTTTAAAAAATTCGATACTAGTTTTTTTTGTCATAGAAACAAAAAATCACAGAAATAACTTTTTAAAATGCTAATTTTCATAGTAATTCCACCAAACAAAGACAATATTTATAAAAATAAAGATGCATAAGTTGAATTTTTTTGTAACTTGTTTTTATATACATTTTTATGATAGACAACAGATTTACAAAAATTTTTGATATTTGATTATTTATTTTGAAAATCACAAATGCCTTATAATGAGTCACTGTAGCTTCCTGCGTATATTATCTTTTTTAAACAAATTATTTTCGTAATCACATCTTTTGATGCTTTCGAAACATCATTAAAAGTGATTCATATACTAAAAAATGATCGACAATTGTGTGCAAAAGGAAAGAAAAATCAAATCGGCAAATTTCAACACTTTTCTGCTTAAAATCATTTTGGAAATGTTCTTTTTTGAATGTTTTGTTTTAGTGTTAAACAATTAAATAAATTTTTGTTATTTAATTGTTTATCTATATAAATATTTTATAAAAGATGTGCAAAACAGTTTCTTATGTGACTACTTTGAACCATTGCATGCACCAAATGAACTCGATATTTATGAAAATAAAAAAAGGTGCTAGTTTGTTTTGTCACATAATTATGTAAACACTCTTTTTTGACACTTTATCTTTGTCAAAACCAGATCAAATAAACAAATAAAAAAAAAAATTCATTTGATAAACCTTCTTCAATTAAAGCAAATCAATAAAATCTACGAATGCATGATTTTGATACTTCATTTTCTTCATTATCAACTGTTAGATACTTTAAAAAAACATTGTTAGAATATTGTGTTGAGGAAACCGTTTTTTATTTTTTTTACTAATGATTCATTTGCATGTGATACACTGGTTTCCAACATTATCATTTAGCTAAAAAAACGTTGCGTTGATTTATTATTTAAAAAATAAAATATTCGAAAAATTTTTTTGAAGAAAATGAATCACTGTGTTTTTTGGTTTGTTGAATATTGCAGTCTTTCCGTCTACTTTTTTAGTTGCAATTTACAACGAAGACAGACACCGCAAAAACATCGCTGATGAAATTTATGTTTAAAAAAGGCAAACAGAATTTTTTTTATTGGTACTGTCTTTAAACTTCCACCACGAGAGTGTTTTCTGTTGAATATTTTAATGCTTATTTAAATAAATATTTATTATTTTAAAAAAACATTTAAAAACTTAACAAAAATGAGATCAATCAAACATAAAATTTAAAGAAAGCTCTGACATTATTAATTAAAAATTAGAAACAAATTCTCAATCTGTGGAGCTAATAAGGCTAATAAATAGCAGACGATATCCATTTTTGTTGTAAAAAATATCAGAAATGCTCATTAGAAGATGGTGACAGGGGGGGGGGGGGGTGGACAGAATAGCAAATTAATAGGAAACAAAAATACTTTTTGTTTTCTATTAACTTTTTTTTGACTCAACAGAATACGTAAATATCAAAATACATTCATAATAATTACTGATGATATTTTTAATTCAAGAACAATATATTGCATTAATTTCAGAGATTTTTGTTATTGTTATTTTTTCAAAGTATAGTACACCCCTTTTGGTTATTTTAATTCGCGTCCCCCTCCCCAAAGTCTTTTAAAAAACATATAAAAAAAGTTAAAGCAACTGTGCTATGACAAAACTTGTCATAGCGAGAGAGGCAGTGGCGAAAAAGCATCAACGCTTTTTTTGGAAGAAAACAAACAAAAAAACATTTGATGTAAATGCAGTTTTTTGTTTTTGAATATTTTTTTTATTATGTTAAAAAAAATACAGAAAATTAAAATAAATTTATAAAACAATGATGCAAACAATTTCAAAAAATCCATTACTTATTAGATAAAAAAGTAAATATTCTCCTATACAGGGTGTCCCAAAAAATATGGCGGAGGCGCTGCCATTTGAGAACAAGAGGGGGAGTAAACCTAATGATATGTGGGATAGTATGACCCTACCACATGTAGTTTATTACCGTAATCTCACCTCTCGAAAACTTTCGTGTCGGGAGTTATGGCGCCTCCAAGTTAAAAAAGTGCTGTTTTTCGACCATTTCGTAGCTCCCGCATCAGAATTTATCCAGAAGAGATTATAAAAAGTTTTTGACTGGATTTTTTAGGTCGATGAATGAACTCGTCGGTAGGGTATAATTGGAAGCCTGAGGGCTTCTTGTTCGGATACACCACCGATTCTAAAAAACCTCTGCGCAAAAATTTTCATTTTATAGCAACTTTGAGCAGCTGGTGTAGTCCAGGGAGGAGGTTTTAGGTGGTAATATTTGTTTATAATAAACTTCAGACACAATGTAACATTCCTGCAAAGTTTGGGAGAAATCTGAGAATTTCGATTTTTAAGCAGCCATAATTGCTATAGTTAAGTAGCAGGCGATGAAAATCATATCTATGTTAAACGTATTTAATAGAATCAGGAACGCTTAAAATGTATTTCATAGGTGTTTTAAACGCAAAATTTACAACATAAGAGCAAAAAACCGCATTTTTAAATTTTGAGTTTAACGTCATCGTCTGCTACTTAACCAGTGATAGCTATTTTGAGCTATCGAAAAAAATTCGAAATCTCAGATTTTAAAGTTTGTGAGTGGAAGTTGTCACATTGTGTCTGAAGTTTATTATAAACAAATATTACCACCTAAAACCTCCTCCCTGGACTACACCAGCTGCTCAAAGTTGCTATAAAATGAAAATTTTTGCGCAGAGGTTTTTTAGAATCGGTGGTGTATCCGAACAAGAAGCCCTGAGGCTTCCAATTATACCCTACCGACGACTTCATTCATCGACCTAAAAAATCCAGTCAAAAACTTTTTATAATCTCTTCTGGATAAATTCTGATGCGGGAGCTACGAAATGGTCGAAAAACAGCACTTTTTTAACTTGGAGGCGCCATAACTCCCGACACGAAAGTTTTCGAGAGGTGAGATTACGGTAATAAACTACATGTGGTAGGGTCATACTATCCCACATATCATTAGGTTTACTCCCCCTCTTGTTCTCAAATGGCAGCGCCTCCGCCATATTTTTTGGGACACCCTGTAATTTACACGAAAATTTTTATTTAACCAAACAGTTTTTCAACAAAAAAATTAGCAGCTGATATATAAATGTTAAAAAAAACAATGCTATATCATTTAATGTCACCAAATACAAATGACTCATGGAAAGAAAGATGAAACTATTTTTAATTACATTTAATTATTATTGTTTTTGGAAGATCCACCATTACAGTCCTCATATAGTTTTTTTTTATCTGATTTGCAACACAACAATTTACAACTAGTTTTATTTTACAACATGATAAATTTAGAGAAATATTCAAACAACTTGTAAAAAGATGTTACTTTAAAAATAAAAAAAATAGTAGCGCAGAAAAGCAAATTTTTAAAGCGTTATTTTTCGTTGAAAAATCTCTATTTTCATTGCAGCTTTCAATAAAATCAGCGTCCTTGAAAGAAATAGACACATAAAAGAAAGAAACTTTGTGTAAGAGATATTGATTGCGGGGAAAACGATAGTGTTGTCGTAGAGAAAAAAAGCTTCCGAAAAACATTCAGCTGTTTTAAACTAGAGCTGCAAATTCATTCTTTTGAATATTTTGTTCTATTTTCGATTGTTTTAAAATAAAATTATAGTGACAAGTTATATAAAGAAAACAAAACATATTGACATAAAATTCTCTAAATTTTTAAAGGATGCAACCATTAAAAATAACAAAATTTTTTATTTTATTTGTTACATTTAAATTTATATTGGATTAAAAGTAATCGAACATTCAAAGAAAGGATAATAACATTAAGAGTTTTCACTGTCTATATATCAATGCAAAAAGATACCAACAATATTTATATTTGAATATAACATACTTTTGCTTCTCCTCTCCTTTTATTAATGTTATCTCCAGGATGAGCCATTTTTGCTTCTTCTCAAAAAGCTACCGTTAAAACACTCTTTCGACATCAGAGGTTTAATAGCTATATTGAAGAATATCAAATATTATCAAATGTTCAAAAAACTACATGCTACTTCTAAAAAATTGGCTGTTCAAAAAGCAACGTTTGTTATAAAAACAAAAAAAGAAACTTTTGATAAATAAAATGGCAAAAAGACATTTCCTTTTTTTAGCGACTGCTAGAATTTCACTTTTTTGATTCTATTTTTAATTGTTGTAAGCTAAAAATGAGTAAAGCATATTGAAATGAAAAATTGCCATCTAATAACCTTGTTCCTGCATTAATAAAACATCAATGATATTTAAGTTCATATTTGTCTAAAATTAATCTATCATTCGTAAAAAGCAAACATTTAAAAAACGTTTGTAGGACAAGAAAAAAACGTTCAAATTTAATACATCTAAGTTTATAAAGCTGAATTTTACTTGTTTTTTTTATTTAATGTCATCTTTTTGTATAAAAATGCTGGGCTATGTTTCGTCACCAAAAAAGCAAAGATCATCCTCCTTCAGACTTTCTTACTTTTTTAGTTATAGTTGCATTTCAATTTTTTTTCTGTTGAATATTTGATTTTATTGTTTTGTGACTGCATAGAAATCAAAATTATAATAAATCCAATCATAGAAGCAATGAATGAAAAGTAACATCCAACTGGATACCCACGAAATAATCATTAATAAAAGAAAAAAAAGTACTATTTTGCGTATTTCTAACATTTAACTTTAAAACTGCAGATTGGAGGAGTGTAAAAAAAAAAAGTCAAGTTACTTTAATATTTTTTTCTTTGGGCGATCTTTGCTCTAATTTATATTTATGTTAAGAAAATTAATTTAATCAAAGACAAAAAAATTAAACATTCAAAACGAACATTCTAAATGCAGTAAAGAAAAATTTCAGCTTTGAGCAGGCCTGAGAAATTTCCGGCCGGCCGCGGCCGAAAATTCGTTGGCCCGGCCAACGAATTTTCGAAAAAACACATATTAAATTTAAATATGTGTTTTTTCAGTGGTCGACAAAATTTTTGATAAAAATAAACGAAATTGTATACCCAAAAAGGCTAAAAACACATAATTCTATCAAAGAAACGGTGCAAAAGTCGATATTAATCAGACTCAAAAACTGATTTTGGAGCACATTTCTCAGCCTAAATAAACAAAAATCTGAGTCATGTGGATTCTGAATACGATTTTTTTTATTTTTTGACTAAAATCGAATAATATTATGCTATCCTTTTTTTCTGTTTTTACAGTATTTGTTTAGCTAGTTTAGTTCTCTCAGAATCTAGGTTTTAAGATTTTACATTGGAAACAAGCAGGCGATCAAAAATTGCCATTGTTCAGTTCAGTACATCGTGAAAATGCTGTCTTTTAGTCGTGACTTTTTAGATGAATCAATGTACGAAAAATCTTTTTAAAAAGTCAGAGATTGATATGTTCCTTAGTTTTAGAAATTCTAATTGAAATTTGCACATCTATAAGTAACTCAATTAAATTAACAAACTATGCTGTTTGCAGTTATTTCTTTATGGTTTTTTAAAGTTCCTTCTTCCATCGTTAAAGTTTTTTTCGAACTGTCAATCACAATTAAATTAAAATTTGTTGTCTATAATTTTAAGTGTCATAAAAAAGTTCATAAAAACAAGTAACAAAAAAACATCAAATTCATCACTTCACTTTACTTTTAATATATATTGTCATCGTTTAGAGGATTAAAGTTAGCTTCCAAAAAAGTTATATTTGTGATCTTTTGTATCTATAAGGGAAATGAATATTTGACGATATCTTGTATTCTGCAATACTGCTATAAACTTTCTAACAACATAACAGGGTTTTAATTTAAATGAGTGCCTTTTTTTAAAAGATAGAAAAGGACCTGATGACATTAACAAAAAAAAAACAAACAAAACACAGCTTTATAAACTTACATATATTAATTTTAAAAAATTTTTATCGTGTCTTACAACATTTTTTTAAGTGTTTGCTTTTTATGAGTCATAAATTAATTATCGACAAATATGAATTTAAATGTCACCGATGACAAACATTAAATGATAAAAAAAAGTTGTCTAGGTTTTTTTAATAATGGCCAATATTTTTTTCATTTTTCTTGTCTTTAAACAACATATGCATGATAGATTTTATTTTTGTTAAATTTTTTAATGCTTTTAAAATAAATAAATATTTAGCATTAAAATATTCAAAATAACATCACCGCATAGAACGTAAATGAATGAGACAGTGTGAAAAGTTTTGTTATCCTTTTTAAAAAATAAATTTCATCAGCAATGTACTTGCGAATGTCTTCTTTGTAAAATGCAAGAGCGGAATGGTGGGAATGGTCAGCAAAACCAAAAACATATTGATTTATTTTCTTTAAAAAAAAGCACATCTTTCATTTTGCACGAAGCAAAGAAATATGATATAAAAATTATTTGTATTTGCAAGAACTTTTTGCCTATTTTGAATATTTTGTTTTCAATAAAAAATGATGAAAATAATGGTTGGCGACAACGTTTTTTTCAGCTGAATGATAATGATGGAAAGCAATGTTCCACAAGCAAATAAGTCATTAGTAAAATAAATAAAAGAAGTTTTCTTCTTCTCACAATGTTTTTTTTAAAGTATCTAACAGTTGATAAAGAAGAAAATGAGGGATCAAATATCATGCATTCATAAATTATATTGACTTGCTTTTACTAAAAAAGGTTTTTTAAGTTTTTCAAAGACCACCATACGAATTTTTTCTTACATTTGTCTATTTGATCTGGTTTTGAAAAAATGCAAAGCGTCAAAAGATGGTGTTTACATTACTATGTGACGAAAAAATATGATAATCAGCTGCTTTCATAAATATCGAGTTCACTTCTTGTAAGTGAAGTTGTTTCAAAAAATTGTTTTTTAATTTCTTTACTACATTTTCTTTTCACTATTTTGCTACTAAAATATATCTAATTCACTATTACTGAAACAAAAATATTCAAAAAAGAACCTTCCCTATATGATTTTACGCAGAAAAGTGCTTAAAATTGCCGAAAGAGCTTTTTTTCACACAGCTTTTTTTTTTTAATCATTTAATGTTTGTAAGTCATCTGTGACTTACAAACATTAAATATATCTGTTGTTTATCATAAAAATGTTTATAGAAACAAGCAACTTAAAAGCGTCAAATCTTGCACATATCTTTACTTTTATAAATAATGATTTAATTTTATGAATAGAAGAAGAAAGTTATTTCTGTGATTCTCAGGAAGTTATTTCTGTGATTTTTTGTATCTACAAAAAAATACTTTATTCTAAATCGTATCGAATTTTCTAAAAAATTTAAAAAGAAAAAATTCACAAAAAACGCATTTATTCCACTGAAAAAAGTAGAAAAAAGCTTTTACTTTTTTGAGACAGATATATGTTGAAATTTGCTGATTGTTGTTTGCTTCTTTTTTTCAAAACTGCTTTTGATTTTTCTTACGAAAATGAATCATTTTTATTTGTGCATAAAATAAAAGTGTTTTTCATATTTTATTCTTTGAATTTTGTATTAATAAATTTGCAATACAGCAGATTGATGAAATAAACGTCTTTTATGAAAATGCAAAAACAGTACACCTTGTAAAAATTTTTTTCAACGTTAATAAAAAAAATGATGATTTGAGGTGTAATAAACTATCGGTAGCAACTAACTGCAATTTTTTTTATTTGCCGTATAAGTGGCACAAAAATGCTAGATTTTTAGTGAACAAAAAAAATTACAAACGTGAGATAGAAGTATTTAATTCACAATTATCATTAAAAATGATGCCATCTTCATGAATCATTGTTCAGTTCAATGTTTTTTATCGATTTGCAAAAACAGTAACAGCTGGTATGATTGTTTCAAGCATTAATAAAAAAAAGATGTTAAAAAAAGTGATGTTATCAATAGCCATTATTAGTGGTTAGCTATAATGTTCAATGCGCAATAAAAGTACGTAAGATTATTATTGAACAAAAAAAAAACAAAAAATTTGAGAAAAAGTAGTATGTAAGGCCATAGAAAATGATAAGATATTACAATTTCAAACAAACACTATGATATTAAAAAACCTTTCATGGATTTATTAAGCTTCCTAAAACTATTCAACAATATTATTTCTGTTTAAATTGAAACATTTGAAATAAAATATTGGAAAAATAGTAAAAGCATTTTTATTTTACCACAAATTATGCACTCTAAATCTTGTGGATGGAGGCATTAATAAATAAAAAAGCAAGCAAAGACGAGCTTTACCAAAGAACATTATGGTTCTTACCAAAGACGAGCACGCGAATTTTCATTGTTTATAAAATTTGTAACACAAAAAGGAAATGTTTAAAACTAAAATTTTAAATTTTTTTCGTCGTGAGTTTTTAGATGAATCAATGTACGAAAAATCTTTTTAAAAAGTCAGAGATGGATATGTTTCTTAGTAATTTGCACATCTATAAGTAACTCATAGTTTTTTGAATATTTGACGATATCTTGTATTCTGCAATACTGCTATAAACTTTCTAACATCATAACAGGATTTTTTAATTTAAATGAGTGCCTTTTTTTAAAAGACAGAAAAGGACCTGATGACATTAATAAAAAAAACAAACCAAATTAAGCTTTATAAACTTCCATGTTTTTTAACGCTTTTCTTTAGTCCTACAACCATTCTTAAAGTGTTTGCTTTTTATAAATCATAAAATAATTTTTGACAAATATGAATTTAAATGTCACCGATGACAAATAAATGATAAAAAAAGTTGTCTAGGTTTTTTTAATAATGGCCAATATTTTTTTGATTTTTCTTGTCTTTAAACTACATATGCATGATAGATTTTATTTTTGTTAAATTTTTATGTTTTCCGAATGTCTTCTTTGTAAAATGCAATAAAAAGAGCGAAAGGAAAGATTGCAACATTCAGCAAAAAATAGTGATTCATTTCTTCAAAAAAGAACACATCTTACATTTCATTTGAAGCAAAGAAATGTGATAAAACTAGAATTATTCAAATTTTTGTCTGCTTTGAATATGTTGTTTTTTGAACAATGAATCAAACCAAGAAAAATTAATGGAAAAGTGTTTCTTTATGAAAAATTGTTTTATGTTTGCACCTCTACATCAATTAGTTTTTCATGTTAGTATTCTTTTTTTTTAAAAATGAAATGCTGTTGTTGACAACAAGCAATAACAATAATAAGTAGTTGTAGCTCAAGAGATTTTATTTTTTTTATTAATGGTTGAATCAAACTAAATCCAATAATACTACTAACGTAATATGAAGATGATTATGGTAAAAAATTGTGCTCTATTAGATTTGTCACAGTTTTTACTATAAATTATTCAAAAAAAGTGAAATTTTTTTTATAAAGACGAAAAATCGGGTGAAACACTTTTTTTTCTTTTATGAAAAGTTCAAAACACTATGTATAAAAATAATAGGGTTTTAGCATTAATACAAGATTAAAAGAGATAGTGTAAAAATGAAAAGAAAGAAATCGGCGAATTTCAACACTGTTCTTAAAACGTCAAAATTGCATAAAGCTTGAACAGTTTATGAATAAATATGGTTTTTTAAAGAAAAGACTGATAATTACTGATGATTTTTTGATGTACTTTGACTAAACTTTAATGTTACAGTGTGAGAGACAGTTGCAAAAAAGCATTAACATTAATTAACGCTTTTCTATTTTGGAATAAAACAAAAAAATAGACAAAAAAACATTTGACGTAGATACAATTTTTCCCTTTTTGAATATTTTCGTTTACTATGTTAAACGCAATTATTGAAAATTCATTTAATAATAAATTTTAAAAACGATGATGAGAACTATTAAAGAACAAGATTAATCAAAAAAATGATCCATTAATTAAAAACAATTAATAATTTTCCTATTTTTTACACCAAAATTTTTATTTAACCAAACAGCTTTTCTACAAAACAGTTTGCAGCTGGCAAAAATATGTCGTAAAAAACATTGTATCATTAGTCAACAAATATAAATAAATTGACTCATTGAAAGACAGATGAAAAAA
The DNA here is from genome assembly GCA_024447215.1 of Panagrolaimus sp. LJ2400. Lineage (NCBI taxonomy): Eukaryota > Metazoa > Nematoda > Chromadorea > Rhabditida > Panagrolaimidae > Panagrolaimus > Panagrolaimus sp. LJ2400. The sequence continues at coordinate 1,635,464 of JAMRYA010000014.1, read as the reverse complement.
TCAATTTTGCAAAAAAAACGAAAGACATTCAATTTTTTCAGATGCATAATCCATTTTTTTGTTGAATACTTTGATCTATCGCCGACTGTTTTAAAGAGAAATGTTTAGTTTTCTATTTTTGGTATAATTAATTATTTTAGAAAAGTATTACCTAAAAATGCAGAGGAAAAACACGAAAGTTATTTTATGAAAAACTACTTGCGATTTGATTCAACGAAATACAACCAATGTTTTATGGAAGTAAAGTAATCCTTGATATAGTCTTTTGTTTCACATTAAAAAATCGTTCTGTAATATATTAAAACAGTGAAATTTTATCCAAAATTTTTTTAAAATATTCAAATAAACCAGGCAAAATGGAAGCTGGAACACAAAAAATGGGTTAAGCAAATGGTGTTAACAACATGGTGATGTTGGACATTTTTTTCTGTCTGGCGACTAAAGAATTTTTTTTGTTTACGAAAATATGCTGTCTGTTGTTATTTCAAAGGAAGCAATCTTTGGAAATAGTGTAAAAAGAAGCAGAAAGAAAATTTGCAAAGAAATTTTTTTTAGCATCTAACATTTTTCATAGACATTCACTGCTCTAAAAGGTTTTATTGATTAACTTTAATTTGAATATTTAAATAATGAATTATTTTTTAAGTGAAAATTGTTAAATGAAATTTGCAGGACATTGTTAGCAATAGAGGACTTACTACATATTGGAAAAGAATGTCAACATACATTCATTAATAATGAAATGTTTCATTTTTGCGGTGTTTTTTAAATACTCATATCATTTTTAGGGCATTTATAAGATTACAGCATATCTATAAAAATGATACAGAAACAGCTGTTAGTTTACATTTCATACATTTTTTTGTCATTGTCATTTTTTCTTGCTGTTAGATGTTTTTGGAAGAAAGATCAAAAGCAGTTTTGAAGAAAAAGAACGAAACAACAATCAACATAAATCTGTCTCAAAAAATAAAAATTTTCTCTCTAATTTTTTCATTTGACTAAGAACATTTTCTTTGAATTCTTTCTTTTTTAATTTTTCATAAAATTCGAGGATAAAGGGTTCCATTGTAGACACAAAAAATTACAGAAACAGCTTTTTTCAAAGCCAATCCACTAAATGAAATCAATATTTAAAATGATGAAGATATGTGCTAAATTTGACGTTTATTGTCACTTGTTTCTACATACTTTCTTATTATGACACTTAAAATTTTTAACAACAGAATTTATTGTAGACATTTCTTTAAAAAAAAAATGCAGCAAAGAAAAACAAATTTTCAAAGCATTATTTTCAAAAAAAATTTCGTTAATAAGTTTCTATTTTTCAACGAAATTTTTTGAAGTACAATCTTAAATAAATTATGTATTTTTATTGAAATCATAAATGCTTAAGTGTAGCTGTATTTTTAAATTTTAACAATCCTTTTTTATTAATGTGCGGAGAACATTTATGGAAACAAAAGCTAACCATCGTAGACACTTATTCTTTTATTATCTTTGTTATGAATATTATAAATATCAATATAATTTTAATCCTCTTTTTTAAATATTCAAACCACACAAAATGAAACCTGGAACATAAAAAGAATCTTTTAAGCAACTGCAAACAGCAGCATCAAAATGACGATTCACATCTTTTTTTATTGACCAAAGTCTAACGTTTCTTGTTTACGAAATTCCGTTGTCTGTCTCTATTTTAAAGATTGCGATCTTTCAAAATTGCACAAAAAGAAACAAAAAAAATTTCGCGAAGCAGCTCAAATTTTTTCACAGACAGTTAATTTTTCTGCTGAATAATCATATTTGTCACAGACACTCAAAACATTCTCTGATTTATAAGCTTTTTAGTATTAACTTAATAAGGAATAAATTTTTTAAGCGAAAATTCTTAAATGAAATTTCAAGGCCATTGATAACAATTTTGCTTTTGCTGATACTACAATCGAAAAAGAAATAATTAATAAAAATGAAATGTTTCATTTGTGTCTGGAGTTTTATAAACTATGAAAATTCATGCGTTTTTCTTTAGTTATAATCATAATGTATTTTGGTAAAGTTTGTCGTTGCTTATTTTTTAAATTATTAATGTCTTCATCCATGAATAGAAAAGTGCATAATTTCTGCTAAAATAAAAAAATATTAGATAAATAATGCTGTCACAACATGACGACTCCATTGCATAACATAGAAAATATCATCGAATATTCAAAAAATATAAAAGTCTGAAAAGCTTTATATAAAAATGAAAGAAAAATCGCATTTTGTCACTTTTTCTTTTTTTGATTATATTCGAAACATTTTTTGTATGCAAAGAATAAACGAATAAAAATGATTCAAAAAGCAAAAAAAAAACTAAAGAAATTTTGCAATAGTGTAAAGAAAAACGATCGGCAAAATTTGAAGCTTTTTGTCCTCTTTAAAAAAGATTATTTACTTTTTTTCATTCAGCCGATGATACTTTTTGAATGTTTTTTTTATTTATAAATTTACGGAAAAATAAAGGCAAAAAAAAGAGAGTAATATTCTAGAAGATCATTCACAGATCAACCAATTCATTTCACTGGTGCAGTATTTATAAAAAAGGCACAAAAGCAATTATGATTTACATTTTATATAAGGTTGTTCATAAAGTTCGCACCGCGGGTATGGTGACCTTGAAAATGAAGACAACAAAAAAAGGATAACAAACTAGTAAAAACAAAAACTAAAATACTATTTCAGTATTTTGTTTCTTGAACTGTTAAATCAATAAAATACGACAACGTAAGCATCAAGATACATTCTTAATAATTACAAATGATGTTGTTGATGCAAGAACAATATATGATATGGATCAGTGTTCTGCTTCGCCCCGTTTTTACCCCGCCCCGGGGCGCCTCGGGGCGGGGCGAAGTGCGGGGCGAGTTTTGAAAAAATCGGGGCGAAATGAAAGATTTTTTGATGTCGCCCCGATTTTTCCTTATAAAAATCGACAAAAGCGATTATTGATCGAAAAAACCGGTACGCGGGGCGGGGGCGAGAGGTCAAAAACACAAAAGCAGAACACTGATATGGATTGAAGAATTTTTTGCTGTTCTATTATTAAAAGTACATGCTTTTTGGTTATTTAAACCCTCCCTCAACAAGTATATATAAGAATATTCAAAAATGTAGCGGCAAATACATGTTAAAGGCGAGAGAGGCAGTGACAAAAAAATCAACACTTTTTTATTTTAGAATAAATCAAGAAAACAAATGAAAAAGCATTCGATGTAAATGCGGTTTTTCTCTTCTTTTGAATATTTTCTTTTATAATGTTAAAACAAATCATTAAAAATTGATTAAAAAGACTATTAAAGAACAAGATTAATCAAAGAGATGATCCATTAATTAAAAAAACATTAAAAATTTTCCACAAAAATTTTTAATTTGACTAAAATTTAAATGTTTTTCATCATAAAAGTTTGCAGCTGACACAAAAATTTAATAATTTTTTATTAAATTTTTTCCGACGAATTTTCGGCCGCTTTTCTCAGGCCTGCTGAAGCTGCAATTTTGCTGCTTTGAATATTTTTTTCCATTTTTAAATGTTTTAAAATAAAATTATAGTAAAAAGATTTGACAAAGAACAAAAAACATATTGACATAAAATTTCTTCTTAATTACAATGCAGCCATTAAAAATAATAAAATACATTTTTATAAGTAATTTGATACATTAAAATTTCTATTTGTCAAAAATTAATTAAACACTCACAGAAAAGAGGACACGAGTAATTTTTACTGTTTGTCTCTTTTCTGTGATTTTTTTTTTTTAACATTTTGCGAAAAGATGAAAATGTTAAAAATGGATGCCAGCATTAATCATATTTGGATAAATCATGCTCTTGCTACTCCTCTTTTTTATTAATGTTATTTTCATGAAGAGCAGCTTCTTTCTTCTTAAAATATATTGGCCTAGAACACTCTTTTCACATCAGAATTTTAATGGTTAAAATGTTGAATATTGAATAGTATCAAATATCCAAAAAACTCTGAGCTGCTCATTAATGTTTGAACTTTTTTTAAGAAGATAACAAATGTGGATTTCTTTTAATATTAATTCTTGTACATCATCTTAAAACAAGCGACCAAAAATGAGACAACCAAAAAAAATCGGCAGCTTTCATCACATCTTTGTCACGAAGCTCACTTCTTTTTTTTACTGAATATAAAATGTTCTTTTTGGATATTTTATTTTTTTCGGTTTTAACGAAATTTATTTTTTTTATTGTTATAAACCAAAAATTGTGGAAAGAAAATTTAACAGTAAACAATGAATATGGAAAAATAATACTCTGCATTCAAAAGTTCATCCAAACAATATAAAATATTAATAATCATCTGTTTAAATAAGTAATTACAGTAAAATTTATTTTTGTTTATATAAATCAACAATTCACAGAAAGTAATCAAAACAGACACATTAATATTCAGTAACTGTATAATTTTGTGACAAAATGCACTTGCATAACACCTACTTTTGCTTTAAAAAAGTGACAAAATAAGCAAAGACACTTGGTGTACAAGGCTGTTAGCTATATGATGAGAATCAAAACAACGAAAAATTTACGGGCCTCAACTCTGGCGTAAGTTAAAAACGATTACGGTAAGCCGCCGATGAATCAGTTTCTTGATATTTTTCTCACTTATGCATTTGCTGTGTGATTTCGTATGAGCGAGACCCTCATATGTGAGCCAAACATGAGCGATACAAATAACGTATAAAATAGTTGGGCAATCCCTCGTAATCACTTTGTACTTATGGCATCTTCAGTGATTAAGCTAACAGCTCAATACTTAGTTTATTAAATTATAGTTAGCTAATTTTTTGGTTGGGACTTAGCTAACTGGTTTATACACTGTTAGTTAATTCTTCTATGAGTAAGCTAACAGCTCAATACTTTTCAATCTTTAGTTTATTACTTTGTAGTTAGCTAATTTGTTAGTTGGGACTTAACTAACAGGTAATTTCATAGTTAGTTAATTCTTCAGTGAGTAAGCTAACAGTTCAATAATTAGTTTATTTCGTCAAAGTTAGCTAGTTTGTAAAAAGGATCTTACACGTTTATGATTGCATACACGAATAAAATAATTCAGTTAAGTTTCTAAATGATGATAGAAAAAAACATTACCTAATGTTTTTTTATGATTTTGTAACTTTGAAGGCAAATTTAAATAATAAAATCACTTACTAGTTAGCTAATAAAGCAATTCGTGATGAATATGATAATCAGCAAAATGATGAAACGAAACTTTGTATTCTTAAAATTCTTCTTCAAAGATTTAAAGCTCTTGAAGATCGTTCAAAGTTAACTTTTGGTAATGATTCTGCTGCTACAACGTATGTTTTGCTTTATTATTTTATAATATGTTATTAAGTGGTATTCTTCTAGGCCACTGTTGGCTCCTGTTGAAATTCCTGATGATCTAATGGATGGTGTTGAAGATGATAAATATATAAACGTTCTCTTGGGTAAGTATACCGTAGTATATAAATATTTGTATTTTACTCTCATCTTTTTCTAGTGTTCCTAAAGATGCATCTTCTAAATCAGTTTCATCATCTTCTTCTGATGAGACAAACGAAAAGCTTAATGCTCCGGCCGATGATGTTATCAAAAGAGCCCAAAAAGAATATGGTTTAACCGAATCAAAGTTTTCAACTTTAAAAAAACAGCAATCTTGTCGACCAGTCTCATTTTGTATCCTCCTCTTATTGATTCAGCTAACACCGGTTTTGGCAAAATGTGTTTTTTTAACAATTTAAAAAAAGCCGTTCTTTGGCATTTTTTTCGTCAATGGAAAAAATGGATTTGTTTATTTTATTTTAAAAACTCAGTTTTACGGTTAAGCTTACCACCATCACGTTCACATTTGCTTAAGCTAACTCATCAAGTCAATTCTTTTTATTTACCATTTTACTTTTTGTTTCGCGCAAATTTATTTTTTTTGTTATGGTGCATTTATTAGTGTATCAGTTTTTCTATTTTTTATTAAACATTTATTTTTCAGCAAAATGAAACCCTTCTCAAGGACTTTTCGCAGAAGCAAAATGAATAAAGATGGAAATGGAGATGATTTAAATCATCAACGCCAATCACAACCACAACAAAACGGCGGATCTTCTCGTGGTAATACTCAGCACGATGTTGATAGAGAAAGAAACAATAGCTCTGAAAATAATCCACCACAACCTCGACATTCTGATACAAATGTTGGTGCCAAATGTAAAAAAAATCAACCTCAACCACGTCGACATGAAAATAATCAAAAATCTGTTGAACATGTTGCTTCATCATCGCATGGTCAAAATGATGACGATGATAATGGTATACAAACTCCTCCTGGTAATTATAAAACTGCTAAAAATCGCAGACGTCGTCGTAATCGAAAGCAAAAGAATCACACCGGCGGAGATGATGGTCAACGTCAAATCTCTCCTTCTGATAAGATTAACGATGGATTTCAAGCTGAAAATACTCGAAGAAGTGGAAAAATTCTTGCTGCTGTGGAAAGCCATGTTCCGACTCCTGAATTAATTTCTCAAAGTCAACAACCTCTTGCACCTGCTACAGGGGATACTGCAGAACAAAATAATGTTTCTTCAAATCGTGGTGATCGAACTTCTCCATCGCAGAAACAAGTACTTGAAGGTGCTCCATCCGGCGGATCAACTTCTTCATCAAAAGCTCCAAAGGAGTTTTATCCTCAAACACGTTCAATTGAAGAATTAATGGAAGAAAAGATGAGTACTGTAGCACCTGAAGATGATGAAATTCTTCTTCATGCTGGTCAATATAATACATCTCATAATATTCCGTAAGCTGTAAAAACGTTTTAATTTTTTTGTTTATTTCAAACATTTTAGAAGTTGGGAAGATGCAAAACTTGAGCCAAAGCTTTTGGAAAATATTAAAAAGTGCAAGTATATTGCACCGCGTGGTATTCAAAAAGCTATGATTCCTGCAATCCTGCAATGTCATGATGTTATTTGTGAATGTGAAACTGGAAGTGGTAAAACTGATGTAAGTTTATATTCTTTCTTTTTCCCTTAAGATCTTGCCTTTGTTTGATTAAAACTAACATTTTTTGTGGATATTATTGATCCAAAAGAGTTTGTTGTGTCAATACAACTGCATTGTTTTCTTTTTTAAAATCCCGTAGTGTTACTTCGCCTACATCTCCTGTTATAGCACCCCAGACAGACGTTTATTATAAAAGCAAAAAAGAAACTGTCGATAAATGAAACGGCAAAAGACATTCCCTTTTTATTCAACGGATGGTAGAATTTTGCTTTTTGATTATTTGATTCTGTTTTTAGCTGATGTAAGCAAAAAAGAAATAATGAGTGAAGCATATTGAAATAAAAAAAAATGTCAGCTGATATCGTCTCTTTGCATTAATAATATAAATATTCGGTTTATTCATCTGTGACATTTAAATTTATGTTTGTCTAAAATGAATCAGTCATTCACAAAAAGTAATAGAAGCAAACATATGAAGAATCAAAGTTCGTCTCATTTTTTTTAACGAGATACAAGAGTTAACACCAGAAATAATAAAAATTGGATAATGCTTCTTCTCTTTTTTTATTAATGTTATCTTGTGGAATAGCAAATCTACTTTCTTCGAAAAAAATACTGCCCTGAAGCCTCATTTGACTTCACAAAGTTTTTTGTGCAACGATTCATCATTTTTAAACAAGCAACCAATAACTGAGAGAAATTTAAAAAAAAGGAAGAAAAAAATATTCAGATATCAACATATTTCTTTCGCAGAGCTCAATTTATTTTTTTGCAGACTATAAGATGTTCCTTTTCAATATTTAATTTTTTTGTTTTCTATGAAAGTATTTCTCTGAAAATATTTTAAACAGTTGCAAAAGGAAATTTCAACTAAAAAACACCCATAGTAATAAATTGGAAGAATACTTGGCACCAACAGAATTCATTATTTATAAAAACAAAGACATTTTTTATCATCATGTTTTTTATGCATTAGTTTTAAAAACACTGAAAAAATAATATTTAACTGAAAGTAGAAAGCATGACGTTATGATTTCCAACATACAATGAGTTGTAAAAACTTAATTCCATTTTTGGCTTTTTCAGGCATTCTTTTAATTAAACGATTTCTAGACACCCAAAAATCATGAAACCTTCAGGAATAATACATATGGATCTAGGGAAGAGGTATATAGCACTTTTGGACCCCTATGTACACTCTTGCCCTCAGGGCAACCCCTACAGTACCCCCAACCCCCAAAAAAGAACAAAGTAATTGGAAATCTTGTTTTTAAAAATTGTAAACATCATTGAATAAATCTATAAACACACATACATAGCAAATCAGCTATGGGGAATCTGTTTTTCTCATTTTCAGAATTCTGGCGCCTTTAGAATCCCCGGATTCAGAAGGCCAAAAAATGTTTTCTTTGTTTTGTTTGATTTAAACATGTACTATAGGGTAATCGACTATGTTCAGAGTTCAATATTTGACAGTGTTTTTTTTTGTTATAATGCTTTGTTCATCACTTTGTCATTTCAGTTTTAGCCTAAAATTATTGTAACTGGAACAAAATATTCAAAAAATCAGACTACAGCTGCAACTAAAATATGAGAATATTTTTCGAATGCTTTTTTAATCACAAAATCAGTGTTTTCCCGCAATCACAATCTCTTACTCAAAGTTTTGTGTCTGTTTTCTTTTTCAGCGACGTTGATTTCATTGGAAGCGGCAATGAAAATAAAGATTTTTCAACGATATTTTTTTTGCTAAACAACGCTTTTTAAAATGCATTTTTCCTGCTTTTTATGCTACTATTTTTTCATTTTTAAAGAAACATGTTTTAACAAGTTGTTTGAATATTTTCCTATATTTGTCTTGTTATAAAATTACAAAAGATGTGAACTGTTGTATTGCAAACCTTATAAAATTTGTATGTGGACCATGCTGATAATGCATTTATAAACAATTTAAATTAAAATACATTCATAATAATTAATGGTGATATTGTAGATTCATATCAATATATAACATTAATCTCAAAGGTTAGTTAACCTCACCTCCAACTAGTATTTTAGAGAATATTCAAAAATGTAACAGAAAATATACTTGGACAAAACTTTAATGTAATAGCGAGAGAGGCAGTTGCAAAAAAGAATCACCGCTTTTTTATTTTGGAAGAAAACAAACGAAAAAAACATTCGATGCAGACGCAGTTTTTCTCTTTTGAATATTTCTTTTTATAATGTTAAAATATAATACATAAAATTGATTTTTAAAACAATAATGAGAACTATAAAAAAGCAATGGTCATCATAGAGCCAATAATTAAAAAAAAGAAGTAATTATTCGCTCATATTTTACACTAAAATTTTTATTTGTCTAAAATTTATCAGTTTTTCAGCATAAAAGTTTGCCGACACAAAAATTTTACTTATAACTCAATTGTTATCTTCATGTGCTTTGATAGCTGAAAAACACCATGGAATTATTGAATCTAAAAAAGTGGTGATGTTTTTTTCGTCGTGGAAATTCTCATCGGTGATCTATTTATTATTCAGGTGGAATAATAAGTAATGAACTTGTCCTCGTTTAAGTTGTTTTGTCATTGCTTTTTTTCAATGTATTGTTCTAAAGAAAGACTTTCTTATATACGTACAATAGAGCGGTAAAGAGAGGCGCCAGAGTGTGTAAGAGCTGATAACACTGATTCTTTGTAGTAAAAATGGTATATAGTTCGTGTAAACGAGTGATTAGCTGATAACACCAAAAAGACATTGATTCAAATAAATACATTTTTTTGCAATTCATTTTTTTTTGTTTTCTTTTATTCTAACGATCTTTGTCAGGTGCTTGAATTTTATTCATTTATTTTTATAAAAATATGTATACTCCTGTTAAAACAAGTGATGCTGAAGAAAATAAAACTTATTCTCCTGTAAAAATCAATGATATAGAAGAAAATCCAAAATATCGAACTATTTTTGGAAGTCATGTTAAATCAGCAACAAAATTTATTTGTTGGTTTAATATTATTGGATTATGTCTTTTGTTAATTGGCTCTTTTCCAGTGGGTCTAATTTTTACAATTCCATTGATGTTTGTTTATCATGCTCCAATCACTGGAATTAAGGAACTGCGTCCAGAAAAATTTATACCTGTTTTGATATTATCGGTAAGTTTTTACAAAATATACAGGGTGATAAAAAAATGGTTTTTTGTTTTTAAACGAAGGCAAAGGGTTGTGAAGACCTTAGGTATGGGAGGATATATACCCTGGGACAGGGCCTAAAAAACCTCTACAGTAAGATTTTTGTTGGTAGGGTTAGATAGTTCTTAGGTTAAAACACATATGAAATTACTTTTTTAAGCGTTTCTGACTTTACTAAATGTGATTAAAATAGATATGATTTTCATCGTTTGCTGCTAACATATAGCAATCATGACTGCTTAAAAATCGATTTTTTCAGATTTGGCCCAAAGTTTGCAGGAATGTCACAATATGTCTGAAGTTTATTGGGAACAAATATTATCCCCTAAACCGCCCTCTCCGGACTACACCAGCTGCTCAAAACAACTATAAAACAAAAAATTTTAAGAAATGCATTTTTGAAATTGCTGTGTGACACAAAAAACTGGGGAACCGAAATCGGGTGCGTGCGTTAGTAGGACCTATGGACTGTTTATCCCTACCCCCTCTTGTTCTCACGGGAACTTTGTTCTAAGAAAAGGTCGATAAATAGCGCTTTTTTAATTTGGCGGGTTTTTTATGGATCTTGCGACAATTTTGGAATTTACCGCTTTTCTGCTTAACATCAATTTTTGGGATTTGTTTGAATAAATATTATTATTTTTACAGGGTGTCAATCTTGTTGTTGCAGTTATTTTGCCATTTGTTGTTGTAATTATTCTATCTGTTGAAGGAGGTTATACTTTTGAACTAATATCTCATGAACAACTCTATCTCTATTACTTTGTAATATTTTTTATTCTTCTTTTACAATCGCTTTGGATTAGTTGGTGCTTCATTGTTATTCTTCGCTGTTATGAATATGTCAAAGATATGAAAATGGCTGATGTGAATGAAACAGTTAAAACTTTTATATATTAGTGTTAAATTTGTGGTGAAAGCTTTGGAATACTTTTTTTCACATCTTAAAAAAATAAATAAGAAATCATTGCAAAATGAGCTGTTAGAATCATAGCGACGAAAGCTTCTTGTTTAAATATGTCTGCCAATGTTTAATGTTTGCGATGTTTCGAAACCGCAGTAGAACTAACAAAAAGAAAATAAAAAAAAATCATTTTTAGCAGTTCATACTTTTTTTTGTTGACATTTAAAATATTTTTTGCCCATAAAACTGCTTTTTTTTTAATATTTTAATTACAAGTTGATTTTTAGCCATCAATAGTTATCGAATTTCCGAAGAAACATTTAGTTTTATATGATTCAGCTTACCGTATACATAAAAAATTTCCACATTAATAAAAAATATTGAAGTAAAATTTTCTGACAAAACTTTGTGAAATTTGTATTTCTCCTGTTTTTTATTGCTGCTGAAAAGAAAGATATATAATGCATAATTAACACCTTTTTTAAAAAAATTCACAGAAACATGTTTTAATGGTGTTAATATTAATGACTTATTTAGTCAAAGAATTTAAAAATATTTATGTATGCGTATGTTTTTTTAATCATTCACATTTCTATCGATAGTTAGCTAAAAAAGCAGGCAATATAAAAAAGTTGTATTGAGGAAACCTTAATTTACTTTTCATTACTGTTTATTTTGCGACATTCTTCAGTTTAACGAATGAATATTACAAAAAGTTATATAATGCGATAGCAACTCAAAAAACGTTTGTTATTTATTTGTTAATTAAAGCCAAATATTCAAACGAGAAAGTGACGTCTTTCTTCTTTGAAGCGATGAAAAGTTTTTGCTCTTTTTTATTTAACTAGCGAAATCCACATTTGCAACACATCGCTGTTGAAATTTGCTTTTTTTAAATGTCTAGCCGGCAAACAACAATTTCGACATCGTTATTTTTCCCTTTTCTATCCATTCTAAAAAAATGTCTGTTTCTTTTTTGAATATTTTATTTCTTTGTTTTTAATTTCATTGGTCGAAAGCATTGATATTTCTAACAAATGCAACATAAATGTTTCACGATAGCTAAAAAAACTGGTTAATAACAAAAACTACTTAACCCTGGAACATTATTAAAAATAAATAAGAATAAAGTTCATCATGGCTATTTTAAGCATAAAAATTTCGTATAATCTTGACTATCCTACATGCAAAGATCGAAAAATCAAATCTCAAGCCTCAAAAATGACCAAAAAATCCTTTTATTCTTCATAAATATTTTCACGACAACAAGATTATTGCGAAATTTTTTTTGATATCCATTTCTTTTCACTTTTTTTATTTAACACTTTTTTTCTATCTAAAAAGTCAAAAATAGATGAAAAAAATTTTTTTTCGCTTTTTTCTGTGAAAAAAGATAAACTATTATTGCTAAAAGTTGTCTTCTCACTATTTTGGAATCAAACATTTTTTTGCTGTAAATTTGAGTATAGACATTTGTGTCGATATCGATGACATTATTTCATGCGCTGCAAAAAAAACAGCGAAACTAACTCGTTTTATGCTTCAATTACCATTAAGTATTTAAGTTTATTGATGTAATAATTATTCATACAGCTGTTATAAATGAAAATATGAGATACGGGAATGGATGCTATTTGACACATAATTGTAAATGCCGAATAGGGGGGATTACAATGACGTTTAGACTGTTGTTCGTAACTGATATTATTATTACTGATTAATAATGTTTAAATGTGAAGTTGATTGATCATTACAATTTTCAAGCTTTACTTCCATGAGCATAGAATGCAAATGAACCCGAAAGCTTCTTTTAATTTTTAAAAATTACTATATTTTAATAAATAAAGATCAAATATTGAAAAAAAAATTATTGTTTAAAAGGGCATATTGATGATTTCTGGTTTTCTTGCAAAACTGTATATTTATTTTCTTTAAGAGAACTGCAATCTGCACTGAGAAAAAGCGGTGACGAAGAAAACCTCACCGGTTATGCATCAGTGATGAATTCATCACAGATAGTGACGCTTCAGTGACGATATCATCACCGGTGAGGGTTTTTTCGTCACTGTGAGTTATGCTTAAGTGACGAATGCATCACGGCTTTTTCTCAGTGTGTCACTATTGCGAAATTCCGATATTATTTAGACATTAAAGAAGTAGTAGATAATACTATTTTCAAAACCTCTCTCACTGCTTTTAACACTTGGAGTAATGACTGGCAGCTTCCAATTAACGAAAAAAAGTCAGCAATTATGCACATCGGCACAAAAAATCTTCATCATCATTATTATTTAAATGAAACTTTACTACCTGTTGTGTCTGAGTTCAAAGATCTAGGAGTATCATATGACTCTTCTTTATCTTTTGACTGTCACATAGCTATAATTGTTAAAAAAGCTGCTAACACAGCTAATTTAATTTTTCGTGTTCTCAAAAGCAAAGACCCAGCTTAATATTTTGTTTCTCACAAAACAGCTTTTGTTTGAATATTTTAAATATAAATGAATTTTTAGCGAAAATTAGTAATACAAATTTTCAATACATAACTCCAACAAAGTGTAATTCAGCAATCCAAGGCAGCAAAAATGTGTCCATTAATAAAAAAATTGAAATAAAAAAATCTCACAAAATTTTAATTTTAAAAGAAAAAGAATTTTTTTCACATTATTTGTTGCTACTGTTTTTACTTAAAAAAACATAAAAATTTCGTTCTATGGAAACACATCTTAATGGTATTTATGACGGAAACCGTATTAGTTAAGTCAATTAGTAAGGTTGGAGTATTTTTTAAATAATTACATTTTTGTCGATAATTAGCTAAAAAAGTGAGCAATTTATAAATGTTTTGCTGAGAGGAACTTTTTTTACTTATCATTAATGTACCATTTTGGAATACATTAAACAAAAACTTATATTTTGCTACAGCAATAATTCAAAATAAAAAAGTTTACTTTTTATTCATTTATTTAAACAAAATATTCAAACCATTCGAATATGTCTTTTTTTAAAGATTGTTTATGCTGTCAAATGCTGAAGAAAATGTGTTCCAGAGCATGACAAAAGCGAATGAAAAATGAAAGCGGTTTCGCTCTTTTTTATTTAACTACTAAAATAGGCATCTCCTGAAAATCGCTATCACAATGTCGACTTTATCATTTTTCTTTTTTCTTCCTATTCTGCTAATGTTTGTTTCCTTTTTTTAAATATTTTATTTTTTTGTTTTCAATGTCATTGTTCAAAAGCATTGATTTATCAAATGCAAAAAGCTATAAAAGCTGTTTAAATACAAAAACTGCTTAACCCTGGAACATTATTAAAAATAAATTAAGAAAATTGTTATCATGAATTTTTTCAGCTTACGTGTCTTGAACCACAAAGCCATCAGTCAATACGTAAGACAATATATGAATCATGATAGCATCATTAAAGTCATACGACAATATGTATTAGACATAAAAAGATTATTTTCCTTAACATTTCAGATTATGTACTCGAAATGATGAATACCACATATAGCTGTGCACATCAAAGGACTGGAAAGTTCGGCTAACTTCTTCCTAGCACTTCTTGAGATTTTCCTAGAGAGCTCAAAAAATGAATGTAAATGTTTTTATTTTTTTCTTAACATAAAAACAACGGTCGTAAAAATTTGCTGATGAAATATGTTTTTAAAAAGTCAGACAAACGACACTCTCCATTTTAGCACCATTTTGTTTTTCAAATGTTTATGTTAGCCCCTTTTTTTGAATATTTTTTTGTTTAAATTTTATTGTCTTATGTAATTTTTATTATCAAGACAAAAAATTATCAGACATCGTATAGCCTTTAAAATAAAGATAAAGTTGATAAAACTATTAAAAAATATAATAGATTTCATCTCATACAATATAAAGCAGGCTGTCGTAAAATGTAAGCATCTGTTTTTTATTAAAAATAAAAAAAGAGCATTCGACAATTAAAAATTTGTTTTTTTTTAATTTGCAGTTAGAATATTTCATATTCTTTTGTGTTAAACAATTTTTCTAGAAAATAAAAAACTATCAAAAAATTTGAAAATGGGAAAAAACATTCAACAACGGCAATTGCTGGTTTTTTTTTGTCTAACGGATTAATGGTCTTTTTTAATTATGTTGCTTATTTGTTTTTAACAATAAAATTTGCAGCTGACACATAAATGTCATAAAAAACGGTGCCACATCATTAGTCAACAAACATAAAAAAATTGAAAGGAAGATGAAAAAAATCAATTTTGTTAAATTTTAATTACATTTAATTTTTATTGCTTAAAAATGACATAGCAGCATGGTACAGACACACTGTTTTGTCCAGTTTGCACAACAGTTCACAACTTTTGTGATTTTGCAACAAAACAAATTTAGACAAATATTCAAACTTGTAAAAAGTTGTGTCTTTAAAAAAATTGTAGCGAGGGAAGCAACTATTTAACGCGTTATTTAGACAAAAAATTTCGTTCTTTATTGCTACTTTCAATAAATTCAGCGCCGCTGAAAAAACAGAAGTTTATTTGCTTTTGAGCAAAAAAACTTTTTGTAAAGAAATTTCGAAATACTGGTTTTGTCATAAAAGAAAAGGCATTCGATAAACACTTCGTTATTTTAAGCTGTGGCTGCAAGATCGCATCTTTGAATATTTTGTTCCATTTAAAAAAAAAACACAAAAGATATTGATATAAAATTCCTCCTAAATTTTCAAGCTGGACGAACTCCACCTTCATCCATTAAAAATAAAATTACTTTTTAAGTAATTACTTACATTAAAATCTATATTTGTCAAAAATTAATCAAACATTCACTGAAAAGAGAAACTCATGAAGAGTTATCACTGTTTGTGTCACTGGGAAGGGGCAAAAATAAAAGACAGGGTGGTCTTTTATTTTTGCCCCTCGTATTTTGGAAAGATGCTCCCCTCAGTAGTGACCCTTCCCACCAAATATGAGCTTCAAAAGTTAAAGAGAGCGATTTCTCGTCCAAAATACGAGGGGCAAAAATAAAAGACCACCCTGTATATTGATACCAGGAATATTCATATTTGGGATAAAGCATGTTTTTGTTTATCCTCTTTTTTTATTAATGTTATCTTCATGAAGAATCAATGCGTTCTTCTTAAAAAATACTGGCCCAAAACACTCTTTTTTAGATCAGAATTTTAATGGTTAAACTGCTGAATATCGAATATTCTCAAATATTCAAAAGCTGCTCATTAATGTTTTTGCTAGAAGAAAAAAAATGTTGATTTATTTTAATAATCATTCTTTGTGCAATGATTCATCATCTTAAAACAAGGGAACAAAAACTGAGACAAAACTATATAAAAAAGAAAGGAGAAAAATAATCGGCAGATTTTAACACATTTTTGTCACGAAGCTCATTTATTTTCATTACTAAATATAAAATGTTCTTTTTGGATATTTTATTTTTTTCAATTTTTACAAAATTAATTGGTTTTTAGTTGTTATAAACCAAAAGTTGTATAAAAAAATCTAACAATAAACAATAAATTTTGATAAATAAAACTTTGCATTCAAGATTTCATCCAAACAATATAAAAAAAATCATCTTCTTAAAAAAGTATAATTTTTTAATTGATAATTTTTTTAATGTCAAAAAATACTGTTGAACTATTGCAAAGCTTTGTATCAATAACTTTTGTTATCAAAATTCTCTTCATTGTAACACACTGCAAATGAACCATAAGCTTCTTTAAAATATTCAAAAGAGCAGATCTTAAGAAAACTATTTTTAAACTAAAAATAACGATTGCTGAAAGCAGCATTTTGATGATTCATTAGTCAGTCATCATTTCAAAATTTGCGATCTTTCCTTCTTTCTAACGATCAAAGAGCCAGCAAACAAAAAAAAAGAAAGCTCACAGAATTTTCTTCTTTGTTATTTCTTGATTTTTAGCAAAGAACTGCTCAAAAATATTAGTTTAACATTGTCTTCTTTGAATATTTCATTAGTTCTTAAAAAAATTTAAAAGAATTATCAAATAAACTATGGAAAATATTTTATTTACTAAATATAGTTTGTGCAAAGACCAGACAACAGCTATATTCATCAATAAATAAAAAATACAAAACAAAAAGCAGGCGCAAAAGAAACAAGCCAAAGGGCAGAAAAAAGTCAATTAGCAAAGCACCAACCATTGAGACCATTTTGTTTGGACCTTCATTTTTTTCTAATGCAAAGCCATTCATTTTTACTTACTTTTTGAGTCTTTGATAAATTTTTGAGTGCTGTAAATGTTTGAGAAAGACCACTTTGCTTAGATTAATTGATGATATTTTGTTTAACAAATTCAGAATCAAACGATTTTTTTAATGCTAAAAATCCAGATTTCTCGGAAGCATTATAAAAAATAAATGTAATACTTGGGAAATGTTTGTTGCATCTATATATCAATTTGTAAAAATCTCTTTATTGTTTTTCAAAGATGTTAAAAGAAATTTGGGTAATGTGACATTTTCCATATAATGCCAACTTTTTTACCTTATTTAGCAACCAGCATTTAGTTAGATCCTGTTTTTTGTTTTTTTTAATTAATGGTTTGATTCAGAATAAACAGTTGAAAATAAATTTTAACACATTTATGTCAATTAAATTCAAATGCTGGTTAATTACTTTTATTGAAAGTATGTTTCCAAGTAAAATATTCAAAAATAAAAAATATGTCTCTTTAAAAATATATGTCTAGAAAACCCTTTTTTCTTCGAACAACGATTTTTGCTTTTCTTTTACGACAGTAGCAGTCTGCTGTCATTTCGAAATTGCGATCTTTCATAAACATTAAAGTAACAAAAGAAAACAAAGGAAATTCGCAGAATGTTTTTTATTCTTTTGCAAATAGCACAACAATTTCGGGTGGATTATTGCTTTTTTAAATATTTCATTTTTTTGTATTCTTACAAAAACGTTATTAAGCAAAAACTTTGGAAGGCATTATTAGCTAAATATTATTTAACTTGCTGGTCGGAATATGGTAACGGTATTCGCCATTAAAAACCTATTACACATTTTGAACTCATACAGCAACATCTAAGAAAGTCAAAAATCTCAGCTGTCTTGCATTTATTCAGTACAATAATTTTTATGCACATTATAAATTATTTTTTTTAACAACTGCAATCAATCACTTTCTTTGTTGATCGCCATCGGTTAAACACAGAAAGATTGAAGTAGATCTATGGCTGAAAAGCTTTTGATCTTTGTTCTTTAAGTTCCATTCAAATAATTTTCTTGCTGCCCAGACAACTAAAATATATTCCAAGTCACTTTTGAAATTATAAAATAGCTAGTCTATTTTTTTCCATTATTACTGAATTAGTATTCTTATTTAAAGAATATCTTTTTAATAAATTATTTTTATACAGTAAAATCAAAAAATGTAGCTTTTAAGCTATTTAAGAACAAAAATGAAATATTCAAAATCGGAAAAATGCCACTTTTTTTAAAAAAAAATAGTTGTTCAAATTACCAATGAAGAGTGTTGCGAAATTTCTTTTTTGATCAACGTTCTCTTTTAGCAGCAGTCTTTTCGACACACCGCCTGTTCTTTTCAAAAAGTCATTTTTTGTGAACAAAGAAAAATAGAAGTACATAGATAAAAAAAGAAAAGATTTTATTTACTTTTATAAAAAGACCGTCAACACTGCTCAAAATGCTTTGTTTTTCCGTTTTTGAATTTTTTGATACCAATCAGATTCATGAAATACATTTCATCATTTTTAATAAGATATTTATATTTATATTAATATAAGATAACTTAAAACATGTCAATTAAATGAATGAAAAACAATATTAATTTTTAAGTCTTTGTCGTCGCACATCAAGTAAAAAATTAAATCTTGTTAATGGTGAAATTATAAGCTTGGTAAACATTATACAATGCATAAAGAACGATCAATCAGTGAATCATCACAGCCTTCTTTTACTTTTTATTAATGCAGCTGTATTAGGTTCTCTTAGATTGCAGGGGAAAATTAGTAGCCAAAAATTTTTATTGCCATTTTTATTTCTTCAGCAATTAGATAAAAAAGTTCATTCTACTTTATTAAAATAAATAAAATATATTCAAACAAAAAAGTGCTCAAAATTGTGTGCACTAGGTTTCATTTTTTGTCTGCAAAAAATCTACGATTATGTTTTTGCTCAAATTTTAAAAAAAACAGCATTCGAAAAATATTCGCTGTCGAAATATGTTTTCTTATGTTCAACAAAGCAACGAAATGATCGGTAACTTTGTTTTTTTTCCTTGCACAAGGACGTATTTTTTTAGCTTTGAATATTTTGTTGTTACATTTTCATTTATACTTTGCAAGACATCATTAATTAAATTTTATTTTGCTTACTGTCGAGATGATTGGAAACTGTCTGTATCTCATTATTTATAAAAAAAACTAATATTAATTATTCTTTATTATTGGACCAAGCTCTACCTACTTGATCGGATAAAAAACCCATGCGTTGCTTTCTTTTTGTTAATTCATTGTTTTAGAACTTTCAAATGACAAATAATGCTTGAAAAATAACAAAATATTTAAAAAAAAATTGAACATACCTTTAAAAAATGAGTGGTCGTTAAAACAAAGTAAGACATTGGTCTCTATTCAAATGCTGTTGTGCGAAATTTTTTTCACATATGATATTTCTTTTCACAGCTGTCTGTTCGACATATTTTTCTTTCTTTTTTTAAAGGTTACTTTTGGGTGAACAACGAAAAAGACAACATCATTGAAAGGACAGAAATGGATTTTTATTTTTTGAATATACACATCTATAAATACACTCTCATCATTTCTCAAAAAGTTGCGTTAAAAATTTTTATTAGACATAAGAAGAAAAAGTGTAGCGAAAATATTATTAACATTTTTTTGTTTATGTTTTTTAAAAAAAGGAAGTGTAAGAATGTTTCTTCTTTCATTCTCTCTTCTTCTTATTGAAAAATATGCTATGATAAATCTGCTTTTTGAATATTTGAACCTATACATTTTTGTCAACTAAAACATGACAAAAATCAGCAAAATTTGCAGAAACCTTTATGAAAATTAAATTTCCTTTGTCAATATATTGTGTGTTAAAGTAACTTACGATGATGAAAAATTTTTCATTAAAAATTTATGATAAAATAAAGTTTTCAAAGGGGGAAAGAATTATTACTTCCATCATGCCATGTAACAGATCAATACAATTTTAAATTTACTTCATGGCATTGAACCTTGGAAAGAAAATATCTGAATGCATATTGTTTTTAATGTGCTTTAGAAAGTCTTTGCAGTTTTTGATTCTTCATTTGTGCATGCATTTGATCAATTCGATCAAAGTCTTCAACCCCTTCTCTTCCATTAAATTGTTCAGTATCAAATTTAATCAGCTCTGAAGCAGCATCTGATTTTTGTTTATCTGCATTTTCATTATTGACTTTTTGAAAATTTGCATTTTCATCTTGTTTTGTTAGCGCAACCATTTGGGTATTAAAATTATTACCAAACTGTTCAGTATCAAACGGGATTGGCATTGTAGAAATAGATTTCTGTTGTGATGCTTTTGATGGAAATGATTTTTGCGTTTCAGAAGGCAATGATAAATGTTGTTGTTTTGACATTGTCATTTTTGAAGTATCTTTGTGCCCATAAATTACATTTCCCAGTTTATCTTTACAAAATCCAAGATATGGAAATCGTTTACACGCTGATTCAAGAATTGATGGTGCTCTTTTATCTGCAAAAAAAGAAAATAAAAGCATTTGGTGTGGCCATTTATGATGACAGACATTTTGGGGAAAGGTTTTATGAAGTTAAAAAATTAGGGACAAGACATTTAAGGAAACGATGTAGAGGACACGTATAGAAATTTTTGTACTGTCCGCCATCGAAAGTTCTAGAAGATATGCATATTGAATATTCTAGAACAAAAGTTTTAAGTGTTTTAGGTCTCGACGCGATTGATTGCATATCTTCTAACAGTTCCTATGGCGGTACAAAAATATCTTTACGTGGGGTATCACGAAAGGTGATAAATGTGATCTTGCTTTGGTGTTAGAGAGAAGGGTTTTTGCAACTGCTCTTTATTGAATGAAAACCGCGGAATAAATGTGTTTACGAAAGAAAGGGCAAAATAGATGGAAAGAAAAGGAGTGGCGTTTTGGTGATGAATCACCACTGAAAGGGCACCTTTCACAACATGGGGACTGAAATTTGAGGAAAGAGGTATGACATTGCGGGATATGGCTCTGGCGGGCCAGCATTCCAGGATTTTTTAGAAAATTTTATCACTATTGAAACACAATAAGTTTGCGTAATTTTTCCGTGCTTTTTGGAATCGAATCAAAATTGTGGCACATTCAGATTCTCCATAATTGTTTATCCCAAAATGGGAAAAAATGTTTTTTCAAATACTGGCTTGCTAGAGTCATATCCCGAATTTCAGTCAGTCCCCAAAGAACAATTCCAAAAATGTCGTGTCCTAAAAAATATTTTCCCTAAATATCCATCACAAAAATGGCTACGCCAAGCATTACTGTTAAAAAGATCTATCATGACCTACTTCTATATGCTGTGTTACATTCTCCAATAACAAATATTGCTGAAAACAATAATAACAATTTCATTTTTTTAATACAATTAATACTGCTGATGATAACTCAATAATAGTATTCGTTTAAATGCAAAAAATCGTTAAAAAATATTTTCTTTCTTTCTATTTTTTCATTTTTAAACAACTAATAACTCTCTCTAAACTATTAACAGGTTTGAATGACCACAAATTGTAATGAATAACAATGCAATGAACTCAAAAAAAGATAAACAATAATATCAAAAGAAAAAAGTCAATGAATTATAAAAGATTTTTTATGACATAGGTTTTTTTAAAATTAAAATTATTTCTTATTGATTTTGTAAAATTGTAGAATTCTGGTTTGTTGATTTAAACAAATTTGGAGTTGACTTATTTTTATTATTACAATGTTATTTAATAATTATTTTTGTAAAAAAGATTAATATACTGTTTTCTAATTTAAATATAAAAGATGCAACGATATTCTTCTGTAGTGCTATACGAAACACAATTATGATTTTATAATCCATTTTTAGAATTGTAAAAAAACTGTTAAAGCAGAAAAAAATCCAACAAAAAAGTCAAAAAAGTGAAAAAATAAAAACAGAGCTCTTGTTTATGCGATATACTGATAAATTGAATTTTTTTTTGATCTATGACCAAATAGCATTTGATTTGATCTCCTTGCTCTCTAGAGAGCTCTAACAGAACAAAAAATATTTTGTAACACTATTTTGCTTTTTTGAAAAAAGCAAACATGTTTTCATTTCCATTAATTTTCAGTTGTTGAAGCATCTTTTTTGAATAATCATTTTAATTTTTGCATGTTCAATTGTTTTTTAACTGAATCCCATTCTAATGGTAATGCAAAAGAATAAAATGATGAAAGTTTATAAATTCATTAATAAAAAAAAAGAGAAAACTAATTTTATTTAACGCATAAATATGTTGTATTGCTAAAATTTTATCTTACAGCTTTTGAGTTTTAAATTTAATTTCTATCAATTTGCCATTGAAAAAATGGCAAACCTACTGTCTGTGCACTTAAAATATTTACATTGTTTTAATGCAAATGCAAACTAATTACTGCCAATCTTATATAACTCTTCATTTTGATAAAAACAAATATTTCTATAGTTTGTCATCTGCTAAAATGTTGTAATATTTTAACCAACAATTAAACAAAAGCTTAATAGTCAGTTTATTTTTTTCATAATTATTGCACGGGTTTTTTTCCATTTTTTGTTCAAAAAGACAGTCAGATTTGAATCCATTATTGTAGCATTTTTAATAGACAAAATACGGCTTAAAAATTAATGAAATAGTCAGACATCGAAATCAATGCAACAAACTATTTTCTAAAAAAATGTGTTTCATTTTTTCGCTTTTGAATATTTCCGTACAAAAACAAATTTTTTCAGTAAATTTTATTTTTTCAACAAAATATTTGTACTTGATAGTCTTAAACATGTCTAGCAAATGATTGTCAAAAAATGCATCTCAGAACAATATTGATATTAAAAAAGTCTTCATACTCTACATAAACATTATAAACAAAATTCACACATTTTGCATTTGCTTGAAACATCAATTTTTTATTACAGATTTTAATTTGTTTAATGTCAAAGTCAATAAAATGAATGACATCATTTTCAGTTAATTCAATAAGAAAAAATTTATATTACTCATTTTCTTTACAAAAGCAAAATCAAATATATCAAAAATTATTTTGTCTATCTAACAAAAAAAGTATTTTAACGTATCTTCTCTTTCGGGATTGCTGATCTAGCAAAAAAAGCTGTCAAAATTTTCTTTATCTTTTAAATGTTCTTTTGTGGATACACACACGAAAAAAAAGGAAGAAAAGGTTTCTTATTTTTGTGCATAAAATTGACAAGCATCACTGCTTAAAAATCTCCGTTTACAGTTTTTTGATTGTTTTGATGCAAATAATGTTTTTTGATGGTAGATATATCCTTTATTTAAAATATATGTATAAGACAATTTTTAAATGGGATATAAATTTTAGAATTGTCAGATATATCATTTTCTCAGCACATGACAAAAAAATATTTTTGATAATAAAATTATGGTGTACATTGATATTATAACTAAATTATTTTGTGTTGATCGAATTTTCCTTTATTTTTATTAGTGGAAAAGTTGAATTTGGGAGATGGAAGTATTTATTACATTAAGATTAGTTACTAAAGATGTGACTGTTTTCATCTTCGCTTGGAATGTATCTGTTTTTATTCAAAAAATTAAAAATGCAATATTCAAAAAATAAAGAAAAAACTTTTGATATAGCAGGAACACATATACTGCTGAATCGGTAACAATGTGTTGTTACAGATATTTTCTTTGAGGCTGCCATCCCTTTTTTCTCTCTTTTGGCTATTGCAAAAGCTTTTCACAGCAATCTTTACGCTGCTTTTTTCCCCTTTTTATAAGGCTGTTTTTTGTGAACAAAAAAAATAGAAGAACATAAGAAAAAAAAATTTTTCTTGCAAAATTGAAATCATTATTACTCAAAAATCTTTGCTTTAGAATATTTTGGTGCAAAACAAATTTTTAGTGTTAAATTTTATTTCTTAATAAAATATGTTTACAAACATAAAATAGCTAAAATCATTTCTCTTGATATTACTGTTCCACTAATAATCATGGTTTTGCTCATGGAAAAAATTTGCTTTTCCGCTAAAAATGAAATCTGTTTTATTCAAGAAAAGAAATAAAATATTTCAAAAAGTATTTATATAAAGTAAGAAAAAAAAGTTTTAAAAAACTCTCTCTTACACTGTTCTTAGCAATACGAGTCGCTTTTACATCATTTTTATTGCAATTTTATTATTTTTTGCTTATCATTTTAATCATTAGCAGGCTTTTTGTAAAAACATACAAATCTTTTATTCAAACAAATTTTCGAAAAACTTTAGCAGAATTTAACTAATGCATCAGTTATACCAAACTCATGATGACCACATTATTTTTAAATTAAACCTTGTATAATTACCACAATTAAACTAATTATGTAAAGATTAGAAGATCAAATAGTTTATGGCTTTCATTTCTTATTAATTATAATGATTGAACCATATAATAAGTGATAATTTCAGTGTCTTATAAAAATAATGCTCAATTTCATTTAAAAAATATATATGCCTGGAGAACCCTTTTTCATTTTAAAATATGCTGGTATCTTTTTTTTTTTTTTAATGTTACTGAAAGAATCAGTTTGTTGTTTTCAAAATGATGTAGAAAGAAATTGCCGATATACAATAATTAGCATGTCTCTGAAGTGTTTTCGTTTCGGTTTTTAATTAATGATTGGATTCAGTATGAACATTTACAAATCAATTTTATCCCATTTAATTTGATTTTTCTAAGTTGTCATCAGCTTGTTGTAATATTTTTACCAAAATTTAAAAAAAGCTTAATTGTCAGTTTATTTTTTTCTCATTATTACTGGTGCAGCATTTTTCATGCTTAATTCAAAAAGACAATCATATTTTTTCTTTTTATTACATTGTTGTAACACAGTAAATCCAATGTAGCAATTAAGCTATTTAAAAATAAAAATCAAAAATTGAAAAATCAAAATTATCGCAGCCAACATTTTTAAAAAAAGAAGTGTTATTTATGTTAGCAATGAAGAATGTTACGAAATGTCGTTTTGGACAATGTTCTATTTCTTTTTTTTTCAACACTTTTCTGAAGGTCATTCTAAGCGAATAAATAAATAAGAAAGAGAAAGTCTGTTTTTTCTCTTTTGATTTGAGCTGTAAATATAGCATCCGACACAAATGACTTTCATTTTTTTTAGGGTATTATTATATTATTTTATTTTACATTTAATTATTTTAAAAATAAAGCCTGGAAAAGGTAAATAATATAACAAAGGAAAAATTTAAAAAATTTAAAAAATGTAATGTATGGAAGAAATCAATAAAAAAAGTATATAAATATTGATTCTAAAGCATTTAATTCAAATTTGTACTTGATCAGATTGAACAAAATTAAACTTATTATTCAGTTGCAACAGACAAGAACTCGTCATTTTGCTCCCCTTTTTATCACTGTAGAAAAAAGTGCTCATTTTATGTCAGTGTTCATTTTTTGAATAGACTTGACAATTTTGTCTAGAAGAATTTTGCCATTCTTTAAACAATAACATTTTAATTACTGTTATCTTTTTAAACCTCTCAGAGAATACTCAATCAAAAATTAGACACAAAAAATTTATTGATGGGATACAAAAAACTGTTATTCTTCTTGTTGCAACTATTGTCCACTGTCCCATTCAAATTTTTTCCATTAATCCACGAAGATGTCCTGCTTTTTTTGTGATTCATTTTTTCATATATCACAAAATTGTCAATATAATGTAAAATGTCGAAAAAGAATTGCTGGATATAAAAATTGTTGTAGCCTTTGTTTATCACCTTTCACCGTAAAACATGATGCTGCATGGTCAACGCTATGTGAGGATCGTCAAAAATGTTTTATTTGTTATACTCAAGCTCATCATACAGTTTTTTGTCCAGATTATGAAAATGGTGAGTGTTATATCATAACTTAAACTATTTAGCCAAATTTGAGCAATGCAGGGGGTGCTTGAGTGGCTTAGTGCTGGTTTATCAAACCAGACCCTCACAAGTTCGATTCCCATTGCACCCTCAACCCAGGCGTTACCCGTTGCATGACAATGGGAACATTCTGCAAGGAGATGGGTTCTCTATCGAGAGAAAGAGGGGTGACCACCAGTGGGTTGCGCCGGCAAAAAATCTTCGGATATGGCACCTGAAGCCCGGAGCACTATGATACTGGATATTAGCCATATAATTTTATAGCCTCCAATTACTTTGTACCCTACATTCCCACTTCTCTCCTTCTACGATTTCTATCAATGCTAGAATTTATTGAACAAAATACTTTCGCCTTCTCATCACCAGAAATATTTAAAATTGCTGAACCAAAACCATATCAAATTAAACGAAATGCAACATTTGAAGATCTGCATTATAGCTTGTGTAAAAATACTGTAATTTCTCAAAATCAAGTTAATTTGCATGTTATTAATGATGAGGGTTTAAGAACAGCGGGCGGTGAAAACACTCACAACATCAGAAACCGCATTTTCCATGAACCTTCATCACAATGGAGAACTTTTTTTAAAATTATGAGGTCATCAAATTTCCTTATTCTCAAAATCAGACATCTTGCTATTACAAGTTCAACAATTTCTTCAATCAATTTGTTTCAACTACTTTCTACTTACACGAAAAAAATTAGTTTTTCAAATGTGACACTTTATCCACAGATTTCATTCAAAGATTTGATCAAGAAAATTCCAAATACTGATGTTATTGAAATTGCAGAAACAAATATTCAAATTCCAACATCATGGATTAATGAATTATGGAATTTCAAAAATGGAAATAACTTTCGGCAGCTTACTATTACTACTGCAGACAATCGTTTTGATGTAAGCCTTTTGGCAGAGTTTATCAAGGTAACTAGCTAGCTGATAGTCCATGGTGTACTGTGTTAAAAATATATTTTTTTAGAAAAGATCATTGAAAAATGTCAAGATTCATATGATAATCTCACGTACTGTTGACTACAATTCATATCAACGCAAAATTGAAGAAAATTTGTCCGATACTTTTAAAGAAGTTCGTGGAAGATTTTTCAGGGGTAGTAAGAGCAAACCATTTTTAAAGATTAAATTTCCGTATGGTATTGAAAAATGTTATTCTTTATGAAATTTAATGCTATTATGTTTGCATTTTTTATGTATGAACAAATTTGTGCTGTATCCTTGTTTTTGTTGTTAGCTTTTTATGCTCACTAAAAAAACAACAATCGTAAAAAAAGCGATGATGAAATATGCATTTATATAAAAATCAAAATGACTATTCTTTTGCCCAGTCAATCACTTTTTTCTCTCTATCGCACATCCATTTATTTCTTTTCATTTTTTGAATATTTTGCTGCTACGTTTTATAAAACTTTTTAAATAATAAAGTTTATCGAAATATAATTTGACATAACCTTCATAAAGCATTTTGATCGACTGATTTTTGATATTGGAAAACTGGAACATTAATTAATAAAAGTAATATCGCTATCTTTCTTTTTGTTATCAACTTTAATAAACGCTTTTACATTTATCTCATTTTGTTTCAATCTGTTTTACACAAAAGTAAAGATAATTTAATGGCATATGTTTTTTGCATTTTTATCTATTAATCAATTTTGAAAATGAGTTCTCCTTTTTGTTTATCATTAATAATGAATAAAGGCGGTATTATGGAACGGTGATAAAACGTTAAATGGTTTTTTTTGTACAAAATGAGATCGATTCTAGCACTTTTTAAGTTTGAAAAGCATTTAAATTTTCAAAAAAATCTGTTCATTTTTCCCAAAAAAATATATTGACCGATTACAGCAAAAAGCAATGCGCATAATTTTGTAGACGCTTTTCTTTCCTTCTAGAAATTTGCGATCTTTTTAGTGAACAAAGACAACTAACATTGACGACAAAACAAGTGAAAATTTTATAACATTTGTTTTTTTCTTAACAGTCTGTTTTTTTAAATAGTCTGTAAGACACTTTTTTTTCTCACTATTTTACGTCTGTTTATTTTCTCTTTCCTTTTTAAATATTTTGTTGCGAAAGCTTTTCTTATTTTTAAATTTACAAAATTTATATTAATTTAAGTCAACACTCTGTTAAACACATCAAGCTTAGAGTCGACAACATTACTGCTGATGAAGCATTTTTAAAAATAAAGAGAAGTAAAATCATACTACTTTTTATGTTATAAATTTTAATATAAAATCTACATTTATTCGAATATCTTACCAACAGATTAAAATTGAAAAATTAGACGAAAAACTTTAGCTAATGATAGCAAATAACTTTATTATTAACTCAAAGTCGATAACATTTGCATAAATTTGTACACATGCTGTCATTTTACAGTGTTCCAGCATGATGCTGTTAACAGAATACAGAAACAGAAAAGCATCTGTCAATCAAATGCAGATAAGATCAATGTTGAGGAATATTTTAATAAAATTTGATGTAAAAGTGTTTTAAAAAAATTAAGTTATGAAAAACACTTAAAATACATTCTTGTAGGTTTGGAAAATTTAACGTTCTGTTTTTTATTAATACTGTACCAGATTTAATCATGGAAGTGGTGACAAAACAAAAACAACAGTTTTCTTTTTTGTGAAAAACAAATTGTATTTTATAAAAACTTTTGACAATAATAAAATATTTAAAAAATGAAAGCTATTTTTTTTTAAAAAGATTTATCGAACAATTACATCAAAAAGCGACGCACACTTTTTAATAAGACATTTTTCTTACTTTCTAGAACGTTTGCGATCTTTTTGTTGAACAAAGACAACTAACATCGACGACAAAAAAAAGAGAACATTTACACAAAAACATTTATTCAAAAATAAAAACATTTTATGTGCTCATTTTTCCATAGCCATAAAAACCTCAAAAAAAATTGTTGACAAAATTTTTTCTTCGTAATGTCAAATAAAGAAAAGAGCTGAAGTAACTTGATCTTTATTTGGCACCGCCCCAAAATCTTTGTTCAACTTCTTTTTCTTTATTTTCTTCTGCAGAAATGCTCGGTTTTTTTTTGAATATTTTGTCATTTCATTTTAATTTAATAATGTTGTACAAAATTAATGATTAATCAAAAACATAAAAGCTTTTATTCGATGCAGGTTTAGTTCGCTCAACACAATAATAATTAACTGCTATTGTAACCAATCTCGATGCGACAAAATATGATATATGTATTACAGGGTGGTTCACTTCAGATGCACTCCAGGTTTTTGATGAAAAATCGCTTCCTGTAACTTCTAGAAGCTCAGATTTGATGGGAAGACTCACCATAAACGAAGAAAGTCAATTTTTATAAAAAGAAAATATATTTTGTTTTTTTTTCTCGTTTTTGCTTAAACTTTGTATGGCTTTTTTTGAAGCTTGAGAACTAATTTTTTGACCACTGAGTGCATCATAGTCAAGATTTTCATAAAATATGTTAAATTAAAGCTGGTTCGAGATCAAATTTGAAGTTGGCTTGTATTTTCAATTGTTTAAATTTCATATATATAAAGGTGCAAATGAGTTACAATATTTTTCAAAACTATTTTACATCACATAAATGTGATAAAAACGTTTTATTCAACCTTTTTTAAAAGTTAAATATTCAAACAAGAAAATACATATTGTTATCCACAGAAAATTGCCTTTTTTGGAGAAACACTACTCTTTGCTACAAAAAAATGTTATTTTGTTCACAGAAAAATCAATGAATATGTTTTTTCGTATGTTTCTAAGCAATTTTCAACATCGTTCATAAAAAAAGTCGCTGTCTGCAGTATCCTGCAGAAACGCTAGTTCCACAACCTCTCTCGGTTCCACAACTCTTCCTTTATTGTCTCCAATTCTCTCTGTGTTAAATGTCTTAACACGAATAACTACTACGTAGTTATTCGTTTCTTCCTTGCTCTCTCTTCTCGAATGTTCCAGCCTATTTCCAATAGAGCTGCTCTTCCTTGTCTCTCATTCGAGTTGTCATCATTCTGCTGAACAGCCGATCCTCTCTGCTGTTATTATTTAATATTATTATATATTTATTTGTTGTTAATAAATATTGTTGTTTGTAATATAATCACGGATATTACAATTGGTGACGAGAGTAGATTTGGATTTACTGCTGCTTTATCCTCTGCTAATATCTCTCTCATACTCGGGACATCTTTGCACAATTCCTGGAATTGTTTGCTGATTACAAGATGGCTCCAACTACAACTACTACGACTCCAACAGTTTTTCCACAACTTCCTGCTTTTGTTCCCGATACTTCGAATCCTCATGCTGCAGAAACATGGATTGATCAAGTGGAAATCAAATACTCTCTTTGTACTGGTTTAACCGATACTCACAAAGTTGCTCTGGTAAACTCTGTATTGGATATACAAACATTTGATCGTGTTAAACGTGCTTTGCTGCCTGCAAAGATTGCAAGTTATGATGATTGGGATAAGTTTAAAAAAGTTTTTATTAGTCTTTTCGATACTAAACGATCACTTTTTGCTAATCGATACGATGCTTTCCAGATTGAATGGTTGGGTCCTGCTCGTGAGCCGTTACATGAATACATTGCACGTATTCGACATACCGTTGATGCAATGGATTGCGCAAACTTCTCAGCAAATGAAGTTTCAACATTGCTCGTTCTTATGGGTATGAAAGCTCCTGTTCTGGAACCACTCCGATCCTTAGTTTTGCAAACTCTTATCAAAACTCCAAAAGAAAAATTGGACAATATCCAAACATTGATGGATAATGCTCTTCTTACTGAAAGAGATCAAAAGCTTCCAGAACAATCTCGTGTATCTTATGTAAAGAAGACCGATCCTCGTCCACAACGTAAACCTGTTGTATCTTCAAACAATACAAAGAAACCACCACCAAAAACACCTTGCCGTCATTGTGGTTCTCTTCATTGGAATGATGATTGTCCATTCAAGGATGCAAAATGTCGTGAATGTGGTGCTGCTGGTCATATACAAAAAGTTTGTCCAAAGAAGAAAGTCGATCCTTCTAAACAACGTGGATATAATAAATCTGGTCGATCTGGTAATAAGGTTGGTTTTGTTACTATTGCAAGTTTGGGAGCTATCCATACATCCAATCAACGGATATATGTTGATATCTTAATCGATAATAAACCTCTTAGCATTCAATATGATTCTGGATCAGATATTACTATCCTATCACGTCGTGATCATCATAAAGTTGGTACACCGATCCTTACTAAATCACATGTTCAAGCTCGTGATGTTAATAGTAAACCTGTACCATTGGATGGATGCTTTACTGCTGCAATCAGATACAACGATTCTTGCAAAAGCGTAAAGATCCATGTTGCTGATATTCCTGTTTCGTTGCTCGGACTTGATTACTGTAACAAGGTTACTCTTCTTCCATCAACAACATCAGCCGATCCTTTTGTTGCTCAAGTATCTTCACCTGCTGCTGCTGATATACCTGAAACAAAAGCTACTCAATCAACTATCGATTCTCTTATCAAAGAATTCGATACTGTATTTCAACCTGGACTTGGTCGATGCTCCAAAGCTGAAATACATTTGCAACTTAAACCTCATGCACGTCCTGTGTTTGTACCTGCTCGTCGTATGAGCCAACAAGGTCTTGAAGTTGCAAAAGCTGAAATTACTCGACTATGTGATTTGGATGTTATGGAAAGATATGAAGGCTTTCCTGATTTTGCAACACCTGGATCAATAGTAAAACGTAAAGATGGCAGATCCAGATTTGTTGTTGATTATTCAACTGGGTTGAATGCTCAACTGGAAGAACCATCATATCAGCTTCCCGTCCCTGAAGATATTTACAATCAATTAGCTGGTTGCAAATTCTTTACACAACTGGATCTCTCCGATGCTTATCATCAAGTACCTTTGGATAAAGGAAGCCAACTGCTTACTGTAGTATCAACACCATTTGGATACTTCAAATACAAGATGGCTTCAATGGGTTTGAAAACTCTCCCTGCAGATTTTCAACGTATCATGAATGAAATGTTCGATGATATACCATTTGCACATCCATACTTCGATGATATTTTGGTTGCTTCCCGATCCTATGATGAACATCTTAAGCATGTTCGTGTTGTTCTTGGTCGTGTACAAGAATGGAATTTTCGATTGAGCATAAAGAAATGCAAATTTTTTCAAACTAATATTCGATTTTTAGGTCGCTTAATTGATGCTAATGGAATTCATCCCGATCCTTCAAAGATCGATGCAATTAAAGCTATGGCTACACCAACTGATGTCTCCTCCCTCCGATCCTTTCTTGGCATGGTTAATTTTTATCAAAATTTTGTCTCGATGATGCGTGATCTTCGACAACCATTGGATGAACTCCTCAAGAAAGATGTAACGTGGTGCTGGGCCGATACTCATGACAAAGCTGTTCGTGATATCAAAGCTGCTCTTACCAACAAGTGCATGCTCACTCACTTCGATCCTCGTCTTCCAATTACTGTAGCTGCTGATGCTTCCCAACATGGGCTTGGTGGAGTACTTTCACATGTTTATGCTGATGGCTCTGAACGACCAATTCAATTCTTTTCTCGTGCTTTAACAACTGCTCAATCAAAGTATTCTCAAACTGAAAAAGAAGCTCTTGCATTGATTACTGCTGTTAAAATCTTTCACCGATACTTGGAAGGTCGTCACTTTACCTTGTACACCGATCACAAGGCTCTTCTATCTATTTTTGGTCCACATTCATCCAAGCCATCATATGCTCTCAATCGTCTTCATCGCTGGTCAATTTTCTTGGTTGGATACAACTTCGATATCAAGTACACCAAGACAAATGAATTTGGACAAGCCGATGCTCTTTCAAGATTGATCTCTGATGCTCGACAGATCAAAGATTCCTTTGAAGAGGAGGAAGAATTGGATGAATCTTTTACATCACAAAAGATTGTTAATTCAATTTCAACATTGCTTGTTACCTCCAAAGATATCATTGCTGCATATGATACCGATGCTTTTGCACAAGAAATTTTTGCCAAGCTGCAAGATAAAGGTAAGCATAATGCCGATACTAATTCAAATCGTTTTTCAGTTGTTGATGATATGATTATGATGCAAGATCGTATATATATCCCTGAAAAGCTTCGATCTGCAGTTCTGGAACAACTACATACTGGACATAATGGAATGTCTCGTACTAAAGCTTTAGCTCGTCGTCACTGTTATTGGCCTCGTATTGATGCTGATATTGAAAAGCTGATTGCTGGATGCTATGAATGCGTACAATTTTCACCCGATCCTATCAAAGCTACACTTTCGTCGTGGCCTGTTTCCTTCAAGCCTGGTCAACGTGTTCATCTGGATTTTGCCGGTCCAGTTCAAGGTCATATGGTATTGATCGCTGTTGATAGCTGCTCTAAATGGATTGATGCTCGTCCAATGAAACATGCTACTGCTTATGAAACAACAAAGTTCCTTCTCCGATACTGTGCTGATAACGGAACTCCACAACTTCTCGTAACCGATAATGGTTCACAATTCACTTCTGCTGAATTCAAAGAATTTTGTGCTGAAAATGGTATTCGTCACATCACTTCTCCAATTTATCATCCTCAATCTAATGGACAAGCTGAAAAGATGGTAAATGTCTACAAAAGCTTCATCAAGAAACGAGCCCTTCAAGAAAAAGAAAATTTCGACATCGATCTCGAAACTTCTCGCTTCCTTGGTTGCTACCGTACTACTCCAAATACTGCTACTCCTGGAAATGTTACTCCTGCAATGGCTCATTTTAACCGCGAACTTCGAACAACTCTTGATCTCATTCGTCCTGAAGTTGCCGCTCGCTTCAACGAAAATGTTCGTCAAAATGATGCCTTTGATCGTCATCATGGTGCAAAACCAAAACACTTCAAAATCAACGATCCTGTTTTTTATCGTCGCAAGAAAGGTACTTCTTGGAATCCTGCTATAGTTCTGAAACTCGTTGGTAATCGTCTTTATCGTCTTCTTGATAATGAATCTCAAAAAGAAATTCGTGTTCATGCCAATCAAATGAAACTTCGTCGTGATCGTGTTCCATCAACCGATTCTCTTCGATTTCTTCAGTCTCCTGATAGTTATGATTTTGATCCAATGGAAGAAATCTCTTCATCATCAGAAGCCTCTTCATCGTCAACTTCGTCGTCATCTGCAAGCTCCGATTCTGAGTCATCTCTTGAACCATCTCCTGTTGCTCCTCGCTATCCAAGTCGTAATCGTAAACAACCTGAAAGATTGAAAGTCGATCCTCGTGCAAGAAAATCATATGTATAATAATCTCTTATTAGTTATTTTTACTGTTTTCATTGTCATTTTTTTTCTTGTATCTTCCCTCATTCTTTCTATTGTTCAGCGTTTACGATTCTTACTCTTTCCCATCCGCTTAGTTTTATTTTCATTTTCGGTTGCAGAACTGTCCAAAGATGTTACGGTCGTGTTCAAGGTCTTCAAAGTGGCTTTAAAGTGCTTCTAAGGACTTCCCGATACTGGTTAGCTTAGCGCCTGAGGGTCGATATCTCGAACATCCACTTCTCCTTATCAACCTTAACCAATCCTCAAACATCAAGGATCTTTTCTGTTTTAATCATCTCTTACAACTTTTAAACTAAGTGGGGAGGAATGCAGTATCCTGCAGAAACGCTAGTTCCACAACCTCTCTCGGTTCCACAACTCTTCCTTTATTGTCTCCAATTCTCTCTGTGTTAAATGTCTTAACACGAATAACTACTACGTAGTTATTCGTTTCTTCCTTGCTCTCTCTTCTCGAATGTTCCAGCCTATTTCCAATAGAGCTGCTCTTCCTTGTCTCTCATTCGAGTTGTCATCATTCTGCTGAACAGCCGATCCTCTCTGCTGTTATTATTTAATATTATTATATATTTATTTGTTGTTAATAAATATTGTTGTTTGTAATATAATCACGGATATTACACTGTCGAAATACTAAAATGTTTTCCGTCACAAAAAAACGTCTTTTTGCAACAACATTTCTGTCTTCTGTTTTGGTAAAGGTTGTGATACTTTGTACCAAAGGAAAAAAACATGTTGTTTGCAAAATTTCTTTGTTCTTTTCTTTTCAATATTTGTTAAGCTTCAAATTATTTAACACTAATTGAAGAAAGTTAACAGCTGCATATATTTGTACAAATTAGTAATAACAATAACCAAATGCCAATCTTAAATCAATAAATATTGAAAGCAAACGTTAAAAGAACAGTATCTAGCAGATACTTTTGTGCTAGATTATTTTCACCCACACGTTTTTTTTTAACATAATTTACTGGTTAATTTTTTTCAACTACTTATTTTATAACAAAATATTCAAAAACTCAAAGAAAACAATGTTTTTTCATCAACTAAAAAAGCGTAAATAAATGTTTCTGTAGACATTCTTTTTTTCTCTGAAACTATGATGCCTTTTTGAAAACGCAAAAGATCAGTGTTTTAATAGAAGGAAGATGAGCAGTATTAAAAAATTAATAAAAGTAAAATCACACTCTTTCTTTTTTTTAAACAAAGTCTTATCAATTCTAGGATATATAAAGTTTGACAAAAATATTAAAATATTCAAAAAAGAGCACATCATTATTCTCAAAAAAAATTTTTTAGCCGTTCAGAGCTAAAGACATTGCTCAATTTTTAAGAAGGCGTTTTCTTTCTAGAAGGTTGTGATCGACGACAAAAAAGAAGAAATTTCCCAACATTTGTTTTTTTCCACACAAACGTCACTACTATTCTTAAAAAACTTTTTTTTCTTTTTTGCATATTTTAATTTAGCCGCGTTTTTATTGCAAATTTGTTAACAAATTTAAAAACAAAGTGCTTATAATTTCTTAACATTTTTCTAATAGATCCAACACCATTTGTTGCTAACAATAATAAATAAAAATAAAAATTAAATGTCTCAAATAATCTAATAAAACTTCAATCTTCTGACACTCACAGTTCATGCAAAAAAATGGTCATCAAAAGTTTCTATAAAATCTTTGGATGTTTGTTTTTTAAATAATCAAATTTATGAGTTCAACAATAAAAATGTTAATGGTCTTATATTCTTTCTTTTTTGTTGTGATTTTTTTATAGCATGAAATTATTCTTATAGCATGAAATTATTCATATGCAATTTGTGAAAGCATATTTTTTAATTTATTGCATATCTACTTTTAAAATAAATTTATTTATACAGGTATGTTGCAAATGAAAACAGTTCCACATTATTTTTTATTATTGATATTAATTGATGCTGTTTCCAGATTTTCGCATTTTAAAATTTGCACATTGTTTTTTTTATTATTATGTAGTTTAACAATGTATTTTTTCAAATTTATGAAATAAAATATTCAAAAACAAAAAACCTTTTAATGGACTGCAACGTTTATTTTTCATAAAATGATCATGTCTTTGCTTTTTCTTTTTTTCTCTTTTTGTCGAAAACAAGAACACAGTCATTCGCAAAAATTGATGGTTTAATATGAAATAGCCAAAACATAGTTTTCTTTACAGCTGTTCTATGTTTTTCTAGCTTTTTCTAGAAGGCGCTTTATTCATCAGAAAAAAAGCTTTGCGTTGCTCGTTTGTTTTTGCTATAAATTACAAAAATTAATTAATCTTTATGCTTACCGAAACGTCTACGGTTAATCAGAAGAGTAAGAGCTTTTAATGACAGAAGTTTCGATGCCTCGCCAATATTAAAAATTAATTGAAAAAAAATAATCATCAAGCTTTTTTCTATGTGGAATTCTTGGTTCTTATAAACTTAAATAAAATAATAAAATTTGTTGT
Organism: Panagrolaimus sp. LJ2400; assembly: GCA_024447215.1. NCBI lineage: Eukaryota > Metazoa > Nematoda > Chromadorea > Rhabditida > Panagrolaimidae > Panagrolaimus > Panagrolaimus sp. LJ2400. The sequence goes on along the minus strand of JAMRYA010000014.1, from coordinate 1,598,309 downwards.
AATCAAGATAAATCCATGAAAAAGCTTGCTATAATTCAGTTAAATAATTTTTTAAAGATAAGCAACTTTAAAAAGAAAGCTGAAAAAACAACTGAACTTTCTTTTTCCCCGAATAAACATCAAAGGAATCGGAAAAAATTGATGTAGAAAAAAGTATTTGGTAAAGCCAAAATAAATTCTCTGTTATTTTGTTGGCTATTTCGTTGCTTTTTATGGCTTTATATTTTATTTTTTAGGAGAAAAAGCTTTGCGTTGCTCGTTTGTTCTTGGCATTTGCAAAACATCTTGCTTTTGAATGGTTTTTTGAATATTTTATCACACAAAAAGTTTTTTATATAAGCAAAAAAAACTTAAAATTTAAAATGCGTTTAAATTATTGGTTCAAAATGTGAACAACAAAATCTTCAAAAAACATAAATCTACTGCTTTGAAATAGATCACAGATATTGTTGCTCGTCGTAAGCTATCGATTCCCGCTATTGCCGTTGAAATTCCAGGGTGACATCTCAGAACGGTCCCTTGTGAGAAAAAGCCGTGATGCATTCGTCACTCGAGCATCACTGCCGGTGACGAAAAAACCCTCACCAGTGATGAATTCATTACTAAAGCGTCACTATCAGTGACGAATTCGTCACAGCTGTATCACCGGTGAGGTTTTCACGGCTTTTTCTCAGTGTTTAAGTTGAATATTTCTTTTTCATGTCAATTTCTGCTGTTGTAAAATTTTGTATATTTATTATTAACGTGGCCACCCATTTTTCTAACATATTTGCATGAATGTAATGAATAAATTTATATTAATTCTTTTTCTTACTTTTTTTGTGTTTTTTTTATTGGCATAAAAATAAGAGTACAAAATATTCAAAAATAGAAAGGGCTTAAAAACAAAAAAGCAATGTAACAAAAATAATTTTTTCACAATTTACCGAAAGTTATTTATTTGCACAAAATCAGTTTAATGCGAAAATAAAAATTTTAATTACTGTTTAAATGACGATAAATCAACTTCATACAATGTTTTATCTGGTTTACAAAAAATAGCTTACAACTTTTTTAATTTTTAATGAAAGTTATAAAAAGAAAGACAGACAATTTTTCGTACCGCATGAAAAGAAGTTTTTAACCAAAAAGGAACAAAATTTCGAACCATTTATTTCTGTGACTGTAATAAAACGTTTAGGTTTCGTCTTTTCCTGAGAAATAACGGCTGCTGCCATATTCGTTTTTTCCCTTTTGCTTTTGAATATTTTTTTAAAATAAATTTTATGCAAAAGAAAGTTATTTATGAACATGCCATCGCAAGAATACGCTTAATTTATCAACATTTGTTATTGCCGCATCAATAATTAATATTGAATAAACACATTATTAATTATTGATGTTTCAAGAATTCCTTGTTTCATCTGTTTCAAATGGTCTTACTGTGGATGTTATATACTTTGACTATGAAAAAGCTTTCGATAAACTTCCCGTGGATGAACTTTTAAAAGAACTCAAAAATGCTGGTATTTCTGGAAATCTTCTAAAAATTTTTTCCGTTCTGCTTTCCAGTAGAAAGTTTAAAGTAAAAATTGGTAAAGTTTTTTCTTCCTTATTTGAGGCTACGAGTGGTGTACCTCAAGGTAGTGTTTTGGGTCCAGTCTACTTTATTATTTTTATTTCAAAATTGAGTAAACTACTTAATCAGTTTTCAGACGTGTTACATTTCTTTTTTGCGGATGATCTCAAATTAATGATCGCATATAAAAAAGAAAATTTCGATTTGACTATTCTTCAAAAAGCTAATGATTGTGTTTTAAATTGGTCTTCTACAAAATCAATGAACATTTCAGAATCAAAAACGTATCATTTACAAGTTGGTCCAGCTAATCCTGAAGCAATTTACTATTTAAACGATACTCCAATTTCAAAAGTCGAAAATGTTCGTGATCTTGGTGTTATTATTTCAAATGATCTATCACCAGAAATTCATATTGAAAAAATTACTCAAACTGCAAATATTAAATTATTTTCAATTTTAAAAAGATTACACACAAACTCACCAACTCTTTTGATAAGAATATTCAATGCATATATTCGACCATGTTTAGAATATGCTTCTTCATTATTTAATATTCCATTAAAGAAATATGTCAAAAGAATCGAAAGACCTCAAAGATAATTTACAAAAATATTGTATCGACGAATTTACAAAACTGGAGAAATTCCTTCGTATGAACATCGTCTTGAATTATTTAAAATGGAATCTTTAGAACAACGACGTGCTAAAACTGATGTTACTCTTGCCAATGACATTATGAGTTCAAACCTCAGAAATGAAATTTCTTTCAGATTTCGTGATTCAAGATCTAGAATTGGTGGCGTGTTTTATTGTAATCCTGAAATAGATATTCACAACACCACTTTTCAAACAAAATGGTCAACTTGTTACACAGAAATAAAGTCAACTTTTCAAAGTTCAGAAGACCCAAGTCAATTCGGAACCATTTAAAAAAGACTAAATTATTACTGTAATTTTTATTGTTCTTATTATTTATTTCTCACTTTTAATTGTACTGTTTTTATATTCTTTTTTCTTATTGTTTTTGTACTTCAACTTGTTGAAGATGGCCACATTCACTTATTTCCCGGAATGTAAAATAAATTAAATTAAAGCAATAATTATTGAAAGCAGATGTGGTTAATCTCACAAGTAATAAAAAGGGCCAAATGCCGATCAATAAATATTGGAGGCAATGGTTGTCAAGTTGTTGTAATATACAATATTACTTTTTTTTTCTTATCAGAATTTACTGGTTAATAACTTATTTGATAACAAAATATTCATAAACTAGAAATTACTGACTACTACTATAAAACAAAAATGTTTTTTTCGACCATCTTTCTTTATGATGCACGATGTTTTAATAAGAAGATGCGAAAGATAAACAAATGTTTGTGATATGCACATGTTGCTCAAACTTTCGGAAAGGTTTTCTTTAGAACAAAATTTTTATGTTGAAAACTGCAAAATACTCAAAATGAAAAGCTTAAAGACGAATAATGACTATTTTTTTTAACAGCATCAAAAATGCTTCTTAATATTGTATAGGGCTTCATTTAGTGTCATCTGTAAAACGTTTTACAGCAGTTTTAATAAGTACTTATGTTTTGTTGTGGGGAAAAATCGCCAAAGTCCATTAACCTGTGTCAATGTTAGATGGATGTTTTACAATTACATGAGCTAAGCTAATCGCTCTGCCTACGGCCTCGCGAGCCTATCCTAAGCTTTGGGTTGAAATGACAACTATAATAATTGAGTTAAGATATTGGCCAATAAAGTAACATTTTATCGAGAATGCCCTAATAAAAACATTAAAGCTGTATGGACATTTTCGCCACTTCTGTTACAAGTTTTCAATAGTCTCAAAAAGCGTGTTAGACACTTATAATATGCAAGAAAATAATAATTCTGATACAAGCATCGCCACTCCCATAAATAATGTGGTTATTAAAAAGGAATATAAATTATAGCTTTTGTAGGCATAGGAAAAAATGGGAGAAAAAGTTTCAAAAAGTTTTTTGGACCTGGTACCCTCCAACCCCAATAAATATGTTCCACCCTGGATTTTTAAGGTTTAGCGGGTGGTTCTTAACGTTTTCATTAAAAATCAGATCGATTGAACCACTCCAAGTACCCGAATGACGCACCCCCTTATTTTCCCCAACCTTTGTCACCCCCTAAAAATGACCCTATCTGTCACGAAGATTCGTGAATGAAAGAAATTAACATAAATCTCTCTTATAACTAGCCTCATTTTCTCTATATATACTTTGGTTGTATTGTTTTTTTTTGTCGTTTGTATCATTCATCTCTCTCATGTGAAGCTGTCTCAATAAACTCTCTTCTTGTTATGTTTCTTCGTAACACTATCAAAAATTTTTTATACAAGTTTTCAAATCCGCAATCCCCACGAACACATTCCCAAGTTTTCAAGTATCTTGCTTACCACAATCCTAAAATCCATTTTTCAGGTTTAACATTTATCGTCTTATAACATCGTTTTTTGTTCTTTTTTTTATTGCTCAGAATGAATTTATTTTATTTTAAATGTGTTTTTTTGCATATTATCCATTCAAAATGATAACAGTAACACTAAATTTTTTCATTTAAAGATTTTTGTGTTGCTATCACATTTTTCATTGACGTTTGATTTTTGCTTTTTTTTATTGTTCACTAGAAAAAATCAGTGAAGCGAAAAATTTAACTGATGATGATGCATGATTTTCACGTAAAAAAATTAATAGTAATATAAAAAGTAAAATCAAACATTTTGTGATACTCTCTTTGTAGAAAAAAGTGGACAATCGAAATTCAATTATCTCAACATGTTTCTTTTATGAATTTATATTTCTTACCTATCTTTGCTTAACTTTAACACAAAAAAAATTAAGCGGCAATAGAAAAAGAACAATTTTTCTTTGACACGTTATACATTTATGAGCATATATCGAGTAGGTAATAAAAAAGCGATTCATGACTATAATTATGACTGATAACATTTTTGAAGTAAGCCAAATGTTGTTGTTAAAAATGAGGAATTGTCATTTATTGCTATTATCTATCTAAAAATGAAGCAGTCAATTATTTTTCTGTTCTCATTTTTTGCCTTAATTATTGCTTCTTGCCCTGATGGAAGTGTAAAATTTCAAAATTCATGTTATTTTTTCTATCCCAATGCAACAACATTTCCAAATGCAGAATTGACTTGTAATAATTTAACAAATGGACATTTAGCTTCTATACATGATGGGTTTACTAATGCTTTGATTACTGGTAAGATTTAAAGATTTGTAAAAACATGAAATATTTTTTTTTGTTTCAGCACAAGCTACAAATAATTTTAATGAAAGTACAGTAATCAATTTTTGGATTGGTTTAAATTCTTTACTAATTCCGGGAAATTGGTCATGGGCTGATAATTCCACTTTCGATTTTAAAGGTTGGGCACCAGAAGAACCGCAAAATTTGACAATGAGTTGTGGAACTGTAACAATGTCAAACGGGTATTGGGTTTCTGATGATTGCTTTAAACAAAAACCATTTGTTTGTGAAATTCCATATGAAAGCTATCCAGCTTACATGAATTGTTCATACGGTTATATTTATTTTGAGCCGACGCATTCTTGTTATGGTCGTGATACTTATTACACGTATATAGCAAACTGGACAACTACAAAATTGTATTGCGAAAAGCAAAATGCTCATTTGGTTTCATTGCACAGTTACGAAGAAACAAAATTTGTTTCATGTTAGCATTTTTTTATTTCATTTTTTAGTGCACACATAACTATTTAGCGTTACTGATGGGAGATTACGGTTGGACAGGATTATATTCAAATGATAATGAGATCACATGGAAATGGTCCGACGGAAGTCCTGTAGATTATCTACCATGGGATTTAGGTGCTCCATATTTAAATGTTTCAAGTTGTGTTCGTTTAACGCAAGAAAACATTCGTGACTACAACTGTGAGTACGATATACAGGCAATATGCAAAAAACCAGCCATGCTGTAATTTCGTAGTAAAACATTTTGGTATTCAAGGGAAATAATGTTATCTATAACCTATTGATTGTCTTAAATATTAATGTTCCTCCAACAATAAAAATATTCAAATACTCCCGTCGTTGTTAGTTTTACAAATGTGCATCCGTTTTTTTCTTTTTGGTGACCTTTTATATTGATTAAAAATAAACTGAGTTTCTTTGTTTTTTCTAACTCCCTTTCTCTCGTTTCTTGTTTTTTGCATATGGCATCTCGTTCTCATATTTTGGAACAAAAGTAGGTCAAGACTTAATTTTTCAGATTCAAAAATGGCATCATTGGACTCCCCGTCCTTTTTTACCCCAGGGAGGGAATCATCATCAAAAAGCTAGGGGTTCTCGATGTTTTATATAGATATGAATAAACAAAACCATGTTTTGTCCCCACAAAAAAAAAGAAAGTCATCGTTTTGGCGAAATAACAAACAATAAAAATGTTGCTTTTCTTTTTTGTTTCTTTGTTTTTATTTTTTTTCACAAAGCAACCGCGTTTATTTTTGTCAAAAAATAAACGCCTAATTTTACAACAACGTTTCTCTGCTTTTTTTTTGTAAAGGTAAGATCAAAACTTACCTTATTTTATAAAGAAATCAAAAGTATTTCTTGAAATTCTAAAAACTCAAAAAACAATTCTCTAGAAAGCAACAATTCACAAATAAAAAAATGCAATAATTTTCTAACAAACAATTGCTTACAACATTGACCATCTGTTGTTTTTCTTTTTCATTAGAAGCAGCAAAAAGACTGACATAAAAACGCCGCAAAAAAGACTTTTTTTTCAACGACAGCAAAATAAAGCTTTCTTACTTTTGAATATTTCATTTTGTGAAAAAAGTTTGCATATTTACTTAAAAAAACATGAAAATTATATTCTCTCTATCTCACATCTGTTGATTTCTTTTTCTTTGAATTTTTTGTTATTTAATATTACTTTTTAACTTGTGAAGCTTATTGACACATGACTAGACGTAACTTTTGTAAAGCTTTTCAATCGTCCAGTTGGTGGAAAATATAACAGTATTTAAAATTAATAAAAGAAATATTCCTCTCTTTCCTTTTGTTATGAATTTTAATTCACATTTTATATTTATCTCATATGGTAACAATCGAATTTATATCACTCAAATTTACAAAGTAAAGATAACTTTATAGTAAATATATTTTACATCTTTATGTATCCATTAATAAATTTTGAAAATGTGTTCTCTATTTTTTTTTTATAAATATTGCATGATAGTTATTCAAAATAATAGTTTTTCATAAAATGTGAGCAACAGTGTACTCGTTTTTGGTCAAACATCGCATAAATTTAGGCATAAACAGTGTTGTACCCTTTTCTGTCTATCGACTCCGGGCGTTCTCTTTTTTTTCATTGTCTCTCGCGCGAGGGAACAGAGAAAAGAGAAGAGACGGGGCGAGGATGAAATCAAAATTTCTGCTCGGTCTCTTTTCTTTTTTCATTGTCCCTCGCGCGAGAGACAATAAAAAAAAAAAGAGCGCCCGGAGTCGACAGACAGAAAAGGGTACAACACTGTTTATAAAGCTTGAAAAACGTTAAAATTTTCAAAAAAAAGCAATTTTTTTCCCCAACAAAATTACTCACCCCACCAAAAGGGCTTGCACAAAGACGGTTGCTTTCTTCTAGAACGTTTGCGATTTTTTTTAACAAAGAAAACTAACATCGACGAAAAAAAGAGAAATTTTCGCAACATTTGTTTTCTTCTATACAGACACAATTACCCACTTTATAAATTTCGTTTTCCTTTTTTGTATATTTTAGGTTAAACACGTTTTTTTTGTAAATTAGTTTGCAAACATAAAGTCGCAATGCTTGTAATATTTTTCTAACCTATCAAATATTACTTGAAAAGAAGTTGAACACTATAAATTAAAAAAAAATAATGAATGTCTCAATGAATTCAATAAAAACTTTTATCTTTTGTCATTCAAAATTTATGCAAAATGATCAAAAGTTTCTATAAAATCTGTAAATACTCGTTTTTTTAAATATTCAAATTTATGAGTTCAGCATTAAAAATGTTAATTTGTTTTTTGTGCTTTTAGTTATAGTTAGAACTCATTTATGCACAATTTCTGAATGCATATTGTTTTGATTTTCAAAGTTACTGCCTTTCATTTACTAGTGTTATAATAAATTTATTAATAATCAGATGTTGCAAATGAAGATAGTTTCGCATTATTTTTCATTATTGTGGACTTGCTTTTATGATTTTCCCAAATGCAAATTTTCTCATTATTTTGTATTCTTCAGCAATTTAACTTATATTTATAAAAAAAATATTCAAAAATTAAAAAAACACATTTCTTTAGACCACAATACGTTTTTTTCAAAGCTGAGCATCCGTATAATATGAGAAAATCAAATGCTATATTTGTATATGCAACACCAAATGAATGGCTCTGTTTTTTGCTTTTTTCTTTAAATTGTTGCATTTTTCACTTTTGTCTCCATCTGACGTAAATAGCAGCACAACAAGTTGCAAAAAATGTTAATAAAAAATGTGTCTTTGAAAAAACCAAAAGAAGCTTTTTTTACTGCCATTCTTTGTTTATTTTTTCTACACTAGTGCACTTCTTTATGAATGTTTCGTTGCTTCATATTCTAGACGGCGCCATATTTTTCAGATAAAAAAGCTTTGTGTTGTTAGTTTGTGATTTGCTAGAAGAAGCATTTATTTTTGAATGTTTTAAGTCACAAAATGTTTTTTGAGCGTACATAAGCAAAGTAAACTTAACATTAAAAACATGCTTTATATAATTGGATTCAAGTGTGCACGAGTAATAATTGGATCATTTGTCAATATAAAAAAAACCAAAACAATTATTCACTTTTTAAATAATTTTTTTTTATTTGTTTGTTTTTTTAATTCCATTTATTTTTATTTTTTAATAATAATTGTTGGATGCTGATTTATAATTACTTCCACCAGAAAAATCTGATATATTAGTTAAAGCTGCAGTCCTTAGAAAATGTCGTTGTCTGCCGGATGCATTAAAAACGGCTCACAATACATGCATGTGCACATGCCTAATAAAATTCGTTGCTTTTAAATTTTCAAAATATTTTTACAATGGTTTCTGCTACACAAAAAATTTCAAGAGCTTTTAACAAACGGCTACTTTTTACATTTCATAGCTAGGGCAGATTTCTATGTGCAAAAAACTATGAATTTTTATAATCCTTGTCATTTCAAAGTTTTGTCGAGGTCATATTTGAATTTTACGCCGTTAAGCAAAATGATTCTAAAGGGCAAATCTTTGTATGCCAATGATGCCCCCGTCAGTGATGGGCCATTTCCCAAAATATGAGCTTTTAAAGAAAGCAATTTGCCGTAATTTAAAACCTCTAATAAAATGCAGCATTTCTATTCGACAAGTAGTTTTGATTAAAGACTGCGGTTTTAAAATTTAACCATTAGCTTTTTCACTTTTGCCATTAGATGTTGTTTCACACAAACCTTCAAACAACTTTCTTAATAAAAAATGCCAAAAAAAGCTAAAAGAAAATCTAAGTTGCAAAAGTAAAAAAATAAAATAAAAAATTTCATTGAAAAGTGCTATAAAAATGCTTTTTATGATTTCAACATCGCTAAAAATCGGACATCTGCTTGTTTTAAAATAAAACAATTTTATGTGATTATATCGACACGATCATAAATACAACGCTCGCAAAAACAAAAATGTGACGAAATGTGTTTTTTAAAATGTCAAATAAAGAAATCAAACACTTTTTTTTTCATTTTATTTTCATCTGCACAAATGTTTGGTTTTTCTTCTTTTTCTGAATATTTAAATGCCTAAGTCTTATGACTGCATGTTACAATAATTATTTAAATTGAATACTTATTTTGAATCGCAAAAGCTTTTAACAACAACCACGTACACCTCTACGATATTAAAAAATTAATTTTGAAAATACTGTGCAACATTTTTGTTATAAATTTAAATTAATAGAATACAATTTTGTTCTGGTAAATTTATTCACGGATTCGTTTTGAAATGATTCATTTGTAAAATATTTGTTCACATATTTTTAAAGATTTTTAGACACTAAATTTTGAAAAATAATAAAAATACTTGAAAGAATCATTGTTTAATGATAAAAAAAGACTCAAACATTTTTCATTTTGATCTTAAATTTAGCAGTGTTTATCATGTTTGATGTGAATCATAAGAAATATATTAGTAATAAGTTAAACAGAAGTCAATTCTTTTCCAATTGTGTACGAAAGATGTGTCAAGATAAAGAAAAAAAGGATATTTGCATTTTGAACACTAATTAGAGTTTTAAAAAAATTATGATATAAACGCAACATCAGCATCCATACTTAAGGTTCACAAAAAAAACAGTTTTTACACAGTTCACCAAAAATTATTTTTTTACATTAAATGACTTTTATGTTAAAGTTTCCAAAAATAAGATTTTACTTTTTTTCATGTGTTAACTAGATTTTAAATACAATTAATTATTAATGCTTTGACAAAAAATACTGTCTTCATACAGTTTTTTTTATTGCAACAAAACAGTTTCATTGTTTTAAATTTTGCAACAAGACATGTTTACAGAAACATTCAAACAACATGGTAAAACACGTTTTTTTAAAAATATAAAAAATGGTAGCGGAAAAACAAGAAAAGAATAAAATTTTCAAGGCGTTATTTAAAAAAACCAATTTCGTTGAAAAAATTTTATTTTCGTTGCTGCTTACAATCTTTTCAGTGTCTCTAAAAAACAGACGCATATTTGTTTTTAAATAATGGAACTTTATGTAAGAGACTGCGACTGCGGTTGCGGGGAAACTGTGATTTGTCATAGAATTCACAGAAAAAAATTTTTCGATAAAGATAAATTTTTTACCGCTGCTGCAATTTCACATTTTTAATGTTTTGTTTTATTTTTGATGGTTTTGAAATAATATGACAACAAAAAAAACAAAAATATTTACTACAAAACTTTGTCGAACTCTTTTAGACATTAAAAAAATAAAATAAACATTTGTTTAAGAACAAAATATTTAAAGATGCTACCCATGGAAGAATGATTTTTGACAAATAGACAGTTTTCTCTTCGTCAATTTTTCTATCAGTTTTTTAAATATTCATTCAAATGAAAAAAAAAGACAGACTAACAAATTTTTTGCATCATAAATTTGGAGTGGCTGCTGCACAGCGACTGCCATCTGCTTTTTCTTTAAATAGGAAGTTTTTTTCTGCGTGCCAGTTTTGCTGGTTTTTTTTGAACATTTGGTTTTAATTTGATCTAAATTTTGTTAAATAATATGCAAGGAGACAATAAACTAGTTATATTTCTCTAAAAATAATCAATTACTAGATTACAACGAATCGTCCAAGCAGTAATAAAAAAAATAATAAAATAAATTTCGTTGTACAAACTTTTTTTGTTTATGCATGAAATTTAATGTTACCCAAAAAGTGTTATTGTAAAAAATCAAGCAATCTGCGATGTATTAGTTTTTCTACCGACAAAGTAATGTGTTTATTTGCCTCTTCATTCCGTTGAAAGTGTTGTGAGGGCCGATTGGGAACCTTTAATACACAGGAAACGATGAAACAATTTTCCCTACCAAAAATTTTTTACGCTTAAACAACATTTGATTTCAAGACTTTTTGTCGAATTTTTTTCAAAAAGGTTGTACGCCTTCATAAGAACACAATATTGCTAAAACATCATCAGACAGAAAATAAATTGATAAAACGGTTATAAGAACTTTTGAATATTTTATTTTGGAATAATATTCAAAGGTGGTTTTTAAATTAAATCTTTGAAGAAATATGTTATCACAATACGATAACCTGTCTGCAACCTGCCCAATGGTTCGAGAATGCGTTAGTAATAAAATACAAAAAACGACACTTACAAAGGTTGTAAACATTTGATTCTTGCCTATCATTACATTTTTTTAAATATAAAAGAAGGGGGAACACACTAAAACAAATTACAAACTTCTTAAATGGTTTTTTAATAATTTGTTTATGTTTGTTTTTTAAAAAGAATAATGCATGATCAGAAGTAAAGAATCCTTTTAGGAACAAAAAAAAAACATTTCTTCATTTATTACTGAAGGAATAGCTTAATCCATTTTGCCCAAGCTTTTTTTAAAAGTTAATTTTTATATGTACTTGAACCCTATAAAAACATATTTTTTGATTTATAAAATTTAATAAAATATTCATACGAGAAGAAAACGTGAATTGAAATATGTCTATTTTTTTTATTGCGGCTTTGATTTAAAAATAATTTTACTGAAATTTACAGGCAAGCATCTTAACTCATTTACTTGTGTGTTACTATTATTTATTTTGTTTGAAACTTGAATATTCAAAAAAAGAAGTTTTCGAACATAAGTTTTCTAGGGAAAGTAAAGGAATAGAAAAAAAAACTTTTCTTTAGATTTTTTGTGATCGACAACAAGAATGCGTCACCAACATCATTCAAAAATAGCATTCGCAAAAAGTTCGCAGACGAAATAGGGTTTTTACAGCATACAACAAGCAAGCAAAACAAATCATCACTTTTTTTCGCCAATGTGAATATCTAATGCAAATTTTTGCATTTTTTGTTTCCTTTTTAGAATTTTTTATTTTTTCGTGTTTATACTTCAGGAACATTAAAAAAAGTTATCAAAAATTAATCACTTGCATAATCTTGCTAATCAGTTCTCAAACTATATTAATAAAATTTCATCATTAATGAGCATTTCTTCGGCATCTCTTGATTTAGAGGTGCAACTGAGTTACAAAAATTTTTTAAGCATTTTTACATCGCATAAATTATTCGACTTTTTATAAAAGTTCAATATTCAAACAAGAAAAAGCGTTCTGGTATCCACTGCAAAATGTCTATTTTTGTAGAAACACTGCGCTTTTTTTTAGCATTCGTAAAAAAACATTAAAACTTTCAAAAATAGCAATATTGGCCGATAAGAGCGAAAAACAATGCACATTTTTTTAAAAAGACGTTTTTCTTTCTTTGTAGAAAGTTGCGATTTTCTTTTTGTTGAACAAAGACAACTAAAGTCAACGACAAAAAAAAGAAAAAAATTTCGCAACATTTGTTTTATTTCAAACGGACATCAATATCATCTTTAAAACACTTGGTTTACATTTTTTGAATTTTTTAGCAGAACCGTGCTTTTATCGCAAATTTGCTTACAAATATAAAAACTAAATGCTTGTGATTTCTAAATATTTTTTCAATATATCAAAAATCGTTAGTCCTCCAACCATTATAAATTAAGAATATAAATGTATCAATGTATCAAGCAAAAACTTAAATCTTCTGTCACTCACAATTCATGCAAAAAAAAATGTGTTTCTCATCATAATAAAACTCTTAAATTATTATATTTTGCGCATTAATTAATGTATATTTATTGTCGCGTGACACTAGCAAGTTGCAACAGATTAAAAATATTATGTTAGAAGAAAAAATGAAAAACAAATAAAGAATTGATAGTTTACTAGATCTTATTAAGCATGACATACTTAATAAATGTTTTACGTTAGTGATTAAATAAATTAACAACGTCAATGTTCCAAAGTCAAAAATTATCCACAATATATTGGATGCAGTTGTAGAATATTGTATTGTATTATAAATGTCATCATGCCATGATTAGCACGAATGTTGTGAATGAAATTTATTTCAACATTGTTTAAATTTTGATATGTGTTTTTTCCCTTTTTCAAAATGAGATTGCCGGAAAAGACGTTTTTCACCTAAAAATTTTGCTGACTGAAAACGTTTCTTTAAGGGCTGCAACAAAACTTTTAATGTGACAACGTCTTTTCCGATCTCATCAACACAAACGAACGACTATTTTTTCCCCATAGTTTGGTAGCTAGCTCGCAAAGACACAAAAAACAACATCTGTAAAACTTCGCTGATGAAATATGTTTTAAAAAAAAAGTCAAACAAATAAAAAACTTTTATGTTATTTTTACTATTCTTTGTCGCAAAAATGTGCTTTTTTGTATTTGAATATATTTTGTTGCCATATCTTAATTTAATATTTACATGAAAAATGTTTTAATATCGCTTCAGAATAAACCCAAGACGTTGCATACTCAACCTGATAATCAAGCAGTATTTAAAAATAATTAACACGAATATTCATCTGCCATTTTTACAATTTAAATAACAATAAGCATTTATGACCTCTATTTGAATATTTTATAGTTTTTTTTAAAAATAATTATTTATTATTTTGATGAAGAAACGATATACAACACGTAATTTCTTTGCGAATATATTCTTTGCAATAATGTATTACATATGGAAAAATAGCATTAATAAATAACTAAAAAATGTGGAAAACCGAAAAATTTTGCCTCAGAACCGCTGCTTCAAGCGGAACTCAAACCTGCGACCTCCTGATTACCGGTCAGGTACTCTACCAACTGAGCTATTGAGGAAAATTCAATTACATACTACTAAACTAAAAAAAATTTTTCTTTTACCTTTATATCAGTTAATAAGTGTAAAAAAGAATGGTAGCAAATAAATATTATCTTATTTGCAAACTACTTTTTTATTATTTTATACAAAAATAACCTTGTTAATAAATACACATTTCCTCTTTTTGTCGTAACCCGCAACGCGTTAATTTGCAAAACATGTTAATAAAAAATGTGTCTTTGAAAAAACCAAACGAAGCTTTTTTTACTGCCATTCTCTGTTTATTTCTTCTTTACTAGTGCACTTTTTTATGAACGTTCTGCTGTTTCATATTCTAGGCGGCACCATATTTTTTAGATAGAAAAAAAAGAAGAAGCCATCATTCTTGGAATTCTTGGTTCTTATAAACTATAATCATGATAAATACATGACAAACGTGCAATAAATCAGTTAAATAATTTTTTGAATATAAGCAACTTTAAAAAGAAAACTAAAAAAACAACTGAACTTTTTTTTCTACTAACAAGCATCAAAGGAATTGCAAAAAATTGGTGTTGAAAAAAGTATTTGGAAAAGCCAAAGAAAATTTTTTACTGCCATGTTATTTTTTTGACTATTTCGTTGCTTTTTATTCTCAATGGCTCCTGTTATGTCGATAGGTTTATTACAAGTACAAAGTTTTGACAAACATAAGAAACAACAATGCTTATATATTGATACTTTAAGGAAACACAAAGTATAAAAGGTTCTTATCAGCTTAGGAATTCAGGAGCTAATTAACGCTAATTGGATTGATAGCTGATAAGCAGAATAGAAACAAGAAAGTAGAATAATGGACAGATACAACAGCACCATATTTTACTTTTTAGGAAAAAAAGCTTTGCGTTACTCGTTTGTTCTTTGCATTTGCAATACATCTTGCTTTTGAATGGTTATTTGAATATTTAATCACACAAAAAGTTTTTTATATAAGCAAAAAAATGCATTTAAATTATTGGTTCAAAATGTGAACAACAAAATCTTCAAAAACCATAGATCTACTGTTTTGAAATAGATCACAGATATTGTTGCTCGACATGTTTTGAGAGACACTGTGCTTTCTCTGTAAAAAGTTGCCATATTTTATTGAATAGCTTCGATGGAAAAAAAGAAACAAATATCGCTTCATTTTAGTTGCTATCATTTGTAAGACATTGCCGTCGTTTTTGAATATTTTAGTACAAATAAACTTTGAGCTGGCTTGCAAGCTTACAAACAAGAAAATTTGCATATCACTTCACATATGTGTTTTTTAAACAAACCCGCAACTGATAAAGCATTATTATTTGCTGCGGTTTAAAAAATGAAAAACAAAAAAATGATTGATAACAAACCACATTTTAATAAGCTTGATACACTTTATAATTTTTTTACATCAAAGATCATTTCGCATTTCTCCTTCAATGGCAAGACTAGCCCAAATTAAAAAAAAGATGTTATTCAAAGCAGATTTCAAAAAAATAGTGTTATTTCATCAGTTATTGTCAGCTTTTATCGAAATGCGTTATTGAAAGGAATTATGAAAGAAAAGAAAAAAACCATTACTTTGGGAAAAAGAAGAGAAACAGAAAGAATTATTTTCTTTTTCGTGGCAGCTCCGTAAAGGCTAAAAGCTTTTTTTTGATTATTTTGCATTGTTTTTTTTAAATAGCTTTAAACCACATTCAGTCATAAATCATAGCGTATGACAGGAATGTAAGTCCCAACGACGTGAACAAGATAGATCAATATTAAAAATAAGGATATTTTATACACTAATTAGAGCTTAAAAAAATTGTTAATACCGAAATAACTGCAGCATCAATACTTCAAGGTTCTCAGATTTACAAAGAAGTAAAAAATTGCTTTATCAAGCATAAAATGAATATTTGTTCCATTTATTAATTTTCATATTTTGATAATTATAGTTACCACGTCTATGTTCTTAAAAAACATTTTTTCCACACAATTCACCTATATTTATTTATTTACGTCAAATAATTTAATCGCAAACTTTTCCTTAAAATCAAATTTTAATACTGTTATCATGTGTTTCAACTAAATTTTAATCACATTAAATTATAAATGTTTTTATATGCATTATAATCATTATCCAGCTTTTCACCTGGTGTACAAGAAAACATTTTATAACTGTTGCAATTTTGCAACTATAAATATTAACAGAAATATTTAAACTACTTCTTGAAACATGTTTCTTTAAAAAACTAAAAACTAAATGGTTTTGCTTTCGCCAAAAAAACCTAGAAGAAAATTTTTCAAAGCAATTTTGTAAAAAAAAATGTCGTTGAAAAAGTTTCATTTTTGTTGCTTCTTGCAGTGATTTCAACGTCAGTGAAAAAACAGACACGTAGTTGTTTCTCAATAAATGAACTTTGTGTAAGAGACTGCGACTGCGAAAAACATTGCTTTGTCATAGAAAAAAGTAGCATTCGATAGACATTCATTTTTTTTGCAGCAATTTTACTTATTTGAATATTTTGTTTGAGGTTTTATTATCTTAAGCTAAAATTAAAGTAATATTTTTAATAATGAAACAAATATATTGACAAAAAAATTCTCCAATTTTTAACATCTATATTTATACTTTTGTTTATACTTTAAGCATTGTTTCACAAAAAGTATTGTAAAAAAACACATGTATTCTTAGCACTACAAAGATACATCACCCTGAAATTGAATGCTTAAAATTGATTATTTTTTCACTTCAACACACCACTGATTTCGGCTTTGTTAAACAGAAGAAAATATTATCAAAAACAAAGATGGCAAATAATAAATTTTCAATTTCAGTATTTATTTTTAATGTGATGTTCTGGTAAAAGATCGTTGCAGTAAAGCATTATTCAACACTCCCTCAATTTGTTAATGAAAAATAATAAAAAAATTATTTTGAAAAGGCATCAAATATTGCAAAAACATTTCTTTAACTATCTTTTGAATCACATTTTTTAAAAAATGCGGAGCAGCAAAAAATCAGTCAATCATTTTTATAAAGATCAGAATTATTCGTATTCCCTAAACGAAAAAAATACAAAAAAAGAAAAAAATCGCAGAAAAATTGTTTTGCACAGTGGAACAAGTTTTTTTGTTCTTTTTGTATATTTTGTTTTACTACTTTTTTTAGGGCTACGTTGTACAAAATGTGGAAAATAAAGATATATATATACAATGGGTTGTAAAAACTTCATTCCATTTTTGCCACTTTTCGCCACTTTTTGCCACTATTTGCCACTATTTTTATTAAAGGATTTCTAGATATCCAAAAATCATGTAACCTTCAGAAATAATACATATGGATCTAGGGAAGAGATCTATAGCACTTTTGGACCCCTATGTACTCTCTTGCCCTCAGGGCATCCCCGACAGTACCCCCATACCCCAAAAAATGACAAAATAAACTGAAATCTTTTTTTTAAAAATTGTAAAAGTTAATAAAAAAATCTTTAAACACACATATATAGCAAATCGATTATGGGAAATCTGATTTTTCCATTTTCAGAATTCTGGCGCCTTCAGAATCCCGGGATTCAGAAGGCCAAAAAATTTTTTCTTTGTTTTGTTTGATTTAAACATGTATTATAGGGTAATCGACTACGGGGAATTCAAAAAAAATATTTCCAGAATCTTCTGACTTCAGAATCTTGACATTCAGAAGGCCGAAATATTTTTTTTCCACTTTTTTTGTATGAATATACTTTATATATCAAAATTTTATGTGGAGTACGAAAATAGCATTTTCTATTTTCTGCCGGCATCTGATTCCGAGATTCAGAAGGCTTATTTCTTTTTATTTATATATATAAATATGTTTTATAAACATTTGTGCTTTTGAAGTGTTAATGCTATTTTCGTACTCCACATAAAATTTTGATATATAAAGTATATTCATACAAAAAAAGTGGAAAAAAAATATTTCGGCCTTCTGAATGTCAAGATTCTGAAGTCAGAAGATTCTGGAAATATTTTTTTTGAATTCCCCGTAGTCGATTACCCTATAATACATGTTTAAATCAAACAAAACAAAGAAAAAATTTTTTGGCCTTCTGAATCCCGGGATTCTGAAGGCGCCAGAATTCTGAAAATGGAAAAATCAGATTTCCCATAATCGATTTGCTATATATGTGTGTTTAAAGATTTTTTTATTAACTTTTACAATTTTTAAAAAAAAGATTTCAGTTTATTTTGTCATTTTTTGGGGTATGGGGGTACTGTCGGGGATGCCCTGAGGGCAAGAGGGTACATAGGGGTCCAAAAGTGCTATAGATCTCTTCCCTAGATCCATATGTATTATTTCTGAAGGTTACATGATTTTTGGATATCTAGAAATCCTTTAATAAAAATAGTGGCAAATAGTGGCAAAAAGTGGCGAAAAGTGGCAAAAATGGAATGAAGTTTTTACAACCCATTGTATAACTTTGTCATCTGAAAAATCATGGGCTCATTATTTATTATAAACATGATTCAAGAGTGCCATACCGTTGTGCAATTTATTGTGTGTTACACAAAACAAAGATTGCCAAAGGCAGTGTTAAACATTTATTATTTATTTTTGAATTCAATGCATGTATTTTTTTGCTTTATATATTCTTAAATAATGTTAATGTGCTTCTTAAAGCAGTTAAAAAATTAGTAATACAAATTACTGCTAATAATAGTATTCCACAAAATTGTTTAAAACCTTATATTCAAAAGCGGTTTTAAGATAAAAAATTCAATCCATGCGATTTTGATTTGTTGCTAACAATAATAAATAAAAATTAAATATAAATGTCTCAAATAATCTATTAAAAACTTTAATCTTCTGACACTCACAGTTGATGCAAAAAAATGGTCATCATCTATAAAATCTGTGGGTGTTTGTTTTTTAAATAATCAAATTTATGAGTCCAACAATAAAATTGTCAATGGTCTTTTTTTCTTTCTTTTTTGTTGTGATTTTCTATATAGCATGAAATTATTCATATGCAATTGGAGTTGGAAAAAACATAGTTGAAAAATCAAGTTTATATTTTTTTATTTCTGAATTCACATATTCCCGAAAACGTTCGCTAATGCTATCGTCTTGATAAAGTTTAATTAAACGCAGCATATCTAAGGGCATGTTTTTTTGAAAAAATGATTTGGATACTCGGTAGAATGAAGTTACCGGAAAATGAATGACGCTAGATCCACAACATTATATAAAAAATCAGAGATAAAAAACGAGTAAAATTATTCATTATGATTTGTCTTTTTGGATAAAGAGGGTGAGTCTCTGTGAGAGGTTTCTTCATTCTTGATCTACGTACAAACAAATTTTAGATAAATTGCCACTTTCTAATCTAAAAAAGACAGCTCACCATAATAATCTATAAAAAGATCTCATCAATCAAAAGCCAGTATGGTGAGCTGTCTTTTTCAGACTAGAAAGTGGGAGTTTATCTAAAATTTGTTTGTACGTAGGTCAAGAATGAAGAAAACTCTCATGGAGTCTCTACTTGTTTATCCAAAAAGGCATCATAATGAATAAATATTTTTTGTTCTCCTCTTTTTTTCTTTACCTCTGGTTTTTTATATAATATTGTGAATCTACGTCATTCATTTTTAGGTAACTTCATTTTACCGAGGAACCAAACCATTTTTTCAAAAAAAACATGGTCTTACGTATATTGCGTTTATTTAAACTTTATCAAGACGATAGCATTAGCGAACGTTTTCGGGATTATGTGAATTCAGAAATAAAAAAATATAAACTTGATTTTTCAACTATGTGTTTTCCAACTCGAAATCAATTCCATGAAACGTGTCTTCCACAAGTATTTCCAATTCCGATGACAATGATGAAATATATTTGGTCCAATCCTTCATCTCCAAAAATCTATGGAAAGTTAATTAAAACATGCAAATTATTTTTCATCAAAAATTCAATTTTGGTATTTACAAATTTGAAATATACTCTTTTTTGGTGCAGTTGGCAATACTGTACTAAAAAAGTATGCCGTCCAGGCTGTATATGTGAAAAAGAGTATATTAAGATGAATCATCCCATAGTTCAAAATATTTGGATATCAAAAAAACTTCGTATTTCGGATCATACGAAACCAAATCAGGCTTCTTCAATTATTCCAAAAATTAAGAGATATACCGTCAAAGAGTTGAGTCTTGGCGAGCAACATCTTTCTTATAATGAACTCAGATTTCTTGCTTTTGGCATTGAAAAATGTGTCCTATTTAGTAATATTATAAAATATGACAGCGGTAAAGCAGTTCCTTTGGAAAATATTATAAAACTTTTTTCTGGTGCTAAAAAAGTTTATATGTGAGTCAATATTTACATAAAATAAAGCTGTCTGCTCATATTTTAGGGATTTTGAGAAGAATTCTGATAATGCTGTATGTAAAAGCTATGAAGATTTTATTACTGCTTGTAATACTGTAAATGAAGTTGAAATGTGTCGTATTCCTGATGTTTTTGATGTTCCAACTTTTTATCAACATTTAAAAGTAAACTTTTTTTACTTACCTGTAACAAAGGCATTATTTTAGCGAAGCAAAAATCGTTGTTTAATTGAAATTTTTTCCTCTTCAAATCGTCATGCTCTTCTTGAAGAAATTATTGATGAAATTTTAGCAACAGAATCCTTTGAATTTGTTCCTCCTGTAATAAAATATCGTCAGAATAATGAATTTTGGAATTATAATAAAGATTACAGAATGTCTGAAATTCGAAGAAAAGTAGCTGCAAAATATCACTAGCTTTTCTATAAACTCATTCAATTTATTTTATTTCATTTCTGCTGATTTCGATGTTTTTACTTTTTTGATGAAAATTTTATTTATGTTTTTACATTTTGTAATATTTTTATTTGCATAAATATATATGTTAAAAAATAAATAGAGAGAGCAACATCTATTGCTCCCAAAGCATCTTGGTTAAGAGCCATATTTGGGCGAAATATGGGGTCTCAACTCCACCATCAGTTGAAAACGTTTACGGTTAGCATCTTCTTAAAAACTTTGCTGCTTGTTTCATATTTTTGCAACCTTTCATTTTTTTCTTCATTGCGACATTCACAAAATAGAAAGCCATTTAAAAAAATTTCTGATGAAATCAGTCTTTCTCTTTCTTTCTGTTCGTTGCACAAGTGTCCACTTTTGCTTCTCTTTTTTTGAATGAATATTTTATTGTTCTTATTTTTAATTGCTATCTATGAAAGTAAGCAGAGTTATTTTCGCTAAATCATGATATAATTCATTTATTAATTGATTGATTATGTCAACAGTATTAATGATATGACCTTTTTAAATGGTACAGCAGAAAATAATCACATTATTTGTTTTATTACTAAATTTTTTAAAGTTTTCTAGACATAAATTTCGAAAAAAAAAAACTTGAAAGAAACATCATTTGTTTTAATGATATAAAAGCCCAAACCTTCTTCATTTTGATCTAGTGCTTGTAGTTTATGGTTTTACAAAACATAAGGTCAGCCTTTTAAAAAAAAAGAAAATTTTATTTTTATAATGTTTTGATAAACACGAAGCTTTCATGTATCTCCTTGTAAAACAACAAACTTAAAATTTTTTTTGAATAATCATTTGTTTTATAAATATATTTATATGAATGTTTCAGCAATTATATATAACACTAATTGCTGAAACATTCAAACATATGATAGAAAAAAGTCAATCACACTGACAACAAATATTTATTTGCTTTTCTCAGACGCATTTTTGCTGATCGCAAAAAAAGGAATCGAAGCGTCAATCAAAAAAAATAGTGAAGAAATGATTTTCTCAATAAATTTTAGCCGATTAAAGCTAGTCTTTTTTTTCTTTTCATTCATTTTCGATGACTTTTTAACCAAACATTTTTTTACAACACATTTCAAACAATTATTATTTTAAACTTTATATTGTAACCTGATTTTTAGATTAATTTTAATATTTTAGTTTATTCTATATTGTATTTTTGTATTTAATCAATGTGTGTTAGGGCACGTATTAAAATAATATAAAATAAATAAAAAAGATCAGAAAAAGTCTCTTTAAAATTCATCACTGCGCTCTTTTTTTAATATTCACTGAGAAAAAGCCGTGATGCATTCGTCACTCGAGCATCACTGCCGGTGACGAAAAAACCCTCACCAGTGATGAATTCATTACTAAAGCGTCACTATCAGTGATGAATTCGTCACAGCTGTGTCACCGGTGAGGTTTTCACGGCTTTTTCTCAGTGTTTAAGTTGAATATTTCTTTTTCATGTAAATTTCTGCTGTTGTAGAATTTTGTATATTTATTATTAACGTGGCCACCCATTTTTCGAACATATTAGCATGAATGTAATGAATAAATTTATATTAATTCTTTTTCTTACTTTTTTTGTGTTTTTTTATTGGCATAAAAATAAGAGTACAAAATATTCAAAAATAGAAAGGGCTTAAAAACAAAAAAGCAATGTAACAAAAATAATTTTTTCACAATTTACCGAAAGTTATTTATTTGCACAAAATCAGTTTAATGCGAAAATAAAAATTTTACTTACATTTAGTTATTACTGTTTAAATGACGATAAATCAACTTTATACAATGTTTTATCTGGTTTACAAAAAATAGCTTACAACTTTTTTAATTTCGTAAAAATATTTTTACAAAAATATTCAAACAACTTGTTGAAACATGTTTCTTTTAAATTTAAAAAGTGACAACACTCCGCTAATAAAACAGGAAGAAAATGAATTTTTCAAAGCGTTATTTATGAAAAAAAATTTCGTTGCAATATTTCCATTTTTGTTGCTGCTTTTGTTGATGCTAGCGTCACTAAAAAACGATGCTTTTTTTGAATAAAGAAACTTTGTTTAAGAGACTGCGACGCCGATGGCAGAAAAACATTGCCTTTTAACTAAAAAATAGCGTTTATCGAGTGTTTGAAAAACATCTTCGCTTGTTTAAATAGTTTATTCCTTTTTAATTGTTTTAAACTTAAGTGACAACAATTTCAGTAACAAAACAAATAAATTGACAAAAAAACTTCATCAAAATCGTTCAAACAGTAAAAAAATAAAAGAAACATTTGTTTACATAACTTCTTACATGCAACTATAAATTTGTTTAAATGAAACCTTTATATACGTCTTTCAGCAAAATAATTTAAAGAAATATTAAGCATCATTTTTGTTATTAATATTAATAAACAACCAATCTTCCCTAAATAATAATATATATAAAATGTAACCTTGAACCTTTTTGCTTTGTATATTCTAAAATAACGTTGTTGTGCTTCTTAAAGCAATAAGCAAATTTGTAATACAAATTACTGCTAATAATAGTATTCCATGAAACTGTTTAAAAAATTATACTCAAAAGCTGTTTTAAGATAAAATATTCAAAACTATAAGAACTGCAGCATAATTTTGAGAAAACAAAAAAGTCAGTGAAAGTTTCTTCTCTTTCATTTTTGTAGGCGTTTGATTTTGATGGAAAAACAACAGTGTAAGAGAAAAGCACTCAAACCATCGGGACAAAAAAAGAATTTCAAGAGACTTTTTACGACACCAAAAACAGCCGCTATACATTTTTTTGTTTCAGAAAGATGACATTTGTAGAAATGAAAGATGTAACCATAGAATTTTATGTGCAACTGTTTTCGAAAATTTTTGCTTTTTTGCTGCAAAGCTACGCAAATTTATCAAAATTCGGTTTGCTCAAAATAGTTTGAATATTTGATTTTTCTCATTGTTTTTAGTACATTCTCACACATAGTTTTTGAAGAAATATGTTTGGTCAGCTATTTATTTATAGTGTTACCTTAAAGAAAATTCAAAATTCAGCGCATTAAAAAATAATGAAAAGAGCAGAAGTGAGTTATATACTGAAAATGTGGTAATTAAATTTTAAATAAAGAGAAAAGATAATTTAGCTATTGTGCTCTTCTTTTCTTGTTTTTTCTTTTAGTATTGTTTTGAATTTTGGCTGCCAATTATTAATAATAAACAGACAAATGTAATAAAAACTGTTAAAATTTAAATCAATTTGTTTTACAAAAAAGTAACTTTTGCTCATAACAAAAACATTTAAAATATTCAAAATGTTTTATTCAGAAAAAAACTTGAACAAAAATCAACGAACTAATATACTGACAAAGTATGCGTTGCTTTTTTGTCACAAAAGAAACACCTTTTTTACAACAGTGTTTCTGTCTGCCGTTGTTGAAAAGATTGTGATGTTTCGTAAACGACAAAATGAAAGCATGAATTTTTTTTCAAAAAATGACATGCTTTTTTTCTTTCAATATTTAATTAAAGAAATTTCACAATTATTTTTTAAAAACAGAAAAAAGTATACAATAGTAAGGACATTATTTGTACAAATAAGAAATAAAAATATTACAATGCCCCAAACTCTGCACTATCAATTAAAACCAAAACCAAATACAAACAATGTTGTTTTATAAAAGCAATTGTTTTCTTCTATAGTTTGAATAATGTTGTTGAAGAATCAGAAACTACAATAGTCAACGTATTTTGTATTACCAAATTATTCCTTTTTTTTCAATTTTTTCGTGTTAGTGATTAAATGCAAAATCATTTAATTATCCGTAATTGTTTTTCGGTGCATATTTCATAATTACTGATCAGAATACAACATTTATTCAGTCAAGAATCAGAGTTGTTAAACCAAGAAATATTCACGTCTCCCTCAGCTAAAGTAAAGCGGCTCATTTTGTGAGGCAAAAGTTTTTATTTTTTTTCAAAAACAAAGAGAGAAAAAAAAACCATTCCATCAACAAAAAACAATGACAGAATAAGTGCATGTTCTCTCCATGGCGGCAGTTAACATTTTGCCAACACTTGTCTCAAAAAATGAGCCGCTGATGGAGACGTGTATTATTCATAAATTTCATTGAAAAATAAATAAAAAAAGCTTTTAGGAACAAAATATTCAAAGATAGAAAAAAACAGAAGATATTTTATGTCTGGTCCATATCTTTTAATCACAGACGTTAATCGACAAAAAAAATTCAACTAAGGAAGTTTTTTCTTCGTCGATCTTTTTTTCATCTGTTTTCGCACTCATTCATCAAAATGAAAGCTAAAAAAAGAAAGACAGACAATTTTTTGTACCGCATGAAAAGAAATTTCTAACAAAAAAGGAATAAAATTTCGCACCATTTATTTCTGTGACTGTAATAAAACGTTTCGGTTTCGTCTTTTCCGGAAAAATAACGGCTGCTGCCATATTCGTTTTTTCCCCTTTGCTTTTGAATATTTTTTTTAAATAAATTTTTATTATAATTTTGTTTATGCAAAAGAAAGTTATTTATGAACATGCCATCGCAAAAATACGCTTAATTCATCAACATTTGTTATTGCCGCATCAATAATTAAAAATGAATAAATTATTTACAAATCGATTAAATAATGACTTGCAAAGACATTATACAACGTTTACATATTTTTACATGTTTTTACAAATTCTTTTACTAAAAAATATGAAATCGTAGCTATGATAAACAGAAATTTAAATGCAAAAATCAAGTTCAAAGAGCAACAAATTTTCTAATAAAGTAAATTTTTTGGTAAATCATTATAACAAAATAAAAAACTGAATATTAAAATGATAATAAAAATGAAATAAATATCTATTACGGAATGTGAGATGCATTTCTGATTTTATTGAATTTAAGACCTATTACTTAAAACTTTTCACTTATTGTCATATCTTGCACTTATTTAAAAGTTTATTATTATTATTATCATCCCCGAAATGTCAGCCGACAGTTGGGGGGGGGGGGTGTCCCGGAAGTGTCGTTTCCCCGAAGTGTCCTTTGTCCCTGAAAAATGCTTTTTTTGAAAAAACACTTATACTTTTTGCTACTGAAATTGTTATTTTGTTAACAAAAAATCAATGAATATGTTTTTGCTCCCTTATTTTTTGAGCAATTTTCTACATCATTTATAAATAGCATTTGGAAAAAAGGCGCTGACGCAATATATTTTTAAAGCGCCAAGCAAACAAGAAGCACATCAAAATTTAATTTTCTTTTTTCGCCATCTCAGATGCAAAAATCTTCAGTTTTTGTTTCATTTTTTGAATTTTTATTTATACATCAAGATCATTAAAAAAATTAAACAAAAATAAACTTAAATTGTTGCATAATCTGAGAACGTGTTTTTAGCATCTATATTTACAAGTTTTCAAGCATTATTAATAAAAGATAAACTAACATCCCACAGCTTTTTTATTTTTTAAGATCCAAAATTTGTTTCAACGTAATTTGACAGAAAAAGGATATGCAGTATATATCATCAGACAAAAAGTTATTCTTTTTTTTCTCAACTACAAAAGTGTCGTTTTTTTTTGATTTGATTATTTTCTAGGTATTTTTTTATAAAGACATATAAAAAAATTTATTAAAAATTATTTGAGCTGTAAAAGCTGAGATTATGACTTTAATATTTAATGGATCCAACAAGTTTTGTTTTTCCCTATCTAAAGCAGTAGCTCAATTATCCGCCTTTCAACGCTTTTTTAACGCTAAAATTTGAGGAAAAAAGCAGCTTTGAATGCTTATTATTTTTCCCAAATATTCAAAACATCTTATTCAGCAAAAAAAGTTTTACATGAGCACAGATAAAAATATCAGTGTAACAAAAATTCGACATAGCTGCAAAAATGTTTTCCGTCACAATGCGTGAAAAAACAGAGGGAGAAAAGAAAGACATTGCGTTAAAAAAAATTCGTAATATCTTTATTGTGCCTTGTTTTACAAAAACTGACGTATTTTGAACTCTTTAAACTATATCCAAAAATTGATTTTTGAAAACTTTTCTTTCATTTTGTTTTTTTTTTCAGCTTGCAATGACAAAAGATCAGAACTTTTTGAATATTTGATACTTCAGTTGACAGTGAATTTGCTTACATCAGACACTGTTTTGCTGTTATGGTTATTCCATCATTTTTGGTTGATCTCTTGCAGATATAAAAGAACCATAATATATTAAAATGCTGCAATGTACACCACAACTTTTTTTATTAATGTATTCTGACAAGCTCCATGAATTTTTATAATTGAAAAGAAAACATTCATATTAATTTTTACAAAGTTCATAAAAAATAGATTTCATTTTTGCAACATAACAAAAAAAAGAAAAAACACATTTTGATTTTTACCACTTTCTGTGTGGCTCGTTTACAATGAAATAGGCAGTCGTAAAAGCTTTCTGAAAAAGCCAAAAGAACTGTTGGTCGCTTTTTTTGTCATTTCAAAAGTGTCCATTTTTCATCATTGCGAAACTATTATCGGATCATAAAATTCTTGTTTATTTCTAACCACAAAATGTTTGAATTTTTGGCTCTTTTTTTGTTTTTTTTAAATACTCATGCGTAGGTTTCGGAATAATACGTTTGATGAATATTTTTCAAAAATTTGGCAGTGTTATCAACAATGACAATACCAATGCAAAGAAAATTTTTAAATAAAGCTACATAAGTTAATCAAACAATGCTCTATTTCTATTTAATGTTCATTATACCATTTTTCTTGTTTTTTAAGGATAATGCAAATTCAATGTTGGAACTCGGTAAAATTTTGTGTAACATTGTTAAATATTCATAAAAAATAAAGAAAAAAAAGACAAGATGTTTTTTTGCTACTTTTTTCTGCTATTGTGTTAGTTTAAAACACAGCAAAAAAAGTGTTTCACAATATTTTAATAATTACAGTTTACATGTCCATGTTTACAGAAAACAATTTTTACAAGATTAACCCAAAGTTTGTTTTGCATTTAATGAATTTAATGCTAAAATAAGATTTTAATTTTTTACATGTTTTTACAAAGTTTTAATTACATTTAATTATCAATGAGCTGAAGCGCTACATGAAGAAGCCCTTCATACAATTTTTTATCTGGTCTGCAACAAAATAGCTTACATCTTTCATAATTTTGCAACTAACCGTAGACATCCCCAACTTAGGGTGGGGTTTCGGGCCCATATTTTGCCCATAGACTCATCTACTATAGGGAAGTATTCAGGCAAAAATTCAGCTGCGTAATCCTCATCCGTGGGATTTAATAGCTAAATGAATATAGCTAAAGTAGCACACGATCAATAACATTTACATTACAGATATTCGTGAAACGCTGGATATAAGTCTTCATATTTTGCCCATATACTCGTCTAGCTAATGGATAGTAAGTGGCAAAAAATTTGCTGCCCAATCCACCTCCTTTACGTACTTCTATGGACATAGTTTACGTCAAGTATACTTGCTATAGTCATAGCAATAGTAGACGATAGCTATATTTCGGTTCGACATAGCTTATGTTTTTGAAGGTTTTAATGGCTCAAATGATATTTAAATAATGCTTAAAAGCTGATTATGTCATAAGTGATGCAACATGTGAATGTTGCAGCATTACCTTAATAATGGGTATTCAATAGTGGTTATCCATCATAAACATAGACCAGTATACTGAACGTAATCTATGTATACAAAAGTATATAAAGGAGGTGAATTGGACAGCTCATGTTTTGCCCCTAACGATCCCATAACTAGACGAGTATATGGGCAAAATATGAAGACTTATATCCAGCGTTTCACGAATATCTGTAATGTAAATGTTATTGATCGTGTGCTACTTTAGCTATATTCATTTAGCTATTAAATCCCAGGGAGGAGGATTACGCAGCTGAATTTTTGCCTGAATACTTCCATATAGTAGACGAGTCTGTGGGCAAAATATGGGCCCGAAACCCCACCCTAAGTTGGGGATGTCTACGGTAAACATATCAACGAAAATATTCAAACAACTTGTTCTTTAAAAGTTCAAAAAGAAAATCTTGGCGCTACCACTAGGAAAAACTATAAGAAAATAAATTTTTCAAAGCGTTTTTATAAAAAATATGTCGTTGAAAAAGTTTTATTTTCGTTGCTGCTTTCAATGATTTAAGCGTCGCTGAAAAAAACAGACATATATTTTCTTTTAAAAAAAGAAACTTTAAGCAAGAGATTTGCGATTGCTGGGAAATAGTGGTTTGTCATAGAAAAAAATAGCATTCGATAGACATTCATTTTTTTAACTGCTGCATCAATTTTAATTTTTTTGAATATTTTGTTTGACTTTTTATTATCTTAAGCTAAAATTAATGTGACAGTTTGAATAACGAAACAAACAAAGTGACAAAAAAAATCCATCAAAATCTTGCTGCGAGCATTAAAAAAAATAAATATTTTTTGAGTAATTTTTTACATTAAAATTAATATTTTTGTCTACACTTTAGCCAATGTTTTGACAATACATGAT
This sequence comes from Panagrolaimus sp. LJ2400, assembly GCA_024447215.1. Taxonomy (NCBI): domain Eukaryota; kingdom Metazoa; phylum Nematoda; class Chromadorea; order Rhabditida; family Panagrolaimidae; genus Panagrolaimus; species Panagrolaimus sp. LJ2400. The sequence goes on along the minus strand of JAMRYA010000014.1, from coordinate 1,568,956 downwards.
GTAAAAAAACACATGTATTTTTAACACTACAAATATACCTCTCACTGCAATTGAATGTTTAAAATAGATTTTTTTTACTTCAACAAACTACTAATGTCGACTCTGTTAGACAAAAGAAAATATTATCAAAAACAAAGATGCCAAAAAATAATTTTTCAATTTCAGTATTTATTTTTAATGTGATGTTCTGGTAAAAGATCGTTGCAATACAGCATTATTCAACACTCCACCAATTAGTTAATGAAAAAGAATAGAAAAATATTTTAAAAAGCGTCAAATATTACAAAATTGCTTTTTAGTTTTTGAAAAACGACGAAGCAAAAAACATAGTCAGTCAATCTTTTTTTAAAGATTACAATCTCTGTGTTAACTAAGCAAAAGAAATACACAAAAAAGAAAAAATCGCAAAAAAAAGTGTTTGGCAAATATAAAAAAGTTTATTAAAAATTATTTAAGCTGTAAAAACTGAAATTATGATTTTAATATTTAATGGATCCAACAAGTTTTGTTTTTCCCTATCTAAAGCAATAGCTCAATTATCCGCCTTTCAACGCTTTTTTAACACTAAAATTTGATGAAAAAAGCAGCTTTGAATGCTTGTTATTTATCCCAAATATTCAAAACATCTTATTCAACAAAAAAAGTTTTACATTGACGTGAGCACAGATGAAAATATCAGTGTAAGAAAACTTCGACATTGCAGCAAAAATATTTTCCGTCACAAAAAACGCCTTTTTTACAATAAAATTTCTGTCTGCTGTTTTGGAAAAGAAATTGTGATCTTTCACAAAAAAGAAGCGTTGAAAAAGCAAAAATAAAGAAAAAAATGCAAAAAATGTATAAAAAAAAATTTTGTTTTATAGCTTTGCAACCTTTCTTTTTTCTTGATTTCGCAATTCACAAATAATTCAAAAACGCCGCTGAAGACACCAAATTAAAATGAACGATAGTTTCTTAACACTATTTCTCTCTGTTTTTTGTTGTTTTTACAAGTGTTCATTTTCCTTGCTATTTTGTTAAATATTTTGTTGTTGCTTATTTTTAAATCATATATATTTGAAAGACATTTAAAATTTAAGAAAATTATGATTTTTGCTAACTGGTAATAATTCAGTTCACAAGAATATTCCAACATTATTTATAACAAACAAAGCTATTGATTTTTTATTACTCAAGTTTCATTAAAAGTTATGCAAAAATGTGTCTAAAACTTCAACAATTAGCTCATACAAATGGCAGCAGCTTTTTTTTCTTCTTTAAAAACATTTGTTGAGCTTTCCAGATAAATGTCGAAATGCTTTTTGGTAAACACCAGGCAAAAAAACTATTGCTTTTTTTCTTTGACATTTGAAATTTCTTTTTTGACGCTTTTGGTTGTGAACAGCAAAGACCTTTGTAAAAATCAGATGAAGAAATCTGTCTGTAAAAAGCCAAACTAGGACAACTTTTTTAGTGTCATTTTCTTTTTCATTTTTTTCACCAACGTCTTGTTTTGAATATTTAACCGGTGCATACTTATTGTAACGTCAAAAACGTTCAGAGGTTTATTAAACCTCAATCACGAATGCATAATTAGATTATTTTTTAGAATATACAAATTTAAATCTTAATCCATTTTTGAAAATAAAAGAGACATATATTCTACCGCACTTTTTTAACGAAAATCAAAGCTCAAAGAATTTGATAATCTTTTTTGAAAATTGATTGCTTCTGAACTAATTGAGATTGTAAGCATATTTATGGAGGTTTTTCGAAAATTAAATGGTTTTGAAATGTTTTTGTTTTCACATTTATTAGAAACAAATATTCAAACAGAAAAAAAGGGCGCAGACATCTTTCATTTATGGAGGAGGCTTTTAATTCACCCAAAACATTTCTCCAACAACCTTTTTGTTTGCTCTTTTATTGATACAATGTGGTCCCACCAAATCAAAAGTCATCCCTTTCGTTTCGCTTTTTTTTTGAATATTTGATTTTAACTTTTTCTTTCATAAAAAATTTATTTTATGACATGAATAGAATGAATTTCATTGTATATGCCTATTTCGTAAAACACCAGTGACGGCAGGACTCCGATAATAATAAAAATTAATGGCATTAAATTACGAATAATTATATAAATTTATTGCTATATATGATTATCACAAGTCAAATAAATATAAAAATTTGAACAAAAAAAGGTTCCGATTGACAGCGTGTTATAATTTTTTTTAATTATTGAAGTAATCCTCTACGCCTAGAACATTCATTTTTTTAACAATTGGCTAAAACAAGCTTTTTCTAATATTTTGTTTAAAGCTTAATCAAAATATTTAAAAAAGGCAGAGATATAATTTGTGTTAAGCAAGAAAGTTTTGCCTGTGCTTGTCGTTCAAAAAGTGTTTCATTGCAAAATGAGAGCGGAACTTTCGCAATATAAAAGAAAAAAAAGAACACGGGATTCATTTCATCACATTTTTGATCAAAAACAAGATGGTTAAAAAACATATAATTATTTTTCGTTAAAAAATTCAAATCTTTTTTTGAATATTTATGTTCATATTTGAAATTAAATCAAAATAATTCAAGTTTTACAAATATGAAGAAAATCAATAAAAGTTTTTTGACGATAAAAATAGAATGCAATGGAGCAGAAAATGATCTGGTTCAACCATTATTAATCAAAAAGTAATTGGTAAAAACTGTCATGCTTTTTATATATATTGTTTTTTGACACTATTCTTAAAACTCCGAAAACTGCAGTTTTATCAATTTCTTGTTTGCTGTTTTTACCGATTTTTGATTTTTTAAGCGGGCAAGTTAGTAACTCGAAAGATTTGCATAAACAACAAAAATGGACAAACGTTAATGGCAATTATTATAAATAGTATCACAAAACGCATACAAAGAAGCAAACTATGTCGTAGTGCATCCTTCTTACCATCACATTTTTCAAGAATTAAAAGTACAAAACTTTGCATTGTTTTTTGTTCACACATATCGAGTATCGATGTAAAAAAATGCCTTTTTTTACATTAATATAAAATATTTTCTTTAAACTTTTTTGTTTTTTTTGTGTTAACGAGCAACTAGTTTAACACATTTATTAATAGTATCATATTGTTTTTGCTGCATGTTTTTTTATTTTTTAATTATTGCGTATAAAACAATCACTTCAGCTCTTATAAATTAATAAATGTGTTTAACTAATAAATATTCTTTTCATAAATTCAGTCATAGATCTTTCTTTTTGTCAGCAAAAAAAGTTCAACTAATTCGTCGATTTTTCTTTCCTTTCTCTTCTTTTTGTGCTCATTGATTTTTAAATTTAAAACTAAAAGATTGCAAAGCCTAAAAACGACAGACAAACACTTTTTTTCAGTCAAAAAATTATGATGGCTGCGGTAAAGAAAGATGTTTCTATAAAAACACTTGCAGCAGCATTTAGTAAAACTTTAAATTATTTGAATATTTTAGTGCCTCTTAAGTGCCAGTTGAAAACTAGATCTATAGTATTCATATTTGCAAATAACGGTAGTTAATGTATTTTATTATAAAAAGAACGCAAGCTTAATGATGTGCTTACATTAATAAATAAAAAAATAAATACAAATAGACCACATTTTTCAAATTTTATTTAATAACAATGCCTTACAGCTAAAAATTTGATTAAATTAGTATTAGCTGGTAACAGTATTTTCATCAATGAATATTACCAACATATCGCTTTATTTAAAAAAAGCTGTTTCTGCGAAATTCTACAAAGTTTTTTGTTAAAAAGCTTATCAAATGAACATACACATCAAATGCAGCACTTTTTTACAAACTTTGTTATGTCCATTTTTTAAAATGCATTGTTTTACAAGTAAACGTTGAAGAAAATTTGGGATTTCAAGTAATTTTTGTTCAAGCAGTCAATGCTCATAAAGCGTTGTATCGGAAGTTTTTTTTGAATGTTTAATTAAAATTATTTTCTCGTGAAAGTTAAAAAGCACTTCCGAAATTTATTATAATATTTACATATTTTTTATTTAATGAAATCATCAACTGTTAATATTTCGCTAAAGAAAATGAAAGATTTTTTATTTAATGGTTTAGATCCGATAAAAAAATATGTGTCGTTATTATTATTATCATTAAAATGAATGAATAATTATTAAATCATTTTCAATCAATTAACTTGAAAAAACATATTCCAAAAAAAATTTTTTAGCAATCAAAGCTACTTTTCACTTAAAAAGTATAATGCTATGTTTTTTAAGCAAACAGCAATGATTTCTGATTATGTAATTTATAATCACAAAAAGCATTACACCAACAAAGCACAGTATTTAAAAAAAAACAATTTCACGTAACATTAATTCAGAAATTGAATAATACGCTATGGTTTTAACTGTTCACAAATTTGATCTACTACTATATAAAATTGTTAATAAAAATTTTGAAATTTTAACGATAGTCAAAGACTTTTTTTTTTAAGATTGGTATAATCATTACTAAAATTCCTTGAAAAGATATATCAATGTTTCAAAAGATGGGTTTTTAGTGGTTTACCAGAAAATAATATTCTTTATGAGACATTTTTATGTTTTGACAAATTAATGCAAAATCACTGATGGTGATAGTTTTTTTTGTCCCTGTCAACGAGGCCAAAGTCATGAATGCATCACATATTTTTCTCAATGTATCGAGCAAATATCCGAATTACAATTAGTCACATGAATTCTTTTTTTTCAAATGCCATATTTTATAGTTTTTATAATTATAGAAATAATTTTTGCAAAATATATTTCGTAATCTTTTTTGCAAAATTTTGTTTACTTTTATTTTATTCTCACACTTGTTCTTTTGTTTCCAACTGATTCATCTGGGAACTTATTTCAAATGTGATGAAATAAGCTGACTGCTGACATTTCATTTTTGCCTTTAAAGGGTTGAATCAAGCTGTTCATTATGAAATAGAGTGTCTGCTGTGTCTTTCTTACGCTTTTGCATGGCATATAAAAGCAAATAGACTTTGTCGTATTTGGTCATTTGTCTTTGTCACCGCTTTCATAAATGTAAACATATTTCATCATTTTCATTTTTTATCTTATACGTAAATTGTTGATGTCTTTTTACTTATTGAACCATAAAGGCTTTAGCAAAACGTGCACCGAGCTTTTTTTGGTGTTTGAGTTATTTTGCTTATATTAAGATTAAAAAATTTTCAGATGGCAACAAAAAATTCTGATACTTCTTTCAAAGGAAAAGATTTTGTTGGAAATTCATTGTCATCAACTTCTTCAAATCGTGATCAGCAATACACAAATCTCAATTTGAATCATAATCATGGATGTTCTGATCTTCAACTTGTTCAATCAAAAAGCACAAAATCTAATGGCAAAAATGAAACAGCTAATGGTTAGAATTTTAAAACTGCAGTCTATAGTCGAAAATTCTTTTCTAATTGAAGGGCTTATTTTTTGGGGATTTTAAATTACCGTTTTATTTAACTTTTGATAGCTCAAATTTGGGGTGAAGGATATCACTGATGGGAACTTTTTTTGCACCTAAAATTTAGACATAAAGAAACACTTTGCTAAAAGGCGCCAATTTTAAATGTGACCCAGCTTTAAGCTGATAGAGACTATGATAGTCGAGACTTTCCTGCACATAACGGTCGATAAATCAACTCCAGCTGTTAAAATGACAAAATAGTAGCCGATTCTTTTTGACTTTTTTAAAAGCATTAATCAAAAACAATTTTTTTATGCTATTTCTTTTTGTTAATTTTTGTTAAAATATATTTCATGAATCTAGGGGCGGATTTCCCAACCAATATGTTCTGAAAATTCTGTCGACTTCAAGCTACGCAAAATGTTAAATTAATATTTGGAACTATTCCAATGCCAATATTGGCAAAATGTTCAATATTTTAGGTGTTACAAAGGACAGCTTGAAAACTTGCTTGAAAAAAGTTAAGACCATGCTGTTAAAATTATTAACAAATTAAATCTCGAAATTTGGTTTGCAACAGAAACCGTTGTAATAATATTTTGAAAATTTAAAAGCTATGAATTTTATTAAGGCATGCGCACATGCATGTGGTGTGAGCCGTTATTAATGTCTCCGGTGAGACAACCTAATTTTTTAAGGACTGCAGCTTTAATTTATATATCAGATTTTTCTGGTGGAAATAATTATAAATCAGCATCCAACAATAATTTTTCTACAAAAAGTCATTCACAATCACTTTTATCAAAAGATTTAAATCATGAAGCAGCTGAAGATTTTCAAAAGAAAAATAAACAAAATGAAAGCTCAAATCTCAACAAAATCACTTTATCACTTCATATTGCTGCATATGAAAATAGTATTGAAACAGCTGGTGATAATGGTATTGATAAAGAAAATGCTGAAAAAAGGAAATCAAAAACTAATGGTTTTTGGAAAAAACGCAAAAATGCTAAAGAAGATTTTACTGGAACATCAATGATGTCTCAGGTATATATTTGTGTACATGCTTTTGATTAAACTTTAGCATTGTTTCAGAATTATTTTGAAATTCCAAGACAACAGAAAGAAGCCGAATCTGCAGCAGCTGAACCAGAAGTAATGCAATTTAAAGCATCCCAAAAATTACTTGATCCAAATCAAAAAGAATCAAAAGAAGAAGAATCTCAAATTGTTGTTCGTGAACCAGTTGCAAATGTAATTGTTCCTGAACCAGTTGCAAATCTTCCAGTACCAGTTGCAAATGTTCCTGTACCAGTTGCAAATGTTCCTGTACCAGTTGCAAATGTTCCTGAACCAGTTGCAAATGTAATTGTTCCTGAACCAGTTGCAAATCTTCCAGTACCAGTTGCAAATGTTCCTGTACCAGTTGCAAATGTTCCTGTACCAGTTGCAAATGTTCCTGAACCAGTTGCAAATGTAAATCTTCCAAGGTGAGTCAGATTCAACTTATGATATTGCTATTATATTATGTGGTCTTGCACCAGTATAGCTGCTCTTTGACGGCAAATCGGCTTGCATAAGGTTTCTAAAACTTGATCACAGTGAATCACGCATTAATTAAAAAAACCACGTTATTCGTTTGAAAAATTAAAATTCAGCGTCCCAGATTGTAATTTAAAAAAATGAAATTTTCAGATCTATTGTAAATCGAGAAGATATCCTTGTTGATGTTTTTGCCGAGCTTTTATCAGGTGCCATAATTGATGAAAATTTTGATTCACTTCAAAGATTTATGCTTTCTGGCAGAGAACCTTTCCAAGCTGGTTTAGATTTTTTTTCAAGGCTTCGACCAGAAGGTATTAGCATTGAATCAACAAATGTCAGTATTGTAAGTGCCTTTATTAATTATGCCTATCTTTCAAACGAATCCGTACTTTTACAGAATTTTGTTTTTATTCTTCCATATAATTTTCCTGGATTACTTGATGTTATTGCATTACCATCTATCAAAGCACTTGAAATAAAATCTTTTCCTGAAAGCGCTGCTGGACAACGTGTTTTAGCAAATTTAAATCATGAAGGTATTTATATGCAAGACTAATCCGATTTAAGTAATTCATATTGCTTTTTAAGGCTTGAAGAATGTTGCATTTGGAGATATGTCCAAATTTGATAATTCACTTTTTGGTGCTTTTCTTCCACCACCAGGTCCTGAAGAATTTTATGATCGCGAAGATAAGTATAAACTTCCTGCTGATTATGTTGATTTATTAAAGAATAAATGTAATTGTGATTCAATAATCTATGATGGTTCTTGTGCAGAAAATCCAACTGTCACTGTAAGTTTTATAAACATTTAAAAACATTCATAAAAAATTTGATAGATTAACAAAATGTAATAATTATTTGGATTTTAGGATATACTTGCAATGAATTCTGCTCGACATGTAATTTTTATCGATTTTACCAAGGTTGTTGATGCTTTGGCTCAAGTTGAAGAAGGGTATATTAATTGTGTTAATAATTTTGATTTAAGACATTTTATTTTTAGTACAACGTTTCCTGGTGTTCGTGATCTTTATTTTTTGTGTCCATCAATGGTATCTTGCAGTATTGATAAAGTTCATACTTTCATTTTGGGTCTTCCATTACATATGCCAAATTTAACAACTATTGATGCTTCAGCATGTTGGAAATTTGAAGATTGGTTTGATACATTTCAAGGCATGGTTGAATTTCATCCTGGAATGTTTAATTTTATTCCATTGGAAGTTAAAGGAAAAATTGCTTTTTGTGTTAGTGGTAGTTACATGGAATATGAAGATGTAAGTTTTGTTTAACTTCTTAAAATGAAGGCCAAACGAAAAAGACTGAAAGACATGAGTGACAAATTGTGTTTGTTACCGTCAGAAATTATAGAAAAAATAGAGCTTATTTTCGGTTGACTGTTTTAGTAATTTGCCAAATCTTTTTCAGATTGTTGAAAAAATTGGTGATAATGTTGGAATTGTTGTTAAACAAAAAACATCCAAGTGTAAAGTTGTTAAGAAATTTGAAATCCATGATGGCCTTAGCTTTAAATTTAAAATTTCCTTTGTAAAACCTCAACAAGTTGGTTGTTCCATTCTTTAAAAATTGTTTTTTATGTTTTTCCTTTGTATATCTTTTTTTAATAAAATATGAAAAATCTAAGGAGGACATTTATTTCCACATAACCGTAGACTAAAAAGTAAGATCAAAAAAAGAAGAAAGCGTTTCTCAAAAAGCATTTTATTACAGCTGCCTTTTAAAAAAACAGTCAATAGCTAAAAAATAAATTATATGTAATTAATTATTAAACTGAATGCTTGTGTTATTCAAAGACTACGGTAATTTTGCAACAAAATAATCACTATAACTGTTTAAAAGTATTTTAAAGTAAAACAAGTATTAAAAAATGCCATTTATAAATTTTATGAATCAATAACTGGTGCAACATGTGATTTCAAAAATTACTATCATTTTATCCCAAGTATGTATAAAACCATTTTTTACATTTTTTGCAAATGGTTTTCTGTAACTACATGTTTGCAAAAAATGTATCAAAGATGTTGTTTTGTTGCGTGGACATGTTTTACAAGTGTCTGACATCTTTTCTGTTTCACTTAAAGATCATGTTTTTACAACTATGCAAGTGTTTTCGATTTCATTAATGAGAATACTTACATAAATGTTAAGGTGTCAAATATTCAAACACCACTCTTTGAGTGTTGTATTCTCTTCGTGCTGCTGAGACGTTGTCTCTTCCTTCTCTTCGACTAACTTCTATGTTTGTATATTGCTGCTAATATATTTATTTGTTATTCTTCTTCAATAAATATATATTACTTCTATATTGTATAACGCGGGTTATTACAGCTTGTTATTAGTTTTTGTTATTTAGAAAAAGCTGTGATATTTCATCAGCAAAACAGAAAAAACGTACATCTAGAGAAAAGAGCGGTAGTCCGAGTCGGTTCATTTTTGTTGGGCACTTTTTTGGCCGATGTCATAAAAATTGTATTGAATCAACAAGATGCTTTTTTTAACAGTGGCGAAAAAAAGCAAAACGTCTGAGGAAAAAATTTTATCAAATAATTTTAAGCCAATGAAATATATTTCTATCTTTTTCCTGCCGTTTATTATGGCTTTATTGTGGAACGTTTTAAACGCGAAAACTTATCTGCTATTCGATTTTTTAATATTTAATTTCAAGTAATATTTTTCAAATTTTTTACATAACAAGCTGGTACACAATATAATATTTATCTGATAAAAAATACTTTTTGTGATTGCAAAAGAAGTTGGTATGCAACCATCAAAAATTAAATATAACAATTAATGTTGTAAAATAATTGTATTTACTTTGCTATGTTATGTAAAGAACATCAGCATTTATTATTTAAAAACATAAGAATTCTTTCTTTTATTATATTATTTATTTCTTTTAAAAATTTTTTCCATATAAATGTTGTTGTTGAATTTTATATTTTATTATTAGCGGTAGCAGGCAGCTAAAGATGTGATTGAAATAGCATAAATTTTATGGGTAAATTGATTTCAATTCTTTTTCAGTTTTCCTTTGTGTTATCGATTAGAGTTAAAATCAGATAATAAAAAATTAAAAAAAAAGCAAAATATTGGTTTTTTTTAAAAAAAGTATAGCAAAAATTTTTTAACATTTTGATGAATGGAAAAGTTCTTTATTAAATGAATGCAAAAAAAAATCAGTATGAAACAACGTTTTCGGCGCATGCTAAGTATGTTCGTCTTTTTTTTTGATTTTCTACAATTTTTCTTTTTTGCAACTTTTGTGAAAGCATATAAAAACAACAGTCGTAAAACTTTGCTGTTGAAATACGTTTTGGGCTAAAAAGTCAATAAATAAACGAACTTCACTGTCTGCTATCTTATTTTTTTGCGTTGCAATTGTGTCCGTTTTTGTTCTTTTTAAATCTTTTATTGCTTCAGTTTTATGCTGTGAAAAAAAAATAAAAATGTTTATCAAAAATCAATTAAGATTGCTTCATGCTCTGTGATTATGATATTATCAATTATTTTGAAACAGTATTAAAAAATAAAAAACACAAATCTTCAACAGATTTGTTTACGTGTTAATAAAAAGCCGACGATAATTCATGTTTATTTACAACAGAATTTCTTTTTAACGAAAATTACAAGGAACATGAAAATTACGTCGTTGACATTTTTGTTTTGCATTTTTTTTAATGCGGTGAAGAATATTTGCATTTTTGTTTGATTTTTTATTTTTTCTTTTTTGATTTTTGAATATTTCTAAAAAAATTTTCTCAAATTATTGATCGATTTGTTTTGAAATATTAATGCTGTAAGACACAAACATTTCTTGGTTTTTCACAACATTCATAACAAGCTCTAAAAAAAGAAAATACCATTAATAATAAAAGATAAAATTAATTATACAACTAGCAAAAAAGTCATTTTTTATTGTTTCATGTATTTTTCTAAATTACTATCAGCAAATGGTGTTTTCGTGTGTTTTACTCTTTTAATAATTAATGCATGAAACGATTTTTTGTATTTTTTTCTGTCATAGTTAAATCGGTTAAGCACACGTTCTTTGAACTATTTTTAAAATATTTTTAAACTTTAAAAACACTGTTATAAAATATTCAAAAAGAAGAAAAGAAGACTTATTGCACAAAAGTGTTCAACGACGCTTTTTTTTTCTTTTTTCACACTTCTTTTTTAGCTACAAATTTATTTAACGACAACAAAAAGAAAAGCGACTAAAAAAGCGACAAAAAATTTGTTCTTTTCATTCGCATCATTTTGAAATTTGCGAGTCTTTGATCTTTAGCTGGTGCCAAAAAATTGTCCCTCCAAAATTGTTTCTGTACGTTCTAAAAAGTACTTCATTGGTATCAGATTTTTGAGCTTGAAGTCTTGCTGAGATGCATAAAACACAGATAGATAATTTTAAAGGCTATACCGGAAATTGGTATTGATAAACAACTGCAGTATCTTTGTGCTTTAACAAATACAACACATCTTTTAAACACAATTATTGTCATTAATTGTCAAACTTTGAATGCCACACCTCTTTTTTTGTTTTTTTCCTAATAAAAATATATTTGAACATGGAAATGTCAAGCTATAAAAGCACTTTATTTCCGTTTCAGCACGTATTTGGTTTGTTTTGGAAGTAAAAATGAAAATATTGTTGCTGCTTCTTTTCTTCCTTTTCTTTATTGTTGGAGATGGATTTGTTCTTCATGAAGATACGGAAGTGCTTGCAAAATGCAACGTTTATGAATCAACAACAAAGGTTACAATCTTTGACGATTTTACAGCAGAGTTTGTGATTAGCTATTCATTCAGCAATGGATCATTTGTTGCAACATTTATTAACTTTACTAGCACTGATCCGACATATTTAACTCTTCAAGTATTTTCTTATGATGTTGGTTATCAATATTGCAAGTAAGTCTAATAGCTAATAGATGTCTCAAGAATCAGTAAATGAATTTCCATGTGATGCTGTAATCACTTTTTTTAACCCCAAATAAATGTTTTTTTAGTGTTACCACTGGTGCTAAAAATTATCCATGCAAGTTTAAACAGTCGACAACAAATACCTATTCATTACATTATTATATGCCAAATGTTTATCCCGAAGGAATTATTTTAATGACAATTATGACTTCAAAGACATTGGAAATTACACATCCTAGTGTTGATAGACGAAATCCATGTCAAGGTAACTCTTAAAAGTTTTTATTACACGTGCTCTATTATCCTTTTTAGATTCCTCTGGAACAGCAACAAACGTAAAAACCGGAATTGAATTTTGTTGCATAATTTAATGGAAAATTGTGTTTTAATTTTGTTTTTGGTTTTCGTTAAATAGTTGCACAACTAACGTCTTTGGGCAATCAATGGCATAAAAAATTAATTTTATATCGGCTAAATTAAACAAACAGCAATAAAGAAATCTGTTTATAAAAAAAGAATCAATTAATGTTTTCAAATTAATGCGTTGTTTTGGTAAAGCAATTATAACAGTCATGTGTTATGGCTTGCTTTTTTCTTTTTTTTTATAAATGAATGATTAATAATCCGTCCAAGGTTGATTTAGTCTGATTTTGCCGTTATGAATTTGTAACATCTATTTGTAGAAAAAAAGTGAAATTAATTTAAAATGTTATAAAATATTCAAATACTTACACTGTTTTCGAAATAGCTGAAAAAAGATGCAGTGAAAAAAACGATGAATGGTCTTTTTTACAAAAAAAATCTTTATTTTGCTTTGCAAATGCTGCATTTTACATTACTTGTTTTTCTCTTTTTCTTTTAATGGCTGCGCTCTTTCATAAGAAAATTAATGTCTGACTGACTCGCATCCTTGTTTCAGAACAAAAAGCAAAGAAAAACTGAAAGAAAACTTCTTTTTTTCTCAAAGTTTTTCAAAATTGAAAACTTCTTTCATTTTTCTCATTTATGCTCTTTTTGTTTCTTTTTTGAATATTTCTGTTAATAAAGTTTTTGGAAGCAAAAAAAATCTCTGAACATATTTATTGCAATCAGATAAAAACATCATTTTACCAATAATTATTAATACAAATGCACAAAAACTCAAGACATTAATAATTATTAGATAAAATAAATTATTGACCATAAATAATTGTTGAATTTTAATGCTACAAATCTTTCTTTTTCTGTACTTTCACAATTTTCCATTTTTAATAACCATCAATTCGCCTAAATTATGTAAAAACTCTGTAGCAAATATGTTTTCAGCAATCTGCTTGCTCTTTTTTTTTATTTCGCAACATTTGTAATCTTTCAAACCTGACTTTTTCTTTATACTAATATGTATCTTTTTATTTTCTTTTCTATTTCTTTGAAAAGACTTTTCTGCATATTTTAGTAATATTTGTGAAAAAAATCTGTAGTTTTTAGTATCTAAAAAGGTAGTTATAAATTATTTCATTGCTATCAAAAGGAGAATCCTGCACATCTATTTAAAACTACAATAAAAATTTTAATGTCGATAAATATTAAAAAAAATTTATGCTCTATGTTTAAAAACCACGATATACGTATTTAAATTAAATAACTAACAAACGTAAAATAAAAGACTTTGTTTAGGCATAAGAACAGAATTAATGGCTTTTTAAAACAATTTGTCGCTCTTATTTTAGGGAAAATTTGTGAGCATATATTTCTTTTTTTTCAACACCATGAGTTTTTTCCAAAGTTTTTATTTTTTTCAACGTGAAAAAACTCTGAAACAATTAAACAACATTTGCTACAACTGATTTCTGCATTTCTTTTATAATTAATGTGATTCATTCGTTGTTTTTTTTAAAAATTTAACACTGTCTTGTTTTTCATATTCTTTTTTTTGACCTTATTAATAAAAATATTTGTTAAACGATTATAGGGTAGTCGACTATTCCTGAAGGTTTCATGATTTTTGAATATCTAGAAATCGTTTAATTAAAATAGGGGTGAAACGGAACGCAAACAAACGGAACGAAAATGGAATGAAGTTTTTACAACCCATTGTATATATGAAAGACATTTAAAATTTGAGAAAATTCACAAGAATATTCCAACATTATTTATAATAAACAAAACTTTTGATTCTTTATTATTCAAGTTTCAATAAAAGTTGTGCAAAAAAGTGTCTAAAGCTTCAACAATTAGCTCATGTTTTAAATGGTACTATTTTTAAAATAATACGAATTTTCTTTAAATTTTTTATGTCATACTTGAATACTAGTCTTTTAAAGCCCTTTTGTTGTCTCTAAAGCACATATTGATAAACGGTGCAGTACAGTTCAGTGTTAAAAATTTTTATTTAAATTTATAATGAGTTTAATGCTTCTCATTCTTTGGGAGTCACACAAATTGTGACGTTTATCTTTCTAATTAAAACTATTAAATATACAGGAGAGTTCTGAAAAAGGATTACGACTCCAAAATATTCAAAATGAAAAACTAAAAGATGATTATTAGTTTTTTCCACACTTCAAGCTAGAAGAAAAATGACAGCAGCTTTTCGTTTTCTTATAATACATTTTTTGTGCTTTCCAGCAACATGCTGAAATGCTTTTTGGTATATACCAGACAAAAAAATTATTGACTTTTGCAATTTCTCTTTTTGCTATTTTGGTTGCGGACAACAAAAATAACCTTCGTAAAAATCAGATGAAGAAATATGTCTGTGACACTGACAAAGAAAGATAACTTTTTTAGTGTTTTTTTAGTGCATATTTATTTGGTGCATACTTATTGTAATGTCAAAACTACATTTAAAGGTGTACCGAAAGTCAAGTGAGATTAGGGCATAATCAGATTATTTTTTAGTATTTTTGAATTCAAGCCATCATCCATTTTTAAAAACATAACAAACGTATGTTCTACGGCATTATTTTGATTGATTAAAAAAACAACTAACATATATTTCAATATAATTTGAGCAAAAAGGATATCAGTTAAACATTGCACTTCGTTATAAAAAAACAACTGTAATATTTTTAATGGACAATATCAACAATTTATTTCTGACACCTTCAGTGAAAATAAATACTGGCGGACATCTGTTTCGAATGTTCGTGGTCCTTAGGCAAGATTCAGCTATTGCTTTTTTATTATTTTTTTAATTTATGATCAAAAAGACCTCTGTAGTATGTAGTAAATTATTAAGAGTGATTGCTCGGAGAATTAGATAATCATTTTTTATACTGATTTGTTGTGAAAGGATCAGGGATAAAAAATGCGGCCGGCCGGCCGCCCAACATTTTCAGGCCGCGCGGCCGGCCGGGCCGAAGCTTCAGGCCGCGGGCCGGCCGCTCAATTTTTTTGCCAAAAATTTTTAAGCTATTTTCCTCAAAATTTACGAAAAACGAAGAACTTTACGTGTTCTTCTTGAAGTTTTTGAATTATATGAACATTAAGTATTTCATTAGAAGCTTCATTTCCCCATTTTTTGTCGAAAATCAGAAAATTTTCCCCCAAACGTTAGTATATCAACAAAAGTTTTTTCATTAAATGTAACCTATTTTGCAAAATTAAGGTTGATTATGCACTTTACAACACCTCAAAGATACAAAATCGCTTTAAAAAATTTTTATACGTTAAAATACACGTTTTAAAAATTTTTAGTGTTTTAATGCGGCCGGCCAAAAATTTTAGGCCGCGAGGCCGGCCGGTTTTTTCCGGCCGCGTTTTCATCACTGGAAAGGATTAACTTGTAAAAATATTCATTGGGTAATTTCAAAAATTAATTGCTTTTTATATGTTTTTTACACATATTGGCAAGATTTCAAAATATAAATATTCAAACAAAAAAAACCTAAAATTTTAGCAATGATGTTTTATTTTTTGAAATAAAAAAAGGGTGCAAACATGTTTTATTTATATGACGTGCTTTTAAATTACGTTTTGACAAAGAAAAGTGGCGTCTTTTTAAAAGAACAAATAAATGTCTCTGTAAAAAATAAAATTTCGTAACACTATTTATTGCAACGTTGAAGTTACGATTAGGTTTCATCGAACTTAAAGAAAACTTTTGATGCCTGTCAAATCATTTTTTGTTACTTGCTTTTTTGAATATTTCATTTAAAAATTTTGCTATTTTAACAAAAGAAATTTTATGTTTTTCACAAGTATGTCATTTCATTAATACATTTAATAAAATGAAGATATGGTTATTAGTGACATTAATAATTAAAAATGATTAAATCGGGAAATGAACATGTTTAAAACAATTTTGACATTTTATCGTTTTTACAAAAAATTAGGTTAAAAAAATTCTTATAAATGTGTTAAATATTTTAACATTTAGACTTAAAAAGGCTGTTGTTGAATAGACACATTTTCGTAAAAAAGCAAATTAAAAATTGCAATGAAACATAAAAAGCAACGAATCTTGTTTCTGCAAAATCGACAAAGCTCATGTCTGTCGTTTTATTATAAAAGAATCAAATTTCCCTAAAAAATGTAAACGAAAAATATAACAACTTTTTTTATTTTTAAATATTTTGTTTTAATTTAAAAAAAGCTTTAAGAAAAAACGTTAAAAAATAAGATTAATCGAGTATTTAAGTTATCTCTTTGAAAAGCAGTTCAAGCTCATTTGAATATTTCTAATTTAAAAAATTGATAAATGCGAGTATTTAAAAAAAATGTAGTAATGCATGCTAAGGTTTTTTCATCACTTGTCGAATTACATCAACCAACAATTTCTATTTTCGCTTTCCCTTTTGATGATTCATTTTTGCGATGTTGCTATAATGTAACAAAAAAAATAGGTGATGCTTTTGTTTCAACATAATCTGTGCACATCAAAAATTCACTTTCATTTCGAAGAAAACTTATTAATGTTGCAATGTACAAAAAGTGATCCGTTTTATCGTTATTTTAATTATCGTATTTGTTTTCAGCGATTTTTTTTGTGGTTATGAAAAAAACCCAATTTTAAAAATGCAACTGTAAGAATTCAAAATACATTTTACAACTTTATTTCAAAATTAAATATTCAGAAAAGAAATAAATACTTTTTATCCAAATGGTTATTTGGGAAAAAAAGCAATAAAAAAATTAAAAATGTTCAGCAAAAAATAATGATGCCAGTCCAAAACAAAATAGGAAAACAGATTTCAACACATTAATTGGAAAAGAAAAAAAATCCTTTGAAAAATAAAAGCTTTTCGTTTTAAATAGCGTTAAAAAAGCAAAAATAAAAAAGCATTTTGTTTGCGAAAGCTTGCAACAGTTTTTTTGTCAGTCAACTTAGGATGCTTATTTTTGAATATCTGGTTTCATTTTGTTGAATAATCTGTCTGATTGTTTTAAAATGCTATATATTTTTTTAACTTTAATTAGACACGTTTTTACATTCAAATAAATATAATACAATTGGTACTGAAGCAGTAATAAATTAAATTCATTTAGACGATATTACATTTTTAAAATAAAATAAAATTTTGTGTTTTGCTATCATATGTCAATAATCTTTTATAGTCATTTTTTGACAAAGTTTTACAAAATTTACAATCTTAAAAACTTGAACACTATTTTTTTATATCTGTTGAAACATTTCACGCTCCAGCTGTCGTACTTTTGGCGTACATGATTGATTTATTAGGGATTACGTCTAAACGCTATGTTACATATGTACATTTTAACATGGACATTTACAAAAATGTTAAAAAAAGGGTGTCAAATATTCATACAACACTGGAATAAATATGGATTGTATAAGAAAAATTTTACTAAGTGTCGCAGTTAAACATCGTTTTTTTGACTAGCTTGCTGTGGTTTATTTTTATTGTCGTTTAGAAATAGCTGCGATATTTCATCAGTGAAATAGAAAGCAAAAAGAAAGGTTATTTTTGTCTGGTCCTTTTGTTAGCTGGTGTTGTTTTGAATCAAAAAGAATATTTTTGTTTTTAACAGCCACGAAAAAAAGCAAAAAGTCTGGGAAAAAGTTTTTATTTAAAGCCAATGAAATATTTTTCTTTCTTTTTTTCTGCCGTTTATAATGGCTTTATTGTAAGACGTTTTAGTTATGTGCTTTTTGGTTTTTTAATATTTAATTTCAAGTATTTTTTTTCAAATTTGTTTTATAACATGCTGGTGCACAACATAATATTTATCGTATAAAAAATTAACTATTTCTGACTGCAAAGTTTCTTTTCAATAGCATTAAAGATTGAATATAAAAATTAATGTTGTAAAAACATTTGTGTTAATTTACATGTTTTGTGACACACATGAGCATCATTAATTGTAGAACTTAAAAGCGCAACAATGCTTTCTTTTATTATAAGATTTGCTTCGTTTTAAAATTTATTCACCTACAAATCAAATATCGTTGAAGAATTTTATATTTTATAATTAGCGGTGGCATGCATGTTACTGAACTAGCCTAAATTTTATGAGAAAATTGATTTCAGTTTTTTTCAGTTTTTTTTTTTAATTAGCATTAAAATAAGACCATAGAAAATTCAAAAAAAGTAAATCATTTTTTTCTCTTAAAAAAGTATGGCAAAAAATTGTTCAACATTTTGTTGATTGAAAAATTTAAATAGGATGCAACAAAAAATATTGGGAAACAACGATTTTTGATTATTTAACCATCAAATGTATAAAAATTATTATTATTATTACATGATGAATGTGTCCGCCTTTTTGTTTATTCTTTTACAATTTCTCTTTTTGCTTCATTTGTGACAGCAAAACTTCGCTTATAAAATACTTTTTTGACCAAAAAGCCAGTAAATAAACAAACTTCACTGTCTATTTTTTTTTGTTTTTTTGCATTGCAAGGGTGTTCAATATTTGTTCTTTTTTATAATATTTATTTTTTTATGCTGTAAAAAAATAAAATAAAAAAGTTTATTAAAAATCCATTAGTACTCTATGGTTATGGTACACTTTCTTGTGTTGGAGCGTTATTAATAAAAATAAATATTTAGAGCTGTCTAACGCTATTTAGCTCTGTGCGACTAGTACTCAATCCATTTTTCTTTAAAAACACATATTTTTCATAAAAAAATTGAAACAATGCATTAATAAATGTTTTTATCATTAGTGAATTGTTTAAAATTGCTATAACGTTCATTCTTGTTTTGTCTTAATATGCACAAAGGTGAATGCGATATTTTATAACATGTAATTATTTCCAACTTATTTAATAATTAAAAACAAAAATAAGCTTTGATGAATTTGATCATGTCGCATTTTTTCTCTAACTCGAGCAGAAATCAAAACCTTGTTCAACTCGATTTTTTCAAAATGATCTTATTCTGAGCAGGATAGCAGCGAGGTTTTTCAAAAATAGAGTTTTTAAAAAAAGGAGACGTTGAAAATATTCCCCTTTGATTCCAACGTGATGGTCTTGAATCTTTGCAAATATAATTTTAATCAGCAAAAAACAACTTTGCAGGGGTTTTAAAGACTGTTACACTTCTATAAAGCTTGTGAAAAAGGATTGAAAATAGCAAAAAATCAAAATCAAATTTTTCGCTGTTTTTTGAGATAACTTTTAAAGCTGATTTTTCCCCCGCATAGACACAGTCAAAACTCTTTAAGCATGTTAAAATACATATGTTTATAAAAAATGGAAAGAATAAAATCACCGGCTTGGTGCAACTGAGCCCACCTACTCGATTTTTTTATAAAAATGCGTTTAATTGGAATACTTGACGGTATGAAAAAAAAAAGATTTTTTTTACAACAATTAACAACTTTCTTGTTTTTAAATATTTCACTTTAAGAACAAATTTGTTAAGGCTCATTATTGTACGAGAACATGGAAATTATGTTATCAAAATTCAGTAATTTTCCGTTTAGTAAATTCAAATTGTTTCATTGTTAATTAAAAAGAAAAGAACAGCTACAAAATTAGCTTGCTATCAAATTATTTCTGACATTTTAAAATTTAAAGTGAGTTTACTGCTTTTTTTTTTTAAACTAACATAAATGCATGAAAAAACTTGTGCAGTCTAATATCTAATAACAACAGAATACAGACCGTATTTTTCATCACTTTTTTTTATTAATGTCATCTTGTGCTGCAATGTAATCCGTTATAAATTAAGATGTCTGTGATATGTGCAGCAAAATCTATGGACAAAGGAACTTTAAAATTCTTAAAAAAATCCTATAAAATATTCATAAAAAATTTGGATGTGAAATCAACATTAACAAAATGTTACAACACATATCCTACGACAACAAAAATTGATTCTTCTTTATAAGAGAAAATAAAACAACACACACAACAGATGTTGTTGAAGTAATGTTTATGTCTTTAATTCTGTGATAGCGAATTATTTAATTTTAATTACATTTATGTATATTTGTTATGTTTTTCATTGTATATAATTATTAATGGATGATGCAGAGTTCACCTTGGTATAAAGAAGAAATAATTTCGAACTATCTTTTTAGATACTCAAAACAACAGATTTTTTTCACAACAAGGAATATTACTAAAATATACAGAAAAGTCTTTTCAAATAAATAGAATGGAAAATAAAAAGACAAATATTAGTTTAAAGAAAAGGTTAGTTTTGAAAAATCACAAACAAAAAATTCTCGCTTCAAAAAATGCAAGAAGATTGCTGAAAAAATATTTTCACATATTATTTCTTTGAAGGAAAAATCCAGTTTTATTTCATTTATTACAATGTTTTAACATTATTTAAAAAATAAATGCATGAGATTTAAGTGCTGATGTACGTCTTTATTTTTCTGCTCACGCTTTGCAAGAATTTGTCCTTTTTAACATTTATTTTATAAAAAAAAAGAAATTTGAATGTTTGAGACCTATGCCACTAATTTTTATTGACAAATTTGCATGATGTAATTACGTGAATTTTTTATATCAAAACATTGTAATAATAAATTAGAGAAGACACGTGCCATTCTGTTTTACCTTTCTCACAATCTACACATTGTAAAACCGAAAATAGACTGTGGTCAAAATTTGTCGAAATAAATAATTTTTGACGTTCAGTAATTTATTTATCCTTTAATTGTTAATGTTTTGCATTCGTGGTATTTCAAATTATTATTGTTCTTACAATATAAGGATGTATTTATTTGATTGCTTTAAATGTGTTCAAAGATTTTTTGTTTCAAAAACATTAATAGAGAAATTCAAAAAGAAACAAAAATAGCATAAATGAAGAAAGCCATTTTGCAAAACTGAAAGCAAACTTCTTTCATTTTTCTCAAGGTATTTCTTTGCTTTTTCTGAAACAAGGACGCTAGTCGTTTCAGACATTGATGATGAAAGAGCGCAACCATTAAAAGAAAAAGAGCAAAACAAGAAATGTAAAATGTAGCATTTGCAAAGCAAAATAACGATTTGAAAGGTTATTCATCGTTTTTTTCACTGCATTGTTTTTAGTTATTTTGAAAGCAGTGTAAGTATTTGAATATTTTATAATATTTCAAATGAATTTCACTTTTTCTACAGTTATATATATAACGGCAATGTTGAACTTAATCAATCATGGACGAATACTTGCAATAATACATTTATAAATAAATGAATAAAAGCAAGCCATAATATATAACGCATTTGAAAACATTAATTGATTCTTTTTTTATACAGATTTCTCTGTTAATTACGCGTGAAAAAATTACCTTCTAAAAGTTTACTGCAATTCCCTTTCACATTTCTCAATGCAAGTAACAATGCTTTATTATAAACGATAAAATGAATGATAAGTGTATTCGTAAGCAAAAATTTTATTTGCTTAAAAAATTGTAAGTGTTTCTGTTCATTTTTAATTAATAACGATGCATCTGGAAATTCGACATCGAGAATACACAACAAAAAGGTGAATGTGTTTTAATAGCATTGTTCTTAAAATTTTTGTTTAAAAATTTAGCCAAGACTATTAATTTAAACAAAATATTCAAAAGTTCAAAAACCTTTTTTTTCTTCATTTTTGTTTTCTGCTTGCTTAGTGAGCGATTGTGTCTGGTGTGTTTTTTTTTGTTTGGGAGACAAAAATCGTTTTTTTGCTGCATTGGTTTTTTATAGAAATGGCAAGTGTTAGGACTGTGTGCGCATGGCTGTCAATCGATTTCTATTAAAGAGAAAAAAACATTGTATATAAAAAGGGGCGTTTGTGGAGCAGTACCTTTTAGAAAAAAGACCATTCATCAGTTTTTACTGCTTTTTTAACGAAAAATTTGTTCTGTTTTAAAGCCAGTATATACATAAAAAACAACACTCACTATTTTTTTGTTGTTATCTTGAACTATAATTTCTAGAACTATAGTTATTTGAATGTTTTACAAATAATCTTTCAAATTTATTTTATTTTATGACTGTTTAAAAATATTAGAATCTTCATTTAAAAGATAAATAGCTTAAGTAAAAAATATTGACTGAAAATGGTGGCCATTTCCATTAAATAAAAAAAGTAAAATAGAAAACTCATTATTTGTTTCATACTTTTAAGTTGTCAAATTTATGAACCTCATTTTTTTTCACTTACATTGCACAGCTGTTACAAGTTCTATTTATTAATTAGTGACTTTAGCCATGTTTATAATACAAAAATGATCAGTTAATACTGTGATTTTTTGTTGCAAAAATTGCATAATTTTTGCGTTAAAAAATAACAAATTGAGAAAACTGTCAAACATTCAAACGATTAAGTTTATCAAAAAATTCTGTCTAAAGCGGCGAACTAAAAATTATACAAAAAAAAACAATATTTTAAAAAAGACTCTTTATTTGCAATAAAAATTGGACTAAAATGGAAAGCTTTTTGTTTTTAACATTTATGTCTGCTGTTTTTGTCTTCGTTCGCGAAGTTTAAAATCTGCAGAGAAAAAAAAACAGTCTTTGAAGATAGCGTTTTTTCAAAATTCTCACTATGTCTTAAAAAACTTTTAGAAATTTTTAAATATTCTATTTTAATATTAATTTAGAAAATAAGTACATGTTATTAAATTTACCATATGCTCAAATGCATATTAACAGAAAATTTGATAGAAAAAGAAAAGAATATCTGAAACCAATACATTAATTAAAAAACAAAACAAAATGTTGATTCTGCTGCTCCATTTTTTATGAAAAAAGAGATTGAATATTTGACACTTACTAAAATTATTTTATCAAGTTTGCATAATTACGACAAGCAAAAAATGAACAGCGAAATATTGCTCTTAAAATCGAAAAGGAATGCAAATATTTTCACCGAGATTATTAAAAAAGCTCAAAAATGAATTGTCTACGATGTCATTTTGATGTTCCTTGTAGTTTTTGTTGTTGAAAATGAATGACGGTAATTATGTAGTAAATTTACTGTTATGTAATAATATGATATAGATGCATTCCGGAAAGCATTGAACTGCTCCCAACATGATTGTAAATGTTTTAATATTGTTTTTATACATTTATTTTATTATTATAGTGCATATTTGATCATCTACAGTCACAAAAATTAACATAAAAGTAAATGTCAAAGCAGGTATTCATGTTGCTAATTTTTAGCTTTTTAAATTGATCCCATATTACGAGATGACATCCAGAAAATTCCAAACTCACCCAGAATGTTCCATTAGCATAGTATTACATCATAAAAGTCACCACAAGTCAATACCTCCCATAATACGTGAGTTATGTGACCGGAATGTGGTAGCGCGCACTATTATGGCTCAAAATAGCTAAGTACCGAGTGGAATGGTACAAACTATATATTTTTGGATTCCCCAGATATTGGGCTATTTAATGGTGTATAGCATAGCTTTAGGCCACGTAGAATAAAAATTATTTACTATGGTCGAAAATTTCATTTAACAAAATCTCGGCATTAAACGGCACTAAAAAATGTTTTGTAACACCCATTAAATAGCCCTTACATATGTGTACAATTATGGTCAATATCATTTTGCTAGCTTAAGCCAAAAAAATTTCTCGAATTTTTGAAATTTTGGCATTTTTTGACCTTTGCGCACGCGCCAAACCGGATATATACGTGGTAGAGCCCCAAAACCTTCAGAATAGTGTTTTTTCACCTAGTTCTATCGAATGGACAAAAAAAATCGCCAAAAGAAATTTCAATGTGCCGCTCGATTCTCAGAAATTGAGGTTTTCTCGTAGAGCTTAAAATTTTCAAAACTGAAAGCCGTGAATTCCCTGTTTGTTGGAAGAAAAATGCGTCATCGGTAAATAAACTGGCTGGTGCGTTGTTTTTTGAATATTTCTAAAAATATTTCTCTAGTTACCTACCAAATTATTTTTAAAATCTTAACGTCGTAAGATAAACATTTCTTGGTTTTTCATAACATTCATAACAAGCTCTAAAAAAAGAAAATATCATTAATAATAAAAAACAAAAACTAATAACGCAACCGTGTGAAGGATGACTGGCAAACATTTTAAACACAATTTGCATTATATTTTCCATCAAATGGTAAATAAAGACAGCTCTAATAACAATATGTTTTATTGTGTTTTGAAAGCTAAAATCTGCTACTTTACTTTGATAATAGTTTATTACCCATGAACAGTTATGACATGCTTTTTATAAAATTATAAAAGTAAAGTGTCTAAAATATTTTATAATGAATGTGTTAAGGTCAACTCAATTTACTTCTTTTTATTAATGGGAAAGACCACCATTTTCTTTCTGTATTTATTATTTAAGCTGTTTATCTTTTAATAGAAGATTCTAATATTTTAAACGATTACAAAACAAATTTAAAAAATTGCATATTAAATATTCAAATAATTATAATTCTAGATAAGAAGTGTTGTTTTTTATGTATACTGGTTTCAAAATAGAACAAATGTTTTGTTAAAAAAAGGAATAGAAACCGATGAATGGACTTTTTTCAAAAAAAAGCGCTGTTTATGTTCCATGAAGGCCAGTTTTTTTACAGAATGCCTTTTTTTCCTTTAAAAAATCGATTGACAACCATGCACACACTTCTAACACTTGCCGTTTCTATAAAAACCAAATGAAGCAAAAAAAAAATTTTGTCTTTCAAACAAAAAAAAAACACCAGACGCAATTGCTCGCAAAGCAGTCAGAAAACAAAAATGAAGAAAAAAAGGAAAAAGGAGAATGATGCTGTTAAAAAACATTTACCTATTTGTTACACATACTTGATAACGAGTTACATTTAAAAATGCAGCGTTATTAATTAAAATTGAACAGAACACATACAAAGTCGTAAGCATATATTTTTTGCAGTGTCTCTACCGTTCCGTTCCAGAACGTCCGTTCTTCCGTTCCGTTCCCGTTCCGGAACGGACGGGAACGTATTTTTTTAAAATTTGGAACGGAACGGACGGACGGGTGAAATTTTAAAGAGGAACGGGAGGAACGCGTTCCGTTTGAATGTTTAGAAGTTCCGTTCCTCCTAAACTTTTTTGGTAAGTTTTCTTTAAAAATTTAAAAACTTGGGCAAAATTTTGACTCTGAAAATATAAAATATGTAATTTTTTGTCATTTTTGGTGAATTGATTGTTTCCATTGCCCCAAAATTTCATTTATTGACTATTTTAACAAAACTAAAATTTTTTGTTCTTTGAAATTTTAGACTCTCAAAAATTAAAATCACAATATTTGGAGGAACGGGAACGGAACGGGAACGTATATCCGTTCCTGAAGCTAGGAACGGAACGGATTGGAACGTGCCCAGCAAAAATCAAGAACGGAACGGACGGACGGATGGTGCCCAAAAGAGGAACGGAACGAACGCGTTCCAAAAAAAAGTGTGGAGACACTGATTTTTTGCTTACCTCTATACTTATCATTCGTTTAATTTTTTAAAATAATACACTGTAAATAGCTATCAGAAATGTGAAAGGAAATTGCAGTAAACGTATAGAGGGAATTCTTTCACACATAATGAATAGAGAAATCTGTATAAAAAAGAATCAATTAATGTTTTCAAAGTGATGCGTTGTTTTGGTGATGCAATTATATCAGTTATGTGTGTTATGCCTTGCTTTTTTTCTTTTTTTTTTATAAATGAACGATTAATAATCCATCCACGATTGATTAAGTTTGATACAGTCGCTAAAAATGTGTAACATGTAACTGAAGAAAAAAGTGAATTTAAGTTGAAATACTATCAAATATTCAAATACTTACACTGCTTTCGAAATAGCTAACAAAAGATGCTGGGGAAAAAACGATGAATGGTCTTTTTATCAAAACTTTTTTTTTGCTTTGCAAATGCTACACTTTACATCAGTTGTTTTGCTCTTTTTCTTTTAATGGTTGCGCTCTTTCATCAGAACATCACTGTCTAAAATGACTAGCATCGTTGTTTCAGAAAAAGCAAACGAAAAACATTGAAAAAATGAAACAGGGAATTCACGGCTTTCAGTTTTGAAAATTTTAAGCTCTACGAGAAAACCTCAATTTCTGAGAATCGAGCGGCACATTGAAATTTCTTTTGGCGATTTTTTTTGTCCATTCGATAGAACTAGGTGAAAAAACACTATTCTGAAGGTTTTGGGGCTCTACCACGTATATATCCGGTTTGGCGCGTGCGCAAAGGTCAAAAAATGCCAAAATTTCAAAAATTCGAGAAATTTTTTTGGCTTAAGCTAGCAAAATGATATTGACCATAATTGTACACATATGTAAGGGCTATTTAATGGGTGTTACAAAACATTTTTTAGTGCCGTTTAATGCCGAGATTTTGTTAAATGAAATTTTCGACCATAGTAAATAATTTTTATTCTACGTGGCCTAAAGCTATGCTATACACCATTAAATAGCCCAATATCTGGGGAATCCAAAAATATATAGTTTGTACCATTCCACTCGGTACTTAGCTATTTTGAGCCATAATAGTGCGCGCTACCACATTCCGGTCACATAACTCACGTATTATGGGAGGTATTGACTTGTGGTGACTTTTATGATGTAATACTATGCTAATGGAACATTCTGGGTGAGTTTGGAATTTTCTGGATGTCATCTCGTAATATGGGATCAATTTAAAAAGCTAAAAATTAGCAACATGAATACCTGCTTTGACATTTACTTTTATGTTAATTTTTGTGACTGTAGATGATCAAATATGCACTATAATAATAAAATAAATGTATAAAAACAATATTAAAACATTTACAATCATGTTGGGAGCAGTTCAATGCTTTCCGGAATGCAT
This sequence comes from Panagrolaimus sp. LJ2400, assembly GCA_024447215.1. Lineage (NCBI taxonomy): Eukaryota > Metazoa > Nematoda > Chromadorea > Rhabditida > Panagrolaimidae > Panagrolaimus > Panagrolaimus sp. LJ2400. The sequence continues at coordinate 1,541,863 of JAMRYA010000014.1, read as the reverse complement.
CTATATCATATTATTACATAACAGTAAATTTACTACATAATTACCGTCATTCATTTTCAACAACAAAAACTACAAGGAACATCAAAATGACATCGTAGACAATTCATTTTTGAGCTTTTTTAATAATCTCGGTGAAAATATTTGCATTCCTTTTCGATTTTAAGAGCAATATTTCGCTGTTCATTTTTTGCTTGTCGTAATTATGCAAACTTGATAAAATAATTTTAGTAAGTGTCAAATATTCAATCTCTTTTTTCATAAAAAATGGAGCAGCAGAATCAACATTTTGTTTTGTTTTTTAATTAATGTATTGGTTTCAGATATTCTTTTCTTTTTCTATCAAATTTTCTGTTAATATGCATTTGAGCATATGGTAAATTTAATAACATGTACTTATTTTCTAAATTAATATTAAAATAGAATATTTAAAAATTTCTAAAAGTTTTTTAAGACATAGTGAGAATTTTGAAAAAACGCTATCTTCAAAGACTGTTTTTTTTTCTCTGCAGATTTTAAACTTCGCGAACGAAGACAAAAACAGCAGACATAAATGTTAAAAACAAAAAGCTTTCCATTTTAGTCCAATTTTTATTGCAAATAAAGAGTCTTTTTTAAAATATTGTTTTTTTTTGTATAATTTTTAGTTCGCCGCTTTAGACAGAATTTTTTGATAAACTTAATCGTTTGAATGTTTGACAGTTTTCTCAATTTGTTATTTTTTAACGCAAAAATTATGCAATTTTTGCAACAAAAAATCACAGTATTAACTGATCATTTTTGTATTATAAACATGGCTAAAGTCACTAATTAATAAATAGAACTTGTAACAGCTGTGCAATGTAAGTGAAAAAAAATGAGGTTCATAAATTTGACAACTTAAAAGTATGAAACAAATAATGAGTTTTCTATTTTACTTTTTTTATTTAATGGAAATGGCCACCATTTTCAGTCAATATTTTTTACTTAAGCTATTTATCTTTTAAATGAAGATTCTAATATTTTTAAACAGTCATAAAATAAAATAAATTTGAAAGATTATTTGTAAAACATTCAAATAACTATAGTTCTAGAAATTATAGTTCAAGATAACAACAAAAAAATAGTGAGTGTTGTTTTTTATGTATATACTGGCTTTAAAACAGAACAAATTTTTCGTTAAAAAAGCAGTAAAAACTGATGAATGGTCTTTTTTCTAAAAGGTACTGCTCCACAAACGCCCCTTTTTATATACAATGTTTTTTTCTCTTTAATAGAAATCGATTGACAGCCATGCGCACACAGTCCTAACACTTGCCATTTCTATAAAAAACCAATGCAGCAAAAAAACGATTTTTGTCTCCCAAACAAAAAAAAACACACCAGACACAATCGCTCACTAAGCAAGCAGAAAACAAAAATGAAGAAAAAAAAGGTTTTTGAACTTTTGAATATTTTGTTTAAATTAATAGTCTTGGCTAAATTTTTAAACAAAAATTTTAAGAACAATGCTATTAAAACACATTCACCTTTTTGTTGTGTATTCTCGATGTCGAATTTCCAGATGCATCGTTATTAATTAAAAATGAACAGAAACACTTACAATTTTTTAAGCAAATAAAATTTTTGCTTACGAATACACTTATCATTCATTTTATCGTTTATAATAAAGCATTGTTACTTGCATTGAGAAATGTGAAAGGGAATTGCAGTAAACTTTTAGAAGGTAATTTTTTCACGCGTAATTAACAGAGAAATCTGTATAAAAAAAGAATCAATTAATGTTTTCAAATGCGTTATATATTATGGCTTGCTTTTATTCATTTATTTATAAATGTATTATTGCAAGTATTCGTCCATGATTGATTAAGTTCAACATTGCCGTTATATATATAACTGTAGAAAAAGTGAAATTCATTTGAAATATTATAAAATATTCAAATACTTACACTGCTTTCAAAATAACTAAAAACAATGCAGTGAAAAAAACGATGAATAACCTTTCAAATCGTTATTTTGCTTTGCAAATGCTACATTTTACATTTCTTGTTTTGCTCTTTTTCTTTTAATGGTTGCGCTCTTTCATCATCAATGTCTGAAACGACTAGCGTCCTTGTTTCAGAAAAAGCAAAGAAATACCTTGAGAAAAATGAAAGAAGTTTGCTTTCAGTTTTGCAAAATGGCTTTCTTCATTTATGCTATTTTTGTTTCTTTTTGAATTTCTCTATTAATGTTTTTGAAACAAAAAATCTTTGAACACATTTAAAGCAATCAAATAAATACATCCTTATATTGTAAGAACAATAATAATTTGAAATACCACGAATGCAAAACATTAACAATTAAAGGATAAATAAATTACTGAACGTCAAAAATTATTTATTTCGACAAATTTTGACCACAGTCTATTTTCGGTTTTACAATGTGTAGATTGTGAGAAAGGTAAAACAGAATGGCACGTGTCTTCTCTAATTTATTATTACAATGTTTTGATATAAAAAATTCACGTAATTACATCATGCAAATTTGTCAATAAAAATTAGTGGCATAGGTCTCAAACATTCAAATTTCTTTTTTTTTATAAAATAAATGTTAAAAAGGACAAATTCTTGCAAAGCGTGAGCAGAAAAATAAAGACGTACATCAGCACTTAAATCTCATGCATTTATTTTTTAAATAATGTTAAAACATTGTAATAAATGAAATAAAACTGGATTTTTCCTTCAAAGAAATAATATGTGAAAATATTTTTTGAATAATCTTTTTTTCGACTCCACAATATATTTTTTTTGACTCCACAAAAAAAGTTAACTCCAAGGAATATTTTTTTTGACTCCAACCAATTTATTTTTTTTGACTCCAACCAAAATATTTTTTTTGACTCCAACCAAATTATTTTTTTTGACTCCAACCAAATTATTTTTTTTGACTCCAACCAAATTATTATTTGAAGATTTTTTTATAACAATAAAAAAATCCTGGCAAACAACATGAAATTTTTCAAGATTTTTTACAATAATAAAAAAATGTATATTACAATAAAAAGGAATAATATTATTTTGTACCCATAAATTACTTAATTTTTGCCCATAATTTTTTAAATTTATTTAAATTGTACCCATAATTATTTAAGTGCCCAAAATTTACTTAATTTATACCCATAATTTCTTTTTTAACAGTAAATGCACAAAATATAATTTTAAATAGAATTTAATACATTTTTCTTCCATTTGCATTAAGTCAAATCGAAAATGTTTGTTTATGTTTCTGTAAAAGTAAAAGTTGATTAAAACTATTAAAAGCACTCAACAAAATAATCAAATTTGTAACATTTTTTTAAAACAGCTTATGTCCAATAAAGAAATATTGCATCATTCTTATGGATGTTTTAACACAAACTTTACAAAGTTTTTGGTTTTTTCCTAACTTTTCAGAAAGAAAAGATTTATTTCATTTTGTAAATGGTTTTTCTTGTTTTTTTTCTATTTTGCTCTTTATTACATTAAAAAAAATATTATTTTTGACACCAATTTTGTAAATTAAATTAATATATAAACCGTTGTTTTGCGTTTTTTGTCTACATTCTAATATATATCTTTAAAAAAAGTTCTTTAAGATGACAACAAAAAATCATTGTTTGTTCTTAAAAGACAAACAACAGATTGCTGTCAATGCTTCTGGTGGAAGTCAATATAGTGACCTCAATTTAAATCACAACAATCAAAGTTTTTCTCAAAATGTTGAAAGCAGCTCAAAGTTTGGTGATGCAAAAGATAAAAGAAAAGATGGTAATTATGATATAATTAAAGCTGCAGTCTTTTTTTTAATTTCGATATATATACAAAATTACACAGTATTTTCTATAATAACAGTTATATATTTATGCAGATTAAAACATTTGAATTTCTGTTCGAAAAGGACTGCAGCTTTAAAAATTCGTTAGTATTAACTAATTCACACGAATTACAAAAAGATGTTGGTGATTGGAATCGTATTAAGCAACGTTTAACACCAGATATGTCTCAGCAAGCATTCGAAAGAAGAAAAGCAAATCGTCAGAAAGATTTTTGTTTTAAAGATAACAATTCTTCAACTTCAAACAACAAAAATAGCAGCACCCTTTCACTTCATATTTCTGCATATGAAAATTCCATTGAAGTTACTCCTGCTGCTGCAGATGCAGCTGATTCAAATGATGAAAAAGAAGAAAGCACGAAAAAAGAAAAAAGTTTATCTAAAAAATGGAAAAATGTAAAACAAATTTTTACAAATGCTTCTTCATCAGCTGTTGTTCAAGTAATACCAGTATTATAATTTAAGCATTTGAATTTACCTTAGTGATGTTTTTCAGAGTTCATTCGATTTTCCAAGACAACAAAAAGGTCAATATGCTACTGATCCAGAAGTAATGCAATTTAAAGCATCCCAAAAATTGCTTAATCCTAAAGAAGCTGTTCCATCTAGAAAGCGCAAAGGTTTTACTTTTGATTCAGGTAACATTAATGCGTTTGTGTAGGGCCATGGACTTGGAACTTAACTTATAAATTTTTCGAAAGCATTTAAATAACTTAAATTTTCGGATTAAGCTCAAAATATATCAGAAAAAATATAGTTTGATATGAAGTGTTTATTTTTAATTTTTTGGAAAAAAAACAAAATATGTTTCAGATTCTGATGAATACTTCGATGCGCCTGCTTCATTTGGGGTTCAACAGAATACAACTGATATGGAATTGGGGTCTGATTCTGATGGCGAAGATGTTGAAGCTGATTCTGATGGCGAAGATGCTGAAGTTGATTCTGATGGTGAAGTTGAAGTTGAAGCTGTAAAATCGCAAAATAAAAACAGTAAGAAATTTTAAGTTAAAATAATTGAAAAATCTTAAAACGAAATATGTTATGTTCTAAAAGAGCATGTAGCAGTTATCATTCATAACTTTATCTTTTTTAAAAAAACAAACATGGAAAACCATCTGAATATACTATTTATGGTACTGCAGAAGATTTTGAAGATTTAAAGCACCAAGCTAAACAAGAAAAGTTAAGATTGTTTAGCTTGGTTAAGATGAGACAAAAAATGTACTTTAATTTCTGCCTTTGAATAGCTCTTATCCTAAAACGAAAGAAATACAAATCTTAAGAAAACAGCGTTGGCATAATTTTATCGACACAATAAAAATACTTTTTTTAGATGATTTTGGCAATTTAAGTAGTGTTTCAAATGGTTCAGTTGCTGATGAAGAAGAATTTGCTGAAATTGGTTCAAATGGTTCAGTTGCTGATGAAGAAGAATTTGCTGAAATTGGTTCAAATGGTTCAGTTGCTGATGAAGAAGAAGGAAAAAATAAAAGTAACAATTTAAAACACTAATTGTATGTTTTCGACGTAAATCTGCATTGTTTTAGGCAAAAATTCAGATTTTGCTCTGGATTCTGAAGAATCGAAAAGATATTCTACTGAAGAAACAGATGAAGAAAGCGACGGCAACTTTCCTCCAGCAAAAAAAAGAAAGATTAAACATACATATCGTGAAATAAGAACATTGGCTTCAGCTGAAGAATTAGCACTTTACAAAGCATCACTTCGAGCAACGATGAATATCAAACGTGAAATTGTTGGTGTGCTTGAAACAACCCTTACATATGAATGCAAAATGGTCAAGAAAGGATGTTTATATACTGTTATGATTAAAACTCCTCATGAAACCGAAATCTCTGTTGTTACTGAAAGAGAAATTGGACATGATCATTCACGTGAAAATGGAAATAAGCTTACAAGGGAAATTAAAGAATTTATTTCAAATTATCTTGGACTTTCGGCTGGTCGAATTCAGATTGAAATGGAAGTATGTTTTTACAAATAAAGAAAAAAGGATAAAGAAAAGTTTTTAGCGTGCTGGATTACAACCGATTTCAAGCATACAAATTTCAAACTATCTGAGCCGTGAAAGAAAAAAGTGTGGATTAAATGGCAAGATGACAGGATATTGAAGCGTTCAATTCTTCCAGATGAATTTTTGATTGTATCTGAGATGATGATTGAAAGCTGGAAAGAAGCTGGTATCGATGAATCATTTATTTCCTATTTTCAAAAACAATGGCTAGATGGTCCCCTTAATAGATGGTATTCTGGCTGCAGTGATTTTGGTTCAACAAATAATGGTCTTGAAAAGAAAAACTGCACTATTAAAGATACTATCACTCTTCGAAAACGAATGAGTATTCGTGAATTATTTGAAAAGTTAGTTGTTGGAGTTCAATTGTTTTCTTCATCACCTGATTATTCTTTGGATGATGACCAAATTATTACACTTGAAGATTACAGAAAAGCTCATATATATAAACAATTAAAAGTATGTTTATCATGTTTCTACATGCTTTGCACATAATGTTTTTGCTTTTTCAGCCTGCTGTAAAAGCATATGGAAATGAAACCGAATTTTATATTCAATCTTCAAAACTACCTGATGGGTTTATTGATGCTGTTACAGCTCGTCGAAATATTGTATACAACAGTTGGCAGCATTATTGTGAAGTCTCTGATATCTGTTATTTTGTTCGTCGATCACATGTTTTTCCAAACAAGTTGATTTGTTCATGTCCAATTGGTGCTCGAAAGCAAATTTGCAAGCATTCTCTGGTCCTTGCATGTAAACTTAATTTGACACAATTTCCTGGAAGTATTACAAGCATCGTACTAGAAGGACCTCGAAAACCTGGAAGACCAAGAAAAGCTCTTGGTGGCAAAGCTTTATCTCGAAAATAAGTTGTTACCTCATCTTCTTAACTCTTTCTAATTGATCTTCACTTTTTGCTTTATTTGTATCTTAATGCTTTCATACTTCAAAGTTTCATTTTTATAATTATAACAAAATATTTTTTATTGTAATACACTTCTTTTTTTTTAATATTGTAAAAAATCTTGAAAAATTTCATGTTATCGCCAGGTATTGCGGGATAACATATTTTTTATTGTAATACACTTCTTTTTTTTTATTATTGTAAAAAATCTTGAAAAATTTCATGTTATCGCCAGGTATTGCGGGATAACATATTTTTTATTGTAATACACTTCTTTTTTTTTATTATTGTAAAAAATCTTGAAAAATTTCATGTTATCGCCAGGTATTGCGGGATAACATATTTTTTATTGTAATAAAAAAAATCTTTAAAAACTAATTTGGTTGGAGTCAAAAAAAATAATTTGGTTGGAGTCAAAAAAAATAATTTGGTTGGAGTCAAAAAAAATAATTTGGTTGGAGTCAAAAAAAATATTTTGGTTGGAGTCAAAAAAAATATTTTGGTTGGAGTCAAAAAAAATAAATTGGTTGGAGTCAAAAAAAATATTTTGTGGAGTTAATTTTTTTTGTGGAGTCAAAAAAAATATTCCTTGGAGTTAACTTTTTTTGTGGAGTCAAAAAAAATATTTTGTGGAGTCAAAAAAAATACTATCCATATTTTTTCAGCAATCTTCTTGCATTTTTTGAAGCGAGAATTTTTTGTTTGTGATTTTTCAAAACTAACCTTTTCTTTAAACTAATATTTGTCTTTTTATTTTCCATTCTATTTATTTGAAAAGACTTTTCTGTATATTTTAGTAATATTCCTTGTTGTGAAAAAAATCTGTTGTTTTGAGTATCTAAAAAGATAGTTCGAAATTATTTCTTCTTTATACCAAGGTGAACTCTGCATCATCCATTAATAATTATATACAATGAAAAACATAACAAATATACATAAATGTAATTAAAATTAAATAATTCGCTATCACAGAATTAAAGACATAAACATTACTTCAACAATTTTGATGCCAAAATTTGCTAAAATTTTTGAATATAAAGGGTCTGTCCTGTAAAAGAATTACGAAATAAAAAATCTTTCTACTTTTAATTTTTTTTTCTTAAAAATGGCTCCTAACACGAAAAATCTCGAGTAAATAAAAATCAACAGAAAAAAAATACAATGATGCTGCTCCAAAATTAAAATTTTTAAAAACATTATTCTTGATAAATTGGTAAATGTCAATTTTACCACAGAAAAACGTTAATTTTACTGTTGTAAGTTTAAAAACAACACATTTTTGCGGTCCTAGAAATTTCTTTCTTTTTATGCATATGTCTGTGCTTACATCTACTTTTTTTCATGCTCCTGTTGTTCAGCACTTTAAACAAAGTAAAAGGTTTGTGATCAAAAAAATTTCTTTCTTTTAATTATGAAAAATATTAACAATCAATGTACTACAATTTTTTTTATAATAGCTCTCGATAAATAACTTATGCTCTTATGCACTGAACTATAAATGAATATTCAAAACTGAAAAAAAAAACTAGCAAATGACAACCATCTGTCATACCGAGCAGTGAGAAAAAAAGTGACAAAGACAACGTCTTTAAAAAAAGTCTTTCGCTCTTTTTTATTGTTTGGTGCACGAGTGTTCATTTTTCTTTCACTTTTTTCTGAATATTTTGTTGTTGCTTTCTTTTAATTGCCATCTAAAATAAGCAAAATTAAGATTTTTGCTAAATGATAATTCAATTCATTAATAAATTGATTATGTCAACAGTATTAATGATATAAGCATATGATTTATTATACTTCAAATTTAATTAAATTTTGTGCAAAGATATTTTTGGAACTTTAACTAGTAACTTAATTTTTAAATAGTACAGCAGAAAATAATCACATTATTTGTTTTATTACTAAAAACCTAAAAACATTTGTTACCAATTCTATTCGATACATTATTTCTTTGATGAACACTGATTTTTTAACATTCCTGTTACTGCACATCGGGAATAACAGTGCAATAAAGTTCAATGTTAAAAAATTTTATTTAAATTTATAATGTCATTTATATTTTTATGAGATTCTGACGTTTAACATTTTGGTAAAACTATTAAATATGCATCCATGTAAATTTTTATGAATAAGTCTCCAGAAAAATAGTTAGCAACTCCAAAATATTCAAAATGAAGACTGCAAATGAAAAGTTTAAAAATGAAAATGATTATTATTCGAAAAGAAGATAGAAGGAAAATATTACAAATGAAAGCAGCTTTTTTTCCTTTAAATACATTTTTTGCGCTGTTGCAACTAGATGCCGAAATGCTTTTTGGTATATACCAGACAAAAAATTATTGCTCTATTTTCTTTTTCTTTCGCAATTTCTCTTTTCTTCCTTTTGGTTATGAACAGCAAAGACAACCTCTGTAAAAATGTGATGATGAAATATCTCTCTAAAAAAGCAAAACAATGAAAACATTTTTAGTGTCATTTTCATTTTTTTTACAAAAATGTCCGTTTTTTTCCTTTTTTTGAATAGTTTATTGCTGGGACCTTAATAAATTAAAACATTACAAAAAAGTCAGTCAAGATTGTTGCAAAATAAGATTATGTCATTTAATATTTTGTCTACCAAACATATTCAAATGTTGATGCATTTTTAAAAATAAAAGATATATATATATATATTCAACGGCATTTTTTAACGAATTAAATAAACAAATAACATTTATTTCAATATTAACTGGGCAACTAGGACATGAGTTTATCAGTACATTTAGTTTTAAAAAATACTATTGAAAAAGAAAAGGACAAAGAAATTTTTTGCAAACAAAATGATTTTTTTTCTTTATTTGTGCCTTTTTAGCACTATTTTGGTGCAAATGGTTATTCATTTCATGTTTTTAAGCTTTCACTCATGGCCAACAAAACATATTTATCATTTTGGTAATTTTTTAGAGATTATGATATATGCATTCACAAATTGCATTTAAATGATTTCGAATTACATAAAAAATCACAGAACAAAAGAAAGAAACAAAGACCTTTAACATCTTTTATAACGCTGAACTCAAAAAGAAGTGATTATGTAGGAAACAAGCATTCACAGATTTTGTAAAACCTTTTGAGCACTATTTTGAAGATTGAAGTTTTTACTAGATTCATTGAAACATTTGTTATCTTTATTTATGATTGTCAGCTACAAATGGTGTTGGATATATTCGAAAAATAACCAGAAATTATAAACACGTTGTTTCTAAATTTGTAAAACAGTTTACAAAAGAAACATGGTCTTTGTTCAACAAAAAATTTGCAATCTTCTAGAAAGAAAGAAAAACGTCTTTTTAAAAAACTGTGCATCGCTTTTCGCTGTGAAAAACAGCCGCCTTAAAACTTTTTGTTTCCAAAAAAAGATTTTGGCAGAAATAAAAGATGCACAAATAGAATATAACCATAGAGTTTTATGTGCACCTTTTTCTTTTGCTTTTTTTAATGAATTGTAATTTCTAATGCATTTTAGCGAATAAGGTCTGCTCTAAAGAATTTGAATGTTTGATTTCTCTTATTGCTTTTACTACATTTTCACACATAGTTTTTGAGGAAACATGTTTGGTTAATTATTTTTTTATTGTGTTATCTCAAAGAAACTAAAATTTAAATCATTAGTATACAATGAAAAGAGCAGTTCTGTGTAAAACAAGGATATTGGGATAATTAAATTATAATTATAGAAAAAAAAATTAGCTATTGTGGTTTACATTTCTTATTTTTTTATAATTGTTTTAACCAACTATTGGTTACCAATAATAAGAAACAAACAAATGTAATAAAAAACTGTTAAAATTCATATCAATCTAATTTTACAAAAATTAACTATTTCTTATAAACAAAACTTTTTATATTCAATCAAAAAACACAAATGAAAAAAAATATCAGTGAATTAGAACACAAAGCAAATGTGTTTTTTTGTCACAAAAGAAACGCCTTTTTTACTTCCAAAATTTCTGTCTGCTGTTGTTGAAAAGAATTATATAAAATTAAAACTGAATGTTCTTTTGCCAGTCTATCTCTTTTTCCTCTCTATCTCACATTTATTTCTTTTCTTTTTTTGAATATTTTGTTGCTACATTTTATATTAAGTTCTAACTTACAAAATTTATCGATAAATGTTTAATCATAACCTTCATAAAGCTATTTGATCGACATAATTATCGATACTGGAGCAGTATGAAAAATTAATAATTGTAATATCTCACTCTTACTTGTTGTTATAAGCTTTAATGAACATTTTGACTTACACAATCATTCAAATTCGCAAAGTAAAAATATCTTTATAGCAAAAGTATTGTGCATTTTTATCTATTAATAAATTTTGAAAATGTGTTCTCTTTTTTCATAAATATTGTGTGAAGGTGGTTCAAAGTAAAGGTAATAAAACGAAAAACCGCTTGATTTTATACATACATAATTACACCACATTTAAAAAGTTTGAATAACATAAAAATGTTCAAAAAATAGCAATTTATTTTTCCCCAAAAAAATTTATTGACTGGTCACAAGCCTTGCGCATTTTTAAAAAAAAAACGTTTTTTCTCTCTTTCTAGAACGCTTGCGATCTTTTTGTTGAACAAAGACAACTAACATCGACGACCAAAAAAAGAAGAAATTTCACAACATTTGTTTTCTTCCATACAGACATCATTACCATCTTTAAAAAAATTTCGTTTTTCTTTTTTGCAAATTTTAGTTTAAACACGTTTTTACGGTAAATTGGTTAACAAATTTAAAAACAGATTGCATGTAATTTCTAAACATTTTTCTGACATATCCAACATCACATAAACTGAACATTATAAATTAAGAAAAAAATAATAAATATTTCAATGAATCTAGTAAAAAAGTTTAATCTTTTGTCACTCACAGTTCATGTTAAAAACATTGAAGCTGCTATAAAATTTGTGAATTTTCGTCTATTGAATAATAGCGTTAAAGATGGTCTTTTTTTTGTTGTGCTTTTCTATTATAATTCGGAGTTATTCACATTTAATTTGTGAAAGCATGTTTTTTTAATTTCTGTGAAACTAGCGACCTAGGCCGCTAGTTCAATAATTGGTTTTAACAGTTTATTTATCTTTTACATTAAACAATTAACACAACTAACATTACAAAAGCAATTCTTTTATACTACAATTGATAAGCAGAAAACGTTAGAAAAGATCGCTATTTGCGTCATTAGATTCTTTCCTTGTTGAATCATTGGACCAAATATAATTAAAGTTTAAATGAAATGTTAGAAAATGATAGCGCAATTAAAGTTGAAGAAGGTGCATCATCATCGACGATGACAATTTCCAATTTTATTACCTTTCAGTAACTACTATTTTTAAAATAACTTTTTTAATGCATGTATGTCGTTAATGAAAACAGTTCCACATTTCTTTTTTATTAATAACTGCATCATAATACAGTTTTTGAACAGTAAAAGATAGAATTTGTTAAATCAAAAAATATTATTCATAACTTTTATTCCCAAATAAACAAAAAAAACCTTTTAAAATAAAATATTCAAAGATGGAAAAAAGCACAAGATGGTCGATGTATATTATGATCAAAGACGTTTGTCGAAGAAAAAAAATCAACTAGCAAACTTGTAAAGAAGTTTTCTCTTCGTTTATCTTTCTCTTTTCTTCTTTTTTTGCGCTTATTCCTCCAAATAAAAGTTAAAAAAAGACAGACAGACAATTCTTTGTATCACAAGTAAATCAGCTCTTTGTAAGAATGGGAAAATGTTTCTCACAAAAAATGAACTAAATTTCGCAACATTTATTTAAAAGAACGTTTGGGTTTTGTCTTTTCCAGAGAAATAAGTGTTGCTGCCATATTCTTTTTTTGCCTTTTGTTTTTGAATATTTTGATTAAAAAAATTCTCATGCCTAAGCCTAAGCCTAAGGATATTCAGTATATATCATCAGACAAAAAGTTATTCTTTTTTTCGCGATTACAAAAGTGTCTTTTTTTCTTGATTTGTTTATTTTCTTGGTATTTTTTTATAAAGACATATAAAATTTTATTAAAAATTATTTGAGCTGTAAAAGCTGAGATTATGATTTTAATATTTAATGGATCCAACAAGTTTAGTATTCCCTATTAAAAACAAATAGCTCAATTATTCGGCTAAAATTTGAGGAAAAAAGCAGCATTTAATGCTTATTATTTTTCCCAAATATTCAAAACATCTTATTCAGCAAAAAAAGCTTTACATGAGCACAGATGAAAATATCAGTGTAACAAAACTTCGACATAGCAGCAAAAATGTTTTCCGTCACAGAAAAACGCCTTTTTTACAATAAAATTTCTGTCTGCTGTTTTGGAAAAGAAATTGTGATCTTTCACACGGCACCCAAGAACTCCCGACACGAAAACTTTCGAAAAGTGATACTGTGGGGTCAAAACCGTCCTGGCCCATACTTTATATCCCCCCATACCTAAGGTCTTCATAACCCTTTGCCTTCGTTTAAAAACAAAAATCCGAATTTTTTTTTAACACCCTGTAAATCTTACCATTTTGCAAAAAGAACATCCAGCTTTATGAATAATCTAAAAATCAAGATCTCCGACTTCAAAAAAAAGAATGAATTCAAGCAATATCTCATGAATAATGAAATAAAAAATTTTTATTTTCAAATTGTTTAGCTAAATTGTTAAGATTTTTCTTTTGTAATTTTTATGTAACTTTTTCTTTTTTTATTGTATCTACATATTTTTATTTTTGTTTTCATCTTCGGATGTATAAAAATTATTATTATTAATCTTAAATATTTTTGAAATGGAGGAAAATGAAATTCCCTCAAAAAAAGTCCACCCTTTTTCTTCATTCTTTTTTTTCTTTTTTTGCGAATGCCAAAATGAGCGGCACTTTTTTGAGGGGATTTCATTTTCCTTCATTTCAAAAATATTTTAGATTATCGCATTTTATATCCAAGAAAATAACGCCACTCCCATAAATAATGTGGTTAGGGCTATTAAAAGGATAATAAATTATAGCTTTTATGATGTAAACATAGGAAAAAATGGGGGGAAAAAGTTTCAAAAAGTTTTTTGGACCTGGTACCCCCCAACCCCAATAAATATGTTCCCCCTGGGTTTTTACGGTTTACCGGGTGGCTCTTAACGTTTTCATTAAAAATCAGATCGATTGAACCCCTCCAAGTACCCGAATGACGCACCCCCTTATTTTCCCCAACCTTTGTCACCCCCTAAAAATGACCCTATCAAAAATTTTTCTACAAATTTTCAAATCCGCAATCCCCACGAACACATTCCCAAGTTTTCAAGTATCTTGCTTACCACAATCCTGAAATCCATTTTTCAGGTTTAACATTTATCGCCTTATAACATCGTTTTTTGTTCTTTTTTTTTATTGCTCAGAATGAATTTATTCTATTTTAAATGTGTTTATGTGCATATTATCCATTAAAAATGATAACAGTAACACTAAATTTTTTCATTTAAAGATTTTTGTGTTGCTATCACATTTTTCATTGACGTTTGATTATTGCTTTTTTTTATTGTTCACTAGAAAAAATCAGTGAAGCGAAAAATTTAACTGATGATGATGCATAATTTTCACATAAAAAAATTAATAGTAATATAAAAAGTAAAATCAAACATTTTGTGATACTCTCTTTGTAGAAAAAAGGGGACAATCGAAAATCAATTATCTCAACATGTTTCTTTTATGAATTTATATTTCTTACCTATCTTTGCTTAACTTTAACACAAAAAAAAATTAAGCGGCAATAGAAAAAGAACAATTTTTCTTTGACACGTTATACATTTATGAGCATATATATGGAGTAGGTAATAAAAAAGCGATTCATGACTATAATTATAACTGATAACATTTTTGAAGTAAGCCAAATGTTGTTGTTAAAAATGAGGAATTGTCATTTATTGCTATTATCTATCTAAAAATGAAGCAGTCGATTATTTTTCTGTTCTCATTTTTTGCCTTAATTATTGCTTCTTGCCCTGATGGAAGTATAAAATTTCAAAATTCATGTTATTTTTTCTATCCCAATGCAACAACATTTCCAAATGCAGAATTGACTTGTAATAATTTAACAAATGGACATTTAGCTTCTATACATGATGGCTTTACTAATGCTTTGATTACTGGTAAGATTTAAAGATTTGTAAAAACATGAAATTTTTTTTTGTTTCAGCACAAGCTACAAATAATTTTAATGAAAGTACAGTAATCAATTTTTGGATTGGTTTAAATTCATTACTAATTCCGGGAAATTGGTCATGGGCTGATAATTCCACTTTCGATTTTAAAGATTGGGCACCAGAAGAACCGCAAAATTTAACAATGAGTTGTGGAACTGTAACAATGTCAAACGGGTATTGGGTTTCTGATGATTGCTTTAAACAAAAACCATTTGTTTGTGAAATTCCATATGAAAGCTATCCAGCTTACATGAATTGTTCATACGGTTATATTTATTTTGAGCCGACGCATTCTTGTTATGGTCGTGATACTTATTACACGTATATAGCAAACTGGACAACTACAAAATTGTATTGCGAAAAGCAAAATGCTCATTTGGTTTCATTGCACAGTTACGAAGAAACAAAATTTGTTTCATGTTAGCATTTTTTTATTTCATTTTTTAGTGCACACATAACTATTTAGCGTTACTGATGGGAGATTACGGTTGGACAGGATTATATTCAAATGATAATGAAATCACATGGAAATGGTCCGACGGAAGTCCTGTAGATTATCTACCATGGGATTTAGGTGCTCCATATTTAAATGTTTCAAGTTGTGTTCGTTTAACGCAAGAAAACATTCGTGACTACAACTGTGAGTACGATATACAGGCAATATGCAAAAAACCAGCCATGCTGTAATTTCGTAGTAAAACATTTTGGTATTCAAGGGAAATAATGTTATCTATAACAGGGATGTGCGAAAGTGATTTACTTTCGCTTTCGCGAAAGTCGAAAGTTTGAAAATTTTCTTTCGCGAAACGAAAGTATTGACGAAAGTAAAAAAAAGCTGCGAAATTTCGCGAAACGAAAGACGAAACGAAAGTTTTTTAAGAAAATTTTATAACAATAGAACATAACATATAACATAACAAAACTAATATTCATAATTAACCAATTTCAAATTACAACTCAAAAATAAAAGCATTTTAACATTTCCATCGCTTAAGCGTTTTCTTAAATCACTTAAAACTAAACCAGCAATTGAAAACAATCTTTCTGCTTCTGCGCTTGTTGCAGGTGCAGTACCATATTTTGGATATAGCTTTGCCAAATGACCCAATCTTTCAGAATTGACAAACCAGAAGCTTCCAGCAGTTCTGTCACGACTAATTAAAGGTTCGTTAAGATAAGCAATAAGTTCCTGTAAAATTTAGTTTACTGAAATTGTAACTGCAAAAAGGTACTCAATAACAATAGAAAAATCTTCCAATTCAGAAATAATTCCTTGAATTTTGGATTTGAGCTTGTTGTACCTTTCAGGCAGTTTTTCTTCAGTGAAAAATTTACGTCCTCTAGAAACAAAATAGGTATTAAAATCATAATCTCTAGCAATGGCAAAAAAGTTACCTTAAGCGATATCGAGCATCAAGAAGTTTCATCAAGCGTTGAAAACCAGTTCCTTCAACAAACGATAAAGATAAATTGGAAGAAGCTATCATGTTAAGGATAGCATTATCAATTTTAGTAGACTTTACATCATCGGTATCACGATATAATCCTGCAAAAAATATAATATATATACCACAATATCGTTAAACAGCAGCCTACCATCATCTACTTTAAGTTGCTTTGTTGGAACACTACTTGGAGTTACAGGATGAGGTCTTTTTCTTTCATTATTAGCTTTACTTTCTAGTTCATCATAAATTGCTTTATGCTTTTCTTTAAGATGAAATTGTCTTGAGCTCGTTGAAGTATGTTCAACAGGTTTAGTTGTAAAGGTGCAATTATTGCATTTCCATTGATTTAATTTATCTGGTCTGATAATTTTTGTAAAAGCTTTGTCGTATTTAGATGTCATAATTGCTTTTAAACGAGGATGGAAAAAAAGAGAAACAAAAAATAGAGGCCATCAACAAACAACCAAAAAAAACAAACAAACATACTCTTGGCAAAAAGTGAAATATTTTGAAGTGCGAAACATTTCTTTTTAAAAAATTATTCAAAATCCTTTTTTTTTCAAAAATTGCCAAGAATTTTTCAAGTTTAGCACATCGTTTTTCACGAAAGTTTTAAAAAACTTTCGCGAAAGACGAAACGAAACGAAAGTGAAAAAAATCCGCGAAATTTCGCGAAAGCGAAAGACGAAACGAAATTTCGCACATCCCTGATCTATAACCTATTGATTGTCTAAAATATAAAAATATTCAAATACTCCCGTCGTTGTTAGTTTTACAAATGTGCATCCGTTTTTTTTGGTGACCTTTTATATTGATTAAAAATAAATGGAGTTTCTTTGTTTTTTCTAACTCCCTTTCTCTCGTTTCTTGTTTTTTGCATATGGCATCTCGTTCTCATATTTTG
Organism: Panagrolaimus sp. LJ2400; assembly: GCA_024447215.1. Taxonomy (NCBI): domain Eukaryota; kingdom Metazoa; phylum Nematoda; class Chromadorea; order Rhabditida; family Panagrolaimidae; genus Panagrolaimus; species Panagrolaimus sp. LJ2400. The sequence goes on along the minus strand of JAMRYA010000014.1, from coordinate 1,524,521 downwards.
GAACAAAAGTAGGTCAAGACTTAATTTTTCAGATTCAAAAATGGCATCATTGGACTCCCCGTCCTTTTTTACCCCAGGGAGGGAATCATCATCAAAAGGCTAGGGGTTCTCGATGTTTTATATAGATATGAATAAACAAAACCATGTTTTGTCCCCACAAAAAAAAGAAAGTCATCGTTTTGGCGAAATAATAAACAATAAAAATGTTGCTTTTCTTTTTTGTTTCTTTGTTTTTATTTTTTTTCACAAAGCAACCGCGTTTGTTTTTGTCAAAAAATAAACGCCTAATTTTACAACAACGTTTCTCTGCTTTTTTTTTGAAAAGGTACTATCAAAACTTACCTTATTTTATAAAGAAATCAAAAGTATTTCTTGAAATCCCAAAAACTCAAAAAACAATTCTCTAGAAAGCAACAATTCACAAATAAAAAAATGCAATAATTTTCTAACAAACAATTGTTTACAACATTGACCATCTGTTGTTTTTCTTTTTCATTAGAAGCAGCAAAAAGACTGGCATAAAAACGCAGCAAAAAAGACTTTTCTTTCAACGACAGCAAAATAAAGCTTTCTTACTTTTGAATATTTCATTTTGTGAAAAAAGTTTGCATATTTACTTAAAAAACATGAAAATTATATTCTCTCTATCTCACATCTGTTGATTTCTTTTTCTTTGAATTTTTTGTTATTTAATATTACTTTTTAACTTGTGAAGCTTATTGACACATGACTAGACGTAACTTTTGTAAAGCTTTTCAATCGTCCAGTTGGTGGAAAATAGAACAGTATTTAAAATTAATAAAAGAAATATTCCTCTCTTTCCTTTTGTTATGAATTTTAATTCACATTTTATATTTATCTCATATGGTAACAATCGAATTTATATCACTCAAATTTACAAAGTAAAGATAACTTTATAGTAAATATATTTTACATCTTTATCTATCCATTAATAAATTTTGAAAATGTGTTCTCTATTTTTTTTTTATAAATATTGCATGATAGTTATTCAAAATAATAGTTTTTCATAAAATGTGAGCAACAGTGTACTCGTTTTTGGTCAAACATCGCATAAATTTAGGCATTTATAAACAGTGTTGTACCCTTTTCTGTCTGTTGACTCCGGGCGTTCTCTTTTTTTTCATTGTCTCTCGCGCGAGGGAACAGAGAAAAGAGAAGAGACGGGGCGAGGATGAAATCAAAATTTCTGCTTGGTCTCTTTTCTTTTTTCTGTTCCCTCGCGCGAGAGACAATAAAAAAAAAGAGAGCGCCCGGAGTCGACAGACAGAAAAGGGTACAACACTGTTTATAAAGCTTGAAAAACGTTAAAATATTCAAAAAAAAGCAATTTTTTTCCCCAACAAAATTACTCACCACACCTAAAGGGCTTGCACAAAGACGGTTGCTTTCTTCTAGAACGTTTGCGATTTTTTTGTTGAACAAAGAAAACTAACATCGACGAAAAAAAGAGAAATTTTAGCAACATTTGTTTTCTTCTATACAGACACAATAACCCTCTTTAATAAAAATTTTGATTTTTTTGTATATTTTAGTTTAAACAAGTTTTTTTTGTAAATTAGTTTGCAAACATAAAATCGCAATGCTTGTAATATTTTTCTAACCTATCAAATATTACTTAAAAAGAAGTTGAACATTATAAATTAAAAAAAAATAATGAATGTCTCAATGAATTCAATAAAAACTTTTATCTATTGTCACTCAAAATTTATGCAAAATGATCAAAAGTTTCTATAAAATCTGTAAATACTCGTTTTTATAAATATTCAAATTTATGAGTTCAGCATTAAAGATGTTAATTTGTTTTTTGTGCTTTTAGTTATAGTTAGAACTCATTTATGCACAATTTCTGAATGCATATTGTTTTGATTTTCAAAGTTACTGCCTTTCATTTACTAGTGTTATAATAAATTTATTAATAATCAGATGTTGCAAATGAAGATAGTTTCGCATTATTTTTCATTATTGTGGACTTGCTTTTATGATTTTCCCAAATGCAAATTTTCTCATTATTTTGTATTCTTCAGCAATTTAACTTATATTTATAAAAAAAAATATTCAAAAATTAAAAAAACACATTTCTTTAGACCACAATACGTTTTTTTCAAAGCTGAGCATCCGTATAATATGAGAAAATCAAATGCTATATTTGTATGTGCAACACCAAATGAATGGCTATGTTTTTTGTTTTTTTCTTTAAATTGTTGCATTTTTCACTTTTGTCTCCATCTGACGTAAATAGCAGCACAACAAGTTGCAAAACATGTTAATAAAAAATGTGTCTTTGAAAAAACCAAAAAGAAGCTTTTTTAACTGCCATTCTTTGTTTATTTTTTCTACACTAGTGCACTTTTTTATGAATGTTTCGTTGCTTCATATTCTAGACGGCGCCATATTTTTCAGATAAAAACGCTTTGTGTCGTTAGTTTGTGATTTGCTAGAAAAAGCATTTATTTTTGAAAATCGTTTTGAATGTTTTAAGTCACAAAATGTTTTTTGAGCATACACAAGCAAAGTAAACTTAACATTAAAAACATGCTTTATATAATTGGATTCAAGTGTGCACGAGTAATAATTGGATCATTTGTCAATAAAAAAAAACCAAAACAATTATTCACTTTTTCAATGTAAAAATTAAAAATATTTTTTTTTTCATTTGTTTCTTTTTTTAATTCCATTTATTTTTATTTTTTAATGGTTTCATATGATCACACCATTAAATAATAATGAACTTTTTCAACTGATCTGCAATGAAACTATTCACAGCTTTCGTAATTATTTGCAAAAAGACAGATTCACACAAATATTCAAACAACTTTTTCAAACCCGTTTTTTCTGAAAAAAAAATAAAGTAAAAATAGTTTGGACAAAAAAAGATTTCATTGACAAAGTACTATTTTCACTCTGCTGCTTTTAACAATTTCATCATCGCTGAAAAGCGACACACATTATATAATAAAAAAACAAACATACCGTAAATGCTCTATTATAGTTTCGTAAAAATTGATATGCATGTTTCAAAAATCAAATTTTTCAAGTTTTATTGATAAAAGCTAACCGTAGACGTTTCCAAGTGATGGTGGAGTTGAGACCCCATATTTTGCCCAAATACTCGTCATAGTAAGGGATAGTTAGGGGCAAAAAATCAGCTGCCTAATCCCCCTCCCAGGGATTTAAAAGCTAAACGAATATAGCTCATAAATAGCAAACAATAGCTATTTTTGTTATACAAATTTAATGTCATTGATTTTAAAGAGGTATAATAAAAAGAGAAACGTAATTTGTTAGTTGATTATGCGTGTAAAGTAGTTTAAAAGTTTTAAAAATGCAGATTATTAGATATTTGATAGCAAAAATAGCTATCGTTTGCTATTTATTTGCCATATTCGTTTAGCTATTAAATCCCAGGCAGGGGGATTAGGCAGCTGATTTTTTGTCCTTAACTATCCCTTACTATGACGAGTATTTGGGCAAAAAAAAAACTCCACCATCAGTTGGAAACGTCTACGGTAAGAAAAAAAACAAAACCATGCATTATAAAAAAATTCTTGTAAAAATCAAATATAAAAAATTATTTTTAAAGAATAGAGCAAGCAGCAGCTTCTTGAGGTTTTTTGAATTCAATCCTAAATTTAAAGATAAGGCCATCATGAATTTCAAATTTCTTAACAATTTCACATTTTGATGTTTTTTCTTTAACAACAATTCCAACATTATCACCAATATCTTCAATAATCTAAGAAATAACAAATTTTTACTACAACATTCTATCCAAAATAAGATCTAATATTTTTATCATTGTTGACGGTTACAAACAAAATTTGTCACTTTACTTTTTTGTTTTATTCGAAGTTAAAAACTTACATCTTCATATTCCATATAGCTACCGCAAACTCAAAAACGCTCACTTTGTCGATGTAAGCCATAGTGCCCCGGAATGACGGAATTGTATTTGCAAGAGATGCTATTGAATGAACCCTTTTTCCAGGAGTATAAAATAAACCGTTTTGCCGTCCATAAACCGAAGGGCTATGCTGGTGAAAAACCACCCAATATAATAGCAATATAATAAACTTAATCAGACTCACCTCGGAAAATTTACATTTGCAATTGGTACTGGTAGATTTGCATTTGCAACAAGTTAAAGCTGCAGTCCTTAGAAAATTAGGTTGTTTTCCTGGATATATTTAAACGGCTCACAATGTCGCGACGATATCTATATGTCTGTTTTTTTTGTGACGCTGAAATGAATAAAAGCAGCAAAGAAAATAGAGATTTTTCTACGAAATTGGGTTTCTAAATGAAAAATTCATTTTCTTTCAGTTTTTTTAACGGAGTAATTATCTCTTTTTTTTGAAACATGTTTGGCCAACTTGTTTCAGTATTTCTGTAAACATGTCTTGTAGCAGCGTTTCTCGTGTTTGATGCAAATCAAAAGAAATATGTCAGTAATAAATTAAACAGATATCAAATCTTTTCCAATGGTGCACGATATTAAAAAAAGGATATTTGCATTTTGAACACTAATTAGAATTTGAAAAAATTGATGATGACAACAACGCAGTGTCAGCATCCATACTTAAAGGTTCACAAAAAAAAGTTTTTACACTATTCACCAAAAATTATTTATTCACAGTAAATGATTTTTATGTTAAGGCTTCCAAAAACATGATTTTACTTTTTTTCATGTGTTAACTAGATTTTAAATACAATTAATTATTAATGCTTTAACATAAAATATTGTTCTTTTACAGTTTTTTAACTGCAACAAAACAATTTACAACTTTTTTTAATGCTGCTACAAGACATGTTTACAGAAATACTGAAAGAAGTTGGCCAAACATGTTTCAAAAAAAAGAGATAATTACTCCGTTAAAAAAACTGAAAGAAAATGAATTTTTCATTTAGAAACCCAATTTCGTAGAAAAATCTCTATTTTCTTTGCTGCTTTTATTCATTTCAGCGTCACAAAAAAAACAGACATATAGTTGTTTTTAAATAAAGGAACTTTGTGTAAGAGACTGCAACAGCAGTCTCTTACACAAAGGAAACATTGATTTGTCATAGACAGCACAGAAAAAAAATCTTTTGAAAAACATTCTTTTTATTTCTGCTGCTGCACTTTTACATTTTGAATATTTTGTTCAGTTTTTGACGATTTTAAAATAATATGACTACAAAAAAAAACGAAACAAACATATTAAATAAAATACTTTATCAAAATTTCGTTTTCAACAGTAAAAAAATAAAAATCTGTTTAAACAATTACATTTAAACAAGCGAAACCCCGGCTAAAGCCGGGTTTCGAAAGTGACCACTTTATTTCACACTCAAACCTTTCCCTATAAATCTCATGCAAATTGTTTTTTTCATCACACTCATTTTCTTTTTTTCTCATTTTCACTAACATTTTTTATTCCCCAAAAATTAGCATGCATTTTTTCATTCTTTTTTGGATCTCACTTTTAAATGGCCATAACTTTTTAAAATGAGCACCTCCGAGGGTTGCGGTAAATTTTTTCATCATCCCCATCACATTTCCAACATTTTAACACCAAACACCACAACTCCGCTCGCAGATGTAACAAACAAACACATTCTCAATTAGACCAATTGGGACAAGCGAAACCCCGGCTAAAGCCGGGTTTCGAAAGTGACCACTTTATTTCACACTCAAACCTTTTCTATAAATCTCATGCAAATTGTTTTTATTCTCTTTTTTCATCACACTCATTTCCTTTCATTTTCACTAACATTTTTCATTTTCAAAAAATTAGCATCATTCCTTTCATTCTTTTTTGGATCTCACTTTCAAAGGCTCCTAACTTTTTAAAATGAGTGCCTCCGAGACCTGCGGTAAATTTTTTCATCATCCCCATCACATTTCCAACATTTTAACACCAAACACCACAACTCCGCTCGCAGATGTAACAGACAAACAAACAAACAGACACATTCTCAATTAGACCATTGGGATTTACATTTGTCTAAAATTAACTAATGTTTCACTAAAAGTAATGAAAAAACATATGCTAGCAAAGATTACCATAGGATTTTGTAAAAAAAATTTTTAAAGTGACACACCATGGCGTGTGTTAAATAAATAAAGCTTAACAAATTTAGTGTTAAAGATTGATAATAAAATTCTAAATTCAATGCGTGTATTTTTTGCTTTGAATATTCTTAAATAATGCTGGTGGAGGATGCAAAGCAAGTGTACAAATTAATAATTTAAACAAGTTAATGCTTGGTATTTGTTCAAAAAACTTAAAAGATATTTAAAGATAAAATATTCAAAACTGCAAGAACTTAGTGGTACGTTCTTTAAGAAACATATCATTGAAAATTGCTTTTTGTTAGCGACGTCTGATTTTGGTGAAAAATGTGTATAAGAAAAACACTAAAAATGTGTTTACGTGTTTCGAAAGAACAAGAAAACACATTATTGTGACGAAAAAAAGAATTTCAACAGACTTTTTACGATATCAAAAACAGCCGACTCAAAATTTTTTGTTTCCAAAAGTTGAAATTCGCAGAAATAAAATGCAACCTTAGAGTTTTTGGTCAACTGTTTACGAGGATTTTTACTTTTTTTTAAAGCCTTGTGATTGCCAATTATCAAGTTTGGGCTACTCTAAAAAATTTGAATACTTAATTTTTCTCATTGTTCTTATAACATTCCCACGCATAGTTTTTGAAGAAATTTGATCAACATAACTTGGTGTTACCAAAAAGAACATTAAATTCAAATCATTAACAATTAATGAAAACGGCAGAAATGTGTCACATACTGAGATTGTGATAATTAAATTTTTTTATAGGAAAAAAATAATTTAGCTATCATGCTCTTCTTTTTTATTCTTTTCTTTTATAATTGTTTCAATCAAATATTTAATATAAGGAACAAATATATGTGATGAAAAAGTTTGTTAAATCAGTTTATTTTACGAAAAATAACTTTTTGCCTATAATTATAGCTTTTCAAATATTCAAAGCGTATTATCCATCAACTACTTGTTTTACAAATACGTGCACATAAATAAAAATAATCATGCTTACAAAGCAACTATGTTTTTTGTCACAAAGTAAACGCCGTAATTTTTATCAGGTTGTTCGATAAGTTCGTGCGGCGATGTTACCTGATGGATTTTTAATACTAGAAGAGCAATCAAAATGAGGTCTTTTGTAATTAGTAGGCCCATATCTCAGGTATTTAACAGTAATAAAATATTGGCGTCACCGTGGATACTGTAGGTATACGGTAGAATTTTCTCGAACACATGCGGATTTTCGATAAAAACGAGCTGTAATTGAGCGGAAAAAAGCTGGAAACGACTGGATATGATGTTTAAGGACTCTCTTCATTATATCCAACAACTTTCAGATGAAATTTCACCTCAAGGCATTATGCAAATTTTCCGACCTCAAAAATTTGCATATTTTGAAAATTTGAAAAAAATGACAGGAAAGGGTTGAAAATGGTCCAGTAAGTTCCCAGCAATCAAGTGTGGTCGAAATTATGGCTGTTAAACATTTTTTTATAGCAAAAAATAACATTGAGTAGCAGACGATGGTTTAACTTGCTATAAAAAAATGTTTCAGAGCTATAATTTGGACCAAAATTGATCGTGGGGGACTTACTGGACCATTTCCAACACCTTCCTGCCATTTTTTCAATTTTCGAAAATATGTAAATTTTTCGACCTTGAAAATTTGCATAATGCCCTGAGGCGAAATTTCATCTGAAAGTTGTTGGATATGATGTAGATAGTCCTAAAACATCATATCCAGTCATTTCCAGCTTTTTCCCGTTTAATTACAGCTCGTTTTTATCGAAAATCCGCATGTGTTCGAGAAAATTCTACCGTATACCTACAGTATCCACGGTGACCTCAATATTATATTATCATCAGATACCCAAGTCATGGGCCTACCAATTACAAAAGACCTCATTTTGACTGCTCTTGTAGTATTAAAAATCCCTCAGGTTATATCGGCGTACGAACTTATCGAACAACCTGATATTTCAAAATTTCTGTCTGCTGTTGTGAAAAAAGGTTGTGATGTTTCGTAAGCCAAAAAGAAAGAATATTTTTTTGAAAGAATAACATTCTTCTTTTTCTTTGAATATTTAATAAAAAAATTGCAGAAATATTTTGCAAAAATTAAAAAAAGCTGTAAGGCCATTGTTTGTACAAATTAGTAATAAAAATATTACAATACCCCAAACTCTGCACTACTAATTAAAAGCAAAACCAAAAACAAACAATGTTTTGTAAAAGGTAATGTTTTCTTATATAATTTTACGCTTTATGGAATGATGTTGTTGAAGAATCAGAAACTACAATAGTCAACGTATTTTGTATTACCAAATTGTTCCTTTTTTTCAATTTTTTCGTGTTAGTGATTAAATGCAAAATCATTTAATAGTCAGTAATTGTTTTTGGTGCATATCTCTTATTTCTTAATTACTGATCAGAATACAACATTTGTTCAGTCAAGAATCAGAATTGTTAAACTGAGAAATTTCATATTACTCATAGGTTACATATCCGATTAAAACAAAAAAAAACTATTTGAAACAAAATATTTAAAGATAGGAAAAAACAGAAGATTATCGATATATTTTGACAGAAGATTTTTGTCGACAAAAAAATCAGCTAAAGAAGTTTTTTCTTCATCGATGAATTCTCGCTTCTATTTTTGCACTCATTCATCCAAATGAAAATTAAAAAAAGAAAGACAGACAATTTTTTGTACCACAAGTAAATCAGCTCTGTATAAGAATGGAAAAAAAAGGAACCAAATTTCGCAACACTTATTTTTATGATTGTAAAAAAAGGTTCGTTTTTTCCAAAGAAATAAATTCTGCTTTTATATTCTTTTTTTCCATTTGCTTTTGAATATTTTGTTTAAAAAATGCCTGTTATAATCTTGTTTGTGCGAAAGAAATATTAAGCTAATTGTAAGCATGCCATTTTAAGAACACATTTAATTTATCAACATATGTTATTGCAGCATTACTAATTTAAAATGAATAATTTATTTAAATATCGACTAATATTGATTTGTAAAGACATCTTAACAACCTTTACATGTATTAAGAAATTTTTCAACAAATTTTTACTAAAAATATGAATTTCCTTTTTTTATAGCGTAAGTTTCATCATTGGTCTCTTGGTGAATCGTTGGGCTTATATTTATTCTTATTTTCCACAACAATTCGAATTATTTTTTACAGATCACTTTTTTGTATTTAATTTAATTTTGAAATATTCAAAGCTTGCATAAAATTAAATGAAAACCATTCATTAAGCAGACAATGAATCGAATCAATTTTGGCCGGACACTTTTTTTTTGCTTGCAGAAATAAAGGCTATGTTGAATCGAAGTTGCTTTTTTTCAACAATGAAAGAGCGAGCAAATAGGCTGGCAATAAAATATTTTTTCTTAAAAATTTGCGTCGCCATAAGCTCTTTTTTTCTTTTTACTTGAAGGTTGATTTCTTGACAAAATGTCTCGTTTGATAGACGTTTTTATATTTTAAATAACGACCGCATCTTTTTCTCAACGAAGTTGCTTTTAGTTATTTTTTCAAAGAAATGTTTGCTTGTAAAATTATATTTGAATATTTTGTATAAAGTTGGAAAATCGTTGACCTTCTTCATTCGACTGTTTTTTCTAATAAAAAGATTATTTAATAGCACAATAACAGTATAACTGTGTAACAAAAAAAGATCAAAAGAAGAACTTCATTAATAATTATAGACAACTGGAAATTAATAAACAGATAAAAAAATTAAAATTCTTTAAAGCATTATGCTTGATAAAGTGGTAAAAGAAGGATACAAAATATCCTATACATTTCATCACTCAAAAAGTTATTCTTTTTTTCTCCACTATAAATTTGTCCATTGTTTTCTTAATTTTAATATTTTATTGCTTTATTTTTGTTACAAGTGATGATAAAAAAAATTTAAAAATAATTTGAGATTGCTGTAAAAACTGAGAATTCGATTTTAATATTGTAATGAATCCATATAGTTCGATATTCACTATTAAAAATAAATAGCTCAATTATACGGCTTTCAATGCTTTTTTAACGCTAATTTAAATGAAAAAAGCAGCATTCAATGCTTGTATTTTTTTCAAATATTCAAAACATTTTATTCGGCCATGTCTTACAGTAATTGAAGAACGTTTTCAGCAACATACATTTTTACAAATTAGTAATACAAAAATGCCAATCAATACTGAAAGCAAATGCATGTAATCTCGCACATATTGTTTGTGCTATATTATTTTCTCCAACATGTTTAATTAAAATTTACTTGTTAATTTTTGTCAAAAGACATTCTTTTTTTTGACACGTTTCGTTTTTCTTGATTTCAACATTTACCAAATAAAAAAAAATAATTCAAAAACATCGATGAAGAAACCACGTTATGATAAACGATAGTTCACATTAATTCTCTCTTTTTTGTTGTTGCATAAGTGTTCTTTTCTTGAATAATTTGTTGTTGCTAATTTTTAAATCACATTTATATGACAGACAAAATTTGATAAAATTAAGATTTTTGCTAATTAATAAAAAATTATATTCCAACACTATCTATAATAAACAACGCTATTAATTCTCTATTATTCAAATTTCAATAAACGTTGTGCAAAAAGTGTCTGAAACATCAACAATTAACTCACTTTTTCAATGGTGCAGCAGGAAGTATAACATAACTTTACAATTTGATAAACCACAAGGATCTGCTTATACATTATTTGTTAAAAACATGAGCAAGCAATACCACAGCAATTTGTAAAAAAATTTTTAATTGACACATCATGTTGTGTGCTGCATCAACAAAGCTTAACAAATTTAGTGTTAAACATTAATAATAAAATTCCAAATTTAATGCATGTATTTTTTTGCTTTGCGTATTTTATAAATAATTATTTTATAAATAATGATAATGTAACTTCCAAAGCAACTAAACAAATCAGTAATATAAGCTACTGCTAATAATGGTATTCCCCAAAGTTGTTTAAAAAATTACGCTCAAAAGATATTTTAAGATAAAACATTCAAAACTGCAAGAATGCCATAGTACAATTTTGAAGAAACAACAAATATCAGAAATAACTGCTTTTTTTGATTTTTAGAGACATTTGATTTTGATGCAAAATGGGAACATATTAGAAAAGCACACAAAAAACTGTTTACGTTGAGACATTTTCGAAAAAAGAAAAAAACAAACGCAACAGACAAAGAATTTCAATTTCTTACGGCACCAAAAACAGCAGCTGTACAATTTTTTGTTTCAAAAAGATGACATGTGCAGAAATAAACGACGCAAAAAAAATATTTTTGTTACAATTGCTATTAAAAAATTATTTTCAGTCATATTAAAGTTTTTTTTGTTAAGGCATTAATAAGTCAAAACTCCGGTCATTATTGAACAATGTTTTTAAAAGCACATATGCGTATTCATTACCGCCTTTTACAACAAAGCACTCTTTTGCATGAAAATGTAAATATATAACTTTAACGAAAGAGATGATGGTTTCCTGAAAATGTTTTTTTCAGAGATATTTTTGTTTTTTTGGTTTCCCATAATTTTTGCTGTTTAGCTTTTGCAATAAAGTAAAAATTTTCTGTCAATAGAATTTCATTTATTTATTTCATCATTAATGTCCTCTTCTTTAAAATTTGTTGGATTAAAGAAGTAAATGAGAAACTATTTTACATTACCTAAATGTGATAAAAATGTTTCATACGACCTTTTATAAAAGTTAAATATTCAAACAAGAAAAATTGTTCTGTCATCCACAGCAAAATGCCTTTTTTAGAGAAACACTTTGACTCTTTCCTTCTAAAAAATGTTATTTTGTTCACAAAAAAATCAATGAATATGTTTTTCCTTGTTTTTATATATCGGTTAAGCACAATTAATTTTGCAAAAATTAATTCATCTATAAAAGAAGAAAATAAAACAACAGCCACAACAGATGATGTAGGGAAAGAAAAATGTCATTTGCATTTTGAACATTCATGCAAATGGCTATAAATTAAGATGTGTGTGAACTGGCTGATACTTGCTTTTTTGAATATTTCTAAAAAAATTTGGTTTAAAATCTTAATGCTATAAGATACAAACATTCCATAGTTATTCCAGTCATCTAAAAAAGATAAAATTAGTTATACAAAATGATAAAAAAACCATTTTATAATGTTCCATGTACATTAATATCAACAAAATATGTACATAATCATTTTTATTTGCCTTTTTTATATGTTTTAATTCTCAATAAGTAATGGATGATAAAATATTTTGTAATTTTTCTTGTCATAGTTAAATCGGTTAAGCACACTTTCTTTGAACTATTTTTAAAATATTTTAGGCCATAAAAAACATTATTTTAAATAAGAAAATATAACAAACTATACAAAATTGCACAATGACGCTTCTTTCTTTCTTTTTATTCATTTCTTTTTCTTATTGCGCCATTTGTTCAACGATAACAAAAAAAAGCAATTAAAAAACCGAAAAATAACTTGTTCATTTCATTCGTCTCATTTAGAAACTTGCAAGGTTCTTTAAACTTTAGATGGTGTCAGCAAATTATCCGCACTAAACTGTTTCATTTTATTCCAAAAAAATTATAATGGATAGTGTATATATTGAAAATTAAAACGTGCTTTTTTAATTTGTAAATGGTTTATTACACATGAATCGTTGTGATATGTTTTTTGTACAATCATAAAAGTAAAAAGTTTAAATTATTTAATTATGAATGAGTTAAAATCAACTTATCATACATTTTTTATTTATTAATGAATACGATAGCATCTCTTATTCAAGGTATTTATCCTTCAATCAAAAATTTCAAATATATTAAACGATTAATTTAAAAAAGCACATATTAAATATTCAGATAACTATTGTTTCTAGACAACAATAATGACATGGTAAACGTTGTTTTGTGTGTGCACCGATTTCAAAATAGAAATAGAACAAGGTTTTTGTTAAAAGAAGCAGCAAAAACCGATGGATGGTGTCAAGAAAAAGTGTAATAAAAATGATATCCTGTTAGCATTTTATTTTTATTGTAATGTTTTGATTTAGAAAGTGAAAGAAGAAGCTAAAAAAGCTAAAGCTAACATTTTTATTTAAGTTTTCTTTTCTTTCTTTCACTTTTACGTTTTTTATGATTTTGTTAAAAAAGAATAAGAATTTTATTTCTTTATTTATACCGTAATTTTTAACACTATTTTCTTGATGTAAAATTTAACTAAAATTTTATTATTGTATTGTTTAACTAAAATTAATTTAATTGTTTTTTCTATCGTGTATAATATAATTAATTAATTTTATTACCGTATCGTTTATTATTATTATTTCGTGAATTTTATAATAAAATAGGTTTAATTACCCAAAGTTTGAGATCGGACAATCAAGCTACAAGCCATACAATTTGGTCCTGATCAATAGGTCAAGTATTATTGTTTTTGAACAACATTTCAAAACAGATGGCGTCTTTTCTAAGAGATGCTGTTTATGCTCCTTAAAGGCCACTTTGTACATACAATGTCTTTTTTTCTAAAAAATCGATTGACAGCTATGCACACACAATTCTAACACTTGCATATTTACTTAAATGTTAAGGTGTCAAATATTCAAACAACACCGGAATAATTATGTATTATATAAAAAAAATGTTACTGATTGTTGCAGTCAATAATTATGAGCATCGTTTTTTGAAATGCCTGCTGTTGTTTTTGTTTATTGTCGTTGAGAAAAAGCTGCGATATTTCATCAGCAACAGAAGAAGAAAGTCTAGAGAAGCGAACGGCAGTCCGAGTCGGTTTATTTTGTATGGCACTTTTGTTGGCTGAAAACATAAAAATTCTCTTGAATCAAAAAGGATTATTTTGTTTTTAACAGTGGCGAAAAAAAAAATAAAAAGTCTTTTTTTTTTATTTAAAGTCTATTTCTCTCTTTTTCCTGCTGTTTATGCTGGGTTTATTGTTGGACGCTTTAAACACGGAAATTTATCTGCTATTCGTTTTTCTGTTTTTTAATATCAGGGCGTTCCAAAAGTTTTTTCGTTTTGTTTTTCCTTTAGCAATTTGGACTAGTTCAAACATATTTAAATAGAGTTTTTATGACTCCAGGTCATACCATTCGACTAAAAATCCATTAAATTATATATTTTAAGCATTTCTCACTCAATTTTAAATAATTTTCCTTTCAAATGCAAGAAATTCCATTCATTAACAGTATACTAAATTTGAAATTCCGGAAACTTCTGGAAGGTTCAAGAAAATTCCAAAACTTATAAATTATGTTAGAACAGTGTCTAGGCTACCCCTCAGGCCATAAGGGCCCATATATGTCTCAAATTTCAATTTAACGGACGACGTTCCACAATAAACTCCAAAAAATCTTGGTTTCGCCACGAAAATTCCTCAGAATTCCATGAAAATTCCAGATACCTCAAAAACTGATGTGGCACCGTTTGACCAACACCCATGGCTACCTCCAGGCGAAATTTCAGATTTTTTGATGCCTCCAGTCAAAACTGCCAAAGGGAAAACTAAACGAAAAAACTTTTGGAACGCCCTAATATTTAATTTTAATTTTTTGTATAACATGCTGGTGCACAATATAATATTTATCGGATACAAAAATTTAATTATTTCTGACCACAAAATTTCTATACAACAACATTAAATATTGAAAATAAGAATTGACGTTGCAAAAATATTTGTGCTTATCAAACACACATCAGCGAAACAATACTTTCTTTTATTATATTATTTATTTTTTTTCAAAATTTATCTCTTTCTGTATCAGATGGCGTTGATGAGTTTTGTGTTTTATTATTAGCGGTGCCATGTCGCAAATAGTACCATTAAACTACCCTAAATTTTGTGACTAAATTTCTTTTCAATTTTTTTTATGTTTTCGTTAAAAAGAGACCACAAAAATTCAAAAAAAATAAACCATTTGTTTTATTCAAGAAATGTATGGCAAAAAATTGTTCAACATTTTATTGATTAAAAAATTTCTTATAAAAGGATGCAACAAAAACTTATTTCGTAAGAACGTTTGTTTGCCTATTTCATCTGAGAAGGAATAAACATGTGTTTGCTATTTTCTGTGGTTGTGATGCTTCATTTTTATGCTGTGAGAAAATAAAACTAAAAAGTTTAACAAAAATCAATTAAGATTGCTGCATACTCTGTGATTATGATGATATTTATTTTATTGAAACAGTATTAATGATAAAAAGCACAAATCTTCAACAGCTTTGTTTACGTGTAAATAAACAGCCTACGTTCATTCAAGTGAACTTACAATGTAATTTCTTTTATTCGTTTTTAACAACAACGAAAATTATAAGCAACACCAAAATTAAATTATTGACATTCAATTTTTGCCTTTTTTTAATTAATGCGGTGTAAAATATTTGCACTGCTTTTCGATTTTTTAGAGCAATGCTATCCTTTGTTTTGTGTTGTAATTATGCAAATTTGATAAAAACAATATTTTAGCAAGTATCAAATATTCAGTCCATTTTTTCAAAAAAGCATTAATTAAATATTCGACGGTTTCTCAATTTTTTGTTTCTATTACACAACAATGATGTAATTTTTGCTCCAAAAAAATATTTTATTGCTTCATCGCTATAATCATTGACCACTTTTATATTATCAGCATGGCCATTAATTGACACATAAAAGTTGTCACTACTGTGTTTAAAAAGAATTAAATGCATTTAATAAATGTGTAACGGATCTCGTTCGGGTTTTTTAAATCATGCCATAAATATCAGAAAACATTGAACTGTTTAACAAATGCTAATTATAATGTACAACACAATTACAAAATAATAAAATTTTGTTTGCCGCAAACATTTTTGGAATTAAATATTACTCAGAAAAACATTATTTGTCTGTCATTTTTCTTGCAATCTTACATAAGAATCGAATTTTGTAGAAAAGCGATTAAAACGCAACGCCGAAAAAAAAGATTTTTTTGCAACAACGAACAACTTTCTTGTTTTTGAATATTTCAATTTGAAGAAAAAAAATTTGTTAAGACATACCATTGCACAAGAACATAGAAAATTATATTATGGAAATCAAGCAATTTTTCGTCTAGTAGATTCAAATTTCGTCATTATTAAGTAAATAGAAAGAAACAACTACAAAATTGTCAAAACATACTACTTGCTTGTTGTCAACTTATTTCAGTTATTTTAAAATTTAAAGTGACATTACTGCTGTTTTTTAGACAAACATGAAAAAACTTGTGCATATCTAATTTTAACAGAATGTAGGCCACATTTTTCATCACTTTTTTTATTTATGTCATCCACATTTTGAACAGCAAACCGTTATAAATTAAGATGTGTGTGATGCTTTACCGCATTATGGAAAAAGAAGCTTTAAAATTCTTAAAAAAAATTCTATAAAACATTCAAAAAAAATTGTTTCTTAAAAGAGACAAGAAACAACAACCTGGACAGAGATTGTGGGGAAAAAAATGCGTTATCTGCGTTGTTTTTTGAATATTTTTAAAAATATATTCTATAGTGATGAATCAATTTGTTTTGAAATATTAAAGCTGTAAGACACAAACATTACTTAGTTATTCCATTCATAACAAGCTTTAAAAGAAGTAAAAATCGTTAATAATAAAAGATAAAATTAAGTATACAACATGCAAAAAATCACTTCATATTAGAATCAACAAAATATGTACATCGTCATTTTTATTTGCATTTTTTGTATGTTTTAATTTTTACATAATTAATGAATAAAACACTATTTTGAAATTTTCCTATCATAGTACAATCGGTAAAGCACACTTTCCTTGAGCTATTTTTAAGATATTTTTAAACTATAAAAATACTGTTATAAAATATCTAAAAAGAAGAAAAAAAGACTTATTGCACAAGAGTGTTCAACAACGCTTTTTTTCTTTTCTCCCACTTCCTTTTTTAGCTAAACATTTATTCAAAGAGAACAAAAAAAAGCAACAAAAAAGCGACAAAAAATTTGTTCCTTTCATTCGCATCATTTTGAAATTTGGGAGTCTTTGATCTTTAGCTGGTATCAGAAAATTATCCCCCCAAAATTATTTCTGTGCATTCCAAAAAGTACTTCATTGGTATCACATTCAACATTCAATGGGCCACAAACAATTTTTTTCGAAGTCCTCCACAGCACGAATTAAGCGGAAATTTGCATGGTGATGTACTGCAATGCTCGAATTTTGTGCTGCTCCCTGTGCATGGACATCCTTGATTTTTTGATAAGCATGAACGGGTTTTTCTCACTTGAGCAGATGAACCATATGAAGCCGTGCATCCCCTTGTTTGTGGCCATGCTAACCACATTCCACCAATTGGACAACAAGTGGCGACAACAGCAGCACAGCTTTCGAGTGAATTGCTTTCTATTAATGCTCACAAGTATCACCACATGTGTGACAACAGTGATTATTTGAATTTTTGAATCACATAGTAATGATACGGTAGTTTTAAATCAAATAATAGCTTTTCAATGTCAAAAAAATTTCAGTTAACATTTACTTTAAGTTTAAAGAAAAAGCTTTTTGAGCTTGTAGTCTTGCTGAGATGCATAAAACACAGATAGATAATTTTAAAGGCGATACCGGAAGATGGTATTGATAAACAACTGCAGAATCTTTGTATTTTAACAAACACAGCACATCTTTTAAGCACAATTATCGTCGTTAATCGTCAAACTTTGAATGCCACTCCTCTTCTTTTATTTTCATCCTGATAAAAATATATATTTGAACATGGAAATGTCAAACTATAAAAGCACTTTATTTCCGTTTCAGCACGTATTTTTTGTTTTGGAAGTAAAAATGAAGATATTGTTGCTGCTTTTTTTCTTCCTTTTCTTTATTGTTGGAGATGGATTTGTTCTTCATGGAGATACGGAAGTGCTTGCAAAATGCAACGGTTATGAATCAACAACAAAGGTTACAATCTATGACGATTTTACAGCAAAGTTTGTGATTAGCTATTCATTCGCCAATGAATCATTTGTTGCAACATTTGTTAACTTTACTAGCACCTATCCAACATATTTAACTCTACAAGTATTTTCTTATGATGCTGGTTATCAATATTGCAAGTAAGTTAAGCAACTAATAGTTGTCGCAGAAATTAACATAAGAAAATCACCCGAATAACTGCAGTAATAGCAATCTTTGAATCCGAATTTTTTTTAGTGTTACAACTGGTGCTAAAACCTATCCATGCAAGTTTAAACAGTCGACAACAAATACCTATTCATTACATTATTATATGCCAAATGTTTATCCCGAAGGAATTATTTTAATGACAATTATGACTTCAAAGACATTGGAAATTACACATCCTAGTGTTGATAGACGAAATCCATGTCAAGGTAACTCTTAAAATTTTTATTACACGTGCTCTATTATCCTTTTTAGATTCCTCTGGAACATCAACAAACGTAAAAACCGGAATTGAATTTTGTTGCATAATTTAATGGAAAAATGTGTTTTAATTTTGTTTTTGTTTTTCATTCAATAGATGCACAACTAACGTCTTTTGGCAATCAATCGAATAAAAAATTAATTTAATATCAGCTAAATTAAACAAATAGCAATAAAGAAATCTGTTTATAGAAAAAGAATCAATTAATATTTTCAAATTAATGCGTTGTTTTGGTAATGCAATTATAGCAGTCATGTGTTATGGCTTGCTTTTTTCTTTTTTTTTTATAAATGAATGATTAATAATCCGTCCAAGGTTGATTTAGTCTGATTTTGCCGTTATAAATTTGTAACATCTATATGTAGAAAAAAAGTGAAATTAATTTAAAATGTTATAAAATATTCAAATACTTACACTGTTTTCGAAATAGCTAAAAAAAGATGCAGTGAAAAAAACGATGAATGGTCTTTTTTACAAAAAAAAATCTTTATTTTGCTTTGCAAATGCTGCATTTTACATTACTTGTTTTTCTCTTTTTCTTTTAATGGCTGCGCTCTTTCATAAGAAAATTAATGTCTGACTGACTCGCATCCTTGTTTCAGAACAAAAAGCAAAGAAAAACTTTGAGAAAAATAAAAGAAGTTTTCTTTCAGTTTTTCAAAATTGAAAACTTCTTTCATATTTCTCATTTATGCTGTTTTTGTTTCTTTTTTGAATATTTCTGTTAATAAAGTTTTTGGAAGCAAAAAAATCTCTGAACGTATTTATTGCAATCAGATAAAAACATCATTTTACTAATAATTATTAATACAAATGCACAAAACTCAAGACATTAATAATTATTAGATAAAATAAATTATTGACCATAAATAATTGTTGAATTTTAATGCTACAAATCTTGCTTTTTCTATACTTTCACAATTTTCCATTTTTAATAACCATCAATTCGCCTAAATTATGTAAAAACTCTGTAGCAAATATGTTTTCAGCAATCTGCTTGCTCTTTTTTGAGGCGTGGCTTTTTTATTTCGCAACATTTGTAATCTTTCAAACCTGACTTTTTCTTTAAACTAATATGTATCTTTTTATTTTCTTTTCTATTTCTTTGAAAGACTTTTCTGTATATTTTAGTAATATTTGTGAAAAGAATCTGTAGTTTTGAGTATCTAAAAAGATAGTTAAAAATTATTTCATTGCTCTAAAAAGGAGAATCCTGCACAACTATTTAAAACTACAATAAAAATTTTAATGTCGATAAATATTAAAAAAAATTTATGCTTTATGTTTAAAAACCACGATATGCGTATTTAAATTAAATAACTAACAAACGTAAAATAAAAGACTTTGTTTAGGCATAAGAACAGAATTAATGGTTTTTTAAAACAATTTGTCGCTCTTATTTTAGGGAAAATTTGTGAGCATATAATTCTTTTTTTTCAACACCATGACTTTTTTCCAAAATTTTTGTTTTTATTTTTTCAACGTGAAAAAACTCTGTAACAATTAAACAACATTTGCTACAACTGATTTCTGCATTTCTTTTATAATTAATTTGGTTCATTCGTTGTTTTTTTTAAGAATTAAACACTGTCTTGTTTTTCATATTCTTTTTTTTGACCTTATTAAAATATTTGTTAAACGTTTCTCAAATATACAAGCATTTTGTCCAAATAATCAATAACTGGAAAAATGCGAAAAAAGGAAAAGAAAAGAAACAACTTTTTGTCAGCCCCACTGTCTGTCTGTCTATCTTCAAATGTTTTGATATTTCATTAGAAACAAATGTCGTTGAGAAAAAAACCAGATGAATCGAAATCGTTTTTAATAAGAAACATATTATATTTCTTTCACTTTTGAATATTCAATGTTGAAACAAAGCTTTGAGTTTGACAAAAACTTTAAAAAAACAAAATGTAGCATTAACCAACAATTGTTTGTGTTGCATTAGCTATCATAAAGAAAACCATGATTGCAACATTATTAAATCACAGTTTTCTTTTTAATCTTTTTAATTACATTTTACAAAAATATACTGTTTCTCACTAACATGATAGCGTTGAGGGTAAACGAATAGCTAAAATAACAGGGGTTGTGAAGAATTTATTTGTTTACATTTTTATTTATTGATGAACAATAGGACAAGTGAAATTTCGAAATTATAACGGGGTTATTTGTTATCTTCTTAAATTATGCCAATTTTTCATTATTGAATAATAATTTTAATTTAAACAAACTACTAAATATTCAAAAAACAGCACTTAATGAAACTAAAGCTATACTTTCAAAAGAGTAAGAATTTCTTACTAAGAAATGCATTAAAAAAGACCACAACAGCTATTTCAAAATTCCGCTTATTTTTAACATTTCTTTTGCAGTCAAAAAACGCCTTTTTTATTCGTTTGTCGAAATGCTTAAAAGAAAGGAGAGCAAAAACAAATTTGCGAAAATAGATTGGTCATTGGTGTCTGCTATTATAACTTCGTCTTGCTGTGTTTTCGTAAAAAGCACGTTAGAACAAATATTTTTCGAATATTCCTATTTCTTGTTATATAAAAAAGGGAATATTTCATTTTGAAAAAAAAGTTTGCTTACTTACATAAAAGAACATGAAAATAATATTTCCAAAATCCAGTAATTTTCTGTTCTGGTCAAGTTAAATTCCATCGTTATTTATTTAAAAGAATAAAAGTATCACAAAATTTTCAGAAATTATAAAAATTGATGTTAAATGTTTTTACACAATTCTCCTAAAGTTTTATTTGCACTGATGAAATTAATGCCAGAATAAGTTTTTTATTTTTTAATATGTGTAAACAAAATTTTACTTACATTTAATTATTAATGAGCTGCTGTGCTATACGAAGAAGCTCGTCATGGAGGTTTTTGTCTGGTCTGCAGCAAAACTGTTCACATTTTTTATAATTTGCAACCAAACATATCAACGGAAATATTCAAACAATTCTTTAAAAAACTAAAATGAAAATTTTGGCACTACTGCTAAAAAACCTGGAAGAAAACGAATTTTTCAAAGCGTTTTTTATAAAAAGCATTTCGTTGAAATTTTTCTATTTTTGTTGCTGATTAGAGTGATTTCAACGTCACTGAAAAAAAACAGGCGATATTTTTTTTAAATAAACAGACTTTCTGTGAAAGACAGCGATTGCGGGGAAACAGTGGTTTGTCACAAGTAAAAGAAGCTATCGATAGACATTCATTTTTTAAACTGCTGCAGCAATTTCACTTTTTAGAATATTTTGTTCTATTTTTAAATGTTTTAAAATAAAAGAGACAATTTTAATAACGAAACAAGCATATCGACAAAAAAATCCGCCAACCTTTAGCTGCAAACATAAAAAAAATAAATATTTTTTCATTGTTTACATTTAAATTAATATTTTTGTTTAAACTTTAGCCAATGTTTTGACAATTCATGATGTAAAAAAACACATGTATTTTTACCAAGCAAACAAGAAGCACATCAAATTTTAATTCTCTTTTTTCGCCATCTCTTATGCAAAAATCTGCAGTTTTTGTTTTATTTTTTGAATTTTTTATTTATACATCAATTGCAACCTTTTTCTCGTTCTGTGCGGGTGATCAAAATTTTTTGCTCTGCATTAAATAAAAAAGAAAATATTTATTTATTATTTTAAAACCAATCAATTTTTTTTTATATTCTCATCAATCAAAAATTTATTTTTTTCTCAAATGATCCGAACACCAGATGGGCATCCTTGTGCTATTGATCAATATCATAGTTTTGTGGGTGTTAACTATCAAATGCCACAAAATTTAAAAAAAAATGATGAAGTGAGAACCGAAGTATCAAAGCTTATGACTAAATTCCAAATTGAAGCAAGAAAACATTTCAAACATATTACTGATGAAACTCAAAAAGAAAAAAATGATCGACTCACAGAAAAAGATAATCAAATTCAGAAAATCCTTGCTCAACTAAAAGAAAAAGATAATCAAATTCAAAATATTCAAAATCGGTTTACTGAATTAGATGAAACTTACAAACAAAACTGGGCTTATTTAAAAGAAAAAGATAATCATTTTCAAGCTCAACTGAAGGAAAAAGATGAACAAATTTGCCGCCTTCATGATATTATTTCAAATATGCAAAATGAAAAGTCAACTCCAATTCCTCCTGCATGTGAAGAAGATGATATTCAAATGGATCAAAATATTTTTATTTCATCTCAAATGCCACCGAAAACTGAAGAAAATACTAAATCATCTATTGTAGTTACAAATATTCCAGAAACTATGGTTGGTGATGATGACAAAACAAAATTGACTGATAATCAAATAATGGAAGAATTCGTTCAAAAAATTGATCAAAAAGCTAAAATTGTAACAGTCAAAAGAATGGGGAAAAAAGATTCTTCCAAAAATCGTCCAATTCAAGTATCTTTCAAAACCAAAGAAGAAAAGAAATCCGTTCTCAAGAATGCTCCGCAATATATCAAATCAAATGATAAATTAAAAGAATGGAAAGTATTTGTGAACAATTATGAATCTCCTGATGCTCATAAAATTCAAGTGAAACTTACTAAAAAGAAGGATCAACTTTATAAAGCACGTGGAGGAAATACTTCAATCAAATATTTTATTAAAGAGAAACAAATTTTCGTGCATAATGCTATTACAAAGGAAAGCAAACCTGTTGAATGTGATGAAAATATTGAAGCTGCTCAATTCTATAAAAGAAATCAAAAATTTTCTCAAAAAGAAACTAAAAATAATCTATCTTCTTAACTGTTAGGTATTATTGTTTTCTATTGTATCTTTACCTGTTTTGTACTTTTAAATTGTATAACTATCCACCTGGTCTAGGCCATGGGGGAATATTCTTTATGAATAAATATATATATATATATACATCAAGATCATTAAAAAATTAAACAAAAATAAACTTAAATTGTTGCATAATTTGAGAACGTGTTTTTAGCATCTATATTTACAAGTTTTCAAGCATTATTAATAAAAGATAAACTAACATCCCACAGCTTTTTTATTTTTTAAGATCCAAAATTTGTTTCAACGTAGTTTGACAGAAAAAGGATATGCAGTATATATCATCAGACAAAAAGTTATTCTTTTTTTCTCGACTACAAAAGTGTCTTTTTTTCTTGATTTGATTATTTTCTTGCTATTTTTTTATAAAGACATATAAAAAAATTTATTAAAAATTATTTGAGCTGTAAAAGCTGAGATAATGATTTTAATATTTAATGTATCTAAAAAGAGCATCGATATGTATAATACAATAAGCTTTTTTCACTTTCAAAAATTTATCAGCCGCTCGCTCTCCTCTTGTATTTTACAGGAGAGGTCCCCAACTTATGACGGAGTTAAACCCCCATATTTTGCCCAAATACTCCTTCCTCATAGTAAGGGATAGTCAGGAACAAAAAATCAGCTGCCGAATCCTCCTCCCTGGGATTTAATAGCTAAACGAATATAGCTAATAAATAGCAGACGATATCTATTTTTGCTACAAAATATCCAAAATTTTGCATAATGAATACCTTTCAAATCTTATAAATGTATTATTAATGGATTATTTAAGTTATCCATGCTATTAAACCACTTCAAAATCATCGACATTAAAATTATGTAACAAAAATAGATATTATCTGCTATTTATTAGCTATATCCATATATCTATTAAATCCCTGGGAAGAGGATTCGGCAGCTGATTATTTGTCCCTGACTATCCCTTACTATGAGGAGTATTTGGGCAAAATATGGGGCTTCAACTCCGGATCCACTTGGGGACCTCTACGGTCAGTGAAAATAAATACAGGCGGCCGTCTGTTTCGAATGTTCGTGGTCCTTAGGCAAGATTTAGCTGTTGCTTTTTTATTATTTTTTTAATTTATGATCAAAAAGACATCTGTAGTATGTAGTAAATTATTAAGAGTGACTGCTCGGAGAATTCGATAATCATTTTTTATACTGATTTGTGAATATTTTTACAAGGATTAACTTGTAAAAATATTCATTGGGTACTTTCAAAAATTAATTGCCTTTTATATGTTTTTTACACATATTGGCAAGAATTTAAAATATAAATATTCAAACAAAAAAAACCTAAAATTTTAGCAATGATGTTTTATTTTTTGAAATAAAAAAAAGGGTGCAAACATGTTTTATTTATATGACGTGCTTTTAAATTACGTTTTGACAAAGAAAAGTGGCGTCTTTTTAAAAGAACAAATAAATGTCTCTGTAAAAAAGCAAAATTTCGTAACACTATTTATTGCTACGTTGAAGTTACGATTAGGTTTCATCAAACTTAAAGAAAACTTTTGATGCCTGTCATATCATTTTTTTGTTACTTGCTTTTTTGAATATTTCATTTAAAAATTTTGCTATTTTAACAAAAGAAATTTTATGTTTTTCACAAGTATGTCATTTCATTAATACATTTAATAAAATGAAGATATGGTTATTAGTGACATTAATAATTAAAAATGATTAAATCGGGAAAGGAACATGTTTAAAACAATTACGTTTTTTTGACATTTTATCGTTTTTACAAAAAATTAGGTTAAAAAAATTCTTATAAATGTGCTAAATATTTAAACAATTAGACTTAAAAAGGCTGTTGTTGAATAGACACATTTTCGTAAAAAAGCAAATTAAAAATTGCAATGAAACATAAAAAGCAACGAATCTTGTTTCTGCAAAATCGACAAAGCTCATATCTGCCGTTTTATTATAGACAACTGCCTTTTAAAAGAATCGAATTTCCTTAAAAAATGTTAGCGAAAAATATAACAACTTTTTTTATTTTTAAATATTTTGTTTTAATTTAAAAAAAGCTTAAAGAAAAAACGTTAAAAAATAAGATTAATCGAGTATTTAAGTTATCTCTTTGAAAAGCAGTTTAAGCTCATTTGAATATTTCTTATTTAAAAAATTGATAAATGCGAGTATTTAAATAAAAAAAATGGAGTAATGCATGCTAAGGTTTTTTTCATCACTTGTCGAATTACATCAACCAACAATTTCTATTTTCGCTTTCCCTTTTGATGATTCATTTTTGCGATGTTGCTATAATGTAACAAAAAAACTAGGTGATGCTTTTGTTTCAACATAATCTGTGAACATCAAAAATTCACTTTCATTTCGAAGAAAACTTATTAATGTTGCATTGTACAAAAAGTGATCCGTTTTATCGTTATTTTAATTATCGTATTTGTTTTCAGCGATTTTTTTTGTGGTTATGAAAAAAACCCAATTTTAAAAATGCAACTGTAAGAATTCAAAATACATTTTACAACTTTATTTCAAAATTAAATATTCAGAAATGAAATAAATACTTTTTATCCAAATGGTTATTTGGGAAAAAAGCTATAAAAAAATTAAAAATGTTCAGCAAAAAATAATGATGCCAGTCAAAAACAAAATAGGAAAACAGATTTCAACACATTAATTGGAAAAGAAAAAAATCCTTTGAAAAATGAAAGCTTTTCGTTTTAAATAGCGTTACAAAAGCAAAAATAAAAAAGCATTTTGTTTGCGAAAGCTTGCAACAGTTGTTTTGTCAGCCAATTTAGGATGCTTATTTTTGAATATCTGGTTTCATTTTGTTGAATAATCTGTCTGATTGTTTTAAAATGCTATATATTTTTTTAACTTTAATTAGACATGTTTTTACATTCAAATAAATATAATACAATTGGTACTGAAGCAGTAATAAATTAAATTCATTTAGACGATATTACATTTTTAAAATAAAATAAAATTTTGTGTTTTGCTATCATATGTCAATAATCTTTTATAGTCATTTTTTGACACAGTTTTACAAAATTTACAATCTTAAAAACTTGAACACTATTTTTTTATATCTGTTGAAACATTTCACGCTCCAGCTGTCGTACTTTTGGCGTACATGATTGATTTATTAGGGATTACGTCTAAACGCTATGTTACATATGTACATTTTAACATGGACATTTACAAAAATGTTAAAAAAAGGGTGTCAAATATTTATACAACACTGGAATAAATATGGATTGTATAAGAAAAATCTTACTAATTGTCGCAGTTAAGCATCGTTTTTTTGACTAGCTTGCTGTGGTTTATTTTTATTGTCGTTTAGAAATAGCTGCGATATTTCATCAGTGAAATGGAAAGCAAAAAGAAAGGTTATTTTTGTCTGGTCCTTTTGTTAGCTGGTGTTGTTTTGAATCAAAAAGAATATTTTTGTTTTTAACAGCCACGATAAAAAGCAAAAAGTCTGGGAAAAAGTTTTTATTTAAAGCCAATGAAATATTTTTCTTTCTTTTTTTCTGCCGTTTATAATGGCTTTATTGTGAGACGTTTTAGTTATGTGCTTTTTGGTTTTTTAATATTTAATTTCAAGTATTTTTTTTCAAATTTGTTTTATAACATGCTGGTGCACAACATAATATTTATCGGATAAAAAATTAACTATTTCTGACTGCAAAGTTTCTTTTCAATAGCATTAAAGATTGAATATAAAAATTAATGTTGTAAAAACATTTGTGTTAATTTACATGTTTTGTGACACACATGAGCATCAGAAAACCTCAGTTTTTTTTTGCGGTGGCATGCATGTTACTGAACTAGCCTAAATTTTATGAGAAAATTGATTTCAGTTTTTTTCAGTTTTTTTTTTAATTAGCATTAAAATAAGACCATAGAAAATTCAAAAAAAGTAAATCATTTTTTTCTCTTAAAAAAGTATGGCAAAAAATTGTTCAACATTTTATTGATTGAAAAATTTCTTTAAATAGGATGCAACAAAAAAATATTGCGAAACAACGATTTTTGACTATTTAACCATCAAATGTATAAAAATTATTATTATTATTACATGATGAATGTGACCGCCTTTTTGTTTATTCTTTACAATTTCTCTTTTTGCTTCATTTGTGAAAGCAAAACTTCGCTTATAAAATACTTTTTTGACCAAAAAGCCAGTAAATAAACAAACTTCACTGTCTATTTTCTTTTGTTTTTTGCATTGCAACTGTGTCCAACCCAATATTTGTTCTTTTTTTTAATATTCTAATGCTTCATGTAAAGAAATAAAATAAAAAAGTTCATTAAAAATCCATTAGTACTCTATGGTTATGGTACACTTTCTTGTGTTGGAGCGTTATTAATAAAAATAAATATTTAGAGCTGTCTTACGCTATTTAGCTCTGGGCGACTCACTTATACAAATTCAATAAAAACAGTATCAAGTACTCAATCCATTTTTCTTTAAAAACACATATTTTTCATAAAAAAATTGAAACAATGCACTAATAATTTTTTTATCATTACCGGAGAGCAAAACCGACTTCAAATTCGTGATCTACGACCTCGATTTGGTATATAGGCATGGAATTAGCCTTCAAACTTGAAAAAAAATGTTTTTGAAATCCGAAGTGAAGTCTGTTTTTTACAAAAAATGGCTTTTAAACTTCGCGAACGAAGTTTAAAAGCCATTGAATATTTCTAAAAATATTTTTCTAGTTACGTACCAAATTATTTTTAAAATCTTAACGTCGTAAGATAAACATTTCTTGGTTTTTCATAACATTCATAACAAGCTCTAAAAAAAGAAAATACCATTAATAATAAAAAACAAAAACTAATAACGCAACCGTGTGAAGGATGACTAGCAAACATTTTAAACACAATTTGCATTATATTTTCCATCAAATGATAAATAAAGACAGCTCTAATAACAATATGTTTTATTGTGTTTTGAAAGCTAAAATCTGCTACTTTACTTTGACAGACCCGCGGCAGGTTTTGTGAAAAATTGCCGGGGTCTGTCGAGATATTTTGTTGCCTGTTGTGTGAGCAACAGATTTCTTTAAAAAAATATTTTAAAACAATTAACTTTTGCTAACTTTAAGTGCAGCCCCATTTTGGCCATGAATGCCGATTCATTCTTAAATGCTAAATAAATTGTGATAAACCTTGTTTTATTTAGTCGAATTTACGTCATTAAAGAAACAAAAAATGTTGTAAATTCGAATGCTATTTTTTGACAATTGAGTGTCTGAAAAATTTTTTTTCACAGCAAACAATTTTTTGTTTGTTTTTTCGAGTTTTA
Source organism: Panagrolaimus sp. LJ2400 (assembly GCA_024447215.1). Classification (NCBI taxonomy): domain Eukaryota; kingdom Metazoa; phylum Nematoda; class Chromadorea; order Rhabditida; family Panagrolaimidae; genus Panagrolaimus; species Panagrolaimus sp. LJ2400. The sequence continues at coordinate 1,495,909 of JAMRYA010000014.1, read as the reverse complement.
GCAACAACTTTTTAAAGCTTAAACATTCTAAAAACCCATCTATTCTTTTTTTTTTAATGAAGCTGACGGAAGATAAACACTTGAACTTTTTGTGAAATTTATTTCGAATAAATTGTTTTAAAGCATATTAAAATAAATATGAATATTTTTTTGATATTTAAGGATAAAATTTATTGTTCATTTTTGGCAATTTTATTCAGCTTCTTTATTAGACCGATAAATGCTGCTACAATGAATACACCCCGTAAATGTGAAACAAAAATGTTTGCTAAGTGTAATACATTTATTTTCAGGTGGTCTTTCAACAATAAATTATACCATTATAAATAATCCTCCAACTCTATCATTGACTCAAGTACAGTATGTCTTTTTAAAAAAAAAGTTATACAAAAATAAAGCCACAAAAACTAAAATTATTCGACGTTTTACAGAAAAAGTTTATACGTTTTAAAAGTAAAAATATTAATCATTAATTCTACATTTTAAAAGCAAGAACAAAATTTGCCAATCAGTTAAAATTTTTAATTTCGAAAAACTTTTAATTTTATTCGAAAAATTTTAGAGAAACAATGGTAAAAGCGTTTGAAGTTTGGATGTTGATTTTATATGGAGAAGCAAACAGGTATCAAGAAATACCTTTCAATAACAATATTAATGATACTCTGACAGTAAGATTTATATCGGGAAAAATATCACTTAAAAAACAAGATGCTGGAACTGCAATGAAATACAATCACATTTTTTTCAATAAAGATATAAAATGGAAAAAATATAAAATTGGAGAAAAAATTGATAATGAAAGCACTGATTTTTATTCAGCTGCAATGTTTATAATTGGTGAATATTTTGCACATAATATTTCCGATGTTGAAAATTCTGTTATGAATGAATGGTATCAAAATTCTTTCGATGCAAATGGAAATTATGTTAAACCGATTTATTATGAATTTAATCAGAAAAGTAGGTGTTTTTTGTAACCATTCACGACTAGCTCAAAATTTTCTTTTAATAGCAAAAATGACAAAATGGATCAGAATCGATCAGAGTAGAGAAACCAAAAAAGCAGAGTCGAAAAAAATTCTGAACCGGAAAAACACTCATTCCGATATAGTTTTTTAGACCCAGAATCTGATAAAATTATTATTAATTATTCAATTTTAAATATTCCTTCAACGTTGTCAATGATCGATGTACGGTAAGTTTTTTTAAATAATCAGTTTGCATATTTAAATGAATGTATCTGATACTGTTTTCTTGATTACCCTGGATTTCAGTGAAACAATGCAAAAAGCTTTTAATAACTGGAAATTCGTTTATAAATCCTTCATATTTCAAGAAGTATCTCTCAATTCGCAAAGCGTTGGATATAAGGTTAATGTAAGCTTTGAATCTGGAAATCATAGCCAATTTTTTTTTGATTTGCCTTTTTGGGATAATGATGCTGGGCATGGAGTTCAATCCCTTTTAATTCATTTTAATAAAGATATAAAATGGAAAAAATATAAAATTGGAGAAAAAATTGATAATGAAAGTACGGATTTTTATTCGGTGGCAATGTTTGCAGTTGGACAATATTTTGGATGGGAAACATCAAAAAATGAAAATTCGATCATGTACGAAGGATATCGGGATTCAATAGATGAAAACGGAAATTATGCTGAACCAATGTTTAGTCAATCTGATTTGTTATATGGTGAAGAAAAATTACAAGAGATTATGGATAAAGAGCCTTTGTTCTCAGCTGATTACTGAATTTTAAATGGTCTACAACCCTTAAAATGATACAAACAGAAAACAATTATACATCTTAGAAATACATATAGTGTCTCTCCATATCTTTTATTTTATTAATATAAATAATTTTAATAAAAAAATGAATTAAATGAAACAAAATTCAGAACATTCAATGTTAGAGAGCAATTTACTTTTAGCAGCTTTTGAAATTTTTGTTCCATAAATTGCTTGAAGATTCAAAACGTCATTTATTATGGGCGTGATCATAAAATACTTTCTAGCGTCGTCTTCTCTTTTGACAGGACTTCGATAAGCGTATGTCATTATTGATCCTTCAGTTGATGAATGTTCTAAACCCAAAATATGACCGATTTCATGAGCAGCGACAACAACCAAATCTTTATGTTCCCAGATTACCTCATCCCCTACATCATAATATCGCCATTTTTGATCTTCATTAAAATGCAGTCGACCATCTGGATTTCCATGGGCATAAACCTGAGCATCAAAAGGTGTGTCATCTCCATGATTCCCTTTTGCAAATAATATTTGGATATCTGCATTTTTCGTGTCTCGGCTTTCAACAAAAGAAAACGGTGCAATAAATGTCCACATATCAAAGGCAACAGATAATGCTTTTCTGCAACAAAATATCATCATGGTAAAAAGAGTTTAAAATGATCTCAGCTTGAAAAAAATACAGAAAAAAAAAATACCGAAGGATTGGTTTTTCTAGTTGATTGGTATAATTCAAAAATGCATAGGTTATTGTTCTCTTTTTCCACATCGCTGCTGAAAAATCAAAAATTTTATAAACTAGCTTTTAAAATAATCAAATTAACAAATTTTTAAAAACTTGCAATTTTTAACCTGTGGAGTTTGAATATCTGAATTTCCACATCGAGGCTTTTCCATCATTTCAATTGTTGCTTCATCGATTTCCCCGGTTTCCTTGATTCCCGCATTTTTTTGAAACTTTTTTAGTGCTTCTTCATCCGTTATTTTAGTTACTTGGGGACTTGTAATAGCACAGGCAAAAATACTGTAAAAAAGAATTACTTTAAATTTTAAAATACAGTAAATTTTTTTACTTTTGTTGATGATACTGACATATTGGGGCACTTTCAAAGTAACCATATTGCTCAAGATAAGTCTAAAACAAAAATTACAGCAATTTAAAATTTATAAAAAGTTTAAAACATGTACATGTGCTCGCCGGATTCTTGTTTGCCGTTTGATACGCCATTTTTCTGGTAAATAAAATGAATGAATGCTTTCATTTAAAAATAAAAACAGCAAAATAAAACGCAAAAACATTTTTGATTTAAAATATAGACAAAAATTTAAGTTGTTTGCGAGAACCTTGATTTCTTCTTGTCCAACAACAGTTTATAGTTTCTGCAACCGTCTGTGTTTTACCTGGAAGAAAGAAAAAAGCAATAAAAAAATGCAAATATTTGTCTATTGCATTTTTAAATTTCTTAAGGTTTTTTATAATAAAGTCATTGCTTAAAAGCAACGAGTTAAAAACTTAAAAACTCTAAAAAAACATTGAAGTGTTTGCATTTGTAAAAAATAAATTTTGTTTGCTTTTCTTACAGTTTTTACGTCTTTTGTGGAGACACTAATTTTTTTTCAAAGCCGGTAATTTGTCATTCTAAATTGAAATAAATTCAAAATTAACGAGTATCTATGTCATAAATAAAAAACAATAAATACAACAAAAACATTCCAGATTCTGGAACTGACTGCAGACGAAAAATTTCCATACTTAGTACCCATATCTAACTACGGCAACAGTTATTCAAATCAGGCAAATACCGTAATTCGAAATCAATCAACTTCAAAAACAATTTTGTGATAAAGAATTTATTCAAAAAACGAAAAAATGCATAACAGAAATGAATAACAGAAAAAAAGAGTAAACATTACATAAAAAAGAATGTGATAAACAGAAGAAACATCTTATTGAGTTGTATCATGTTGTGAAGAAGCAGTAGCAGTCTTCTTTGGGAGGAGAACAGCATGAATATTAGGGAGAACACCACCTTGAGCAATTGTAACACCTAAAAAATGAAGAGATATTAGTGGATGAAAGAAAATGTCATTGAAATGGTGTGATTGTCTGTTGATACAGTACCCTAAGAAATGATATAGCTCAAACTGTTAAAAGTGAAACAATTTTTCATATCAGTTAATCAAGCTGGTTCACAGCAATTACTTAGCTTTATCTTTTCTGGGAGTACTCATGGTAAGAAAGAAAGAAAACCATTACCTTGGAGAAGCTTATTCAATTCTTCATCATTTCGAACAGCAAGCTGAAGATGACGTGGATTAATTCGAGTTTTCTTGTTATCACGAGCAGCATTACCAGCCAATTCAAGGACTTCAGCAGCAAGGTATTCCAAGACAGCTGCAAGATAGACAGGAGCTCCACCTCCAATACGTTCTGCATAATGTCCTTTACGAAGAAGACGATGAATTCGACCAACAGGAAATTGAAGAGCAGCACGAGCTGAACGACTTTTATGTTTTCCACCAGTTTTTCCTTTACCAGATTTGCCAGAACGTCCAGACATTATTGGATGATAAGAAGCTTGAAGTTTGTTAATAAAAGAGAGAGCTAAAAAACAAGAATGGATATTAATAAAAAAAATAAACAAAAATAAATAGAGATATTTATAAATAAAATCACGTTATAAATCTTTGAAGAACATTTTCTCACTAAGCAGATAATACAAAACTTTTGCCGTTCAAAGACATTGCTCTTGCTGCTGCAGTTTTGACTTTTTAGTTTACATATTTATCTATTTCATTTAGATATAAAAGCACGACTTTTTTAATTGTTATTGAACAATAATTTTTGATGAAAAGTTTTTCCTCTTTCATGTTTTTTGAACGTTCAAATCGAACTGTCTTCTTCGATTACGATGTTCGTGCTGCTTTTTATTATCTATTTATTAATTAGCGTTGCCGTCGCATAAAAACACGATAAATAGATGCGAAAGCAACGCGAATTAATAAACAGATATAAAGTAACAGCAAGAGCACTGTAGTCGAATCAGAGAGCTCGTTGGTTTTGAACATTCGAAAACCAGGAAAGAGGATAAATTTTTCATCGAAAATTGTTGTTCAATAACAATCAAAGGATTCGTGCTTATCTATTTAGATGGAAAAGATAAACATTTAAATAAAAAAGTCAAAACACCAGTAGCAAGAGCAATGCCTTTGAATGGCTTTGTTAGATTTGCTTGGCGATAAAATGCTCATCAAAAGATTTATAAAAAACAATGAATAAAATAGAAAAAAATAGGCACGAATTAAAAAAAGCAATGTCGTCGTCGAATAGCAAAAAAATGTTTGAAGCTGTTCAAACGAAAGAAGCAACACAGATAAAAAAATTTTGGCATTAGTGATTGGTCAATAATTATTAATTTTATTGATCTCAAAAGATAAGCGCTAATAAATAGTGACTAATAAATTTATTTACAAAAAAAAGCAGCAGCATGAATAGCAACGTCGTTTGATAAAAAAAGAAAGCTTGTTTGATTTGTTTGTTGTTGTTCAAAAAAACATCACAACAAACAACTTCTTTTTTTCGCGCCTTCCTTGATTCAGGGAACTTTTGCCAAAGGTTCAAACATTTTCGCGCATTTTTTTTGCGTCTTCTTTTTTGGGTTGCGTTGCAAAGTATAAAAAGAAAAAAAGGTTCTTTCTTTTTTCTCAAATTTTTTTTCATTGACGCTGCTCTGATTCTCTTCCTTCCTCTAACAGCAGCTTACAACTTGTACATGAATATCTTTTCTTATATTTTTTCGATAATATTTTGTTACTGTTTTTTCTTCTGATTTTCTTTATATTTTTATATCCGCTTTTATCTCTCCTAATCAGAAGCTGACTTCAGCTATGGCAGATTATCGCTATTGTTTTATCGATGCTGCAGCAACTGCTGTAAATCTTTCTTTTCCAATTTCGAAGCTAATACGTCTTACAGCTAATCAACGACAATCCGAGTGGATTAGATCTATCACGCTTGCCGATCCGACGTATTTTTTATACCCAAAATACATCTGATGATCTTGTCCGGCAAACTTTTGAAATTAACTCTTTTTGGTGCTTTATATTTGAAGGTTTTTTAAAAAAGTTTAGTCGGTCGATACTTTTTCTTCGTGGATATAGTTGCTTATATTTGCCGTGTATTTTTTGCTGTTGGTTTTCTTGATACTTCAAGTTTAATATCTTCCGTTTTTTCAGCTTTACTCTTTCTCTATCTCATCTCTCTAATAATCAACTCTTCATCATGGCACCTCGTCCTGCTGCTAAATCTGGTGGTGAAAAGAAAACAGCTTCTCAAAAAGCTGCTCGTCCTGCTGGATCTGGTGATAAGAAAGGCCGCAAGAAGGCAAGAAAAGAATCCTATGGAACTTACATCTATCGTGTTCTCAAGCAAGTTCACCCCGATACTGGTATCTCATCAAAAGCAATGTCAATCATGAATTCATTCGTCAATGATGTCTTTGAAAGAATTGCTGCTGAAGCTGCTCGTCTTGCTGTATATAGCAAACGTTCAACTATCTCTTCTCGTGAAATTCAAACTGCTATTCGTCTTATTCTTCCTGGTGAACTTTCTAAACATGCTGTCTCTGAAGGTACAAAGGCTGTTACCAAATATACTTCTCAAAAGTAAAGCTCTTTCTTGTTTTTTTTACATTGTTCACTTTGTTATGAATTTAATTTGTTGTTTTCTTCTTTTTTGTAACTATTGTTACTTCATTATTATTTTATCAATAAACTTTTCTTTTTATTGAAACTTTGTGGTTTTTGGGGATATATCTTTTTTTGGTTATTTTTCCATTGCATTATTTCTTCCATTTGGATGCTATTATTGCTTCTGTGGGATTAGTTGAGTATGGATATAGAAGAGTTTCTTTAGTATCGACAAATGGTGTGGCAAGTTGATTGCACTATATTTATCCTTTTCCTGTAATCGATACTTTGTTGACAGCACTGTACTAAATTTCATGTGTATTGTTGCAACAATACACATGAAACAATTGTTGTAGAGCGTTTTGTATCTGAAACTGTTGATATATGTGTTAGCAGCATCTTAGCTTTTAATAACGATCACTATGCTGTTACAGTATGACGTCTTTATATGTTAGATCACGGCTACCACATTTTCGTTTGTTAATCCTTTCATTATATCTTTCAACATTCTTTTGTAATCATAATAGATGAGATTACTGTAGTTGAATCGAAATTGAATGTTGAAGATGATGCTGTAATTGCTGTCGGAACAATTGCTTTTTTCGAAAACTTTGCCACGTACCTGTAGTAATATTTTATGGTGCTAGTTAAGTTCAATTGTGATGCAATAAAAACAGATCATACAACTTTCAGATATTAATTTATTCCACGAGCAATTATTCCTTTATATTTTTCGACATTCTTTTGGACTCTTCTAGATGGTAGCAGTTTAGATTACTGTAATCGAATATATCGTTTCAAATAATGAGGAGGATGCTAAAATTGATGTACAGTCGAACCTGGTTTTAGGGCGCTTCAAGGGACCGTGAGAAAACCGCCCTATAGGTAGGTGCGCCCTACTTAGAGGTCTAAACTTTTTTGACTATTTTTTTCAAAATTTTTTATTTACATCAACAAACAAACTACAAACTAAAACAATCACATTTATAATAAAAATTGATCTATTTTTGATTCAGCAGCTTTTTTCTGTTTTTGTTGATATAAAAATTCTTCAGCACAATGGCATAATTCCATAACTTTTGAATTACCACCGTTTTCTTCAAGATAAGTTTGCCATTTGTGCATTGGTCACCTTTAAAAGTTAAGTTTTATAGCAAAATTGTTGAAAAATTTTTTTAAAAAATGAAAGAAATTAAAGAAATTGAAAAAGCACTATAATCAGGTCAATTTCCCTTATAATTCTTCGAAGGGGCCGCAGAAAATGCGCCCTATAGATAGTTTTTCCTTATAAATAGGTGCCTTACAAAGAGTTCCGTATTAGGTCATTTTCATAAGACTTTTGCCGGGGCCGCAGAAAATGCGCCCTAAAGGTAGGTTTTTCTTACAAAGAGGCGCCCTATTTCCAGGTTCGACTGTAAAAACAATCACTCGCTCTTTTTTTAAAAACTTTACCACGTTGATCTCACATTAATAACATCTTTAAATCCTCTTGTTTTAATTATTGTCCAATAGAAAAGGTTATATAGCTTTCATATATTAACTTGTTCCGCAAGCAATTATTCCATTACATTTTCACCTATTTCTTTGATTTTTATATGCTATCAGATTACTGTAGTTACTCAAACAAAAACGCGGCTTTTAACTTTTTTAGCTAAAAATAATTACAAATGTTTCATAGTACTGTAATAGTGACAAATTAAATATAACTTTTTTGCAGTTTTTTGTGCTAGTGATATTGAGATCAGAAATACAGAAATTTACTAATGAACAATCGATAAAACTGTCTTACTGGAACAGATCATTGATAAAACAAAATGAAAAAAAAGATTTTTATTTTATTTCGAACAACAAAGCATAATAGAATTAGCCTTGCTTCACAAAAGTTTTAGTATTTTTCCTCTTATTTCTATTGTTTTTGCAAAAGATTTTTATTTCTTCATTGTGCAAAATTTAAAGCCATGTCTGCTACATCTTCAATAGATTCATTAGAAGATTGGTGGATGTATTTTAGTTTTGATGATGAAGACTTTGTTGATGATGATGCAATTACAGTACCAAATGTTAGACATAATGATTCTGTAGCAATAAATTTTCAAATGACTTTTAGGTTCTCATCGTAATTGGAATTTTATTAATTTATTCAATAAATTGTGGAATTCGATATGATACTGAAATCGACTTTATTGCATATTCTGATTCATGTGATGACAGCAGTGAAAATAGAAGTGGATTAATTTTTATCAAAAAATTAAAAGTATTAAAAAGTAGAAGAGATGGATTGCAAATGGTAAGTTTTATCAAAACTACAGTAATCTTGAATTATTAAAACATTAAAAGGTACAGTATCTTTCTCATTTTTTTGTTACTGCAATTAAACTATTTTTGAGATTACTGTAGCTACCAAACATTGCATTGCTTCTGCATTCAACCTACTGATATATTTGGTTTTGTGATTGGTGATAATCCAAATAGATGGTCATCACAAGTTGTTTTATAGTATTTTTGAGTAATATTTTTGAGTAATATTTTAAAAAATATATGAAAGTTTGATTTACTTATATGTATAACTTCTAAATATCTCCGCAGAAAAAAATTTATTCTTCCAAAATATTCACAAAAGAAAAAAACAAATAACAGCTTTTGACAACAAAAAAAACATTTCAATAAAATAAAACATACACAAGATTCTTAACGATTACCCAAAACTTGATGATTTTTATAAATTGCCATAAAACTTGCAACAAATGCATCCAAATGATAAATATCCTTTGATCCAAGACACGATGTATGTTCATAATGTGCTGCAGTTTCAATAACTTTTTGTCGAATTGTTGCATCACAATGTGGAAGTAAAGCTTCAAGCAATTCTTCAAAAATAACATAAGTTGGAATACATCGAGTTAAGAGATCATATATGCGGGAACGAACTTTGAGAAGACTAAAATGGAAAGAAATTATTGATGATGAAGATGAGTGAAGGGAAAGTCTTACCCATCAGATGTACAACTTTTAAGCATAATTGCAGCAGTATCACGAATATATACTTGCCAATCAGGTTCAACAACTTTTTGAGAGTCGAGTTTCTTTCCACTGAAAAAATAAACAGTATTAGTTATTGTATGTTCATTATATAAAGCTACAGTAACCCAAACTTAAAATACTACAGTATTCATAATTGTAAATATATCGAAGTATATTGTTACAATAATCCAAACAGGAAAGATTGAATCATTCACTACAGTAACCTCCAACATAATTTACTATTGAGATACGGCTACAGTAACCCGAAGATGTGTTTAAAACTCATTGTATCCAAATAACAATTTTAGCGTAATGAATATTAACAAATTTCGTTATTAGTACATGGCTACAGTAACCCATACCTATGTACAAGCCCCAAGATACAGCAAACTCCAAAACAACTTACTACTGAGCTGCAGCACTTTCAAGCAATAACATTGCTCTTCTAAGATTGCCAGTTGAACGTTCTGCAATTGCATCAAGAAATCTTTCAGATACTTCAAGCTTTTCCCCGCGTATTGCAGTTCTTAAACAATTTTTGAGCTAAAACCGAATATAAACAAATTAAAGCAAGTCAAAGGTAAAAGCTTACATCTCCAGCATTTGGTGCACTAACACGAATAACCATACAACGAGATCGAAGTGGTTCAATAATTTTACTAACAGAATTACAACACATTACAATCTTACATGAACCAGCATATTTTTCCATTGTTCGACGAAGAGCATGTTGAGCATCTCGAGTAAGAGTATCAGCTTCCATAAGAATAACGACTGAAAAAAGGGAGTACAATTAGAAGAGGGAGATTTAACAGAAAGCAACGACAATTGAAGATGAGTTCGAGTAAAAGGTTTTGTTTCAAACTTAAACTGTAGTGTTTTTGCAGCTAAAAAAGCATGAAGCTTGTAAACGTTGCTTTAGTATTAAACATCTTTGGTGGCAATTACCAAAGCTTCAACTTCTGCCATACTCTCTAAATCACATTTATCCGTCCATCAAAAACTATACCTTTAAAATTCTTTTGTGTTGTTGTATCAATTTGTTGAGACTGTGCCATATGTTTAATAAGTTCTTGAACAACAATTCGATCATAGATACCAACATCACTAAAAGATACTCATTAATATTCATTAGCTATCAATAACGAGAGTATGCTGCATAAAGCAATGATAAGCAAGCAACAAACATACCTTGGTGTAACTTCAATATGATATAAACTTGATAAAACCATTAGCTCTAACTTCTTTCCAGATGCACTTTCAAAATTTCGATATTCCATTCGAACATTATCTGCTCCAGCACCATATAATTCTTTTAAAATACAACGAATTCGAGTGCTTTTACCAGCTCCATCAGGACCATAAAAAAGTAAATGTGGAAAATTACCAGATTTAACAAGCTCTGATAAATTTGTTGATAAATCATGATGATAATCAAGCTTTGATAATTGTGTTGGACGATATTTATCAACCCATAAAGCTTTACTGCTTTGCTTCTTAACTTGTGCTGTATCTATTAATTATTTCTTTGATTCATCTTTATTTAATCATGTCAGTGACATTTTTGGTGTTTTGATTACATTTTCCACTCAAATGATTCGACATTTCTTTTTTTCTTTTGTAATTGAAAGAATTATTTCCACAATATATTTAGAGAGATATAAAATGGGAAATAGTTTGTCGATGTTTCTTATATTAACTTTTTCTGCAATAGCTGTTACGCTATTGTACATGGTTGCTGTTATATTTGGTAAGGTTGATAATTTTGATTTCTTGGAGCTTTTATTGAAATATGTGCTAAATTTTAGGTGCACTCATTGTGAGTCAATTATTTATGGTTCAAGTTTTATCAGTTTTTATTTGTGTAGCACATTTATTAACGTTTGGAATTTGTGGGATACTATATTATTTGAATAAAAGAATGTACCGAATAACTGCATATAAAATAACGCTACAACGAAGACATAGGGTATGTTTTATGTTCTACAAATATTGACAGTGGACGTACTAATGTGACGCACGCGTTGAGGTCCCATATTTTGCCTGTATACTCGTCATAGTAAGGGACAGCCAGGGAAAAAATATCATCTGTTCATCCTGGGATTTAAGGTAAATGGGTATAGCTATAAATAGCAGACGATATCTATTGTTGTTATAAAATTTTGACGTCGATGATTTTAAAGATGGCAAAATTATGCCATATTTTATTGTAAAGTGGCATAACTTGCTGACCTCCATTTAAAAATAATCCATCAATAAATGGAGGCCAACAAAACAAAAAAAGCTATTGACTTTACTCCAAATAACGGGAGGGAATTCTGAAAAAGTAAAAAAGCTTAATAAAAGTTATTTATTGAAGTTTTTTGGACATAAAAAAGTTTGACTTTTCTTCGTTTTCGTGAAAACTAAGATTATCTTACTGCTACTTTGCATTCAGAGAGATATAAAAGGGTAAATAAATTGTGGATAATACTAGCAATAAAAATTTGTTTAAAAAATTTTTTTCATTAACAATTATCTTGGACAGTGGCTGCCAAATAATTTCCATATTCTTCAAACAAAAAAAGTGAATCTGCATAATGTCCTCAGCTATTAACACATACCCAACGCAACCATATAAACTCATGTTGCAATCAACGAAAAAATTAGCATATACCAAAACAGGGAAAATTTATGTGATTTTGTATAAATTTCCCAGTAGATTGTTGCTAAAATTCTTTCCAGAATAAGTGTATAAAAAACATTTTGTATTGTTTGCATTGAAAATGCCATAAAATAATTGATAAAATCTTTTGGAAGTATGGATTGTGTGGGAGCAAAAAAAATAGAAAAAGAGCCAGTTCAACTGGAGAAAAAAAGCATTCAAACGTCCGTCTTCTTAAAGAAGACACCTTTAAGAGTAAGGAGTTTACGCTAAAAAAAATATGTAAATTTTTTGTTTATAAATTGCTTAATTTTACAGTTTTACTCAGAGCAAAATTTTTTGCAGAAATTGTAGGTGTGATAAATTGAAACTTTTTAAATGTGCTCGAAAGAAATTGCTTTTGTCATTTTAACAATCTGTAAAAAACTAAAATCTATGTTTTTATTAATGCTGTTAGCTGTTGTATAGCTCGATATTTTCTTTGACTACTACAAAACTTTATTGAGACTTTTAAAAATGTAATGTAAAAAAAAGATAAAATATTCAAAAATGTAAATTTTACTGACAAAAAATGAGCAAATAAAATGAAAATTGTGACCAGCTTTATTCCAGGCTTTTTATGCATTGGTCTCGTCTTTGCTTTGACCTTATAGTATGGGGGTAGCCTCCAGGGGGTTAGAACTATAGTCTAGTTTTGCTTACCAATAAACAAATTATTGTTCGTCAAAAAATTATTTACTCTAAATCTTTCAGATAATGCAAAATATTAAAGTTCTTTCATTCATGTTTCAATCAATAATTATTTATACTTTTTTTACTCCAATTGGTCCGCTAATCAATATCATTGCAACTCCATTCCAGATACCACCTCTTCCATTTAGTATCATAAATTTCGTAATACCATGTTTTCCCAACAACATATAGTAGCCTTTTATCAATTTTCAGTTTAACGTATTGCCAATTTTACTTATTGCTATTCGGCATTATTCTATCGTTCCACGAATTGCACCCAAATCGAATACTGTAGCAGTGATACAAAATGTCTTTGGCAATAATTTACCAGTTTTTTTAACTACAGATAATTACTTCTTTAATTTACAACAGCAATGGAAATGATGTGAGAATGTGGGGTTTTCTTGGAGTAATTATGTTTTTAAATAAAACTGCAGGAAGTATTTTTATGTTAATTGTTTGTTCTTTACAGAGTGACTCATATAAAAAATTTCTCATGTTAACCTAAAACGAACTTCTTTTTAAGTCAGGAAATTAAAGTTTTTTTCGAAAATGTTATCTTTTTAAAGACGATGCTTTAGTTTTCAAAATATCCGTGAGGGATCAAACATATTTAACAGCCTCTAAATACTGGTTACGTCATACTTTTATTTATTTTATTTTATTTATTTCATGCCCTAACACATGACGATAAAAAACAAAACAACAAAAGAAAATACAATAATAAAAAAATGAATGACAAATAAATAATTTTTGACAGATGTATACAGACAATTTTGAAAAAAAATATATACAAAAATGCAAAAAAGGGGCCGAATTTACAAATCGAATAATACAATAGAAAAAATAAACATTAAATTTTCAATGCCATAATATCCTTTTTAAAAAGTTTTGGTTTGGTATATAAAATATAAATGTAAATGTAAAGAAATTTCTTTTAATATCTTTTTTGGAATTAGGTAACTCAATTTTTCTCTTTGATCCTCTAGTTATAGTGTTTCGAATTGATAGATTTAATTTACAGTTAACATTTCCAGATAGATAGTCATTAAGAAAAATTAAGTCATACTTATTTCTTCTTGTCTCTAATGTTTCGATATTTAAGCGCTCTAATTTTTCCTCATATGGAGCATTAGAAAAGGGTCGTAATTCTTTTGATCTTAGAAATATAAGTCTCAGTGCTACTTTTTGAACCTTTTCTATTTTATCTATAAGCTTAATTTGGGTTGGATTGAACCTTCTCGTATGAAGATTTTTGGAGGGCGGCGCTATGTTTTTGCATCACCTATCAAATTTTATGATTAAAACATTACCAGTGAGCCATTTTAGGCTGTTCATCCGGTTCATAAGTCTATTAACTTGCTGATTTTAAATATCATCGTTACAGATTAATTTGCCGCTATTAGCCGCTAAAATAGATTTCTAAACCAAAAATAAAAAGGTTCGGCTATATGCCGGCTAAAATAGACGTATAAACCCTACTCCTTGTGGGATAAAAAAAAGCGATTACAAATTTTTATTCTTTTTTGTTATTTTATTTATTTTTATATTTAAAGAATTATGTAAAACTGCAAGAGCTGAGAATTTCCGGCACAAATATGCACACTTGGAAAAATGTTAACTTACACATGTACTATAAAAGTGATAATTATTGCTTTCACACCCCCAGGTAGCTTATTTTTGTTAAAATGTTGAAAAAAGATTTTTTTTTAAACTTTTCTTGTTTTTAAACAGGTGTGCAATTATTTTGTGCTCTTTTCTGCAACTACTCAATTTTTTTCGTTAATTTCTCACCCCTGCAAAAATAATAAGGTCCTTGTTTATTTACTGCCGCATGAAAATTAATTTGTTAAAAAAAGGTGTCAATAAAAAAAAAGCTTTAAAGCTTTTTCCGCTTGAATGACGGTTGTAAAAAAAGTATGTAAAAGATTTTTTCTACTTTAATAATGGTTGTGTTAAATGTAGTAAAAAATAATTAGTAGCAAACGTAGTAAATTTATTTTACAGGTACTTTTAATTTTGTTCGTTCCCAGTAAAAAAGAATGTCGAACATTGTTTAAAGCACTTTTCTGTCATCATCAAGAAGTTTCTCTGTGTTTTTAGTGGCTACAAATTATTAATATATATATATTTGCCATTTTTGGTGTGAAATATTTAAATTTGTGTTAGTAGTTTTGTAAAAAAAGAATGCCAAGCTTTCAGCTGAGCTTTTATATTTTTACAACACTTTTATCAATTTCAACGTTTATTTCGGCAATTTTTGTCATGTATTTTCGTCTGTATACATTAAAAATTCTTCCAAAAGCATTACGGTAGGCAACCTTTTGATTTTATTTTATCTGTTTGCCGCCATTCTTAACAGAAAACCCTTTATGCAAATTTTACTTAAAACACTCTGTATAAGAAGTACTCCTTTTAAATTTCTTAAACTTTTAGACTCTACCTAATAATCTCCTTCTTCCCATTCATTCTCATCTTATCATTAAGTACTACAATTTTGGGATTTCGATATATTTTTGCTCCCACACAACCCATACTTCCAAATGATTTTATTAATTATTTTGTGGCATTTTCACTGCAGACAATTCGAAATGTGTTTTATACTCTTATTTTGGAAAGAATTTTAGCAACAATCTACTGGGAAACTTATACAAAATCACATAAATTTTCGCTATTTTGGTATATGCTAATATTTTCATTGATTGCAACATCGATTTATATGGTTGTGTTGGGTATGTCTTGAACAGAAAACTAGTCCAAAAAGTTGTCACTAGAGCCATATGCAAATTTTATTTTCTGTAAATTCCCTTTTGATTGATGAATTTGCAAATTTTGCTCTAATAAGTGATTTTTTTTGGCATATTGAATCAAGTGAACAAAACTAATCTTCAGATGTGCTACTTATCTGACAGAATCATTTTTTCAGATAAATATGGCCCTTCAACAAATTTCGTCATTTATTATGTTTTTGCAATTCATTGTTTAAATCTGCTGATTTGTATATTACTTTTTTACCTCAATAAACAAATGTATCGGTTGACTGCATATCGAATAAGTTTACGAAAACGTCATCAAGTAAGTTACAATATCTTCAACAAAAAAATAAGTCTGCACATCCGGACTCCAACATACCCTTTAACTCCATTTGGAACCCATGTTATACCCTAAATTCCGAAAAATTTCATTAAAAAATGCAAAAAAGTCGAGGAAAATCGTAAAAACATGTACTAAATTTTTCCGGTTTTTCACGATTTTCCACGATTTTTTGTTTCATGGGGTCAAACGCCCCAGTGGTTTTTTTTTGCTTATGCTGTTATGTCTTGCTGTTTGTGTGTCATGTGTCGTAGTAGATATTCAATTAAACCTATTTGCATAGAACAAAAGAAGCTCGCTGAATCCGAATTTGCCATTTTAAAATCTCTAAAAATTGCCATTGTCAATTTTTGCTATTTTTTGATTGACAACTTCACAAAGACATCGTTTTTTAGATTCTTGAAAACGTTAAAGTTTTATCCTTCTTATTTCCATCAATCCTTATTCATACACTTATCTCTCCATTGGGCTCCATAATTACTATGATCATGAATGTCTACAAGCTACCACTTTCATCATTGCCTCCTTCATTTGCGCATGTTGTAAGTTTATTTTTATTACCACACATTTGTAGTCTTGCTTTTTTTCACTTTTACAACCAGAGTTATAAAAGTGCCATTTAAAAACTACATTGTCGTAAATGTTTCAAAACTTAAAAATATTTGTTTTTTTAGTTTTACAACCTTCCCCTATTACTAATATGTATTCGACACATTATGCTAACAAAAAAACTTTCTTGGAATAGTATTGGAGCTGTTACAGAAGTGCGAGATGCGATGGGAAACTCGCTACCAACTGCACAAACTACAGAAAAATATTTTAAAGATTTACAATTACAGTGGAATAATTGATTGTAACAGTTATATGTAGAAATAGAATGAAGGATTTTTATGAGAGGCCTGTTGATGGCAGACAGTTAGGCCCGAATGCATAACTGAGATCAACATATTGTTATTGAAGTAAATTTTTCACTGATAGAAATCGAAACTTCCAATCTGATATTTCATAATCTCAACAACAATGTGTCCCGCATGCTTCACATTCGAGAACTTCAAGCCATAAAATTAAAGGAAAAAAACATGCTGTAAATAATTTATTATGTTTGTTTACTTTGTTAATTAACCGTTTAAAAAATAAATTTTTTTTGTCTTTCTTAGAATGCTAGGCAATAAATCAAAGTTATTAAATACACTTCTTACTGTCACTGACGTTGTTAATTAAAGCACAATCTGTCCTACACATTAATTTAATGCAGGATTTACGGTTGAATGAGTATTCTAAGAATGTGTCATCATAAATTAATTAACAAACTTTACACTCTTTTTTTCTAAAAACATACATTATAACTTTCATTAAATTAAAAATGGCAGTCTTTTTTGTTACTTTTTGTTATCTGTTAACTTTAATTTTATCAATTTTAACAATATTAGCAGCTGCAGCAATGCTTTATAAAGCATTTTCAAGTCATTCAACAAGTATTTTTCCAAAGGCTTTAAGGTAGGTTTTTTTTGTCAGTAATGCAAAGTGGTAGGAAATGATTGTTTAGTTCTGCCATAGTTTCCTTACTCCAACAACTGTCACTTTTTTAGACTTTACCTCCGTGTATGCTGCATACCTTTCATTTTCCTCATTTCCTTTTGCACTGGTATCATATCATTTTCTTACTTTGTCAACTTCTATTCACCTTTAACAATTGAAGTTCTCAGTATTTTGCTGTCCTTTTCATGTCAAATGGTTCGAAATTCATTTTTACTGATAATGATTGAAAGAATAATTGCATCAATATTTTGGAGAACTTATACTGCTGCACATGGAACATTTTTGTTCTGGGTGATGACTGTGATTTCATTTGTTATTACTCTTATATATATTGGAATTTCAGCATTTCGTAAGTTCTTATTTTATTTGAATTTTTAACGTTTTTAAAATGTATTTTTCATTGAAAATTCAAAAATTGCGCTTTTTCTGGCGAGCTGTCACTCAACGTCAAAACTTTTCGTTGTCATGCTTTTATAATGCTATGACTTGTTATGATATTGTTGAAGTCATTTTAATCCATGTTTTTCAGATATATACGTTGTATCTGCGCAATGGTTTTTTACATATTTGACGTATTATATCTTTTCATTCCATATTCTTTCATCTTTAATTTGCATAATACTATATATTTCAAATAAACGAATGTACAAAATTACAGCTTACAAGATTAGTTTAAAGGAAAGGCATCAAGTAAGTATTGGGAAAAGTACAGAAATCATATTTTGATGGAGCAATGTGGTAAAAAAAATTGTGCCTCCTTTGATGTTTGGCACGTTTTCTTTGATTTAGTAAGCAATTGTGATACTTTCAATATGCGGTTATTATTTTTAACGTGAAAAGAGTAATGCCGCCTTTGATGTGCGTCCGATTCTTTTCGATGCCGTCAATGAATTGATGTTTAAAAAATTATACCGCCTTTAATGTGCGGCACATTTTCTTTGATGTTTATGACATTAACTAAAACACAATTCTAAAAACAGTTTTTAATTTTGTGGAAATTTCAGATTCTTGAAAACGTCAAAATTATTACATTCCTTTTTCCAACAATCCTCATTCATACAATCATTTCTCCATTTGGCTCCCTTCTTTCTATCATTGACTCCTTTTATGATTTTTTAGAAAATAATCCTGCACTTTTGACAATAGTTTGTTAATTAAAAGTTTTTTGATTAATTTTTAGAAAAGTATTTTTTTAGTTCTATAATCTTGCGCTGCTATTAATTTGTGTACGTCACCTTTATGTTTACATGAAGAAAGCAGCTGACGTCAAAATTTCTGTTGTTAAAAATGCATTTGGAAAAATTTTGCCCACACACTTTACAGCAGATAACTATTTTCAAGGGTTACAACAACAGTGGAAGAAATAAGACAGAAATGCAATCGCGATATTTCAAAAGCAATTAAACGACAGCAAAAAGGAAAAAAGTTCGAACGAATTCTATTTCGTTGATTTTTATTTACATAAAATAGAATAATTTTTTTATTTCTATAATATTTTAATCGTTTTTTTTGATTCTTTATGATAAAATATTGTCTTAAGATTTGCAATAGATAATTAGGGAGTGTCACAAAACCAAGGCAACAACGAGGAGATGCAATAATAAAAAAAAGTAAAAATAAGCTTTACACAAAAAAGTTTATTGTCATTTAGAGTGGTTCCATGCAAACTGCTCATTAAGTATTATACGAAAAATTTCATATATTTATAAAAATGATATCGCGGAGGATAAGCTTCTTTGCACATGAAATTTTGGCATCAAACATTTCTTCCATGTTACGCTTAATCCAAATTTGACATCTTTTACAGCTAGATATAAACATTAACTATAACAATTTAAACATTTCTATACAGACGGATTCTTTCTTTAAAAATGTGGAAAGAAGTCATTTAAGAAAATAAATTTTTTTTATAAGAAACCGACGGAAAAATATTGGTTTACTTTTTTTCTTGTTCTAGATTCAATTATCAAATGACTGCCATTCTAGCACAAAATGGTCACCATGCTTACTAAAAACCAACAAACTTAAAGAGCCTCAGTCTCCTTAAGTTTGTTGGAATGCAACGGATAGTATCAAGACGAACACGCTTCAGATGCAGAATCTTAAAATTATGAAGGCTTTTTAAAAATCGAACACACTAGTTTCAACTTAAAAGAATGATTAGATCTAGTCCGAGATTTAGCCATTTTTCTTACTTGCTTGACTGAGATACTCTCTTTAAATCGATAAGTTTATATTATTATGTTATATTTTTCCAAGATTTCAAACTTTTTATAAAAAATCTGTTGACATTCTCTATGTTACGTTATATTAATTGTGTAGTTAACTTTTTTTAATGTAGCTTACACAATAAATAGAAGCCTTTATCAAGAATATGCGGTTAACATTAATGCAAGAAAAGAAAATGATGCACATAAAGTCACACAAAATAACTTACATGAAAAGCTAGTTATAATTAATTAAAGGAATCTGAAGTAAGCAAAGATTGCAAATTCTTGTCTTTCAACTGGAAAATTAATTTTTAAAAATCCCAAAATAAAAGTGCTTTTTTATAGTACCTTAATTATTTTTGTATGTGAAAATGCTACATTACTGTCACTTACATCAGGAAACTACATTTTTTTTCTTATGTATTTTAATTAAAACTTTGTAAATAAATTTATTTTTTGTATTCCTTTGTACTGTCATAAATCATGTTGTCACGTGCATTAATATACAACAAGAAGTAAGCCTTGGTTGACAAACATGCAAAAATTCCCACGGTTTTTCAAAGAATTTTAAAAAAAAATTACTAACTACTTTCATTTAATGCTAGATGTTTTGTATTTTAAAACTGTGAGATTTTTGTTTTAAAAAAATTATTCTGAAAGTGCAAGTTTCTGCCAAAAAAATTTTCTGCTTTGAAAATTACATGTTTTTATTAGTAATTTAAAAAATGCCCTTGATTGATAACATTTGTTATGGTATTGGATTGGTCATGTCAGTTACAACTATTTTTGCTTTATTATTCCTTAGATTTACTAAAAGCAGAGCAAGACTAAAAGTGTTACCAAAGGGTATACGGTAAGTTGTTTTTCATTGCTTAGTTAAAAAGTTGTTTCATACCAAAATTTTAGAATTTTTATGATGGTTACATTTTCTCCATTTCTATTCTTAATGGCATTTACAACACTTTTTTCGGAAGTTTCATTTTTCATCGGCCCTTTTTATTACAAACAACTTACGATTACTAGTACCGTAATGGCATTTGCAACACAAATGACAAGAAATTTTTATTTTTTATTTGTCGTTGAAAGAATTATAGCAACAATTTATTTAGAAAAATATAAATTTTCTGAAAGCATTTTTGCAGGGGTTCTATTAATTGTCTTGTCATTCGCTTTTTCCATAGCAACAATAACATATTTGATTTTTGGTGGGTGTTTCAATGAGATTTCTATGGTAGTATAAAGTGTTTTTTTAGCATTTTTTGTTCCATCAGTCAGTATACAGAAAAATCTATTAACACATGTAACATTTGCTGAACATCTATCTTCGATTACAATTTGCATAATTTTGGATAAATTAAACAAAAAGATGTATAAGCTATCAGCTTATCGAATAACGCTGCAAAAACGGCATCAGGTTTGTAAAGGAAATTTGCATGAAAAATAATTTCTCACGGATCAACAATATTGAAAATGGAAAAAAGGACGAAAATTTTCAATTTTGATATTACAATTTTGCATGTCAAAATTGTTTTTTTGATTCCATTAATCAGAATACGATTTTTTTTCAGATTGCAAGAAACATAAAAATTATATCACTAATGTTCTCTTCGGTTTTGATATTTCTTATTATCGCTCCCATTAGCACACTGCTTTCAATAATTTTTGACATCTTTAAATGGCCATTTCCAATTGCATTATATGATATTGTAAGTTATTTCAAATTTGATTTTACTAGATAAAACGCCTGAAATTAGACACTTACTACGAATTATACAAATTTTCAGTGGGAAGAAACTTTAAGTTAAGAGAGTTAAAGAATTTATCCAAAGCAAATGAATAAAAAAGTCGTACATAAAATTTACCATATTTTCAGTCCTTTAATTCTGCTGTTCTTTGCCTCTGTGCTCGACAATATTTTCTTGAATCTCCAAGGAAAATATCAAAAGTTCACTCGATTAATGCCAAAGCTGCTGTAACAGTAATTCAAAATGCATTTGGAAAAAACTTGCCAACAAATTTAACAGCAGATACATATTTTCAAAATCTGCAACAACAATGGAAATGAAAAATGTTTAAAGAATAAATGTTAAAAACTTTTTTTTGACTTTCTTGCTTTGTTCTTTGATTTCATGTTGAATGAAATGATATCGTGGAAAATTAAAATATAAAAACGTTATTGAATAATTTTGTAAGCCATAACTGATTTTTTAATATTTATTGTTCTCCATTGGAAGTTCCAATTAGGAACACATTTTCTGTATTTTGATATTTGCCATTTTAATTAATGAGTTACAACAATATTTTTATTAATAATTAGAAAAACGTAAACATGCTAAAATATTTTAAAAGTGAAGTACAGCAAGCAATGAAAAGAAAAAATCAATGAAATGCAGTTTAACAGCTTTTGCAAATTGCTTTTTTCCTTTCTTTCAATGTTTCTTTCTTAAAAGAAAAACAGAGATTTGTCATTTCAAAACAATCGACAAAATATTTCGAAACATCAAAGCCATTATTTTATGATGGCTGAAATGCTCAAAAAAACGAAATTGCAGAGACGCAATGTGTTTCTTAAAAAAGTTTGAAATTTTTCAATTTATCTGTAAGTTTTTTTCTTCTTTATAATGCTACCTGATTCAATAATATGGAATTATTTATTCCACTACTTTGTTTGACTGAGCTTTAGAATTTTACATTTATTTTATTTTATTTATTGTTTAGTTTTTGTTTCCACTACAATTTAATTCTTAGCTATAATTTTACAAAAAAAAAAGTTTTAAAACGTTTAATCGAACTAAAATATTAAAAAGATGGAGCAATATACTCAACGAAAAGAAAAATCAATGAAATGAAGTTTTTTCCAACATGTAGACTGCTTTTTTCCTTTCTTCTAGTGTATTTTTTTTCTTAAAAGAAAGGCGGAGACTAATTTTTTCAAAGCAAGCGACATGACATTTCGAGACATAAAATTCACTGTTTTTGATCATGTTTATAATGCTTAATCAGGAAATTGGAGAGACGAAGTTGTGTTGTTTTTTTTTGTCATAAAAAGCAGTTATCTGTGTGCATTTTATCCAAAAAAACATTATTAGAATATTATAAAAATCAAAAGAAAAAAGTTTTATCAATGCAAAAATTACTTTTTGAGCAAACACAGGTCTCTTTTTTGTCGTTGTCTGTATTTGTTTTACACAATAAAACACTGCAACTAATAGAAAAAAGCATAAAACAAAGCCTAAAATTTGTTTTGACAAAATAATGTGAAAGATGAAAAATATTTCATTTTCTCTTTGAAAGTTTAATGACGTTTTGAATATTTTGTTAATATGCTTGCAGTGAATTTTGTTCCAAATTTTCATTATTACATTCAAACAATTACATTCTGTTCATCGTGAAAGTTACATTTTAAATGCTTTAAAAGATTCTTTGACTGTCGTATTCATGTAAATTGAAATTTTTAATAAAGACTGTATTTGCTGGTGAGTGAATTGACAGCTATGACTTAAAAACATTTACAATCTTAATAGAAAATTCTCACTGAAAAAAAGCAACATACCAAAATATTAAAAAGCTAACAAAAGCGCTTCATAAGAAACAAAAAAAAACTAAAACGAATGGCCTGTTGAGCATACATTTGGTTTCCTTTTGTTTTTTACTTTTCGTTGTTTTTTCATCAAAAAATTGCTGCCCTTTAAATGGCACGAAAAGAAAATGTCCAAAATCTGTCTGCTTTATGCAGCATAAAATATTAAAAAAATTTACGAATTGTAGTTCTGAAATATTTTATTGTTTTTTGAATTAAACATATTTATTCTTTTTTTGTCTGTTGCTGCGCCATCTCGCAAAAAAAGAGGTGATAGGGATTGTCCAGAGCTGACGTCAGCAATTTAGGCATGGATGGGTTTTTGCCAAAACTGATGAAATGCTGACGGTATGCATGGATGGGTATAACGCCAAAGATGACGTCAGCATATTTTTATATTTTTAAGTTGTGTCTTTTAATGACGTCTAATCTCTAAATGATTTTTATCACGCAGTGGAAAAATTTTGCACAGAGGCATGGCCTCGCTAAAAAATCTTCAATTGAGTAAACAAATTTTTCTTTGCATTTGCGGATCCAATTGCAAAGCTTTTTTCTGTCATATTTAATCGAAATTTTGGAACACAAACTGTAATACAGAAGCAATGAATTTTGAGACGTCTAACTCTTTGTTTGATCCTAGTGAATCAGTTAATTTAAAAGAATTGAACAAGGCTTTTATGAAACTTTTTCGACAATGGGCTGAACTTAAAACCAAAATTTTTTGCTGACGCTTTTTGCTGACGGAGGCATGGATGGGTTTTGGGACAAACTGATGGTTGCTGATTTAGGCATGCATGGGGGAAAAATTTTCGGTTTTTTTGCTGACGTCAGCTCTGGACAATCCCATATAACATTTTCTTCTTCTTTGAGCAAAGATGTTGCAAAGTCATGTATTTTTAAATTTTCTTTCAATTTTTAATTACTTTTTGCAATAATTACATCTCTTACAAACATGATGAAGCTTAAAATTTAGTAATTAAATGAATAAGACACCTTGGTCATTGTATTTATCAGCAATATTTATTTCTTCGTATCATAAAAAAAAAAAAATATTTAACTTTGTTGCTAAAATCAAATAAAAAAGTTATGAAATAAGTAAAAGGGGATGCCTTTTTGCAGCTGCTTTTTAAGAAAAAATAGAAAACTCGGGTTGATGCATTCAAAAAGATAGAGTCGTATTTCTTTTGAGCACTTACTTCCTGTCTGCCTGTTTTATCGATTTGATGTTTTCTACTATTAAAATGTTTCTTCAGTTAATGGTTTCACATTTTATGTTATTAAATTTTGTTATTGTTTGAAAATTTTTAGCAATATATTCCATTTGTTTTGAAATAAACAAAATCACAAATTATTTAGATAGCACTTAAAATATGCAACATAACTATCTATTCGTTTTTTAATCGCAATTGAAATCAGAATGGTACAATAAAAATAAAAAAAAGAACTAAACAGAATTAAGCTGAACACCAACAACAATTCTTTCAAGACACTTTTTTTTGTTTCGAAAATGTTTTAATTTTCACTCTGATTTTTAATATGCAGAGTTATTTAGATAGATTTGACACTTGGCTTTTGATCGTAAATGAGTTCTAGCAGGCTCCAGGAGTTGTTATAAAATGGGAAGGCTCACCCTGTGACGGGAGTGTCTTTTCCACATAAAATTTTGGCATTTGGGAAAACAATGCCAAATGGCGCCAAATTCGAATTTGAAATCGCACCAGCTTAAACTTAACATATATTATGAAAATCTACGCCCAGTCCAAAATGTCAAAAGTTCATTAAATTTTTTTCTTCAATAATTTATTTTTTAATAAAAGTTTTTCACATATTTTTTTTACTATTATTAATGTAAAAAACTTTACAGAGAAGAATCAAGTTCTAATTTTTCCATCTTTATTTTTATCCATTCGATCAAACCATGCCCGATCACTCGTAGCTGTTCCATTTGTATGAACGTAATGTGCTGCAGGAAATTTTACAGAATCATCAAAACTAAAAAATCCATCATGATCTTGATCAATTTCATCAAAGATTTTCCCTGGGGAAGTGATTTTTCCCGGGGAAAGAAGAGAATGTGCACTTTTATCTAGACTATCCTGATGGCATCCACCATCACAATTACAAAAAAAGCCTAAAAATTTCAACAAACATTTTCTATAAATAAAGAACAAAATTATTTGGTCTTTAACTGTTTGTTTGATTGGTTTTTTAAAAAACTGGCGAAGTATAACAGCAATGGAAATATTTACTATTAGTATTATTGCGTTGTTGGTAATTTTTATTGGCATGATGATATGGTAATTATTTAATTTTTAGTATAAAGATTGAAACAATTAAGACATTCGTTTTTTTAGGCATAGAATTTCAATGTTTAGATTACGAGAAGAATGTGGATTCAAAGGACCACCAATCGGATTACCACAATTATTTTTGGGTCATATTTATGATTTGATGAGACATGCATGGAAGGTTCGTGATTTTTTTTTAAACGCTTAGGCAAATTGCGTACGTATTTTTTGTTTTAATCAGTTGGTACTCTATATTTTTAATTTGGCATGAGACTAATCAATCAAAGTTAATAATACATTGTAGAATTATGACTGAAAATACATTAAACAAAAATATGTAGTTTAAAACAAAAGTTTTGTTCAAACAAAAAATCGAAGGAACGCATTTACCGAGTTATAACGTTAAGATTAAGCTTCCTATTAGCCTGTGTCACATTAAAACTGTAAAAAAAAACATCATAAAAAATAAACTGAAATAAGGAAAACAATAAATAATTTATACTGAAAATTATTTACTCTAACATTTTTAGCACGGTCATGATGCAATGCCATATTTTGCTCTAAAATGGAAAAAAGAATATGGTGATGTTTTTGGGTAAAATTTTTTCTATTACTTTAACAGACAGAAATAATATGTACATTTTTAGTTTTTATTATGGCTATGACTTAAGCATTCAAGTATATGATCCAGAAATGATAAAAGAAATTTTTATTAAACAATTCTCATCCTTTGTTAACCGAGAAGTACTTATCGCTCAATCTATTATTTTTACTGCATATATGAGTGTTTACCTTTTTAGGTTAGTGCGTTTACACAAGGATATCCACTTGGTGAAAGTTTGTTACAAGTTGGCAAAGACGGCCCGCATGGATATGGTTGGAAAGAAATTCGATCGATTACATCTCCGACTTTTACAACTGGTAAAATGAAAATGGTATGTTCATATTGTGGGGGTAACTGATGAAGTATAAAGTTTTTAGATGCACGATACAATACATGAACGTGTAATTACATTTACAAAAGTTTTGGAAGCAAAAAGTAAAGAAAAAGATTGCATTGATATTTATGAGTAAGTTATATTTGCTGTAAAAGTTAACTTAGAGATCCGACGTTTTTTTATCGTTGCAAAAGTTATCTTTCCCTTTTGCTACAAATTAAAATCTTTTAGTGAATTGCAAGCTTTAACTTTGGATGTCATTGGTAGGACAGCATTTGGAATTCAACCTGATGCCTTACATAATCGAGACGACGAATTTTATGTTAATGCTCGAAACTTCTTCAATGCCTTTACTCTTCAACAAACTCCAGGGTTATGGCTTCCTAGTATTTTTTTTATAATTAGCTGTCAATCGCACTATGCAACTTTTTAGAGCTTTATCCAATACTTGGTAATCTGAGATTCTTTACATTTCTTCATCAATATAATATGATTTTGGCCCGAAATCTTAATGATGTTGTTGAATGTCGAATTAAAAATTTTGTTCAATTTAAAAAGATCGATTTAATTCAACTTTTGTTGCAACAAGATAAAATTCGTCAAGAACGAGAAAATGTAAATTTTTAATTCTTACACGTAATTTGTGAACTAAGTCGTCTGGTAGTTACCTAAGAATTTCAAAACGCTAAATTTCCAAAACCCTTGTGAGCGAAATTATATAGAGCCTTGGTTAAAAAATGATTGTACCACATCTAATCCAGATATCCAAAAAACTTTATGCCGTGAAAAACAATATACCGGAATATTCAATATGCCATTTCAGAAGCCCCCAATGCATATGGATACAATAGTCTCCAGTTGTTATGGCTTCCTAATTGCCGGATATGAGACAACAAGTACTGCATTAGCATATGCCTCCTGGCTTCTTGCAAAACATCAAGATGTTCAACAACGACTATTTGAAGAAATTGAAGATAGCGTTGGTGATCGAGATGTTGATTATGATACTGCAATGAAACTTCCGTATCTTGATGCAGTCTTTCATGAAGTGTTACGCTTGTATCCCCCAGTTGTCGGATTCACAATGCGAACTTGCATTAAAGAAACTGAAATCAAGGGTTATAAATTTGTACCTGGTACAACGGTTGGACTAGCAGTAAATGGAGTTCATTGGGATGAAAATATTTGGCCAGAACCATTTAAATTTGATCCTGAAAGATTTACAGATGGAAAATATTATGATCCATTGTCTTGGATTCCATTTGGAATAGGACCACGAAATTGTGTTGGAATGAGATTTGCAGAAATGGAAGTGAAAATGACGTTAGTGGAGTTGATTCGAAGATTTAAACTTGAAATGCATAAAAATTCTGAGGTATGCAAATTTTTTGCCAAAAATAGATACCTATGTTTTGATACCGTGTTTTAGTTAAATTTTAACAATACTCTTCTTTTAGGATCCATTATTAAGCCGAATTAATATTGTTATTATGAGACCTCTCAATGGTGTACATTTGAAAATTACCCGACGTAATAAGGCACAAGAATGAAATTAAATTTGTACCACTTTAATTGTCAAATTTTTTTTTTCTAATACCCCAAATAAATTTATGATTTGAATCTTTTTTATTCCGTTATGTATGTTTATCATCAAAATCCTAAAGATAATGAATTATAGCAAAAATGTTTTCTATGTTTGAAGTCTTTTTACCTGTAATACCATGTTTTGTTCAATAAGATACTGGGAAAAAAATTAGCTCTGAACATTTCTCAAGTTGTAAAAAACGATGAATAATTTATAGAATCAAAAAATTACAGCGACGTTTATTTATACGTATCGTTTATAGTATTTTTAAATGCCATCTTTGAATCAAAAATAAGTTGGATACATGCTATTTCACTGAAGAATTATTTTGTGGCATGCCTATTTTAAATATTTAAGAAATTACAGTTAACATAAACTAAAATATTCAAACAATCAGAACAAAAAAAATTGACTTATAAAAAAGCTTATCGATTTCAATATGTTTTTCAGCCATTTATCTAAAATGTTGCTTTTTTTATTTTTTTGTCCATGCGAAAATGTAACACACAAATAAAACAGTAGCAGCATAGAAAAGAAAAAATGCGAAAGAAAAAGAAAACATTTTTTCGTTTTTATGAAAGATGAATCACGTTTGTTTAAAATTTTGCATTTTTTCTTTCAAATTTTTTTAAATATTTTATTGGTCTGAAAAATACGTTTACATTATGTTAACAATTAAAGCTTTCACATCATGAACAGTAATAAAATAATTCCATTGGGAATTTTAGTCATTGGTCATTCTATAATCCATGCAATAATAAAAACACACAGTTTACAGTTTGAATTTTCATCATTAAAATAATTAAACTATTACTCGTATGTTACACCTTTCTATTGAGCTATATCCCTACATAGAGGAAGGGGCACAATACCCCTTCGTTTCTTTCAGTAAGTAAAGTAACCTGAATGAAGAGCAGCTTTTTTATACGTCATCTTTTCACACTGCTTCTTTTTTTTATGCTATTTTAACGAAAGATCGTGACGACCTCTTTAAGTGGGCGACACAAACGATGGAACAAACATTTTTATCAATCAAACACAGCTTCTTTTGCTATTTGTTGTCTGGTTTTATTTTACACCATAATATATTGTGTCTTTCTGCAAGAAACAGCAACAAAATATGTTGATAGTAATATGATATTTTTTTGTATTCATTAACATCGTTTTTATTTACTAAATCGGAACATAAAAATAAAAAATGACAGTAAAAGAAAGTTGTTTTGGTTGCAACTGATAAATGTAATCACATATATGACAACTTTTATTCTCAATAAATTTGTTTGCAGTTTTTTCCAAAAAAAAAAAAAAATTAATAAAATATTAAAAAAATTTAAAGAAAAAAGTTTCATCAATGCAAAAATTGCTTTTTGATCAAGCACAAGTCTCTTTTTGTTGTTGTCTGTTTTTATTTTACACAAAAAAACATTGTGTCTTTCTGCAATTAATAGAAAAAAGCGAATGACGAAACATAAAATTTGTTTTCGTAAGAAAAATGTGCAAAAAGAGAAATGTTTTATTTTCTCTTTCAAAGTTTGATGACGTTTTGAATATTTAGTAATACCATATATTAGTTGTGAATATTTTTTCTAAAATTAATACAGTCAGAATTCAATCATCTCTGTTACTAACATTCATACCAATGATGGAGATGTCCGCTACAATAATAATGACAAAAATTCGGTTACGTTCACATAATAAAAACAGCTAAATTATTTGAAATCGACGAAAACAGAAGAGAAATATAAAAAATAAAGACAATATACTATTAATCTTTTTTTTTCAAATTCACTGCGCAATTTAAGGAAAAGACTTTGATTATAGCTCAGTTTCCTTAAATTACTGTGTTTAAGAATTGTAATTGTAGATCACAACAGAACTGTTAGAAAAAAAAATCAAAAAATTTTTCTTGCGACACAATGATGTAGTTTTCTATATTTTTTTTTATAATAACTGTTTCAATCCTGCCCCACTTTCTTGCCCCTAAATGAATTTTTTTTAATGTTTGTATTGACTAATAAAGTATATTTTTTACTTAATTTTTAAAAGAAAAACCACAATATTCAAAAAAGAAGAAAGACGAAAGATGCAGGGCTCTGTCCGACTGAAAAAAGTGATGAAAGAAATTTTGTTCAAATATTAGTTTTCTGTGTTTTTTATGCTCGCCTAGAAAAAGAAAATGTATGTTTGCATAAAAATTATTGCATTATTTTCTAGAGCAATTTTTTCTTTTGGAATGTTTGATTGTCTTGTGAAAGCAAAAACATATTTCTTCGAAGAAAAATATTGTTACAATATTGATTTATGGTCATTATTAAGTATTTAATGTACATTTGAAATTAATAGTACATCAAAAAATTAAAAGAAAATATTCAAAAGCAATGGGAGTAAGAAGGGTTTAAGAAAAAAATTTGTCTAGAAATTTTTTGTAAACTAAAAATGTTCATCTATACTTGACATGAAAACATTGCATAATTGTAAAAGAAAAAAGCAACGTAATAAAGATGATAATATTTTTAATTTTGCAAAACATTGCTTTGAGTTTTTCTTAATAATTAATGTTCATATGGGATTTCAGAACGAGTAGCAAAAATTGTTTTTTAAATTTAAAAATGCAAAAACCTTCAACCAAATATTTTTAATTGTTTTGAAAGTTATTCGAATTAAAATATTAGAAAAAAATAAAGCAGCTTGCGTAATGTAAAAAATCAGTAAATGCAGTTCCCTTAAGCTTTTTCTTTTTGGAGCCACCTTTTTTGCTTTTTAAATTCAACGAGAGAACGAGCCTTTTTAGAGACGAAATGAAAAGAGAATGATGAAACGTCAAAGCTGTCTGTTTTAAAAAACATATATTTCACAATTGAAAAAAAAAGTTTTTTAATAATTTGATAGTATTGTAAATACTTTATTTAATACTGTCATAATTTTTAATAACACTGAAGAGGTTATTCAAAAAATTAGCTGTTTTTAGCCTGGTGTAAAAAAGCGATTGATGAAACATAAAATGTGTATATTTTGCCCTAAAAAAACTTTGCAAAATCAAAGATATGTAAGTTTTTCTGCAATATTTGTAAACTTTTATTCGACAAACTAACCATGTTTGAATATTTGATCATTTTGCTATGATATTTATTCGTTATTTATCCCCAACGTAAACATCTTTGATATAAAAGAAACTTGTTTATGGCAAGTTGTAGAATTATCTGAACCATGATTGAAGATTTTCCAGTAATAAATAACAATCTGAAGAGATACTATTGTCATAAAAAGCAGTTAAATCGAGCTGTATATAGTTACAACCAATTATAATATGAAAAGCGACTTTCGATTCTTTTTTTTTATATTTAATGTAGAGCTTTTACAAGTTGTTTAAATACGGGTTTTGTTAAAAATTCAGAATTCAATACTCACTGACATCAGACTTAATCTTTTTTTTTTTTGAAATAAATGTTTTCTAACTAAAATATTAAACAATAAAAAAAGAGCACGAATGAAGTTGTACAATGCAAAAAATATATGGAAATATTGTTTTTTTCAACGCTTTTTTGTTTACTTTATTCACCGAATGAATTATAAAAAAAATGAAAGAAATATGGGATGATGAAACGTAACAGCTATGACTGTCATTTTTTTATTAAATAATAATAGCAGCATCATTATTTGAATATATTTACAATGATATTTCTAAAATAGTTTTTTTTAAATAATGCAATATTTTTATGATAGTACTAAATTTTTAATTTATTCTTAATTCATTACAAATCAATAATAATGAAAATGTTTGATTAAAGGGAACTTCAGAAAAGATTTTCCAAAAAATGTTTGTTTAGCCAAAAAAATTTTTAAATGGGGTTTAATATTACGACAGATGCTGTTAAACTAGCTATTTTAATCCTATCAGATCTGCAGGATAACTAAACAAATTTTATTAGACCTTGTTGAGATAACAAAACATTTTTTTTTATGTCATGTCTTAAAAGTTGTTTTGTTCTTCAGGTGTCAAATTGTAGTAAATACAAATTCATTCCAGAACCCTGTTTACATTATATTCAGTTTACTTTTATACTTAATGGCCAAGTTTGGTTTTCTGAATGGGCATCTTTTTTGTATGTGATGCTAACTTATTTATTTACAGCAATTTTTGTAAAATGGTTTACGATAAAAAATAAATCTAAAAAAAATACAAAACATTCAAAAACTTTAAAGAAAAAAATGAAATACAACTGCGTCTAACATTTTGTCTTCTTTGGTGTCTGCCTTTTTTCTTATTTTCATTTTGTTCAATAAATAATAAACAAAATGAAAAGAGAAAATAGCAGTTTCGTCGATTTATGTCCCCCTGTTTTTAGTTTTCTTTGTTCAACAACAAAAAAAAAAATTTAAAAATTTTTTAGCAACGCGCAAAACATTGTTTCGAAATTTCTTTTTGCTTTTAGTCTGCCTTAAAATTTGTTCGTCGATAAACAGTGACTTTTCGATTTTCTAAAACGACAAAGAAAATGTTGAAACATTAATGCTGCCACTGTTGGGAAAAAAAGAGAAAAAAATGTAATTTTTTTTTAAATTTTCATCATTTTAATGTCTGAATATTTGGAATGTCTTTAAAAATAATTCAATGTTAGTTTGTCAATTTTGTTTTATAAAGCGAAAGTTTTTACTATTAGTATCGATTGTGACTCAACAGAATTATATACCCCACAGTAATAAATAGAAAATGAAAAATATTACAGCAATGTGTATTAAAATGTTACTTTTATGGTATTTTTACTACCATCTTCGAATTGAAAATAATTAGGATATATGCTGTTTCAATGTAGAATTATTATAGTTTCAGAGATTCGTATATTTTAAATTTATTTAAGATATTACAGACAACATAAAATATTGTAAAAATAGGATCAAACAAAAAACACATTTCGAATGTTAAGAAAGCAGCAGGGAAAAAATAATTTCAATATGACCTCTTTTTAAAAACGTTGTTGCAAAACTCATTTGTAATCACATTTTAGAAAAATGTGATTACAAATGAATTAGATCAATTGGGGATGACTTTCATGACCCCCAATGGGTCCCAAAATCTCCTAACCACGAGGTCTGATATGATTTGACCTCATTTTCATATCTAATCCGCAAGCTTTCAAAAGTTTGCGGCTTTATAAGCATGAGTTCTGTCATTTTTGTGTTTAATAAAAAATAACGCCATCTTTCGTATTACTTAAAGCGACTGAAAAAAATGTCGAAACAAAGAATGTGTCAGTGTTGTTGAATAATGCAGAAAAACATTTTGTCATGGCTGCCGCAGCTTTTTTTTTTAATTTATTAACTAATACAAACACTTATTTCGAAAATAATCCACAGGCTATTATTTGTCAAATTATAACATAAATTTATTCCATAATCATGTTCACAGGTGGGCAGCATGGTGTAAAAATTCCAGAAACTTGCACGATACCCCTAGATTTTCGTTTTTCAAAACAAATCCCCATTTTTCCAAAAAGATCAAAAAGTCAGATTTAGTTTCAAAAGCTTCATTTTTCTCCCCTTTTTCTTAATTTCTTCGCTTTCCTTTACGATAAGTCAGCCAAAACTCTTACGATACACGATACGTAGGGTGTGAAATTCACACCCTTTCCCACCATTTGCTCATCTGTGATCATGTTAATATAATACTCAATTTCTTTTTATATTTAATGATCCAAAAGATTTGGAAAATATTTCGTGATTTTAACATTATTACTTACAGCAGTATTTGTAAATAAGTTTTAGTTGAAAAAAAATGTTGAGAGAAAATTCAATATATACAAAAACATTAAAACTGATCTAGGCAAAAATTGAAAATACAAATGCGTCTTCTCGTTGCCTGGTTTTTTTTCTGTTTTCATTTTGTTCGATAAAAAATAAACAAAATGAAAAGAGAAAAATGCAGTTGCGCTCAACTATTTTTTTGTGTCTGCCTTTTTTTGGTTTTCTTTATTCAACAACAGATTGAGCTTTTTTTAAAACAAAAGAAAAAGGAAATGATATTGGTAAAGCTAAAAAAAACTAATTCTAGAAAAATAACATTTTTGAATATTGGGTAATTATTTTCTCTACATAATAGAATTTAATTTATCACTGACATAAAGATTAAGTAATGCATTGATGTCATATATGACACATGAGATGAACATATTATACAACCATTCCAACATTAATTAAAAAATTATTAAATCAATTTCATTTTTGTTAACAAAATGAGAAAACAGCCTTTAATGACGTACTCGTCACAGGTTTATAGTAATACCTTTTGTCAAAATTTTGAACAACAAATGAAAGTCATTTAAGAAAACTATGTGAATATGTTGTAAATATTTGGAGCATTATTGTTTGTTAACTGATGTTTGACAAAATGTCATTGTAAAAAAAGACGTATTTGTTATTATCATATTAGCATAATAAAAAATTTTATTTTTTGATTTTGTTAAACACGCGAATCTTTTTTTAAATATTTATTGTGCATTCTTTGGCATATGTTTTGTGACAAATAAATTATTTGTTTTGATAATAGGAAACTCAGTTATCTAATAAAATACATGCTTATTCACTTTATTTAAAGGGATTGTCTCCGTTCTATTAAATGAATTTTTATGATAGAGTGTTTCTCGGCCTAATGTTCGACAACGATGAACAATACATTCGAGTGTTGTCTTTTAAGAAGATTTCTTATCAGTAAAAACGTAGACTAATATTTCTTTTAAAATGATGTAAAAATTGGTTTTTGCATTGTCACTTTCATTCAAAAAAAGACTTAATTGACTATTAAAAACTTTTTTCTCTTATTTTTGTTACAGTTTTAATTGAGAAGCATCTATAAAATAGAAAGGATGTTTAGAACTGTTTTATTTTTTGCTTTTATGCAAATTTGTTTTTGCCAATGTCCAAACGGAACTGAAGCATCATTTACAAATCCAGATAATTGTTATATTTTTGTGGCCAATAAATCAGAATTTATAATAGCTGAACGTTACTGTAAACAACAGGGTGGAAATTTGGCTTCTATTGCAAGTGCATTTGATAATTTGTTTTTGAGTTGTGAGTTTATAATCTATTTTTTTTATCAATGATAAAAATTTGACACACATGTATGTATGATGTACATCTTTTTTAGCAGAAGCAAGTTTATATTTTGTTGATAGCACAGATGCAGATTTTTGGATTGGTGCAACGAATCAGTTATCGCCTGGAACATGGTCATGGCTTGATGGAACACCATTTGTATACTCTGATTGGGATAAAGGACAACCTGAAAATACTAGCAGTTCAAATTGCGCTGTATCATCTATTACATCATCATATTGGTCGGCGCAGGATTGCTTTAAACTTAAATCATTTGCTTGTATGATACCTGCACCATCACCAGTTACAACAACTACAACAAAACTGACAACAACAACTAAAAGGGTGCCGACTTGTGAGTATGGCTGGCATTTATTTGAAACTACAGGATTGTGTTATCGCTCCTTTGAAAATAATAATGGTCATAACTGGCAGGATGCTGAAAATATCTGTGTAGGATATAATTCACATTTGACTTCAATTCATAGTCAACTTGAATCTGATTATGTTGCGGGTAAGACTTCTGTAGTAACCAATGGATCACATCAAAACATTTTTTTTATTTATCTTTTAGATCTTGTACGTTCTTCCTATCTAATGGCAAAAGATGATGCTTGTAAATATACTCAGACATGGATTGGTCTTTATACGGTTAATAATCATCAATCATGGATTTGGACAGATGGAACCCCGTTTAATTTTGCAGGATGGTCTCCAGGAGAACCAAACAACGGTAATGGAATAGAAAATTGTGCCCAGTTAATGTTAACTAATTGTGAAGGAGATAATATGGATTACTGGAATGATATAAGATGCGATCATATTATGAAATACTTTGTGTGCAAAAAAGCTAAAAGTTAATTTCTTTAAAAAACGATAAATTTTTGTCTTTTTTTTTGTAAAAGCAGCAGCGACAAAAACAGTGATATTTCAAGGAAATTTCACTTGTTTTTTATTCGATATGAAAAAAGGGAAGGTTACAAAAATCATTTGCTGTTTTTTTTCTTTTAGCTTTTTTAAAGTAACACCCGATTTTTTGAATATTAAAATACATTATATCTAATGTAAAAATAATAAAAAAAAAGTTTTCCAACAAATTTTGCAATGTTAAAAAGTTTATCTCGAAGCTTGATGAAGAATGCTTTTTCTAAAAATTTGCTATAACAATGGAAATGAAACATCTTTTAAAAATTGTCTATATTCATTGCAATCTTTTGTTACTTTTTTTTAACCTAAAACTGCTCAAAAATGTTTGACAAAAAGTAATGTAATGAAAAAATTTTTTTCAGTGGTTTTGTGAAACTTAGTTTTTTATTCTTTTTTTTTATATTAAATGAGGGATTTTGAAGTTGTAATGATTCAATTCAATTCTTAGTTAGAAAATTTAATAAAAAAACGTAGAACATAATTTTTAAATAGTTTAAAAACAGCATGCGATAAAAAAATATTAAAAATTATAAAAATTTATTCAAACACCATTTTTTTTGAATGTGTTTTCTGTGTCTCTCTCTTTTTTTGTGTATCTTGTTTAACGAGAAAACGAGCCCTTTACTAAACCAAAAAAATTAGAATGATGAAATATATGCTGTTCATTTTGTGAAACACATTTACGCGTTAAAAGCTATTATAAGAAAAAAATGATTGAATATTTAATAATTTTATATTATTTATCTCTGGCATTAAACATGTTGCAAAAGAGTTGTTGAAATAATGCTTTTATTGCATATAGCATAACTGATAATTATTCAGTAATAAAAAAAAATTTATAAAATTCTAATTATTTCTAACTGCAGTCAAATATGAATTTGTTTTTTAAAAAATTGAGAATAGAGAGCAAAAATACTGATAATTCAAAAAATTGCTGCTTCGTATTTATAAGGTGTTTTATTTTTTCATTATGGTGTGTTAAAAATCAAACTATCGATTTTTATTTAATGATTTTATTTTTATTGTTGTTTCAACGATCTATCATAAAATTTTTGCATAGACAACAAAAATAAGTTCATCAAATGCTTTGATCCCTTTATTTTCGAATACGCCATTTGGATCGAAAGATGCTAGCATTTTTTTGTATGAAAAACAAATTATTTGCTTTAATATTAATAGTATATTATAAGCTCACAGCCGTATACAAACAAATAAGTATACTTTAATTATTTAAACATATGTATGCTTGCCATTTTTTTACATTTTTTTCAGTATTAGTGCAAGCTTCATTTCACAATTACTAATGATATTATAATATAAACAATTTATGTCTCTCAACAACTGTTTGTTGAAACAAATATAAATCGATAGATAAAAAAACTAAATTGAAATATTCAAAGAAAGTTTTCAACGAAAAACGTTTTTATTATTTTTATGTTTCAAAAAAAAAGTAGCTGCTACAACATATGTTTTTTTGCTGTTTGTATTTTTTTCTTTTAGCGATGACTCATTTTGTTGACACGGGCATGGCCGTAGACAGAAAATATTTGAGGGGGGCAAGCCTTTGATCTTTTGCCGCCGTTGGTTAAACATCAAAAAAAATTTTCGATTTCGGAGAGGGCATAGGCCCCAAAAGCCCCAGCCCTCCCCTCTTAAATACGGGCTTGGACACGGGGGACATCTTTTTTTTATAAAATGTAGAAAAACAAATGGCAAAAAATGATTAACAACTTCCATAATCTTGTAAACATAATAATCAAATTCCTTTTTTATTTAATGTTCAATTTCGGTTTTGGAAGAATTTTTTTTGATGCTAACTTAATTATTTACAGCAATATTTGTAAATTAGTTAAAGCTGCTAAAATATAGACAAAATAATACAACACATTCAAAAAGGCTAAACAAATTGAGCTAGGCAAATGCAAAAAAACAAGTCTGACGTCTTGTCTTCTAGGTGTATGCATTTTTTCTGTTTTCTTTTTTTTTAACAAATCTATCTTTCCTATGCTACTGAAAAAATAAAAAACAAAACAAAAAAAATGTCAATGTTGTTAAATTTTGCACCGAAACATTTTTTAAAGGCTCTTATCATTTAGCAGTGTACTTTAATTCAAAGTATATTTTATTACTTTTGTTCATTAAATTTTAATCCTAAGCTATTATTCAATATATCATAGTTAACTTTTAATGAATTTTCTCTAAAAAACAAACTGAAAAGAATGCTAGAAATTAACATAATCTCTCTTATAGCAAACCTCATTTTCTGTATAAAAGCTTTCTTTGTATTGTTTTTCTTTGTCTTTTGCATCATTCAACTCTCTCATGTGAAGCTGTCTCAATAAACTCTCTTCTTGTTATGTTTCTTCGTAGACAAAATTAATGTAGTAACAATATTATTAATAATTTTGTTGTGAAACATACAGCTTTTAATTTTTCTTTTAATATTTACTGGTATTGTACCAAGTAACATAGTTTGTCTTTTAAGTTAAAAAATGCTATAACTTTTGATCAAGTATTTTCAATAGTTTCTAAAATTGTTCAAACTAAAATATTAAAAATTAGAAAACAAATAAAGCAGCTTGTGCAATGTAATAAATCAATAAAACGCAGTTTTTACGATGATTTTTTTCTGCTGCTTTTTTTGTTTTTTTATGCAACGAAAGAATGAGCTCTTTTAAAAACGAAATGAATAGACAACGACGAAACGTCCAAGCGATCTGTTTGGTGAAAGCATGTTTCATAAAGCACTATTATTTTTGAATATTTGATAGTAATTGTAAATAATTTATGTAATACTGTCATAAAAATTTTTTATAAAACTAAAACGGTTATTAAAAATATTTGTTGTTTTAAGCCTGATGTTACAAAATTTCACCAGTAAAAAAGAAAAACATATTAAAAAGTAAGTAAGAAACAACAGAAAATCGTTTATTTGCTTTCTATTTCCAATAAACAAAGTTGCTGCTGTTACGTCAGCTACATTTTTTTTATCTGTAACTGTTGTGAAAGCTTTTTTAAAAATGAATCATTACTATGCATTTTTTAGCACTTCAATGTGTGTCAAATGACCATTTGAAATGACTCACAATATAATTCATCGAAAAATTAGTTAAGATGCAAAGTAATTTAAGATTTTTTTTTTATTTAATGCATTTATATCAGGATACTTCTTGTTTAATGAATCATTTGTAAAAAAGTAACAAATAAATGTAATGACAAAAATGTAACAAAAAACAAAATATTCTGGGAAAGTAAAAAGTGCATTGCAGTAAGCAATGAGAAATAATGGCAGAAAAACATTGTATTGATGAAGCACCTTTCTTTAGCCTGTCTTTTTTTGCTCTTTAGTATTATTCATCATAATATTACACTTTTTTACAAACAATAGACAAAAAAAAGTGAAAGAAAAAATTTCTTTGTGTTTTTAAAACAAATGCGTGGAAAGAAGCAGTAATATATTCTTTAAAATTTTTCTTAAAGAAGCAGTACGTTTTTCTTTTTAGAAAAACTGATGATTGTTTGAATATTTAAGCCTTGCACAAATTTGTTGTGTTTTTAAAATATCCATGCTATCTTAAATGTTGTGGTAACTTAAAAATAATCCTTGCTGCTACCAACATTATCATGATTTTAAGCAGTAAAAATGAAAAAAAAATATTTTTAAAATATTCCTGTTAAATAAATTTATTCAAAATCTTATAAAAGCTTTCGTGATAGCTTACATCAGTATTTAATGCAGAATAATGTGTGTCATTAACATGATGAAAATTCTATTAACAACTGTGCAAATACAGAATTCGATTTCTTTTTATATTTAATGTTTGTTTCACGAGATTTTTTTTTGACTGAATGATTTAAAACAAAACCTAAATTTTAATTAAAAAATTGTCCACGAAAATTACGAAATATACTATACGAAAAAATCTTTGCCAAAAAGTGGAAATGCAATTTTGTCAAACATTTTGCCGTCTTGGTATCTGTCTATTTTTGTTTTTAGTTCATAAAAAATCGACATCTTTTTTTTGAGGTCGGAATCCATTTGGACATTGCGGGATAATATCATTGTTTAAACCGTGATCAAGAAGTTGTTTGGCAATGATTCTTTCATTGATTCGTGAATTTAAGCAATAAAAATAAAATTTAATTAAAATGTTTTTGTTAAATAAAATTATTTAAAGTCATGTGTAAGCTTTAAAGGATAAAAAATCGGGCAGGTGCTTTCAATTTGTTATACAATAATTTTTTTAAAAACTCAACATACTTTTTGAAAACTTAATTTGGGACAGTTATTTTAGATAAAATACATTAATTGTACCCATCATTATTTGTTATCAATTTCAAAGAGTAAACGCTAATAACCATAATCCTTGCTCACTTTATTTAAGTGGAGTGTCTACGTTCTAATAAATGAATTTTGTTTGTTATGTTCAACAATGGTGAAGAATACATTCGAGTGTTGTCTGTATTCGTTTTTTTAAGAAAATTTCTTATCAGTAAAAAAAGTAGACTAATATTTCTATTAAAATGATGTATAAATTGATTTTCCATTGTCATGTTCATTCAAAAAAAAGACTTGTTTGACAATTAAAAACTTTTTTCTCTTATTTTTGTTACAGTTTTAATTAAGAAGCATCTATAAAATAGAAATGATGTTTAGAATTGTTTTATTTTTTGCTTTAATGCAAATATGTTTTTGTCAATGTCCAAATGGAACTGAAGCATCATTTACAAATCCAGATTATTGCTATATTTTTGTGGCAAATAAATCAGAATTCATAATAGCAGAACGCTACTGTAAACAACAAGGTGGAAATTTGGCTTCTATTGCAAGTGCATTTGACAATTTGTTTTTGAGTTGTGAGTTTTTATCAAATGATTACCGGGCTATTAAACTTCTAAAAAGGCTTATAGTTTTGGGGGGTATTATAGCCAAGCCCGTATCCAGGATTTCTTTTCGGAGGGGGCTGAAACATTTCGAGGGGGGCTGACTTTTTATCTTTTGCCGCCTTTTATAAAGCAGCGGCAAAAGATCAAAGAGTTTTGCCGATTTCAGGGCTTCAGCCCCCTCAGCTCCGCCCACGGCAGCCCTGAAAGGAAAGTGAAAGGAAAAAATGAGGTGTGAAAAAAAATTTCTTTGCACCTGGTTTTCTTTGTTCTTTTGCTCATTTTCACAGCCCTAAATCTCGGCTTATACTTTATCCTTTTTTGTGATTATTAGATAGATCGATTTGTTAGAATCTTATCATGACTTTAACTCGGCACTTTTTTGATTAATAAATTTTAAAAAAAGATATTAGCTTTTTAAGATTAAGCTCGGAAAGACAATAGAAGAACAATAGGAAGACAAAAAAAAACAAAGGAAAAAGAGCGAAAAAGAATGAAGAAATGAATCTCAGTAAAAAAAGAACAAAGGAAGAAAAATTGCGAATGGAAAATTTTCACACCTCTCTTTTTTCCTTCACTTTCCTTTTTTCTATTAGACGGGTCTGCCGTGCGCCTTAAATACGGGTTTGATTATAGCTATTTTAACCAAACAAAAATTGCTTTTAAACAAATCCCTTGCTACCTAACCATCTGCGGCAATTGCTGATCAAAAAACAGCCCAATAGAAATTTGATACCCATGTATGTATGATGTACATTTATTTTAGCAGAAGCAAGTTTATATTTTGTTGATAGCACAGATGCAGATTTTTGGATTGGTGCGACGAATCAATTAACGCCTGGACAGTGGTCATGGCTTGATGGAACACCTTTTGTATATTCTGATTGGGAAAAGGGACAACCTGAAAATACAAGTAGTTCAAATTGCGCTGCATCTTCTATTACATCATCATATTGGTCGGCACAGGATTGCTTTAAACTTAAATCATTTGCTTGCATAATACCTGCTCCATCACCAGTAACAACAACGACAGCAACAACTACCACAAGACTGACAACAACGACTAAAAGGGTGCCAACTTGTGAGTATGGCTGGCATTTATTTGAAACTACAGGATTCTGTTATCGCTCCTTCGAAAGTAATGGTCATAACTGGCAGGATGCTGAAAATATCTGTGTAGGATATAATTCACATTTAACTTCAATTCATAGTCAACTTGAATCTGATTATGTTGCGGGTAAGACTTTTGTAGTGAATAAGCTTCATGGACCACATCGAAACGTTAAAAGATTCTAAATTATCTTTTAGATCTTGTACGTTCTTCCTATTTATTGGCAAAAGATGATCGTCAAAACAATCAGATATGGATTGGTCTTTATACGGTAAATAATCATCAATCATGGATTTGGACAGATGGAACTACGTTTAATTTTGCTGGATGGTCTCCGGGTGAACCAAATAACGGTAATGGAATAGAAAATTGTGCCCAGTTAATGTTAACTAATTGTGGTGGAGATAATATGGATTACTGGAATGATATAAGATGCAATCTTAATATGAAATACTTTGTGTGCAAAAAAGCTAAAAGTTAATTTCTTGAATAAAAAATAAATTTTTGTGTTGTTTTCTTTAGTAAAAAGCAGCAGCGACAAAAACAGTAATATTTCAAGGAAATTTCACTTGTTTTTTATTCGATATAAAAAAAGGGAAGGTTACAAAAATCATTTGCTGTTTTTTTTTCTTTTAGCTTTTTTAAAGTAACATACGATTTTTTGAATATTAAAATACATTATATCTAATGTAAAAATAATAAAAATTTACAAAGTTTTCCAACAAATTTTGCATTGTAATCTATTGCCAAATAAGTATTCGAAAAACCAACAGTAACAATTAAAGACAAAATATATTTTCACAAACTGACATCTGTAAATACAATATGAATTGAAAGAGCTTTAAGGATTTTTATGGGTTTGATGTGAGCTCTGTGTTTCGCTCACGCAATGTTTTTTTCGCCATAATTTAGCATAAAAATATTTAATTATAGTTCTGCAGTGAATTTTTTTTCGAAAACAATCGTTAACTTCGATGATCGAAATCCATTAGGATGTTTTGTATTTATTTTTGTAAAAATGCAATTAAACTATTTGAAAAGATTCAAATATAACAATGTATTTCTTGTAATGAGGAACAGTAAAGCACTCCGAATGATTTCAAAAGTTTCTGCTGACGTCATTGGACATCATCATTTTTTTCTGCGTTTTCTTTTTTATTTCTTTGGTTTCTTAAGCAACACAAAAAAGCGTCAGTAGTTTGTCAAAGAAAACAACCCTTAAGGTGTTCTTTTTGAAATATTTGATAATTTATTAAAATAGGTTTATTTTTTGAAAATCACAAATTTTTTTTTCACTATTTTTATTGGCATAAACCAAAATTCCCATCTGTGTTCGTGTTTTTAATATTTTGCGTGGATGAAACATTTCAGTCATGCAGTTTTGTTAAATACGATCATCTCTTTGTACGATCCATTATTTTACATATCACCGATAAAAATTACAACAAAATATTCAAATAAATTAGTCAAAACATCTTTTTTTATTTTTAGCTACCATTAGCCCCATGTCTCTGTTGAGATGGCTGGGGGCTGTCTCTTTTCTATGTTTACTTTTTTTATAGATGAATCATTTTTTCGGCAATTTTTGTTATATTTTTTTCTTGTTTTTTTATGCTGTTTAAGCATTTCTGTTTATTTCTCTCCCTTTTGCTCATTTTTCAACGACAAATTGACGATTGAAAGAATGATGATAGATCTGCCAGTTTTGCACTAATAGCAATTTTCAGAAAAACGATGCTAAAAGTATGTTTTTGAATATTTAGCATTTCTTAGAAGCAACCATGTTTTTCATATATGTAGACATAACATAATCAAAAACTTTTTTTCACACAAAAACTTCTATTATCACTGGTTACTGAAGCTCTCCGGTAATAAAGAAATATGAATAAACCGTATACCATTCTTTGGAAAAAAGTTGTTTTGTGGAAATTTCGTTAATAAAAACAAAAATTTTTTAAAATTTAGTAAAACATGCATCTCATTTTTTTTGAGTTTTTACTGTCCAAATCAATGGAACAACTAAACAGTATATCCCATAAGAGAAATCAATGATTTTCAACAAAACACTTTTTTTTACAAACTGACAGCAAT
This sequence comes from Panagrolaimus sp. LJ2400, assembly GCA_024447215.1. NCBI lineage: Eukaryota > Metazoa > Nematoda > Chromadorea > Rhabditida > Panagrolaimidae > Panagrolaimus > Panagrolaimus sp. LJ2400. The sequence goes on along the minus strand of JAMRYA010000014.1, from coordinate 1,451,733 downwards.
AAAGACATACCAAAATATTAAAGCTCAAAATGGGTTCCAATTTTTTATCAAATATCTTTAATACTTTGTTATTTTTAATGCGATCACTTTATTTTGTCCTATCAAGCCATATCAAAAGAATTTTTGTAAATTGTAGAAAAATGTAATTTCAAATACAAGTTAAATTAATGAACGGCGTCTGCATGTTGCAGGATCACAACTCAAAAAATTATGTTCAAGACAGCTTTATTTTCTAATAACTAATTTTTCATTGCAACTTAAATACACACACAAATCTCAAGTATCAACATCAAAAAAAAGATGACGTGAAAATGGAAGTGTTTTGTTTGTTGGTAGTTGCTTCTTTTTTCCTAATTACTAATTTTTTATTGCATCGTTCATAACTTACTAAAACCTCATTAAAATATTACAGGAGTTACGATACATACTGAAAAAAAGCCATGATATGTTTATCATTAATGCGTCAATATCGACGATGTTAAAACCATCACCGATGAGCCGTTTCCTTCAAAGCTTTTTTTAATGCATAGAAGAAAGTTCAAAACTTTTTAATCATTTTTTACTATATTAAATACTGTTTTATGATGCATAATTTCAGCAGTTTTTTGCAACTTTCTTATGTACATTGTTTTTTTTACTCCAAACATTATTTTACAGATCACCGATAAAAAATATGACAACAAAACATTCAAAAAAATTTTTGTCAAGTAAAAACATCTTTCAATATTTTTTTGCTTCCATCAACAAAAGCCCTGGCTGCAGGGACGGGCGGAATTCCGTTCCGGATTCCGTTTTTAGCGGAATTCCGCTCTTTTTTTGGATTCCGTTCCGTTCCGGTTGTTCCGGAATTGAATTCTGAAAAACATGTCAAATTTGGCCACAGGGGTGACCAAGACAAAATTATGATTTTTTTTTCCGTTCCGTTCCGGTCCTACGGAATCGAGTTTCATTCCGTTCCGCGTTCCGTTCCGGAGTAAAAATATCGATTCCGCCCGTCCCTGCCTGGCTGTTGTGCAAACTGCTGTCTTCTTTCAGTCCTAAAATTTTTTAAGAAGATGAATCATTTTTTCGGCAATTCTCACCGCATTTTTTCCTTCTTTCTTTTTTTGCTTAATTTATATTTTAATGAAAAAGCCGACGATGAAATAAAAAACCATTTATTATGCTCACTTGCAGAGAATGATATTTTCAAGTTGTTATTGGAATAATAGATATACTTCTGATACAAATGATATAATCAAAAAATTTTTATCACATCAGTGCTTCTTTTATCAATGATTACCGCTACTCTGCGGTAATAAAGCAATATGAAAAAATAGTATACAACTTTTTATAAAAATTTGTTTGTCGAAATTTTGATGATAAAAAAAACTTCATTTAATTTTACAAAAGCATGTATCTTGTTACATTTTCAATTATTACTGTGAAGATCAGTGGAACAAGTAGTTAGCTCCAAACCGAGAAATGAAATCAGTGATTTTCAACAAAACATTTTTTTAACAAATTGAGAGCAAAAAGATGTACCAAAATATTTAAAAAAAGTTAAGAATGGAAAGCGCATTGAAGGAATCGTAAAAAATATGTTAAAGAAATAGTCATCGTTCGAATGGCTACCTTTTTTTGTTATTTTTATTCATCGTAAAATCGCGAGTTTTTAAGAGCAGCTGCAATAAAAAAGATGAAACAAAAAAGTCTCTTTTATTTCGCAAGCAAAAATATGAATAAAATGTAATGTTTCTTACGTTTTTCTTAAAAGAAATGCAGCATCGTTAGAGTAATATTTATTTGAATATTTTGATAGTTTCTTAAATTTTTTGTTAGTATAAAAATGTATTATCTTTTATTATTTTATAACATAAAAATAATCTATGCTATTGACATGGTCAATTCGATTTAACAACTTTAACTTTGAGCATTATAAAAGAGAAAAACAATAACAAATTTAAACGTTTTTGTTTAAAAAATTAATTTAAATGATGTATTACAGTTTTTACCCCCAAAAATATAAGAAATAAGATAACACAAACAAACAAAGCATACAAAAAATGAAGAAATAATTATTTAGTTTTGCAAAATCCATTATTACGGATCTGTTGCGCATTTTTTTGTTCAAAATGTTTCTGCAGGTTGAATGAAAATACAGTTAATAATATCAATTAAAAATTTATTCAGTACAATATTCACTTTATCTTTTTTTAATTTTAATGGATTCATTATTCATAAAGGTTTTTTTTATATGTGACTCAAACTATATTTTTTTTCGGCAATTTTCTTTCTTGTTTTTTTTTAATATAGGTCAACTTAAAACAAGCAATAAAAACATATCAAAGGCTTTTTGGACAAATGTTTGTCTGTTTTTTCTATATTTTAATAATAATTCTTCGAAATAGACAAAATTTTGACAAAAAAAAACAAGCTATTTATTGGTAGCGCTACATTTTGGATCGATACTTTCAACTGCTACCGCCACTTTTCGCTTACCTTATGAGTAGCGGTGGAGGTAGCGGTAGCAATAAATGGTAGCGGTAGCAGGAACACACTGTTTTTTGAAAACAACTTCGTTTTTGTTATAATCATAATGTAATCAGAAAATGTTTATCACATAAAAGCTTCTTTTCTAATGTTCTACGGTAAGAAAGAAAAATGGAAAAAACTATAGAAATTTCGATGATAAAAATTTTTTTTCTAATCTTTTGTAAAACATGTATCATATTTTTTTCAAATTATTACTGTGCATTGAAGTATTTTTGGAGAACAGTAAGTTCCGTACAGAGAAATAAAATCAATGATTTTCAAAAAAAATTTTTTTTATAACCTTTCAGCAAAAAAAGCATACCAAAATATTAAAAAAAAACAAAACTAAAAGCGATTTTTACAAATAATGAAATTGTCATTTTTTTGTTTGTCTCCTTTTTTGCGTTATTTTTATTCATCGAAAGATCCTGACTTTTTTGGGATCTATATTATTTAAAAAAAAATGATGAAACAACAAATGTCTCTTTGTTTCGCAAACAGGAAAAAATCAATACTTTCTGATTATTTTTATTTTTTTAAATCACGAGAAAAACGTTCTCAATGCAACAATAGAGTATTGAAAAAAATGTGTCATCATTTTTCCAACAAAAAACATATATACACACAAGTTTTTTATCATCAAAAATCAAATTTCTGAATTTATATTCTGTTTTTCATTGATAAAAAAAATTCGAAAATATACTTTTTATTATTAGTGTCGAAGAGAAGTTGTCAGTAATAAAATAAATATTATTTGATAAAATGTAAACAGAGACATAAAAATAATCTTTGTAAGGCACCGAAAAAAACATAGTTTTTTCAATTTTTTATTGCTCGATTTAAGTTATGTGCCAAGAAAAAGCTGTATGCAAATTTGTCACTGTTGATTTCATTAAGTTTCTAACTACAACGTATTTAATTTTCACCATCAGTTTTGATTTTCACCATCAGTTTTGATTTTCACTATCAGTTTTGATTTTCACCATCAGTTTTGATTTTTACCATCAGTTTTAATATTGACCATGAGTTTTGATTTTCACCATCAGTTTTGATTTTCACCATCAGTTTAAATATTGACCATGAGTTTTGATTTTCGACGTCCGTTTCGATTTTCACCATCGGTTTTGATTTTCACTATCAGTTTTGATTTTCACCATCAGTTTTGATTTTCACCATCAGTTTTGATTTTCACCATCAGTTTTGATTTTCACTATCAGTTTTGATTTTCCCTATCAGTTTTGATTTTCACCATCAGTTTTGATTTTCACCATCAGTTTTGATTTTCCCTATCAGTTTTGATTTTCACCATCAGTTTTGATTTTCACCATCAGTTTTGATTTTCACCATCAGTTTTAATATTGGCCATGAGTTTTGATTTTCGACGTCCGTTTCGATTTTCACCATCAGTTTTGATTTTCACTATTGGTTTTAATTTTCACCATCAGTTTTAATTTTCACCATCAGTTTTGATTTTTACCATCAGTTTTAATATTGAACATGAGTTTTGATTTTCGACGTCCGTTTCGATTTTCAGCATCAGTTTTGATTTTACCATCGGTTTTGATTTTTACCATCAGTTTTAATATTGACCATCAGTTTTAATATTGACCATCAGTTTTGATTTTCACCATCAGTTTTGATTTTCACTATCAGTTTTGATTTTCACCATCAGTTTTGATTTTCACTATCAGTTTTGATTTTCACCATCAGTTTTGATTTTTACCATCAGTTTTAATATTGACCATGAGTTTTGATTTTCGACGTCCGTTTCGATTTTCACCATCGGTTTTGATTTTTACCATCAGTTTTAATATTGACCATGAGTTTTGATTTTCGACGTCCGTTTTGGTTTTCACCATCGGTTTTGATTTTCACCATCAGTTTTAATATTGACCATGAGTTTTGATTTTCACCTTCAGTTTTGATTTTCACCATCAGTTTTAATTTTCACCATCAGTTTTAATATTGACCATGAGTTTTGATTTTCGACGTCCGTTTCGATTTTCACCATCAGTTTTGTAGTTTACGGCTTTTGTAAAATAAAACTTTTTAATCTTTTCATTATAACAAGAAAAATTTTTTTGTCAGTTTGTTGCAAAAAAGTTTAATTCTGAAAGTTTTTTCTGTATTTTTGCAAAAATATAATTTTCATTTCTTTTTTAATAATGGTGGTTAAACTCAAAAATTATTTTTAATTATATGGGAATGCTTTTAAAAGTTTTTTTAATTTTCATTACTGCTGCTGTCTCATACCGTGAATGCTAAAAATAAGGCACTGGGTTTACGTTGCAACATTGTATAACAACGTTGAAAAAAGATGAGACAAAAGCAATCAAAAATGTAGCTGTCAAGAATTCGTCAATGTTCATGTTCAATGTGTATTGAATTCAACACCGATAAGGTTGTAAACAATATTATATTTTTACCAACAAATATCAATTTTTTAAGGTTTTGTAAAATATTGGCAGCAATTTTTTATTTTTTATGCAATAAGTCTCTGTGTTGCTTGTTAAAAAATATTATGCACATACTTCTCTTTAACAAACATATATCCGAATTTTACCTAAACAAATATTTTTTTTTTAGAAAATGTACTAAAATATTTAAAACTTGTAAAGATAGTCTGTTTTTTGTAATGCATCAAAACAAGCAAAAATTATTGTTGCGAAATTTTTCCTTTCTTTTGCATCCCCTATTTGCTTTCACCTTATTGATTCATCTATAGATTGTGACTTTTGATCAACGAAGAATCAAATATAGAGCTGCCTTCGTTAAAAAGCAAAAGAGAAAATAAAGTGTAATATTTTTTTCTTTGTCATTTAAAGATTATCAGTTTGAATATTTGACTGATTTTTGAAGTAATTTAATTTTCTTCGAGTCTAAATTTTGATAAAACTAAAATACACTTTAATTGTAATTGTGCTAATTAACATTTTTTTGTTTTTACTTCCAGCACAAGAAGAAACCAATAATAAAAAATTCTAAAAAATAATGATAACAAAAGCTTTGAAGAAATGTGAAAGATAAAATTTCACACAGTTCTAATTCTAGTACCATTTTGGTATTTCTGTTCTTTTCTATCATACAGAGCTTATTAAAACTTATAGAAAATATTGCTTAATTAAGGATACCCACGGAAAACGACCACGACATGGTTATCATTAATCCGTCGACACAAAACTGGCAGAGAATGATGTTTTCAAGTTGTTTTCGGAAGAGAAAGAATCATGATACATTGATTTGCTTTACATTAAAAAACGAGTTGTAGAAAAAAAATTGCCAAAAAAATATTTTTGAATATTTGATAGTTTTAGACATAATATAATAAAAATCTTTTTATACAGAACAGCTTCTTTTATTATCAATGGTTACCAATACTCTGCGGTTATGAAGAAAAATAGAAAAAACAGTGGAAACTTTTGTAAAACATGTATCTCATTTTTTTTCAATTAATACTGTCCATATCAATTGAATATGTGAACAGTAAGTTTCATCAAGAGAAATGAAACCAATGATTTCCAACAAAACGCTTTTTCTACAAACTTACAGCAAAAAGGCACACCGAAATATTAACAAAAGGGGTGAATTGAAAGGGATTTTAAGGTATCTGAAAAATGTGATTAAAAAACTCTTTGTTCTTATGGCTGTTTTTTCAGCTCCCCTTTTTGCGATATTTTTATTCACCGAAGGCTCGCGATTTTTTAGAAAAAAGAAACAAAACAATGTCTCTTTATTTCGCAACATAAGTTTGAATGTTTCCAACATTTTTCCTAAAAGAAATGCACCACTTTTAGAGTAAAAATTATTTGAATATTTTATTAGTTTCTTAAATATATTGTGCGTATAAAAATTAGTGGTATCTTAATTTTTTGATAGCCGATGGAATTAAGGCGATACACTAGAGGTGTATTTAAACTATGGTTTTACAATGCTATCAACGTTATTTAATGTTTTGCTGATGCTTTGAACGGAATAAATAAAGCGATTTTTATAATTTGCCAATTCAAACAATTTGTCGCAATAATTATATATAAAGTTTTAAACATCTACTCGAACAAAAATATTTAAAAAATTGAACGATGAACTCAACAAAAAAGAAAAATCAGTGAAATGCAGTTTTTGCCAATAGCTTTTCGTCGACTGCTTTCTTCCTTTCCTTTAGTGTTTTATTTTCTTTAAAAAGAAAGGCGGAGATTTTGCTTCACAACAAAATACGAAACACTTCGGAACATAAAAATCAATATGGTTTATGCTACTCCTAATGCTCAAAACAAAGAGGATTAGAGACAAGTTGTTTTTTATAAAAATCGCTTATATGTTTGAATATTTTTCATTATTTTCTACATTTGTTCTGATAACTTTTTCTTTAAAAAATAATACAGTCGCTAAAAAAATCTGTGCAGGATTATTTATACTTCTACGACGCCAAAAATTGCACACTATAAATAATTTTAAGACAATTTTTTTGTTACACCTTTTTATCTGATAAAATGTTACCGAAACTTCATCAATAACTTATAAACTACAATATTTTCCCCTACTCAATCCTGCTTATTTTTCAGTAAACTCAGTTGTCAGCTTTTGCAAGCTCAATGGTACAGGGTGATTCAAGTATTTTGCGCACTTGGTTTTTGACGAGAAATCGTTCCTTTTGACTTATATGAGCTCATATTTTTAGGAATGAGTCATGGCATGGGGGAGCATCTTTTAAGAATAAAATTTTGGCATTTGGGAACATAACGCCAAATGGCGCCAAATTCAAATTTAAATTTTACCCAGCTCAAAATTAACATAGGTTATGAAAATCTAGACTCTCCTACACATAATTGTCGAAAAATTATGTCTCCAGCTTCAAAAATGACCAAAATGCAGCCATTTGAAAAAATGCATTTTTTAAAAAAAAATCATAAACACAGAAAATTTTTTTTTGACATTTTTTCTCATTTAGACTTATTTTTCAAATGGCTGCATTTTGGTCATTTTTGAAGCTGGAGACATAATTTTTCGACAATTGTGTGTAGGAGAGTCTAGATTTTCATAACCTATGTTAATTTTGAGCTGGGTAAAATTTAAATTTGAATTTAGCGCCATTTGGCGTTATGTTCCCAAATGCCAAAATTTTATTCTTAAAAGATGCTCCCCCATGCCATGACTCATTCCTAAAAATATGAGCTCATATAAGTCAAAAGGAACGATTTCGCGTCAAAAACCAAGTGCGCAAAATACTTGAATCACCCTGTACTGTAACAGTAATTCAGTATGACTTTGAAAAAACCAGCATTAAATTATATGACAATATTTACTGCAATGATTTTTGTTGAGCAGTTCCGATAATACTTAAATCGCTGAGTCAGTTTTCTGAAACTGAAAAATGTAATTTACTATCATCAGCCAATCGATATTAAAAATTTAAGCAAAATTAAAATAATTTGAAAAGCATTAAAAATGAGTGAAATACATTTTCTTTGAACAGCCTCTTTTTTGAATGCTTTTTTGTTGTCTTTCAGTTTATTGAAACATCAAGGTCTATTTCATCGAAAACAAACAAAAATAGTGGAAAAAAAATCTTTTAGTGTTGCTTAAAAAATGTCTGTCTTTTACTAAACCTTGAGCAAACATCTTTTTCCGTTTTTGTCTGCTTGCTTTGCTTTCTTTTAACCAACAAAAAGTTGTGGACTATAAAATGTGTCATGCAAAAAACGTACGACAGAATTTAATATGTTCATGCTGTTCTTTTAAAATATTTGATATTTTTTTGAATGGAAGATATTTTTTTATTTATAGAATACTGCAGTCTCTATATTTTTTATCACAAAAAGCTCGTGATCAATTTTATATGGCACTTTAATATAAAAAAAAGAAGAACATTCATAAACTTTGTTACAATAATATTCTAACTAGGAAGCAAATGAAAAAATTATTATTATAACTTCATTATAATGATTATTTTAAGCATTACGTTTTGGGTGCTGTATTAGAAAAAATCGTATAAAAAACTTTAAAAAAATGTTGCTGTGACAAATTCAGTGCAGACAAGACAGTGATGGATAGTTAGGCTTTTTTTATCATTATCTTTGATGCACAGTGCTATTATATTTCTGTCAAAACATTTATTTGATTTTTTTATAAAATTTGTTTTATAATTAATGGCACCATAGGTATATGATTTTGGTTATTTCTTTAGCCCTAATTAAATAATTAAATGAATGTGACAGATATCTATGTATTCAATTATTTTTTTACATAAAAACTTCAAAAAATGAAACTAAAATATTAAAAATCTAAAAAAATATTTCTTAATGCAATGCAAGTATTTCAATTTGTGGTCCCTTTCAAAGTTTAAAGCGTCTGTTTGCAAAGCATGTTTCTTTCAAATCATAGTAAAAGATCGCTGATTATTGTTTCGATTCCGACATCTAACAAAAAACTTTGTCGAATAAACAGCTTTTTTTCTTTCTTTTTTTCTCCATTTTGCGCAACAAACATTAACAGAAAATATTTTATGCAATAAACGCGCAACTTTTTTTATGTCTTTTTTATGCTCGCCTAGAAAAAAAAAGTCAAAACTTTTTTGTCTGCATAAAAAAATTAAAGCATTTCCTAGAGCAACATTTTCTTTTGGAATATTTAATTAATTATTTTGTTTGAAAAAACATTTTTATTTGAAGAGTAACACAGTTATACTACTTATTATCACAACCATAGTGTCGTTGTTTTATCATTTATTGTAGAACAGCATTCAATGGCACATTAAAAATAAGTAAAAGGTTGCTATCGATTTCCAAAATATGTAAAAATAATGGAAGTGAAAAGTCTTTGAAGAGACAAATATTTCCGCTTTAAACAAATATTGTTCAGATACACTTGACACAATACCATTGCAAAGATTATTGTTAAAGATAAAAGTAATGTGAATATAGCTTAGTCAAATTCAATTTTCAGTTTTTTTTTAATATTTACTGTTCATAGTAGATTTCCCAACAAGCAATAAAATTTGTCTTTTAAGTGTATAAATGCTATAACCTTCGATCAAATATTTTTAATAGTTTTAAAAATCGTTCACACTGAAATATTAAAAATTGAAAAAAAAAATAAAGCAGCTGGTGAAATGCAAGAAACATCAAAAAATCGTGTATTGATTTTAAACAATACCAGTTTCAAAAAAATTCAAAGCATAAATTTGCGTAAAAAAGTAATCCTTTGGAAGACACCGTAAAATTCCAGCAGCATAGGTAATATAAAATGGAAATAGCGACACAGGTTTCCAAAGTGCAATAAATATCCCAAAAATATAACACCAAATAAGTTGATGGCATTGAATGCCTTGGTATTCATCAAGTTTTTTGCAGGTTAGGATTAGATATAACATCATGACTATTACGGCCGTATTGGCTGGGATTGAAATATTCCATAAAAGGAAAGCAATTTCATTCAGCTTTGGATGTTCTAAATCTTCCAATGAAAACAAAGTATAATTAACGTCTGTTTCGAGATAAATAAACGGGATTTTAAAGTGAAAATATTGTATTAAAGAAATTTATATCAGCTGATTCAATAAATATGTTTTTAATAATATAATTTTGTCTTTTTTTTGAATCTTATAATTTACAACAGTTTTTAATTTAAATTTTTAATGAGTTAGACAAAAGCTGTAATTTCACCTGCTATATTTTATATAATTATAAAGCGGACAAATTTACTTTTTTTTTCATTAAATACTGTTGCTTTAGCAAACGTTGGAACACTGCATTTTTGTTAAATAAGATTTTTTTAATACTCTATTTTATAAAACCGCAATAAAAAATTTAACAAAATATTCAAAAAAATTAGTCAACAAAAATATGTTTTAACTTTTTTGCTTTCATCAACAAAGGCCCTGCTGTTGTGTAAAGTGATGCCTTCTTTTTGTGTTTACATTTTTTTAAAAAATATTCGGCAATTCTCACCGCCTTTTTTCCTTCTTTCTTTTTTTGCTTTTTTTATTTTTTAATGAAAAATGTGACGATAAAATAAAAAATCATTTATTTTGCTCAAAACTTGCAGAAAAGGAAGTTTTTAATTTTTTTTCGGAATATTTGAAGAAAGTTTTAAAATTCATGAGTCATATTCTTTTTTTAATTATAAAGAATATCTGAACTCATTATCAAGAGTATGGTTTCCCAAATGTAAAAATTACATTAAGAAAGAAAAAATAATTAAGTGAGCTTGACACAAAGGATCACCAGGGTAGGGCTCGGGGCACAACATTGGGGATAACCTTTTTTTTTACATCTAACAACTTGGTCGAGCACAACTTCAGAAATGTAATTAAAATATTTAAAAATAATAAAAAAAAATTGAAGCAATGCGAGAAAAAAAGAATTTTCCTGCCTTTTTTTGTTGTCACCTTTTTCATCGAAAAATCGCTAATGCTATTTGTTTGTCAACGTGTGAAAAAGAAAATATTTTAAGCAATACTTTAAAGGCACTGTTTTAAAGCAAAATTTCTAACATAAATTTTTATATTTTTTAATTAAATAATGCTTACAGTTTTTTTATTTTTTGAATATATGATATTGAATGTTTTAAAATGTGATACAGTCAAAAATAGATTATCGTTTTACATTTTAACATCAAAATAAGAAGCACGTTTAAACAGTAATAAAAGAAAAAACATATTCTGTATAAATTAACCTATTTTGTCATTCCTTTTTTTTTGGAAAAAACAACAAAATATTTTAAAAAATAGTAGAAAAAAAGTGTTTAAAGGAGCCCAGTCAGCCACTATAAGTTTCTCGTCTCCTTGATGAAATAAAAATCAGGCAACCAAAAAAAGAATGCACACTATTTCCTTTCTCTGAGTGAAAAAAGAATGTCTCTGTTCGTCTGCTCCCTCTGTTGAGAGACTTGTATTGGCTGACTGGGCTCCTTTAACAGCAAAATTGTTTTTCTGCATATTCTATTTTTTGTGCACGTCTGTTTTCTTTTCTTATCCTATCATCAAACGATCAAAAGTTTTTAAAGCTGCTGCCTCATAAATTGATACTAAAAAGATTTAAATAATACCCCTTTTGTTCAATGTATTACAACGCTGAAAAAGCTGTGACAAAAATAACGTAACGAATTCGTAAATGTTAATGTTCAATGTGTGATGAATTCAACATCGGTATGGTTGTAAAAATTGCTCACCAACAAATATTAAATTTTTTTTAATATTTTGTAAAACATCAGCATTTATTTCTTTTTTCTAATGTAATAAGTTTTCTTACTGCTTCTTGAAAAATAATATGCAAAGAATTTTTTTAACAAATATATACCCGAATTCTATCTAAACGAATTTTTTTTTAAGAAAGGTACTATAATATTTAAAACTTTTATAGACAATGTATTTTTTTGCAATGCATCAAAACGGTCAACAACGATCATTGCTCATTGCGATTTTTTTCTTTCCTTCTTGTTCCCTTTTTGCTTTTATTTTTTATCATTCATCGATAGATTGTGACTTTTGAACGACGGTGAATGAAACATACAGCTGCAGTGTTGAAAAGTAAGAAAGTGACGAAAGTGTAATATTTTTTATTTAAAGAATGGTTAAAAATTTTTTGTTAAAGTGGTTTGAATATTTGAATGTTTTTTTTTTTAGAAATAATTCAATTCTCTTTGTGTCATAATTTTTGATAATACCATAGTATTATAATGTTTGTGATTAATGTTTTTTGGTTTTACCTACAGGTTATGCACAAGAAGAAAGCAGTAATAAAAAAGGATAATAAATAACGAGAACAAAGACTATAAAGAAATATTAAAGGGAAGCGATAAAAGTACTCACTGTTATAATTCTAACACTTTTTGGTATTTCTGCTTTTTTCTATCATGCATTGAAGCCTCAAGAAAAAATTGCAAGGATAAAGATGCACACAGAAAAAAAGCCATGACATGTTTATCATTAATGCATCACTATCATTGACATTAAAACCACCACCAGTGAGGTTTTTTTTCTTTCACATCTTTTTTCTGTGTGAAAAAGAAAGCATTGATTTACAAGGGAACGTTTCCAAGTGTAATCCTCAGATTTTTTCATCATAGAGGGGAATCAACTACTCATAGCAAGGGATGAAAAACCCCCAAGGGATTTTTGCTGCTTTAGCAATTTGTGGATTTCATAGCATTTTGCTATTACACAGTAAGTAGCACACGATGAACGTCTTACTATATGAATTACGTTAGTGATGATTTTTGATGGATGTAATGGCATGAGATATGATTAAATATCTATGAAAACTTATGTTTTGCCATATTCAACCATTTAAAATCTTTGCAAACGCAATTTTATAACTAAAGCATTCATCGCCTGCTACATACTGTGTAATAGCAAAATGCTATGAAATCCACAAATTGCTAAAGCAGCAAAAATCCCTTGGGGGTTTTTCATCCCTTGCTATGAGTAGTTGATTCCCCTCTATGATGAAAAAATCTGAGGATTACACTTGGAAACGTTCCCTTGTTAGTTTTTTTTAGAAGCTATATGTAAGCAATATCATTTTTCACTTTTATTTAATATTGTTTAAGCATAAACAGTATTTTGTAAATGTTTGCAGCATCGCTAAATATGATAATTTTTTTACTCCATGTATTATTTCATAGAACACCATTAAAAAATATGACAAAATATTCAAAAAAAGATCCGTCAACTAAAAGCATTTTTCAATATATTTTTTTTGCTTCCATCAACAAAAGCTCCTGTTGTTGTGCAAACTGCTGTCTTCTTTTTGTGTTTACATTTCTTTTAAGATGAATCATTTTTTCGGCAATTCTCAACCCCTTTTTTTAGCTTTATTCCCTTATTTAACAACAACAAATTGCAGTCTTTAGAACAATAGTAAGAATGATGAAACATATGTACACTAAAAACTATTTGCAGAAAAAAAACAGATGTTGACACTATGTTTTTGAATATTCGATGATTTTTTGAAATAACCTTATTTTTAATATAAACGTAATATAAGCAGAAAATGTTTATCTTATCAATGATTCGATTATCAAAGTATTCCAATATTCTACGGTAATAAAAAAAACGAAAAAAAAACAATGGAACTTTCGATGATATAAAAACTCTTTTGTAATTTTCGTGAAACATGTATCTTATTTTTTTCAATTACTACTGTTCATAGTTTCAATAGCGCATGAGAACAGCAAGTTCCATACAGAGAAATAAAATCAGTGATTTCCAACAAAACACTTTTTTAACATACTGACAGCAAAAAAGACATACTCAAATATTGAAAAGAAAAACTGAAAGCGCTTCTAAATACTCTGAAAAATATGTCAAAAAAATATGGCTTTTTTTATGTCTGCCTTTTTTGTTATTTTTATTCATCGAAAGATATTTATTTGTGAAAAAAATGTTTCCAAAATAGAAATTATTTGACAGTTTCATTAATGAAAAAAATATACTCTTGTTTTTATTATTAATGTAAGAGAAAATTAGCTTTTATTTTTAGTATTTTATTAATTCGGTGGTAAAATTTATTCCATACTGCTTTTCATTCGTTTTAAAAAAGGAAAAAAAAATCAGCCACTAAAATTAAAATATTAAAAAAGAAAGAAATATAGAAACCTTTTTAGCAAACAAAGCAAACTGAATATGAGGCAGCTTTTGCGAACGTCTTTCTTTTACACTGCCTTTTTTTTGTGAACGAATAATGGCGACTTTTTTTTGACAAAAAAAAGAAACATTGCGATTTTTTGCTCACTGAAAATGTTTCATTGACTTGTGTTTCCATATATTAAAAATCTTCTGCTTTTATGTGATTTTGTTGTTTGAATATTTGATAATTTATTGTAAAAACTATTTTTTTTATGTCACATGAGTAATTACAGCAGTTTTGGTTTAATTAAAATAATTTTTATGCTTTACACTGGGCATAACACTGCTTGCTCAACAATAATAATAATAATGTGGAAATCATTTTTTTTTGTCAAGGAAAATAAAGTGTTTACACTTTATTCAGAAACAAATGAAATCAAACATTTTTCTTCATTTTTACTTCTTAATTGTCCAACTGCGTTATGCATAACGAGGAAAAAGTTGTCTATTGATTGGAATTTTTTATATTATTTTTTTTGTATGCCTAAAAATTTTTCCATAATTTTAGATAAATTATAAATGATTTAAAATACAATATTTAAGTTTGGCAATTTTTAATTTTTATTGTGCTTTAGGCAATATTGATCCATTGGATTAGTCTCATCAGTGGAATTTAGTTGAAAGTTATTAATCGTACTTTTTAACGTATAACAAGTTGGAAACTTGGATGATTAAGGTTTTAGAAGTGTCACCAAAATAAAATTGGTTCTAGGCTCGTTTAGCATGGTCGAAAAAGGGGGTACAGTTTCAGAAAGATTAGTTTTTTGCTGTGCAAAGCCTTGTATGGGAGACCATTTTTTCACCTAGAATGCGTTTTAAAAAAGGAAAAAAAATGAAATTTTTTATTATTAATGTGGTAGAAAACAAGCTTTTAATTTTTTTTTTGTTGAATTGCTGTTAAGGTGAATATTATACTGCTTTTCATTCAGTTTTTTATACGAAAAAGGTCAACGAGAAGATTTTATTTTAAAAACCAGACAATTCACATAAATTTAAACTAAATATATGTATAATAATTTGTATTTAAATTCATTTATTTTTTAGTTACAGCATTTTTTTATTCCTAAAAACATTAAGTGTTGAAAAAGCATACGCCTTTTTATTGACCTTTCTCTATTAGTATAGTTAACGGTTTTTCTGTCAATAAATCTGTTTTTCTCGATTTTTTTCTATGAGTATGCTCTTCAGATAACGCCCTAGTACAACATCAGTAAAATACAGTTCGGTTTTTGCGTGCCAGTCATTAAAGTTCAGGTTTTATTAAAATAATATTCCAAAATGATTATATTCACAAGAAATATATAAAAGTCAACCATTTTAAGTTGACCGTGAGCAATAAACATCTGTTACCATAACCGTCATACCGTCTGTCGTGGTGCCTTCAATTTCACCTGCATCATTACAATTAAGAGTAGCAGTTTTTTCACCAGCTGACGGGCCACTCAAAGTAATAGCATCTTGATTTGCCTTAAAATGAAATTTTTAAATGATCTTCAATTACAAAAAATAAATTACCCCCATCGCAATTGTTGCACCCCCTGATGCTGGACATGTTACAGTATAAGTTTTACAACCATCTGCAGCATTTCCTTCTGTAACTGTACCACCTGGATCATCAGCAGTCATATCTGTTGCAGGGGCAGCAAGAAGGGGAAGCTCACCACATGTTGTACATACTAAAAAAAAGTAACTATCAGCTCAAGAAATTAGCAGACTTAAAAAATAAGCAACACTTGATACAATTCTCACTTTTTACTTACATGTGATTTCAGGTGTTGCTGTAACATCTCCAGTTGGGAAGCATCCATTAGCCGCAGAAATATGCAAAATAAAAACCGCTAAAAATAGACGCATTTTTTTAAAAGAACATTGAATTTAAATCTTCTTTTTAGAATGTTTTTATAACCAAAAACTATGAGACAAAACAAATCCTTTTAAAAAACATCCCATTTAAAAAAAAGGGATAATCGAAGAGACCATAGCCGGAGGCTTTGAGTGTAGTTTTATCTAATCACATCAAATTAATTTTCGTCTTGAAATTACTCGCATTGAAGCACTTACACTACTAGATGGATGTTTTCTGAAAATCGCTTTCTTTCTGCTGCCATTTTTTAATGTTCTTTTTTTTCAATGAATCATATTGTTTTTTGTGGGAAAAAAGAAAATGTTGAAAGCAAAGACCTGTCTATGAAAGGGCACGAAAATAAAAAAAATTTCAAAATAAAAATTGAATTTTAATCAAAAACAATTTTTCTTTCTTTAATATGTCTGTCTATTTTCATTTTACACTATGAAAGATTGCGTCTTTCTGCAACAGAAACAAAAAAATGGGAAACGAAATGTAAAATTTGTAGTGTTCAGATAAGTTTGCATGATGAGAAATGTTATATTTTTTCTTTGAATATTTCATGGCTGTTTAAAATAATTGTATTCTTTAATATTTATCGTTGAAAAAAAAAAAAAAAAATAATTGTATTCTTTAATATTTATCGTTGAAAAAAAAAAAAAAATTAGTATTTCATCTCTAATTTGCAGTTTCCAGTCAGAATGTCATAAATCATTTAAAAAAGCCGAACAGTAAAGTAAAAAATTCAGTTGAAATTTTTAAGTCCTTGAAAAAAATTTGAATCCGGCGGATAATCCGCGAATCCGTCCGCCGGATTGATCCGCCCATCCGCTCCGCGTAGTTTTTCAATCCGTCTATAATCCGCCGATCCGCGGAGCGGATTGGCGGATTGATCCGTGATCCGCATTTTAGGCCGGCGGAGCGGATTGCCTTACACTAGTTTCAATCATCTTGGACAAAGTCCCAGTCTAGTTATTAGTGTTCACATGTTTTGCTTTTTTTTCTGCGTTCAGTGCCATCTCGCGCCTACAGACATAAAAAGAAAATGTTGTATTATAAAAGCAGTATGTGTCTGCGTTTAGGACGGCAGTTATGTTCCTGGCGTCCTCTCTGTACCATTTAGTGCACGCTTGCACTATTTATCTTTTTTCTTTTTGCGAGAGAAAGAGAATGACAGAAGAAACGCTAGAAAAAGAAATCGGGGCCGTTTCAGGGGCTGCTTTTCACTCGCGTCTCTTGTGTCGTTCTCTTTCCCTCGCAAAAAGCAGAAAGAGATATAGTGCAAGCATGTACTAAATGCTATAGAGAGGACGCCAAGAACATAAGGGCCCTCCTTAGTCTGTGTCAAAATTTTTCATTTGAATATTTTATGATATTTTTGCAATGAATATTTTTTTTAAAAATTAATACAAATTTCATAAAAGCCATTATTTTGAACATTGATTTCTTCAAAAAAAACCATCAATTTTACATTAGTAAAAATTTAGCAGATCACATGATAAAAACAACTACAAGAATTTTATTGAAAAATTTAGGGGAACTACTTAATTAGAATTTTTCAGATTTTTGACTACCAGCAAGAATATGACATCAATTAAAATGGGGCCGCACCGGCGCATTATGAAAGACCTTGTAAAACAATACAAGTTTTTTCATAATGCAAAAAAAAAACGAAGCAAAAATACTTATTTTGAAATTTTTTCTTTCAGTTGTCTGCCTTTGTTGTTTTAAGTTTATTCATTAAAAGGTTGCAATTTTTTTAACGACTGAGAAAATGTTGAAACACAAATGCTGTTTGCGTTGCGTAAAAAAAGTTAAAACCACAAAAATGTCATTTTATATTTTTTTTCTTTGATTTTTACCAACTTGAAAGAAATTATTTTTTTGAATATTTAAGTGTTTTTCAAAATATATTTCACTTCATGTACATTAATGTTGTCACAGAGTTTTTTTTAATTGGTAATATCATTTTGAATTTGTAGAATTTATTCCATTATTTATAAAACATAAAGGTGTTATCATGCTATCGAGTAAAATTAAGATTGGGTTTCAAACTTTACAAAATGTTTACTAATTGAATAAAAAAAGCTTTTTTTTGTAAGACAAATCTCTTTAACTTATTTTATTTTTAATGTATTGAAACGATTTTATTGCTTCATTTAAAAAAATAAGGAAAATTTGATTATTCAAATGGAAATATTCATCTTTAAGCT
Source organism: Panagrolaimus sp. LJ2400 (assembly GCA_024447215.1). Taxonomy (NCBI): domain Eukaryota; kingdom Metazoa; phylum Nematoda; class Chromadorea; order Rhabditida; family Panagrolaimidae; genus Panagrolaimus; species Panagrolaimus sp. LJ2400. The sequence continues at coordinate 1,433,534 of JAMRYA010000014.1, read as the reverse complement.
TAATGGATTATCTCTAAATAAATTACAGAAATATCTAAAAAATATAGAAATAATGCTTTTTTGTGTTGCAGAAAAAATCAAACGAAAAATGTTTTTTCGAAACTTTTTTCTTATTTTTGTCTGCCCTCTTCGCTTTCAATGTTTTCTTTAATAGGCACCAACATCTTCGCGAGTGTTAAAAATGACTAAAAAAATGTTGAAACATAAAAGTTTTCTGCGTTGTTTTTTTGTCTTACGAAAGATCGCGAGCTGTTTTCTCAAGAAGCGGTCAAAAAGATGAAAGAAAAAATTTGTTTAACGCATGTTTTTGAAAATGTTAGACTGGCTTTTGCTAACCCTTATTAAAGATTTGCTGCTTTAGTTTTTTATTTATTTATTTTATCTAGCTATATGATTATTTGATAGTTTTTTTAAAATAATATTTAATTACGTAATATTTTTACGTAACATTAAAATTAACAGTAAATAAACATTTTAAATGAATGGCAACTAAAATCCACATTACTTATATTTCAGTAATAAACACAATGTGAATACAATTTTCATTCTTACTACAATGAAAATGTGGGAATAAAAGACAGAAAAACTAAAGGAATATGAAACATACAATAAAACAGCAATGTTAAAAACGACTAAAAAACTGCATTTACGATGCTGCACAAAATAACACTCTTTTTTTTATTATCATTAAAAACTCAGCGGTATATTTTATTAATTTTTCTTCCGATTCACAGGAGAGGTCCCCAACTGACCCCGGAGTTGAGGCCCCATATTTTGCCTAAATACTCGTCATAGTAAGGGATAGTTAGGGACAAAATATTTTTTTCGGAATCCTCGATTTGTGGATTTTATAGCTACACGAATATAGCTAAGAAATAGCAGATGATGGCAAATTTTGTATAGCAAATTTGATGCCAACGATTTTAAAGAGTTATACATGCAATGATAACTTAAATAATTCATTATTAATGCATTTATGAAGTTTAAAAGTATTCATTGTGCAGTATTTTGGATATTTTATAGCAAAAATAGATATCGTCTGCTATTTATTAGCTACATTCGTATAGCTATTAAATTCAGAGATCGAGGATTCCGAAAAAAATATTTTGCCCCTAGCTATCCCTTACTATAAAAGTTAAAAGTTAAAAGTTTCATGTGGATAACTAGCCACTGCCTTAACCACTACCCATGAGGTGGAAGACGGGAATTGAGCTCGGGGACCGACCGAGGACGGACGCGCATAATCATTTTTAAACTGGCCCTGAGAGTGCTCGAACCGGAGTGGCTTGAGCTGGGCATGGGCGCCCTGGACCAGTCGACTATGCGGCCGACAATACTATGACGAGTATTTAGTCAAAATATGGGGCCTCAACTCAGGGGTCAGTTGGAGACCTCTCCTGTCAGAAATTACATAAATTTCGAACTGTTTGCCATTCATTACAGAAAAACCTGTATGTTTTAAAAAGCTGATAAAATGCATTTTGTTTTTTTCTTAATAGCTTCTTATTCAACGCTGATTTTTTTGCAAAATGCCTGAAAAAAAATACAAATGTAGAAATGAAGCAGCATCTTTCTATAGAGCAGCAAAGTTTCTTACATTTAAAAAGGATCTTTTTTTTAGTTAATCGTGTTTTGGCTTTTTAAATGTATGAATATTTGATTTTTGAAAAACTAATATTTAAACGTTAAAAGAAAATTTTTATGCATTTATTAACATCTAAAAAATAATAGACAAATAAAAAACATAAACGTGATTAAAAGTGATAAAGTAATTATTCTATTTCAATTTTGCAATTTTCAGTGGTGCTAAACTTTCCAGTATTAGGCATTTCGGCAAGAATATAATCATGTGCATAAGAATAGCAATGTACACCAATATAACCGTCATAAAAGTAAATTAAATAAAATCTAGCACCTTTTCTTTAATGAACTTAAACGTGGTGGAATATTGCAATTTGTTTTCCACCAAATATAAACATCCTTACATGTGTTAGATGAAATATTCTTTAAAGATGTAATGGTTTCAACTGCAGTGGAGTAAGATAGAAGAATGCCGGTGATTGTTTGACCATATGAATTTGTGACTTTTACTGAAAAGTTTTTTTATTTTGTTGTTCTATAGATATGTAGAAAGATAAGAAAAATTTACCTATGACTGCAACAGTGCTTATTAAAAAACCAATTAAATTTCTGTTTTTTTATCAACTGCATAGCATAATTTTAAATTTATATCTTCTGTAAACAGCAACTTCCATTTTAAAACTAAAAAAATACCATCAGAATATAAAAAAACAACATAATAATATTTTTTGTAGTTAAAAAACTATATTCGTATTTTTTTATTTTTGCTGGTCAATTCAAGCTATGTGCAGCAACTTGCAAATCAAAAAATATTATATGCAAATTTGTCATTGTCAATCTCAGTAAGTTTATTACTACCAACGTGTGTGAGTTGAACTAAAAATAGGTATGCCAAAGAAGCAAAACTATGATATTACAAAAATTGGAAAAGAAGATGCAGTTCTTTACGGAAAAAGCTATTATTTTTCTTGCTTTCATTCTACGTTGTGTGACATTTTTCCAAAAAGCGGAAAACAAACCAATGTTGAAATAAAGCAGCATCTTTCTGTCAAGCAACAAAACTTTCTTACTTAAAAGAATTTTAGTTTTCTTATAATAAATGCTTTTGGCTTATTAAATGTATGAATATTTCATTTTTGAAAAAGTAATTTTTAAACGTAATTGTATTGTTTTACAACATTGCTATCTTAATTTTCTACCACTCCAAATATGGTTAAAGAATTTATCTATATTAAAAAAATATGCGTCAAAACCAGAGTTTCGAATCACAAGAAATTTGAGTAATTGAGTTCAAAATATTATTTTAATTAAGTGAATGAAATAGATTTCAATTTTTTTTAATTTTTACCGTAAAAATGTATAAAACTGCTCCTAAGTTTTTATTTACTTTAATTATACAAAATTTATCGCTTATACCTTTTCACTTTGATTTCAGGATTATTTTGAAAAAGTAAAACTAAAATATTAAAATTGAAATAAAGGATAAAGCACATTGGGCGTGGTTGCTTTCTACACATTTCGGTGAACACATTTTTTTTTCTTGTATGCTTTTTTTAAATCGAAAAATCGCGACGAACACAAGAATAAAGTGATTAAACGTAAAAGAGCACATTTTTTTGCAGTTATCGTTTAGTGAAAGACAACTGCTTTTATGCAATCTCATTTTTTGAATATTTCAAAATTTTTTTGCAATAATTGTCAGTTATGTTTTTACAAAAAAAATTAAATTTTTTAATAATTATACGAAATAACACTGTTATTTTATTAATCTCAACATGAACGCGAATAACACATTAATAACAAAAAGAATCGAAACAGAATTCTACTGAACATTTCTAAAAAAATAGCAATAGTTATTATTATTTAATTTGATTAAAAACAAGAGGTTGAAATCGATCACAAAATTTCTTTAGTTTATTGTGCTATCACAATATTGTTGAACAATTAAAGGTTTTTCTTTCATTTATTTTCAATAAATCTTTTTCAGATAATGCAAACATTTCACTCCCTTTTTATTAAAGAGAAGAATCAAATTCTTTTCGACTAATTTTTCCATCATGATTTTTATCCATTCGATCAAACCATGCCCGATCACTGGTAGCTGTTACATTTGTATGATAAACGTTATGTGCTGTAGCAAATTTTACAGCATCTTTATAACTGAAAAATCCATCATGATCTTGATCAATTTCATCAAAGAGTTTTTCTGGGGAAGCGATTTTTCCTGGTGAAAAAAGAGATTGTGCACTTTTATCTTGACTATCCTGCTCGCATCCACCATCACAGTTACAACAAAAGCTAAAAGAAATGGATTATAAGGACTTTGAAAACTTCGGGAAAAAAGTTTACAAGTTGCAATTACCAATGCCAGTACACCAACCATCATAACCATATTTACAGCACATAGCATTGCACTAAAATATATTCTAATAATGCAAAAATATAGTGATATCCAACTGAACTTACAGTGATAACCATTGACATGAAACAAATTATAATCAAAGTTTGACGCATTGTTTTTTTTTTGAAGGTGATTATTGGAAATAGATTTCTAAAAAATGTAAAATAATTAATTTTGGCGTAAATTTCGTGAAGTGTGGAGAGATAAATAACCACTTTCAAAAACTTGCAGACAAAGTTTTTGAAAGTGTTTTTTTTTTCATTTTGAATGAAACAACAGAAAAAATGAAATGTTTTAAAGCAAAAACTTTTTATATTAGGGAAAAGCTGTATTCAGATAGAAAATGTCTACTACCGCCTTATTTGTTAATACTGAGCAACAAATTTGATGTAGACAGCAAGAATTGACTTTTAAAATACAGACTTTCTGGAATAGCAATTAAAGCTGTCTAAAAAGCTTTTAAAGCTTTCTGTGATACTTTTTTAAAAGCATGTAATATGTTTGTTAAATGGAGTGTCTTACAAGGAACCGTTCTGACATGACACCCGGGGATTTCTTAGGTAATAGCGGGAATGGATAGCTTACAGCAAGTTATGAAAAAACCCCAAGGGTTTTTTTCCCGTTCGCCATTTCAGGATTTTAGTAGCATTTTGCTATTACACAGTAAGTAGCAGGCGTTGAAAGTCATAGTCTAGCAATTACGTTTATGTTGATTTTAGATGGTTGAATATGGCAAAAAAATAATTTTTCATAGAAAATTAATCATATTCCGTGCTTTTACAACCATCAAAAACCGCCACAAACGTAATTTTATAACTAAGACGTTCATCGCCTGCTACTTACTGTGTATTAGCAAAATGCTACTAAAATCCTGAAATGGCGAACGGGAAAAAAACCCTTGGGGGTTTTTCATCCCTTGCTATAAGGTATCCATTCCCGCTATTACCTAAGAAATCCTCGGGTGTCATGTCAGAACGGTCCCTTGTTAGTCAAGCAAAAAAACATCCGTCGTGGATCAGGCAAAATCAAAAAAAAAAAAGAAGAAAAATAGCTAAATCTCGGGTTATATTAAACTGTTTTCTTAAGTTAAGTTGTTCATTGATCTTTTTAATTTCTTTAACAATTTTGGACAAGTGGAAATATATATCTACAGTATACCTTGGGCTTTTTTACTACTTAAAAGTATTAAGTAAAATAAAATTTAGCGATAATAGGAGTTGAAATTTTTATATTTTTGGGTTGTAAACGAAAAATTAAGTCAACGATAGTAAAATTATGATTTTTATTGAAAATTTCAAGTTTTGAAAAACATTGTTCGGGAGCAAATATGGGCACGCCGGGGTGCATTGAGGATTGTGCTGTGGCGCATGCACTCGCGCCAACCTTAATCTCGTAGTTATGTTTCTTAGCTATAAAACATTTGATTGGCACCTTTAACCTTCAAAGGTCCTTTCTTTGACACAATCCAAAACACAAGCGCCGCCTTCTCTTTTTTTGCTTTTCAACATACCTTTCTTGCTCGTTTCCTATCCATTCATTCGTTTTCTTCAATATTTAACAAAACAACATGAATACGACAACATTTACCTGTCAAGTTTACAATAAAACTGAAACAAAAAATGTGGATTCATCGCAATGTAATATACTTAAGGTAGCAGCAACGTTATTTTACTACGACTTTGGATACATATGTATGACACCGTTGGGCTTGATAATTGTCATCTCAATTTTTGGACAAATAAAAGGCAATTATCGATGGTTCATTCTTAATCAAGCAATTTGGGATTTGGTATTTAGCAGTTATTATTCATGTGGTCATGTTTATAGCAGCTGGGTCAAATCTGCACCATCTTGTTTCTATCTGTTTAAAACTTATGGTACCTATACTTGGAGAGATTTTGGAGGTATAATGGATTCATTGATTAGACAAGTGATTGTATATAATTCCTATTCTTCCCTTCTCCTTCTTTCAACTTCTCGATTTTTAGCTTTGTATTATCCCCATACTTTAGAAAAGATTACTCGAGGTCCAAGAATTTTAATTACAATTTTTTTCTTTAACTTTATTGTTATTCTTTGTGATATTTATCCAATTTTTTTGGCATTTCGTGACAAAAAAATGTATGAAATTCTTGAACAATGTTTTCGTGACCATAAGTATATAGCCGTTAATTCAACTTTTTCAATTTTTAACACTAATGCGTCAGCTTTGTGCAATGCCCAAAAAGATTACGAAAAAGATTCTTTATGGATTGCTTACAATATTCTATATAATGTTTTTACATTTTTACAATGTATTAAATCTCCGCTATTCCTATTTCCCTCAATGGTTGCTACGGTAATGATTTTTTGGAAAATAACCAAACAAGCCAAATTTCAATTCAAACATAATCGAAAGGATTTCACAAGCTCTGCTCGAATTGCTGCTGTCATTGGTATTCAAACTTTCATCAATTGCTTTGGAGTATTCATAGAAGTTTTCAATCGTTTAATAGATCAATTTAAAGTGTTATTCAGTTTGAAAATAGTAACCTATCGACAATACTATATCTTTCCTGGTACGAATTCTTCTGAATATTGGACCATCTAACCAACTACCCCTTTGGTTAGATGGTCCAATTGGTCTTGCTTCAGATCCCGGTCGAACAATGGTAGTTCAATTGCGTATTTTGATCGAAGCTTTGATAATTTTATTTATTATGACAGGATATCGAGAAGCTGTTATTGGTTCCGTCAAATATGCTCACAAAATTACCGGTTCAATTTGTAAGTATTTACTCGGCTTTACCTCAAAGCGCTTTAACTCAACACGAGCTAAGATTTCTGAAACTTCAATATTTTAAAATTTTTTGACCAGATTTTGTAATGCAGGAATAAATAGCGTGGGCATTCTTTATACGCTGGGTTGTTTGAAGAGAAATCGCTTCCTTTAACTTCTGGAAGCTCACATTTGGTAGGAAGACTCATCATCTTTTGCATACAAAATTTTGGCATTTGGAAACATTTCGCCAAATAGCGCCAAATTCAAATCTGACCTTACACCAGCTCAAAATTGACAAAGATTATGAAAATCTAGACTCGCCTGCACCCAATGGTCGAAAAATTAAGTCTCTAGTTTCAAAAATGACACAATGGCAGCCAATTGAAAATTTCAATTTTTATTAAAAGAACAAAAAACATTTTTAATGTTTTTTTTCTCGTTTTTGATTGCTTTAACTGTGAATGGCTTCCATTTTGTCATTTTCGAAGCTAAAGACTTGATTTTTCGACCATTAGGTGTAGGAGAGTCAAGATTTTCATAGTGTGCATTATTTTATTTTAATTTGGCGCCACTTGGCGAAATGTTCCCAAATTCCAAAATTTCATTGGTAACAATTAATAAAAATTATGTGGATATAATCTTCACATCTACAATAATCATGTGATACAGAACTTTAAAAAATTAATTTCCATGTAACAACTGTTTTATTTTTACATGTATCAACAGCAAATTTAATTTTAATAAATCAGTTTCTTAATTTGTGGGAAGTAAAACTTTATATTATTTTCTACATATTTATCGTTTTTTTTGGCGCCAACTTTTATAGTTAATAATATCATCATATAAGACTTATTGATTCTGTATTTTAATTACTTTAGTGGAAAACAGCTTTAAAAAAAATTTAAAAAAAATTCAAAAAAAGAAGTAAAATCTGAAGCAATGCACAAAAAAGGATGCTATTGAAAAATCTTTTTTTTTCGGCACCCATTTTTTGATGTTCTTTTTTCAATGAAAATATATTGTTTTTTGTGGGAAAAAAGAAAATGTTAAAAGCAAAGATTTGTCATAAAAATAAAAACGAAAAATGTTTGTTCTGGAAGCCTTTCAATCAAAAACAATTTTTCTTTCTTACGTTGTCTGGCTGTTACACTATGAAAGATAGCGTTTTTCTGCAAGTGAAAGAAAAAAACGGATGACAAAACGTACAATTTTTGTTGTGTCCAGATAAGTCTGCATGGTGAGAGATGTTATACATTTTCTTTAAATATTTCATGGCTTTTTGAAATAATTGTATTTTTTAATATTTTGTTATTCAAAGAGTTTTTTTTAGCATCAAGAAATGAAAATGTTTAATCTTCTTTAATAAAAAGAGACATGGATTAGATAAGATTAACATGATATTGTATTTTTACAATTTGCATTTTCCCGTTGAATAATATTTCATTTGAATGCACCAATTTATTTCCTTGTTTGATTTCAACATTGCATAATATTCATTGAACAATATTCTTTTTTTAATGTTAATGAACCAAATGTTGATTTGGCACTTGGTTTTGATTACTTTTTTGTTCTCGAATAATTAAATGTATGAATATTATTTTGCTGAATATTTCTTTCTTTATTTGTACTTCAAAAAGAGAAATCAAAATATTAAAAAAATAGAAAACAAAAAACTTTTAGCATCTTTTAAAAAAATTGACGAAATGAAACAGAACCTGCTCGTCCTCTTTTTTTCATCATTTCTGTCTTTTTGTTGGTTTCTTTCTATAACTGAACAAATGTTCGCTGAAAACGTATTAGATTCAAATATCTTGAGCAAAGTCACAGTCAGAACTTATTCTGCTGTTCGTATGTTTGGTTTTCTTTTCTGCTTTCAATGACATCTAAAAAAAGAAAATGCTGTATTACAAAAGCAGTCTGTGTCGGGGTCTAAATTTTACATTTGAATTTTTTATGATATTTTTGCAATGAACAATTTTTAAAAGAAATAATTCAAATTGCAAAAAGCCATTATTTTGAACATTGATTTCTGCATAGACATTAATTTTACATTAATAAAAATATAGTGGAACCAAGGATATTTATATCCTGGATTCCACCACTATAGTTTATAAACAATTACGAGCATTTTGGTGATGAACTTTGAGGCAACTGGATGATTTGATATTAAAAGTCATTCTCTGTTAGAAGTTTCTTTTTGCGACATACCTATATAAAATTTCTCGCATGTATGCCCAAAAGTAAAACCACAATATTTAAAAAAAATGGAGCACATTGAATAATCTTGTCCAATGTGGAAATACTGACAATATCTTGATTCAAATATCTTGAGACAAATGCATTATGTTTTTGATTTTTCTGCCGTCTGCTAGCATATCTTCTGATTCATCTATATTTCTGTCATTTTTGCAAAATGCTGAAAACAAACAAATGTTGAGATGAAGCACCATATTTCTGTCGAGCAGCAAAAGTTTCTTACTTAAAGGAACTTTCTTTTAATAAATCCTTTGTGGCTTTTTAAATGTATGAATATTTGATTTTTGAAAAAATAATTTTTAAGCGTTACCGTATTTAGAAATATTGCTTTTTTAAGTTTATTCAAATGCAAGTTTTGGCTGGAACAATGAACACTATTAAAACAAACAAAGACGGGTCAATACCTGAATTTTACATAATTAAATGTATTTAAAGCAAAAGAATTACAAGTAAAAAAAGTAGATACCTTGTAAATCTCATTGAAAATGTATGATAAAATGTTTTGAAATGAATTTGTAAAATATAATTTTCCAATTTTTTATATTTACTGTTGCCGAGCTTTTTATACAGGGTGTCAAAAAAAAATTCGGATTTTTGTTTTTAAACGAAGTCAAGGGGCTGTGAAGTCCCAGGGCATGGGGGGATATAAAGTATGGTCCAAGACAATTTTGACCCTACAGTATCACCTCTCGAAAATTTTCGTGTCGGGAGTTCTGGTGCCGTCAAGTTTTGAAAACATCGTTTTTCGACCCATTCGTAGATTCTCTTCTCATAAGGGCCCTCCTTAGTCTGTGTCAAAATTTTTCATTTGAATATTTTATGATATTTTTGCAATGAATATTTTTTTTAAAAATTAATACAAATTTCATAAAAGCCATTATTTTGAACATTGATTTCTTCAAAAAAAACCATCAATTTTACATTAGTAAAAATTTAGCAGATCACATGATAAAAACAACTACAAGAATTTTATTGAAAAATTTAGGGGAACTACTTAATTAGAATTTTTCAGATTTTTGACTACCAGCAAGAATATGACATCAATTAAAATGGGGCCGCACCGGCGCATTATGAAAGACCTTGTAAAACAATACAAGTTTTTTCATAATGCAAAAAAAAAACGAAGCAAAAATACTTATTTTGAAATTTTTTCTTTCAGTTGTCTGCCTTTGTTGTTTTAAGTTTATTCATTAAAAGGTTGCAATTTTTTTAACGACTGAGAAAATGTTGAAACACAAATGCTGTTTGCGTTGCGTAAAAAAAGTTAAAACCACAAAAATGTCATTTTATATTTTTTTTCTTTGATTTTTACCAACTTGAAAGAAATTATTTTTTTGAATATTTAAGTGTTTTTCAAAATATATTTCACTTCATGTACATTAATGTTGTCACAGAGTTTTTTTTAATTGGTAATATCATTTTGAATTTGTAGAATTTATTCCATTATTTATAAAACATAAAGGTGTTATCATGCTATCGAGTAAAATTAAGATTGGGTTTCAAACTTTACAAAATGTTTACTAATTGAATAAAAAAAGCTTTTTTTTGTAAGACAAATCTCTTTAACTTATTTTATTTTTAATGTATTGAAACGATTTTATTGCTTCATTTAAAAAAATAAGGAAAATTTGATTATTCAAATGGAAATATTCATCTTTAAGCTTAATGGATTATCTCTAAATAAATTACAGAAATATCTAAAAAATATAGAAATAATGCTTTTTTGTGTTGCAGAAAAAATCAAACGAAAAATGTTTTTTCGAAACTTTTTTCTTATTTTTGTCTGCCCTCTTCGCTTTCAATGTTTTCTTTAATAGGCACCAACATCTTCGCGAGTGTTAAAAATGACTAAAAAAATGTTGAAACATAAAAGTTTTCTGCGTTGTTTTTTTGTCTTACGAAAGATCGCGAGCTGTTTTCTCAAGAAGCGGTCAAAAAGATGAAAGAAAAAATTTGTTTAACGCATGTTTTTGAAAATGTTAGACTGGCTTTTGCTAACCCTTATTAAAGATTTGCTGCTTTAGTTTTTTATTTATTTATTTTATCTAGCTATATGATTATTTGATAGTTTTTTTAAAATAATATTTAATTACGTAATATTTTTACGTAACATTAAAATTAACAGTAAATAAACATTTTAAATGAATGGCAACTAAAATCCACATTACTTATATTTCAGTAATAAACACAATGTGAATACAATTTTCATTCTTACTACAATGAAAATGTGGGAATAAAAGACAGAAAAACTAAAGGAATATGAAACATACAATAAAACAGCAATGTTAAAAACGACTAAAAAACTGCATTTACGATGCTGCACAAAATAACACTCTTTTTTTTATTATCATTAAAAACTCAGCGGTATATTTTATTAATTTTTCTTCCGATTCACAGGAGAGGTCCCCAACTGACCCCGGAGTTGAGGCCCCATATTTTGCCTAAATACTCGTCATAGTAAGGGATAGTTAGGGACAAAATATTTTTTTCGGAATCCTCGATTTGTGGATTTTATAGCTACACGAATATAGCTAAGAAATAGCAGATGATGGCAAATTTTGTATAGCAAATTTGATGCCAACGATTTTAAAGAGTTATACATGCAATGATAACTTAAATAATTCATTATTAATGCATTTATGAAGTTTAAAAGTATTCATTGTGCAGTATTTTGGATATTTTATAGCAAAAATAGATATCGTCTGCTATTTATTAGCTACATTCGTATAGCTATTAAATTCAGAGATCGAGGATTCCGAAAAAAATATTTTGCCCCTAGCTATCCCTTACTATAAAAGTTAAAAGTTAAAAGTTTCATGTGGATAACTAGCCACTGCCTTAACCACTACCCATGAGGTGGAAGACGGGAATTGAGCTCGGGGACCGACCGAGGACGGACGCGCATAATCATTTTTAAACTGGCCCTGAGAGTGCTCGAACCGGAGTGGCTTGAGCTGGGCATGGGCGCCCTGGACCAGTCGACTATGCGGCCGACAATACTATGACGAGTATTTAGTCAAAATATGGGGCCTCAACTCAGGGGTCAGTTGGAGACCTCTCCTGTCAGAAATTACATAAATTTCGAACTGTTTGCCATTCATTACAGAAAAACCTGTATGTTTTAAAAAGCTGATAAAATGCATTTTGTTTTTTTCTTAATAGCTTCTTATTCAACGCTGATTTTTTTGCAAAATGCCTGAAAAAAAATACAAATGTAGAAATGAAGCAGCATCTTTCTATAGAGCAGCAAAGTTTCTTACATTTAAAAAGGATCTTTTTTTTAGTTAATCGTGTTTTGGCTTTTTAAATGTATGAATATTTGATTTTTGAAAAACTAATATTTAAACGTTAAAAGAAAATTTTTATGCATTTATTAACATCTAAAAAATAATAGACAAATAAAAAACATAAACGTGATTAAAAGTGATAAAGTAATTATTCTATTTCAATTTTGCAATTTTCAGTGGTGCTAAACTTTCCAGTATTAGGCATTTCGGCAAGAATATAATCATGTGCATAAGAATAGCAATGTACACCAATATAACCGTCATAAAAGTAAATTAAATAAAATCTAGCACCTTTTCTTTAATGAACTTAAACGTGGTGGAATATTGCAATTTGTTTTCCACCAAATATAAACATCCTTACATGTGTTAGATGAAATATTCTTTAAAGATGTAATGGTTTCAACTGCAGTGGAGTAAGATAGAAGAATGCCGGTGATTGTTTGACCATATGAATTTGTGACTTTTACTGAAAAGTTTTTTTATTTTGTTGTTCTATAGATATGTAGAAAGATAAGAAAAATTTACCTATGACTGCAACAGTGCTTATTAAAAAACCAATTAAATTTCTGTTTTTTTATCAACTGCATAGCATAATTTTAAATTTATATCTTCTGTAAACAGCAACTTCCATTTTAAAACTAAAAAAATACCATCAGAATATAAAAAAACAACATAATAATATTTTTTGTAGTTAAAAAACTATATTCGTATTTTTTTATTTTTGCTGGTCAATTCAAGCTATGTGCAGCAACTTGCAAATCAAAAAATATTATATGCAAATTTGTCATTGTCAATCTCAGTAAGTTTATTACTACCAACGTGTGTGAGTTGAACTAAAAATAGGTATGCCAAAGAAGCAAAACTATGATATTACAAAAATTGGAAAAGAAGATGCAGTTCTTTACGGAAAAAGCTATTATTTTTCTTGCTTTCATTCTACGTTGTGTGACATTTTTCCAAAAAGCGGAAAACAAACCAATGTTGAAATAAAGCAGCATCTTTCTGTCAAGCAACAAAACTTTCTTACTTAAAAGAATTTTAGTTTTCTTATAATAAATGCTTTTGGCTTATTAAATGTATGAATATTTCATTTTTGAAAAAGTAATTTTTAAACGTAATTGTATTGTTTTACAACATTGCTATCTTAATTTTCTACCACTCCAAATATGGTTAAAGAATTTATCTATATTAAAAAAATATGCGTCAAAACCAGAGTTTCGAATCACAAGAAATTTGAGTAATTGAGTTCAAAATATTATTTTAATTAAGTGAATGAAATAGATTTCAATTTTTTTTAATTTTTACCGTAAAAATGTATAAAACTGCTCCTAAGTTTTTATTTACTTTAATTATACAAAATTTATCGCTTATACCTTTTCACTTTGATTTCAGGATTATTTTGAAAAAGTAAAACTAAAATATTAAAATTGAAATAAAGGATAAAGCACATTGGGCGTGGTTGCTTTCTACACATTTCGGTGAACACATTTTTTTTTCTTGTATGCTTTTTTTAAATCGAAAAATCGCGACGAACACAAGAATAAAGTGATTAAACGTAAAAGAGCACATTTTTTTGCAGTTATCGTTTAGTGAAAGACAACTGCTTTTATGCAATCTCATTTTTTGAATATTTCAAAATTTTTTTGCAATAATTGTCAGTTATGTTTTTACAAAAAAAATTAAATTTTTTAATAATTATACGAAATAACACTGTTATTTTATTAATCTCAACATGAACGCGAATAACACATTAATAACAAAAAGAATCGAAACAGAATTCTACTGAACATTTCTAAAAAAATAGCAATAGTTATTATTATTTAATTTGATTAAAAACAAGAGGTTGAAATCGATCACAAAATTTCTTTAGTTTATTGTGCTATCACAATATTGTTGAACAATTAAAGGTTTTTCTTTCATTTATTTTCAATAAATCTTTTTCAGATAATGCAAACATTTCACTCCCTTTTTATTAAAGAGAAGAATCAAATTCGTTTCGACTAATTTTTCCATCATGATTTTTATCCATTCGATCAAACCATGCCCGATCACTGGTAGCTGTTACATTTGTATGATAAACGTTATGTGCTGTAGCAAATTTTACAGCATCTTTATAACTGAAAAATCCATCATGATCTTGATCAATTTCATCAAAGAGTTTTTCTGGGGAAGCGATTTTTCCTGGTGAAAAAAGAGATTGTGCACTTTTATCTTGACTATCCTGCTCGCATCCACCATCACAGTTACAACAAAAGCTAAAAGAAATGGATTATAAGGACTTTGAAAACTTCGGGAAAAAAGTTTACAAGTTGCAATTACCAATGCCAGTACACCAACCATCATAACCATATTTACAGCACATAGCATTGCACTAAAATATATTCTAATAATGCAAAAATATAGTGATTAATAAGTGAACTTACAGTGATAAGCATTGTCATGAAACAAATTACAATCAAAGTTTGACGCATTGTTTTTTTTGAAGGTGATTATAGGAAACCTTTTTCTGAAAAATGTAAAATAATTAATTTGGGCGTACATTTCGTGAAATCAGGAGAGATAAAGAACCACTTTCAAAAACTTGCAGACAAAGTTTTTGAAAGTGTTTTTTTTTTCATTTTGAATGAAACAACAGAAATAATGAAACGTTTTAAAGCAGAAACTTTTTATATTAGGAAAAAGCTGTGTTCAGATGGAAACTGTCTACTACCGCCCTATTTGTTAATATTGAGCAATAAATTTGTTGTGGATGACAAGACAGAATACGTCTTTTAATATACAGACTTTCGGGAATTGCAATTAAAGCTGTCTAAAAAGCTTTTAATGCTGTCTGTGATACGTTTTTAAAAGCGTGTAATATTTTTGTCAAAAGGAGTGTCTTAGTCAAGCAAAAAAACATCAGTCGTGGATCAGGCAAAATCAAGAAAAAAATGGAAAAAAAATAGCTAATTCTCGGATTATATTAAACTGTTTTCTTAAGTTAAGTTGTTCATTGATCTTTTTAATTTCTTTAACAATTTTAGACAAAAAAGTGGAAATATATATCTACAGTATACCTTGGGTTCTTTTACTACTTAAAAGTATTAAGTAAAATAAAATTATGCGATAATAGGAGTTGAAATTTTTATATTTTTGGGTTGTAAACGAAAAATTAAGTCAACGATAGTAAAATTATGATTTTTATTGAAAATTTCAAGTTTTGAAAAATATTGTTCGGGCGCAAATATGGGCAAGCCGGGGCGCATTGAGGATTGTGCTCTGGCGCATGCACTCGCGCCAGCCCTAATCACCTAGTTATGTTTCTTAGCTTTAAAACATTTGATTGGCACCTTAACCCTTCGAAAGTCCATTCTTTGAGACGACCCAAAACACAAGCGCCGCCTTCTCTTTTTTTTGCTTTTCAGCATGCCTTTCTTGCTCTTTGCTATTCATTCATTCGTCTTCTTCAATATTTAACAAAACAACATGAATACGACAACATTTACCTGTCAAGTTTACAATAAAACCGAAACAAAAAATGTAGATGAATCGCAATGTAATATACTTAAGGTAGCAGCAACATTATTTTACTACGACTTTGGATACATATGTATGACACCGTTGGGCTTGATAATTGTCATCTCAATTTTTGGACAAATAAAAGGCAATTATCGATGGTTCATTCTTAATCAAGCAATTTGGGATTTGGTATTTAGCAGTTATTATTCATGTGGTCATGTTTATAGCAGCTGGGTCAAATCTGCACCATCTTGTTTCTATCTGTTTAAAACTTATGGTACCTATACTTGGAGAGATTTTGGAGGTATAATGGATTCATTGATTAGACAAGTGATTGTATATAATTCCTATTCTTCCCTTCTCCTTCTTTCAACTTCTCGATTTTTAGCTTTGTATTATCCCCATACTTTAGAAAAGCTTACTCGAGGTCCAAGAATTTTATTTACCATATTTTTCTTTAATTTTATTGTTATTCTCTGTGATAGTTATCCAATTTTATTGGCATTACGCGACAAAAAAATGTATGAAATTCTTGAACAATGTTTTCGTGACAATAAGTATATAGCCGTTAATTCAACTTTTTCAATTTTTAACATTAATGCAACAGCTTTGTGCAATGCCCAAAAAGATTATGAAAAAGATTCTTTATGGATTGCTTACAATATTCTATATAATATGTTTACATTTTTACAATGTATTAAATCTCCATTCTTCTTATTTCCTTCAATGGTTGCTACCGTAATGATTTTTTGGAAAATTGCCAAACAAGCCAAATTTCAATTTAAACATAATCGCAAAGATTTTACAAGCTCTGCTCGAATTGCCGCTGTTATTGGTCTTCAGACTTTCATCAATAGCTTTGGAGTATTCATAGAAATATTTAACCGTTTAATAGATCAATTTAAAGTGCTATTCAGTTTGAAAATAGTGACCTATCGACAATACTATATCTTCCCGGGTACGAATTCTTCTGAATATTGGAATTTACAACTACCCCTATGGTTAGATGGCCCGATTGGTCTTGCTTCAGATCCCGGTCGAACAATGGTAGTTCAATTGCGGATTTTGATCGAAGCTTTGATAATTTTATTTATTATGACGGGATATCGTGAAGCTGTTATTGGTTTCATTAAATATGTCTACAAAATTATTTGCTCAATTTGGAAGTATTTGCTCGGCTTTAACTCAGCTCGAGTTAAAATTTCTGAAACTTCTATATTTTAGAATTCTTTGACATAATTATGTAATGCAGGAATACAGGGTAATTTACGTCAGATGTCCACTTGGTTTTTGACGAGGAATCGCTTCCTTTTACTCATCATTGACTGGCGCATCTTTTGCATATAAAATTTTGCCATCCTGGAACACGTCGCCAAATTCAAATTTGTCCTTGCATCAGCTCAAAATTGACATAGATTATCAAAATCCAGACTCTGCTGCACCTAATGATCGAAAAATTGTATCTATTGCTTCAAACATGACAAAATGGCAGCCATCCAAAGTTTAAGCAAAAACAAGAAAAAAAAACAAAATTAAAAAAAATTTTTTTGTTCTTTTAATAAAAATTGGCTTTTTCGATTGGCTGCTATTTTGATGCTAGAGACTCAATTTTTCGACCACAGGGTGCAGGAGAGTCTAGATTATCATAATATATGCTCATTTTGAGCTGGTACGAGGTCAAATTTGAATTTGGCGAAATGTTCCCAAATGCCAAAATTTAATGTGCAAAAGATGCTCCCGTCAATGATGACCACCAAATAGCAGCTTCTAGCAGTTGAAGGAAGCGATTTCTCGTCAAAAAACGAAGTGGGCACCTGACGTATATGTATGAATCTTGTTTTGAATTTTTTTGTTGCCATGGTTTTTTTTTGATGTTATTTGCTTCAAATGAAAAATTATTTCTGTTTTTTTAAAATATATTGGATAAAATTGTATGTTGTTGATTTTAAAGTGGTTTGTACTTTTATAGCAGGAGCCTCCGTAAAAAAACAAGCATAAAGGAGTGACACTGCAATTTGTACATTTTAACCTGCTTTTTAACCTATGTGTGTAAATAAACATTTTTTGCAAGGGTAACAATTTTACATTGGCAAAAAAACTAAAAAAGTTTTTTAGTACCCCAATTACCGTAAAAAAATGAGAGTCATTTAACAAAAAAAAATAAGCAAATTTCAATAATGCACTTTCTGAGAACAGAATTATTACTAAGCACATCAAAGAAACACAAAATCCACGGTTTTATAAAAGCCATCAAGAATAATGTGTTTGTCATAAAAAATTAATAAGAAAAATACAGGCGTAATAATTATTAATGAGATTTATACTTATTGCTTAGCTGATTTTAAGATGTAAAATACACATTTTCTACTTTTATTCATTCAGATATGTAGACAGGGGATCAATATTAATTTTAGACCAAACATTAAAGACAAGTCTTTGTTCCTGACGGAAAATTGATAATTTAATAAAAATTGCATAATCCATACTTACCGTAGACACCCCCAACTTAGGGTGTGGTTTCAGGCACATATTTTGCCCATAGACTCATCTGCTATAAGGAAGTATTCAGGCAAAAATTCAGCTGCCGAATCCTCGATCTGTGGATTTAAAAGCTATATGAATATAGCTAAAGTAGCAGGCGATCAATACTTTTCACATTAGAGATATTCAAGTAGGAAAGGAATTAAGTTCTCATATTTTGCCTATATACTAATTTAGTTATGGAATAATTAGGGGGAAAATAGCAGCAGCAAAATGATTGATTGATTGCTAGAATTCATTCTGAATCCTATTGAATAGTTGAAAAATCACATGAAATATCTCTTACCTCTACCTGCGTGTCACATTTGGGACGATTCCCTTGTTAGGGGTGCAATCGATCACAAAATGTCTAAAGTGTATTGTATTATGCCGATTTTTTTTGAATGGCTCAAGTTTTTTTTGAACACAATTTATTTTTCAATAAATCTTTTTCAGACAATGCAAACATTTCACTCCCTTATTATTAAAGAGAAGAATCAAATTCTTTACGACTAATTTTTCCATCTTTATTTTTATCCATTCGATCAAACCATGCCCGATCACTAGTAGCTGTTCCATTTGTATGAATGTTATGCGCAGCTGCAAATTTTTTAGCATCTTCAAAATTGAAAAATCCATCATGATCTTGATCTATTTCATCAAAAATTTTTCCTGGCAAAAGAAGAACAAAAAGTTGCTGATAAATTAATAAAAAGTTGCTGAACAAAATTTGTCTAATTACGGTTTCAGTGCTGAAAAATAAATTTTAAAATTTATGTTTTTGCACAGCGAAGAAATACTGCATTTATTTTTATTTATTGCAAATTGATGTGCTGTGTAAGGTCTTAGAAATAATGCTTTTTGTAAATTAAAATAATTTTTTGTTACTCCTGTAAATTTTATTATTTTTGCTTTAAAAAAACAAAATATTCAAAAAAAAAACACCACCCTTTTAAATGATAAAAATAGTTAAGAAAGAAACGATAAATCAACATAATGCAAATATTTTGACATTATTTTTACATCTGTTTTTGTTTGTCTACTCTTTTTGCATTATTTTCAGAACACAAAAAACGATGCTGTGAAAGTCAATGAGCAATGTTTCGCTTTGAATCGTGAAAACATCTTTTTGTCTACAGCGCTGCAGTGTAGAAATATATTTCTTCTACCAAATGGTGCTCTTTCCTTACAACTAGAAAGCGTAAAGACAAATCGCAAAAGCATCCATTATTTCTTCTTTTTTTTAATATTTTCTTTTAAATGTTCAATAGTTTAAAAAATTCAATAAAAAGTGTAATGCTACATCTGCAAATTTTTATGGTTTTTGGGTGTTACTTAAAACTAGGGGACCCCACCGCCTTCGGCGGTGTTGTCCTGATCTCTCAAGCTTTTTCATTGTTAATTTGCTTTCTCATAATTCTCTATAAAAAATATAATTAAAAGCAATAATGCATTCAAGAGTTTTTTGTTCTCCTTTTTTCGAAGAAAAAATTGTTGCAAAAAAAGTTATTTGTGCATGCAACATGCAGCAAAGAGCGCAGTTTGAGAATAATGCGACACGCACAGAAAAACGCACAATGACTCTTTTATGAGAGGACATTATTAATTTAAAAAAAAGAAGGAAAAAGATTTTTAAATGTTATTTAAAGGGTTACGTGAAAACAGTTTTCATTACCTCATTTAACATTTTTTATTTCAGTTTGTAAAAAACACAAATGAAGTATGAAAAAAATCTTGGATTGCTAATTGATACTGTAAAAAGCTTCATTATTAAAAAAAAAACATTTGCATTACCACGATTGTTGAAAACCTAAAAAGTTTTACAAGTAATTTATTCGTTTTATGCGTAACTAATATAAAATTTGAAAGATGTATCCATAATCCAATTACAATGGGTGCTAAAACTCTCTGCACATTTTTGGCATGTTTTTGCATGTTTTTGCATGTTTTTGCATGTTTAGTCATTATGGCTTAATTTGTATATAAAAATAGCATATTTTGACTCAGAATTGTTAGAAAATGTATGAGGATTCATGGGGAATCGAAAAATATGTTTTTAGAAGTCTGGTGCCTTCAGAATCCTGTGATTCTGAAGGCTTACTTTTTGCATGTTTTTGCATGTTTTTGCATGTTTTGTCATGTTTGCTATATTCAGCTTAATGTTGATCAAAAATGTTATATTTTCAGTAAAAATGGATAGAAAAGCTTGGAGAATGTATGGGGAATCAAGATAAAGTGTTTTTAGGATTCAGATGCCTTCAGAATCCTGTGATTCTGAAGGCTTACTTTTTGCATGTTTTTGCATGTTTTTGCATGTTTTGTCATGTTTGCTATATTCAGCTTAATGTTGATCAAAAATGTTATATTTTCAGTAAAAATGGATAGAAAAGCTTGGAGAATGTATGGGAAATCAAGATAAAGTGTTTTTAGGATTCAGATGCCTTCAGAATCCTCAGATTCTGAAGCCCAAAAATTTTTTTTTCCGTTTTTGATGTATGAAAATACTTTTCAGGGTAGAATTTTATGGAGAATCTGAAAAAAACATTTTTAGAATTATAGCGCCATCTGAATCCAGGGATTCTGAAGGCTAAATGTTTTTTTCTTGTTTTTGATGTATCAAAGCACTTTTCAGGGTAGAATTTTGTGGAGATTCTGATAAAGACATTTTTATCACTTTGTTGCCTTCAGAATCTTTAGATTCTGAAGCTTAAGAAATTTTTCTTTTTTTTCATGTGTAGAAACACTTTTCGGGGCAGAATTTTGTGGAGATTCTGATAAAGATATTTTTTTATGATAATGCTAATATGACAATTATATTTCTTATACAAAATTTTTTATAATAAACAGAAAACAAACATCACTAACCTTGAACAAAAATAAATTTCATTTCAAAAGAAAGAACAAAAAAATATATTTTAATTCAAAAAAAGAACAGACATGATTAACTTTTTAATTTTTTTAATAATCTTACTTGTTGCATGAAATTTTGAATCCAGTTGCAGTAATAATAAAATAAGTCCAGCGGGTAGCATCGGATGTTTCGAGATGAGCGAACATGGTATCGTGCATTACATCATACTTATACAAAACTGGCCATGCTCGTACACGTTCTCCAGCTACTCGATCATATTTGACATTAACTGGGGGGAAATAAAGTTCTCCTTGTTTATCAAGGGGAACAGCTTTATCAATCATTGCAACTGCTGTTGTTGTTGGTTTATAAGTAATTTTATTTCGAAGTAATTTCTTTTGCCATTTCCAAAAAAAAATATCTTTATCAGAATCTCCACAAAATTCTGCCCCGAAAAGTGTTTCTACACATGAAAAAAAAGAAAAATTTCTTAAGCTTCAGAATCTAAAGATTCTGAAGGCAACAAAGTGATAAAAATGTCTTTATCAGAATCTCCACAAAATTCTACCCTGAAAAGTGCTTTGATACATCAAAAACAAGAAAAAAACATTTAGCCTTCAGAATCCTTGGATTCAGATGGCGCTATAATTCTAAAAATGTTTTTTTCAGATTCTCCATAAAATTCTACCCTGAAAAGTATTTTCATACATCAAAAACGGAAAAAAAAATTTTTGGGCTTCAGAATCTGAGGATTCTGAAGGCATCTGAATCCTAAAAACACTTTATCTTGATTTCCCATACATTCTCCAAGCTTTTCTATCCATTTTTACTGAAAATATAACATTTTTGATCAACATTAAGCTGAATATAGCAAACATGACAAAACATGCAAAAACATGCAAAAACATGCAAAAAGTAAGCCTTCAGAATCACAGGATTCTGAAGGCATCTGAATCCTAAAAACACTTTATCTTGATTCCCCATACATTCTCCAAGCTTTTCTATCCATTTTTACTGAAAATATAACATTTTTGATCAACATTAAGCTGAATATAGCAAACATGCAAAAACATGCAAAAAGTAAGCCTTCAGAATCACAGGATTCTGAAGGCACCAGACTTCTAAAAACATATTTTTCGATTCCCCATGAATCCTCATACATTTTCTAACAATTCTGAGTCAAAATATGCTATTTTTATATACAAATTAAGCCATAATGACTAAACATGCAAAAACATGCAAAAACATGCAAAAACATGCCAAAAATGTGCAGAGAGTTTTAGCACCCATTGTATAATATACAAATCTTTGACATTTGTGTATAATGGCAAAAGTAAAACTGTTAATTAGTATACAAGAAAATTAACAGGCTTATTCTAGAAGATTTGTTATGACTCATTAATAAGCATTTGAGCAAGCTCTTTTCTTCAAATATTTATTTATTTCAGTTATGGCAACTCAGCAAAATTAGAACAAATTTTTATATAAATGAACTAGTAAACGTTGTCAAGTTTTTTATTTATTAATGGCCATAGAAATCTTTAATACCTTTCATTGAAAAAATAAGCTATACAATTAAGCCTGCCAGCTTTTAACACTGAATGCTTTAAAAAAATATATAGTTTAAAAAATCATAAAATATTCAAAGATGTTTATGCAATAAAAGCTGTTGATTTTAGAAATCGTATTCTTTGGAAAACGAAAAATGAACACCGCTGTGAAAGTCTCGCTTTGCAGCATGAAAACAGCCTTTAATTGCACTAAAAAATCGAAAATTAGACATACGCACTATCCTTTACTCGACGTCCGTCTTTTTGAATGACATCCCTGAGGTATGTGAACTGGAATGAAAACAGCAAGCACAAGAATTATATCCATTTTTTAGTTCAGTAATATTGATGAATTAACTAATTGAATACGTCGGGGCAATTTCGGTTTTAGTTTATTGATTAATAATGTTTTTTCACATGCCTTCTATCTATAAAGCTGACCTCATTCTCTAGTAAAGAGATAAACAAAAATTCAGTTCAACGATTTTGTTTCCAATAAATTCCTTTTATTTAATTTTTCTACTAAAAATTTGTTTAACAAAAAATGTCGTGCGTTGATTTTCTTGCAGAAATTCAACACAAATTTCAAAAACAAATGGTTGATGATTTTGAATCACAAAATTCTGAATTATTTGATGTCGTTTTTGAAATTGAAGGAAAGGTAAGGTTCAGTTTTTGCTTGATTCTTTGTATAACAAGTTTTAGAAATTATATGCACATAAAATGCGACTATCTGTTATATCACCAACATTCAAAACAATGCTATCTAACCGATGGATGTCTAAAGATGAAGTTATAAAAATTCAAAGTCACAAATACGATGACTTTAAAAATTTTCTC
The DNA here is from genome assembly GCA_024447215.1 of Panagrolaimus sp. LJ2400. Classification (NCBI taxonomy): domain Eukaryota; kingdom Metazoa; phylum Nematoda; class Chromadorea; order Rhabditida; family Panagrolaimidae; genus Panagrolaimus; species Panagrolaimus sp. LJ2400. The sequence goes on along the minus strand of JAMRYA010000014.1, from coordinate 1,409,989 downwards.
ACTATCATTTATTCTGGTGAATGTGAAGTAAATGATGCAAATATTCTTGCAATGATTGATATGGCAGAATTTTATCAAATAGATTATCTCAAAAACCTTTTCGACAGCTATTTATCAAAAACGAAACTTACGCTAGAAAATATTTTTGAATTAATAAAAATTTCAAACAAATATTTGATGGCCCAAATGAAACTATCAATCCAGAAGTTTATTATGCGAAACTTTACAAATTTTGTTAAACGCGATGAATTTCTCAACGTTGAAGAATGTGATATTAAAGAAATTGTTTTATTAAAATGTGATGCCATAAAACCAGAAGATGTTTTTCAAGCTGTAAGTTTGTATTTTATGTTTTGGTTACATACTTTGATAACCACTTTAGGTATATCAATGGTGTGAAAATAAAGCAAGACAACGACAAAATATTGTAACGAAATCTGAACTGAATGATACAATCAGTGATGAAATTGCTCCGTTTTTACCATTAATTCAATTTAAAACAATGCATTTAAACTTTTTGAATACCTTTGTTGGTAGGTTTTTTGAGCATCAGTGATATTTATTCATTGTTAATATAATTTTTACAGCAGAAAGATGCTTCATTTTTTCTTCTGATGAACTGTCTGATATCTTGAATAACGCAAGATCTGAAGTCAAAGGTAAATTTTTCTTATCTTTCTACATATCTGTAAAACAAAATAACAACAATAAGATTTCAGTAAAAGTTACAAATTCATATGGTCATTCAATTACCGGCACTCTTCCATCATACTCCACTGCAGTTGAAACTATTAAATCTTTAAAGAATATTCCATCAAACACATGTAAAGATGCATATATTTGGTGAAAAACAAAATGCAATATTCCACCACGTTCAAGTTCATTAAAGAAAAGAAAAGGTGCTAGATTTTATTTAATTTATTTTTATGACGGCGATATCGGTGTACAATGCCATTCTGATACATACGATTATATTCTTGCCGAAATGACTACTGCAGGAAAGTTTAGTTTCACTGAAGATTGCAAAATTGAAATTGAATAATTATTTTATTGCCTTTTTTTCATATTTTTGATTTTCATTATTATAACTTATTTTATGATTAAAAATCTTTGTTGTCCATTCGAAATACACAAATCAACCTGTATGGTTATAAACAAAAAAAGCAAATTTTCATAAACATAACTGTTTTTATTTTATTGATAACAAAACAAATTGCATAAAAATAATTTCTATCCTTTATTATTTGTACTTTTCAACTTATCAAAAATCTCTTGTATCCTAAACAATAAAACTTTAAAGCGAAATAAAAATATTGCTTGTAAATGATATGAAAATGAAATGAGAATAGCTTGAATAAATATATTTCCAATCATAAAATATAGTATTAGCGTGCAGGCTTGAAACATACTACTTGGATGAAATGGAATATTCCCAAGTCCAATCATAGTAATAGTATTCCAAATAAAATACCAGCTTCTTGCTGCTCCTAGATTTTCATTGTATACTGTATTAATTAGAATAATTCCAATGAGCTGATGAGCAACTAGTAGATGGAAGGCACTCTTGACGGGGATTTGTTTTCGTTGTTGTTCGACGTAGCTAAGCTTGTGCTGCAGGGGAGGTGATTTTGAGATGCCGTAAATGCAAAGGCCATGGGCTAAGAATCTCCCGTAATTTGATAGAGTTGAAAACATTAGAGGGATTCCGATGGTAGCATAGGGGATGCAGAGTAGTTTGGAGAGTTCAGCTTCATCAGGAAGATTCCCGAAATCGATGGTAAATGAAATTTGAAAGCTTAACATTAGGCATGTGTGGAATGGATGGTCTTCAATGTGGGGGTCGAGGAATTTGAACATTAGTGCTCCAAGAAATAGATATAATATGCAAATAAAGGTGAGACAAATGTGTGGGACGATTCGGATCCAGAGCTGAAAAAATTACAGATGTGTTAAATAAAATTAAGGAATTTGCATATTTATTGCCAGTCTGTTATATTGGATGAACAATGTGCTAATTTTTTGAGGTAAATAATTTTAAAAACTAATTTTGGTATTTCTATGACTGGAAAAAAATAAATCGTGATTATTTCAACTACTAATACATGCAATTTTGAAATTTTCATGTCCTGGTAGAAGATACATAAAAACACTATCTGTTGCACTAACGATTTTTCGTATTTGGAAACACTTTTGCCTAACAGTGCCAAATAAAAATTTGATCTAAATATAGCTACCTATCCCATAGCTAGCCGAGTATTTTGGCAAAAAGTAAGGGCCTCAACTCAGTATTATGGGGACGACAGAAAATTTTGTTAAATTAGAATAATCTTAAAACACTTACCGGCTCTGTCAACTCCTTTTCTTCCACAAAATACGGCAGTGACAACGATCTACCATTTTCATCTCTTCTCATATAACTAACAACAGAAATTTTTCTTACAGACATTGATGGATGTAATGAATTGGATAAAATTTTTGAATCAAAACATGGCTCTTCTTCAGAAATCGTGCTCAATCTTCTTAGAGCAGCACCACCAGCAAGCGGTAAGGCTTTTGCAGATTTTAGTGCATTTTGGAAGGTTTCTGTTAGCTCTGTTATTTTATTAAAATCATTTTCACTAACAGCTTTTTTAATTCCAGCTATTGTAGATGTTAGTAAAAGTAAATTTTTTTGATCGTCGGATATCCTTGGAGGTTGTTGAATACGAGGCCATGTTTGGGTTGGCACAAATAATTGCAGATCGGTCATATAATTACAATCACACAAAATTAGACAACTGTTTCTATAAACAACAAAACAAAATAGGGTGTCTTTTTTTAATGGGGTAAAAATAATGGTTCTTTTTTGATCGAAAAAAATAAAAGAAGTGTTTCATTTAAAAAATCTACAAAAAAATCTTTCATCTTCTTTTTTATAGTTTGAAAAGAAAAAAGATAGGTAGGTGATAATCAATCATTCTTTGTTATTCTTTTTTCAGTTGTAAAAAGAAAACCTTTTTTTTTAAAAACGAGATCAATTAAAAGATAATTTATTGACGTTTATTGGTAATTGGTTCAAAAAGTTCCTAAAGAAATTGATAACTATTGAAAGAGTTTTTTTAGGAGTAGCTTGAATAAACAAATTACAGTAGACCATTATAACTACTTTTTTATAGTTGTACAAAACCGCAATGGAATTTTGTTAATAATGACATTTTTTTCAATTACTGCTTTGAGGCAAATTAACTTTATAATACTATTTCTTTTTTTTTCAAAGTTATTTATGCTAGTTTCAATACACTTTTAAGTTTAAAAAACAAAACTTCATCAAACATTCAAAAAAAATTAATGCAATAAAAGATGCTTTTAGCAAACAACATCTCTGTTGAAAAATCACTACTTATGACTCATTGAAAGACAACAGACAACGAGTAACAACTTTTGTCTTCCACAACAAACGCAGCTTTTTTTGTTTACAACATTGCTATTTGTGTATTTTTTATATATTATCGATTCCAATTTGCTCCCAAAAAGCTCAAAAACATCGCAAAAGCAACTCTCAAAAATTTTTTTAAATATTTTGTTGAAAATAAGGTTTTAAAGTAAAAACTTAAAAAACATATTGTGGGAAAAATGATTGCTAGCACATCTAATAAATTTATACGATTGTTATTAAAACCCTTGCTCACAAACTGTGTTATTACTTTTCAAATGCTGAAAAAAATTAATATCCTAAAATTCCTGTTTTTGTAATAATGAGATTTTTTATTTACTTTTATTTAATGTGCAAAAGTTCTGTATCTCCTTCTAAAACTTTTTCGTGAAATATAAAATAGTAAATTACTATTGCAGATTTATCAACTTATGCTTTAAAATAAAATATTTTAAAAAAGAAAAAAAACAACATTTTAAGACACCACAAATAGTTACGAAAAAAAAATCATCGAAGCGCAAGTTTTTTTTTGTCTGTCAGCTTTTTTCGCAATGATATCAGGGCAGTCAATAAGTTCGTGCCGCGGTTTGAGGACCTGGATTTTTCGAACTACTTGAGCTAAACTCATGCTGTTTGTTGTTGTATGTAGTCAACATACAGGTGCATCAGATGACATTGTAAAATTTGGGTCACGGTGGATACTGTAGGTATACGGTAGAGAGTTCTAGAAAAAACGATATTTTATAAGAAAATTAGGATTTTAAACGACGGCAAAAAGTCAGGAACGGCTGTAAATGATTGATTATGACAATTTAAGATTAGTGAGATCATATCCAACAACTTCCAAGTGATATTATGCCTCAGGGCATTATGCAAATTTTTAAGGGCATATTTATTTGAACTCAAAAAATGCCAGAAACTGGTTGGGAATAGCCCAGAAAACGTCCGGCTTCCATTTTTGAGTAAAACTATAGCTAAAAAATAGATATTACAGTAGTTAAAAGTTATCGTCTGCTACTCAATAAATTTGAATATTCAATAATATCTATTTTTTAGCTATAGTTTTACTCAAAAATGGAAGCCGGACGTTTTCTGGGCTATTTCCAACCAGTTTCTGGCATTTTTTTGAGTTCAAATAAATATGCAAATTTTCCGACCTTAAAAATTTGCATAATGCCCTGAGGCATAATATCACTTGGAACTTGTTGAATATGATCTCACTAATCTTAAATTGTCATAATCAATCATTTACAGCCGTTCCTGACATTTTGCCGTCGTTTAAAATCCTAATTTTCTTATAAAATATCGTTTTTTCTAGAACTTTCTACCGTATACCTACAGTATCCACCGTGACCCAAATTTTTCAATGTCATCTGATGCACCTGTATGTGGGCTACATACAACAACAAACAGCATGAGTTTAGCTCAAGTAGTTCGAAAAATCCAGGTCCTCAAACCGCGGCACGAACTTATTGACTGCCCTGATAAAAGATTAAATCGCCTGTTTGCGTCAATTAGTAAAAAGTGATTTACAAAACCAGTTTCCTAACTTATTAACTGCAAACATTCTATTTTCCTTCTTGTGTATCTGTTTATTTCGCTTTATTTAACACATAAAAAGTTAATGAAAGTTGTCTTCTGTCCCTTTTTTGATTTATACAGTGCTCCACAAAAATATGGGACACTCCTATATTTTGATGATTCTGAAACTCCCAGAAGCCAGATCACTTCAAATGTTTCATATTCTGATTCAGCACGTTCGAACACTTGTAGAGACGGGAAATTATCAAAAATGGTGTCCCAGTAATATTTTTACAGTAATAAATGTTAAAATAGTGTTCCACAAAAATATGGGACACCCCCAGGAAAAATTAAGGATTTTTATTTTAAGGCTTAAAGGTTATTTAGGGATTGTAAAACATGCTTATTTAAGGTAATTTTTGAAGAAAACAAGATAAAATATGCATCGGCGCCGATTTGGCGCGACTTTGAAAATACGATATTTCCTTGCAAATGGCACTTTTTCCGGTGCTAGTGCAACGGTGGAAAATTAGTTTTAAAAAGTTACGAAAGAAACCATTATGTCAAAAATGCGACAGATGTTTTCTCTCTTTTGTTCTGTCTATTTTTCTTTTTGGTTACAGCAAAAATAGAATTTATTTGTAGCGGACAACGTCGCAAAAGTAACTTGTTGAATTTTGTTATTTTGCTGGAATTGCCTAGACTATTACATTACATGTTATTCTAGTAATGAAATATTTTATTTCTTTTTATTTAATGTCAGCATGTGGAGTATTATTAGTGATTTCTAGTTTATTATAAATAATAAATTAGTTCTGCAAATTTAATGATTTTTATTTAAAAATAAAAAGTTCGACAACAACTCTATATAACGACAAAAGCAGTTACAAAATAAACCTTCTTTCTTTTTTTGATTCTCAGCTTTTTCTTTTGGCAGACAAAAATAAAAAATATTTACAGTCAAAAAAGGGTGAAACAATGTCGCAAAAGAAGCAAAATAATTAAGCATTAAAATTATTATCATTGCAATATTTTAAAAAATAACAAAATATTTTATTAAAAAAGTCATAGAATATTCAAAGATTTTTTTTCATTTACACTAAAATTTTTTATGAGTAAAAACATGCTTATAAAATCCACTTTATTACTGTTTGGGTAGAAAAATATATATCGTAAAAAATGTTTGTAGCAGAAATTTTTTCATTTATTTTTTATTTAATGTATTGATGTCTAGTTTTTATATTAGAGGATAACTCTTTTTTCCTAGCATATAAGAGGGTTTTATAATACAAATTTATTATTTGTTATTATAGTTCTGTAAATTTATTCATTTTAATTTTCAAATAAAAAAATTCGAAAAAAATAAACACAACTTCTAAGAACGACAAACAAAGTTGTGAAATAAACGATTTCCTTCTTTTTTTGTGTTCGTCAGCTTGCTTTTTTGGTAGACAAAAATAAAATGATTTACAGCAAAAATAATGAAACAACATCGTAAAAGCGACTAATCAATGCTTTTTTTGAATATTGTGTTTTAAATTGACAAGGGAACGTTTTCAAATGTAATCCGCCGATTTTAACGGCAATAGCGGGGATCGACAACTCATAGTAAGGGATGAAAAACCCCCAAGGGATTTTTGCTGCTTTAGCAATTTCTGGATTTCATAGCATTTTGCTATTACACAGTAAGTAGCAGGCGATGAACGTATTAGTAAATAAATTTCGTCGGTGATGATTTTTAATGGTTGTAAATGCTTGGAATATGATTAATTATTTATGAAATATTATGTTTTAGCATTTACAACCATTTAAAATCATCACCGACGAAATTTATTTACTAAGACGTTCATCGCCTGCTACTTACTGTGTAATAGCAAAATGTTATGAAATCCAGAAATTGCTAAAGCAGCAAAAATCCCTTGGGGGTTTTCATCCCTTACTATGAGTTGTCGATCCCCGCTATTGCCGTTAAAATCGGCGGATTACACTTGAAAACGTTCCCTTGTGAGTTTGCAAATAAAAATAAAAAAAAAAAATTAGTTTTATGGAAGAAGTGATTGTATGGTGCATACTGTTGTTAATGAAGATCAGAAAACATTATCGATACATTTTTAGTAAAATTGTAAACGCACTGCATGCCACAGTTTACTAAAAATGCTGTACAAATTCCGTTTCATTGAAGTGGTGCAAAAAATATCTTAAGTTTTAATTTGTAATCATGTTTGTGTAAGAAAGAAAATTCTATTTATTTTTGTACTGCATTTATGTTCAGGTTTCGGACCTTAAAGTATTTATTATCTAACAATATAAAAACAGGAATATCAGTGATGCAAATTTATATACTTTTGCTTAGACTTAAAATATTAAAAGAAAAAGAAGAAGAAATACAATTTTTAAAAGCGACAAAAATAGTGATGAAAAAAAAAACTATAAAATCACTAAAATGCTACTCTTTTCACATTTGTTTCTTCTTCTTTGTGTCTGTCACTTTGTTTCTTTTAACGCACACAAATGTGTCAATTTTTTGATGAATATTTTAATATTTAATTTTAAAGTTGTTAAAATTTTTTAACTAAAATACAACATGGTTTGCAATACGTGCAGTTAGTAGAAATCTTTCCAAATTTTATTGGCCAATAATAAAATTATAAGATATATCTTGGCATCCAAATTCACTGTTATTACTAAAAAAATATTGTTCATGACAAACGTTATCTGCTGCTATTTTTATAATTTCAATTATTATTGTCAAGCCACGACGCAAACTTTTGTTAAAAGGCATGCCTGTCTTTATCGCTGCAATATTTATAAAAACCTAAAATATTGAATGTTCTTAGATTTTTATGCAGCGAAAAACTGCTGTTTGCCATCGATTTTCTTTTGAAAAACCATTGTCAATACAGCCGCAAATGTCATTTAGGAATGATGTGCTTGTCCGTCGAAAGAAGCGTTTTGCTTACAATGCTGTAATTAGCATTTTCTAGAAGGTTGTGTTTCTTATTCCAACCAAAAAACGTTTAAAAAGATTTTACTCTTTTTTTGAATATTTTTTTTTAAAATGTAATGTTTATAAAAGGGTGGAAATTAATCTTCTTTTTTTGGATCAATAATACAGAGAGATTATTTCATTACATGTTTTTTTTGGATTATACTGCATTATTTATTGAAGAAACAAAGGAAGACATTTACAAGTAGAAATGTTATTCTGGCAGCGGATTTTTGTTTCACACATTGTTTAAGAGTTAATGTGTTTTATTATTATTTAAACAAAAAAAAATTTTTTTTTGTCATTTAATGGTATTAGTTTTTTGTTTCGGACAGAAAGTTAAAAACAAAAGCTTCCTTTTTTATGTCATAGACTACAGCAATTAATTAATGTCAATAAAATTATCCATGGAAAACGTGGTTAACGATGTCTTTACTAATACAGCTATGGTAAAAATTAAAATAAATTATTTCAACTACAAATTATTACTAATTAATAATTTATAAAATCATCAAATATTTAGACAAAAAATGCAGTTACCAATGCACTTGTAAAAATCTAACAATATTATTAAAAAAAAGAGAGAGAGAGAGACAGCTATAAAAGGCAGGACTCACATAAGCGAAAGCTTTTTTTCACATAATGCATTTTGTTTGTGTTGTTATTTGCATTTACAAAGAAATTGTGATCAAAAGGCGCAAAGTCAACTGAGAAAAGCACCGATCATCTCTCATTTTGAATATTTTTTTTTGCACAAATATGATTTTTAACGATGTAAAAAAATTTTTAACAACATGCACATAATTTTGTTTAAATGAAACTTTTAAAGTTGAACCCATTTTTAATCGAAAAAATGAGAAAAACAACATAACAAAAATTTAAGACGAATATTTGTTCTTGTACCTTTAATTTTTTGTAGCTTTAATAAAGGATGGAATGATACTGAAATTTTTATCACAATTTTAATGCTGTTTATGTCGAAGATCAGTGGTTTCATTTTTTTTATTAATGATGAAAATCGTTGCAAATAAAATTATATGCACTTATTTTTTGCGGTGTAAATTTGGCAGTATTTTTTTTAAAATACTGCCAAATTTACATAAACGCTTAAACTGAATGCATGTCATAGTTAATGAAATCAAAGTGCTCCAAAATAAATCTTAAGATTAAATTTAAAATGATGTTTTTGAAAGAAATTTTCTATTATTTTTTTTAATGCAGATGTGTTCTCGATTTGGTCCTTGAGATAATTCTTTTTCATAAATAATGTATTATAAAGTAGATTAGTACCGCATATTTATCCATTTTAGCTCTAAAAAATAAAAAAGGATCACAATTTTTTCTTTCTTTTGTTTAAAGAAACTTTAGATGTATAGTTTTCTTTCATTTTCGTTAAAAAAAGCGCAAAATGCAAAGCAATTGCTTTGTACTATAAAAGAAAGAAAAACCATCGGTCATTGCAACATCAGCCTTTTTTAGTTTTCATCTGAAAAAAAAGACGGAAACATCACAGCCAAATTTTTCGCGAAAAAAGAGAAAATAATCGTCGCTTAATTTTTTAATGAATGCAATTAGCTTTTTTTAAATATTTTATTTCGCTCTTTTTTAATCTTTATTAGGACACTATTTGCTAAGTTTGATGTTCGATGAAAGTTAATGGACAACATCAACGATATTAAAATAATATAAAATGTATGTATGAGAACCGTTAATTTTTTAGAATTTAAATAATTACTACGACAATTATTTAAATTCTAAAATTAACGGTTCGTAAAAGTAACATTAAATATAGTTTATTGATAAATGGGAACCCATTTTTGAAGATAAGCAACAATTCCTACAATCTTGATATTTTTCTTAAAAAACAATGCTTTAACAAATTGCTTTTATTCTAGAATTTTTGAAACAATAGGTTAAATTAATCAAGATTTTTGTTTAGAAATGTCTGGATTCTGATTATCTCTGTTAACCGTAAGCTGATGAGAAGGTTAAATTTAAAATGACAAATTATTTCCAAACAGTAAAATTTTAAGTACAAAAGATGCTTTCGTCAATAACGACTCATACACCTCTGAATACAACTCTCATTATCTTTTTTGAATATTTTGTTTTAAAAATTAAATTTTAAAGTAAAAACTTTATCGAAAAATGAGAATGGAGTGTTTGCACATGCCATTATTAGACCTAACACGTTTTGAATAAAATTTTTAAATTGAATTTTCGATTCACTCATTAAAAACCCGCGTTGATATATGATTGCTGTAAATTATATCCTTAAAATTATGATTTAAGCACAGTATTTTTCTATTCATTTTTAATGCTTGCATGTGGATTATTTTTTTATCCAGAAAATAATGTTTTTTACACATAATAGGAAATAAACTATTGCTGCGAATTTGTTTACTTATACTTTAAAAAAAATATTTAAAAAAGAAGAAACACAACTATGTAGAACGGCAAATATAGCTTCAAAAAAAACCATCAAGCCAAAAAACGTTGTTTTTTGTTTTCTTTCTTTTTTTCTGTACACTTTTTCCTTCGATAGACAAAGAAATTTTTTAAAACAAACTAGCTGCATTTCATTTTTTTTGGAATATTTTGTTTCAAATGGGATTTCAAAATAAATTGAAAAGAACTTTATGAAAGAATTTATTGAATTTATGCCCATACTGCTATATATATAAAGACAAACCTAAATTTCACCAAATCATTAGTTATAAAACTTTTTCAAACAATAACTAAATATGAAACAGTGCTGAGAATTTATTATTAGTATTAAAATATTGAAGGAAAAAGAAAAAACATAATTTTTTAGAGTGACGAAAATAAAGTGTGTCCCATAAGATGAATGTTTTTTGTTATTTTCTTCGCCAATGAGCTTAAATAAGCATGTTTAACAACCCCCAAACAGTGGTTTCTTCAAAACTGGTCATATTCAAATTTTTTCGAAGTGTTTCTATACTTTTGGGACACTGGAAAATTGTAAAGTTCCAGAATTTCGAGCATACTGAAAGCTAAAGTCTATTATTTCAGCGGATATATAGGTTTTCGACGATGCTGAATCCGGTGGAATAGGTGGTTAAACGGAGGACCTTCAAGAAATACCTCAGTCAACAATATGTTGGGTGTTTCTATACTTATGGGACACACTTTAGCTCGGCAAGAAGCCATCAATAACCAAAGTTCTAGAATTCCCACATTTGTTTCTTTATATTTATTCTATATTTAATAAACAATTTTTAAACTAAAATGCAGTACAGCTTGCGACATAAATTACACTTTAATAAAACTATTTAGTTAATTTCCATGGCCCACTAAAAAAAAAGTTGATTCAAACCTTTGCCTCAAAATTCACATTAATTTTTAAAATTTTTTCATCAACAATAAATGTCAACAAAATATTTTGTGTTGTTCATGAAAATAATTTTTGATCCAAATAATAAATAAACGTTGTTTTTTGCCATTTCTCTTTTTATTTAAATGGTTATTGTCGAAATGGCTATCTTCTTTATAAAAAAAACCTCACCGGTGATGATATCGTCACTAAAGCGTCACTATCTGTGATGAATTCATTACTGTTGTATCACCGGTGAGGTTTTTTTCGACATGGCTTTTTCTCAGTGTGGCACTTTTTTTGAATACATAACACTTTCAGCAATTTTTAATGCTAAAAATAAAGAAATAACAATTAAAAAAATGACATTTAAATTTTTAATAAAAAAACATGTTTTATTAATAACCATTTCATCAATTTTAAATCGCTTTTAACCATTAAACATTGATGTACAAAACTTCACTCTTATGTAGTTTAAATTATTAAAAAAAGGATAATTAAATGATAAACTTATAAATAAATTAAAATTGTTGATGTCAAAGATATATGAAGGCATTATTTATTATTATCGTAGCATAGCATAAGAAACAAATCTTAAATTTTATCATTAAATTTTGTGGTGAAAATTTGCATATTGTAGGATAGCATTTTAAAAAAGCAAAATACACTTTGAAGAAAAATAAATATTCAAACCATAAAATCTTGCAAAATATATTTATATGAAAAACAGTTTTCAATAAACAACTTTTTATTTCTGTGAAAAAAAAGCAGAGACACAAAGTCGGTTGTCTTTGACAGATGAATAAAAAGCAAAACAGTCTTTTTGCAAAACAAGATAAAAAAAAACCCATCGGCATGTTATTTTCACATCTATTTTTTCAAAGTGTCGTTGAAAAAAACGTTGAAAACAGCCGTAGAAAAATAATCAACAAGATTAGTCAAATTTTTCTATGGATGCAGATTGTATAAAATTTTTTTTTCATATTTTATTAGATTGTTTTGAATATTTTGTTTACTAAATTGTAGAATTCGTGGAAAAAACATAGAGAGTAATAAAAGAAGTTGGAAAAAGGGTTACCACATTTATTGCTACTAGTTATTGATCAAAACATGAATTAAAAAACCATTTGCATCACATCACATGATATACTATAAAATTAATGAAATAAGTAGTTTTTGGTTTTATCTTGTAGATTATTAGTTAAACATAATGTGTAAAAGTTTTAAAATTAAAACATTCAGTATATTTCTGTGTACTTGTCTATTTATCACTATTTTTAGCACACAAAAAATTTTTTAATGACAAACACTTCAATATTTATGTCCTATTTTTTTTAATTAAACAAATATGATTTAGTCAGATTGGAGAATAGAAGAATCTAAATGCAAAGCAGAATCATCAATACAGATTAGAGCCGAAGTAGTTTCTGCTAAACGCTCAATAATTTTTAAAACCTTTTCATTCAATGTAACCATCAAACTTCTATCTTTTCCATAAAAACGATATTTTGTTGAATTTAATTAATGAAAGCTGTGAAGCTGTCCTTTTTTGTTGTATATTATTATTGTTCAATTTACCACCATTGCTTTGCAATAAAAAATGTTTTAAAAAAAAGCTTGTCAGGTGTTTATTTTAAAAACTAAACATTTATAAAATATTCAAAGTTTTTTAGCGCAAACAAAAAGTGTTTATAGTAAATAAAGTTTTTTTAAAAAAAGAGACATCTGTAAACGACAAAACTTACATAGATGAAAGCTTTTTGCACCACCCTTTTTGTCTACAATGTTGTTATTTGCGTTTATTAAGAAATGGTGATCAAAAGGCGCCAAGAAAAATTGCAAAAGCAACGATCATCTCTTTTTTTGAATTTTTTTTGCATAAATACGATTTTTAGAGATGTAGAAACTTTTTAAAAACATGAATGTACATAATGTTATTAAAAAGATACTACAAAAGTTCGACCCATTATTAATCCTCCAACTAAAAGGAGAATGTTACGCTTTCCGCTTTCCGTAACATTTTATTATTCATTTACAATCACAAAAAAAAGGAATGCAAAGGAGAAATTTGCATGAGACAAAAACAATGCTTCTTTCTTTTAACATATTGAAATACAATATGTTAAAAATATCTTTTATTAACGCTTTTCTATGCTCAGTTGTTACAACCAAACTAAAAGTAAGTTGTAACTATCAAGCGTTCAGTACTCTCATGATAAATAAAATTAAAGCGACTTCTTCCACCAAAAATAAACATTACAAAAAAAGGAAGCTAATTAATAAAGCAAAAATAAATAGTATTTTTATGAAGGATTGAATGATACTGAATTTTTAATCACCATTTTAATACTGTTTACGTCGAAGATCCGTGATTTCAATTTTTTTCATTAATGTTGCAAATCGCAGCAAATCCAATTATATACACTTATTTTTGTGGTGTAAACTTGTGAATATTAATATTTTAAAGTTGCACAATTTATTTAAAAAAAACTTAAATATTTCAACAAATTGAGTGCCTTTAATAAACAGATGTTAAGGAATTATATTGTGTTGCTTTTATTTTAGTGAAAAAAAGAGGAAAAATGCTCAAAACGCAAAGCAATTTTTTTGTGAAACAAAAAGAACAAAAACCGTCGGCGTACTATTTCCACATCTGTGTACTCTATAATTTTTTTGTATGTTTTAGAATATTTTATTTCTTTCCTTTTATTTTACAATTGTAATAAAATTGTTGAGAATAATGCAAAAATGTAAAAAGTTTGAAACTGAAAATGATGCTTTTTACTGCATCATAATTTATGAAAACATTTATACATGTACCTCAATAGCTGTTTTGTATAATTAATAATTTTTGAAATATTTGTCCTAAAGAATTGAAAAAAAATAAATTAATTTTATAGATCTTTCTGGGAAAAAAGTAGGTTGTCGTTGAAAGATGCACAAAAGTCGTCGTTTTGCGAATCAAAAGCAAAAAAAACTATCGGCATATTTCCACATAAGTAGAGACGACGCTAAAAAAAAGCTTAGAAACAGAGCCACAATTTTTGCAAAGACGAAGACCACGAAAAAGAACCAAAGTATCTTTTTTTTATAATTTTTTTGCAACATTTGGCATGATGGTTAAAGCAGTATTTTAATATTTAATTTCTTTTAAATTTAAAAGTACAAATAGATTATATAATGGCGTTATAACATTAAGATTTTCTTGGTGCTAAATATGCTTGTTTTGAATCATTAATAAAAACAAGAAAAACCATTGTAGCATACAATTAGCTAGTATTTTGAATAGAAAAACACTTACAAATGTTGTATTAAAAATCTTTTTAAATACCACTTCTAACTTTTGCAGTAATTATTTTTACCTTTTACAACACATTTTTTATTCTTAGGATTTAACTAACATGGTCACATTTTTCACATGAAGCATTCTGCTCACTTTTTTTTATTATAATTGATTATAATGCATAATAATGGCCATTTGTAGCCCCTTTATTACAAATATTTTTTATGTTATCCATTAAGTTCCATTTTAGTGTCAATATTATTCAAAAAAAATTGTAAAAAATTTTAAAACATAAAATATTTAAAACAAAACTTGGTGGTCAAAAATTTCAATGAACGATCTAATTTTTTTAATTTTTTTTTGTTCAAAAACAGCAACATCGTGGATTGTCGTTGAAAAATAAGCAGAAAGGGAAGACAAATTGTTGCAAAAAAAAGAAAAGAAAAACACTCGACATCTTTTGTAACAATTTTAATAGATTCAAAAATAAAAGCACCTGTTGTTTTCCCGAATTTGCAAATATTAATAGAAAGATGGTGGAAAAAAAAGGACAAAAGTAAAGTTTTTGTCATGTTGTCTATTATATTTAAACAAATTTTTATGGACATTTGAATATTTAATCATTTATACGTGAGATTTTAATAAAAAAAAGTGTCGGAAATTGTCATAGAAAAACAGATTTCATTTGTTTTTTCAGTCATGAATATTTAATTAATTCATCAATAAAAATAATTATAATTATAATAATAATAACAATTTTATTAACATTTGTTAGTTCCTTACAAATCAAACCTTGGAAAACTAACCAAAGAACGACCACCATCTCGATGGCTGGAAAACTTAAAAAAATATTTTTCCTACAAAGATTTCTTTAAAATCAAAAAATCAAATATTTAGTATCAGCAAATTTTCAATATATTTTCATTATTGTGTTTTAAAATTAATATGCAGTTGTTTAAAGCATTAATTTTTTTGCAAACAATAAAAAATACTGAAGTAAAAAAATATCATTAAATATTATGCAAAAAAGCTCCCAATAAACGTTAAGGCACAGCGGAAATCAATGGATTTTTCATGCTTCCCCAGCGAAAGCAGCCTTTCTTTTACAACGATGCTGGTGGTGTTTTTTTAAAAAACTTTTGATATTACATCCCAAAAGAAACTATTTGCAGCAGCAGCTGTGATCTCTCCTTCTTGTAAATATTTTGTTTTTAAATGTTTAACAATTTAAATAACAATTCTGCAGAAAAAACGTTTATTCCAACTACATTTACGTAAACATCTCCAATCTGTCATTATTAATTTAAAAAAGAATAATAACAGAAATAATAAACGCTAATCAAAATTATCAATTTTTGTTTTGAAAAGTTGCGGATTATTTTAACACATCATAAGTCATGTAAAAAAAAATATTCAAAAAATATAATCTTGCAAAATATGTTGCTATGAGAAAGAATTTTAAATAAAAAAAACCAGAGAACAATCTGTTGATTTCTTTCATTCCTGGGAAAAAAAGCATTGAAACATAGACGGTTGTCGTTGAAAAATGCGAAAAAGGCAGAGCTGCCGCTTTGTGAATCAAAAAAAAGAAAAATAGCCGGCATATTTCCACATTTGTCGAGGTGTTGCTAAAAAAAGTTATAAAACAGGGCCATAATTTTTTTAAATGAAAACAATGACAAGCACTTTCTTCCAGATAAGTGTAAATTGTCTATTGTTTAATTTTATATTTTTGAATATTTTGTTTTATTATACATTTTATAATATTGAAAAGAATGAAACTAGTTTTAAAACGTATAAGATAAACATGTTGTTGAATGATGGTTCATTATTAATAAAAATTCTATTACCACATCTGCTATACATTAAATTATTTTTTTATTTTTCGTTCAGAATGTTGGTTTTTGACAAAACTAAAGAATCTGAAGTATATAAGTAAAAATACAAGTGAATAAACGATTCTTAAAAGTTTTGCTTATAAATAAATTTAAATATTTGCTTTCATTAATAGAAAATGCTTCACATTTCAATTCTTTCAAAACTTCAGTGGCATTGGCGATCATTTTTTATAGTAACAGAATTTATCAATTATTTTTTTACATAAAAGGACTTTTTTAATACTTTCACTATTTCAAATGCCAAACTATTTTTAGAACTTAATTTTTTTTAGTGGAACTTTTTAAGGAGGAGTTCTACAACCTTCAATTTACCAATCCATTTTTGAAATATTAAAATTACTAGGCACGCTGTAGGCGCTAAAATTTCTTACTTTTTCACACACACATGTGACGTATTTAAATAAAAAGAAGACTTCCGTGATTGCTATAAATCTTTTTTTATGAATAACTTATCATCAAAATTGTAGTTTCCTTTTTTAACTCTTGGACCAAAAGTCTTGTTTATCATGAAAAAAGTCATTCCGGGATTTTAGAGGGCAGTAAACAGTTCTGGTGTAATGTAGTAATGTTTCTCTCGTGTCCCCATTACCTCTTTATACTGGAGTGCTTTTCTAAGACGTAAAAGGTGTAATCGTGGTCGCAAATACAAGAAATAAAACTGTAAATATTTAATTAAAAAAGTTATTGAATATTCAAAGGTTTACATGCAACGAGAAAAATGCTATTTTTCATCGATTTTTTCAAGAGAAATATAAACGACACAGCCGCAAAAGTCACTGCTTATTTGTCGAAAACAGCGTTTTGTTTACAGTTCTGCTATTAGCATTTTTTAGAAGGTATACATATCGTTTTAAAATAACATTTTACTTTAAATTAAATTAAATTAAATATTCAAAACATAACATCTTGCACAACATGTTTGTATTAAAAAACATTTTCAGTAAACAAACATAAATGAAAGTCTCTTGTGCTGTTGGGAGAAAAAACATAGAAACAAAGTAGGTTGTCGTTGAATGATGCACAAAAAGCAGAGCCGTAGTTTTGTGAACCAGAAGATAGAAAATCACTCGGGCATATTTCCTCATATGTAGAGTTGACGCTGAAAAAAAACTTATAAATAGAGCCATAATTTATACTAAAAATAGCAACGAAAAGCAATCAACAGACCTTCCAAATGTGGACTAAAACTGTCGAATTTTCGATTCCATTTTTCCAACATATTTTGTTTCCTTGATTAAACTGTTTGTAGTCAGGAATATCATATATATATTTCGTGATGCCATACAAGCAAGGTAGCAATAGATAATTTTTTTTTCTAGACATTATTAATTTAAAAAAAAGATGCGTTAAATGCAGAAAATTAATAATTTTTTGTACTCCAAAAATTGTTTACTAGAATGAAAACACACAACTTTTCAGAACGAAATAAACAGAAGCTTGAATCAAGAAAGTTATATCGTGCTTGTGACTAAAATTTACATTTTTGAAAGTCTATAAATTTATGTAACCTTGAAACTAAGTAAAGGAAAGTCTTGAAAAAAACTTTTATTTAAATTATTAAAGACGACTTTGTCATCTTGTTGGCAAAAAAATATTGTTAAAGCTCTGCTTATTATTGTATTTGTATATTTCGAATATATATTTTTATAATTCTCTAAATCATCAAATATTCAAACAACAAAATGCAGTAAAAACTCCAATTGTAAGTCTTTGTTCTTTTTTTATAGATATCAACATCACAGTGATATTCAAGCAGCAAAGATTTTCGCTTGCTCAACAATTTTTTTGTGTTTCTTAAAAGCCGTTTTGTTAAACGAAAGAGCGCAAAAAAACTTTGCAACGGGAACTGTCTTCATTTTATTAGGAATATTTTGTTTTTTTTTTGCTTTTTCAACAAATATAGCCTTTTCTCTTTCCATGAGTGCAGGGCGTATTTTTTGAAAAAAACTGCGATCTTTCTTTACAGCTAACGCTAAGAAAAACCTCTATTTTTCCTTTTTTTTTGGATATTTTGTTTAAACTGTAGTTTTGAAAAATGTAAAAGGAATTTTTGAAGAAATGAATTCACACAATTTTTTTTACTGGATGCGAATATACATGCATTTTTAATTCAAAAATAAAGAATGCCATTTACAAATTTTATGTTAAAAATCTTTTAAATGACCATTCCTAAGTCGTGCAAAAAGAAAATTTATTTTTTTCACATCCACAACACTTTCTTTTATCCTTAGAATCTGACTAAAATTTTTTACATTAACAAGGGACCGTTTTCAGGTGTTACCTATGGATTTCTTCGGGACTCGGGGGAATCAACAGCTCATAGTAAGGGATGAAAAATCCCCAAGGGGTTTGGGCCCGTTCGCATTTTCAAGGATTTAATAGCATTTTGCTATTACACAATAAGTAGCAGACGATGAACGTATTAGTTAATGAATTACGTTTGCGACGCTTTTTGATTGTTGTAACCGCACGGAATATGGTTAAATATTTATGAAAATTTGTGTTTTAACATATCCAACCATCAGAAACCACCACAAACGTAATTTTATAACTAAAGCGTTCATCGCCTGCTACTTACTGTGTAATAGCAAAATGCTATATAATCCCTGAAATAGCGAACGGGTCCAAACCCATTGGGGGTTTTTCATCCCTTACTATGAGCTGTTGATTCCCCCTAGTCCCGAAGAAATCCATAGGTAACACCTGAAAACGGTCCCTTGTAAGAATTCTGCTCACTTCTTTTTATTATATTTATATATTTAATCTTTTGTTTTAGCAATTTTTTGTGAGTAAATGTAGGTACATATAAATAATGTAATTCATTAGAAAAACTTTCAAATATTCAAATTCTTGGTCCCGCAAACAGAGAAAGATGCAGAAAATGATCTATCCTTTGTTTTAAAAAACTTTGGAAGAACAGTTTTCTTTTATTTCTGTGAAAGAATGCGTTGAAAAAAACGTGCTGACGTTGAAAAAAGCATAAAATGCAAAGCCATCGTTATGTAATATAAATGAAAGGAAAATAATCGGCACATAAGTTTTTTTTTACTTTTAAAAAACAAGACGGAAATATCACAGCCAAATGTTTCTCGAAAAAGAGAATAGTCGTCTTCAATTTTTTCAGTGAATGCAAACGTAAATTTTGTTTTAGCACCTTTTTTTTGCATATTTGATTAGCTCTTTTTTTACTATTATTCAAACACATAAAGAAAAGTAAGAAATAATTGCACACTATTTCACTAAAGTTTGATAAAAGCGAAGTGAAGACATCAACGATATTAAAAAAATATAAAAAGTTGCATTGCTATAACACTTATACAAAATCTAAAATTAACGATTCGTAAAAGTAACATTAAATGTTTAAGGGTTAAAGATAACATGATATAATAATAAACAGATATTTAACGCATTTCAGTTATAGATGAAAAATTGAATTTTAACGCTTGTGTGATGTTTGCGCATGTGTTTAAATCGTTGTGATTGCGTTTTCCACTTTCAATTCGGATTAAAGAAAAACATGTTGACAAAAATTTTTTTTTGAATATTTTGTAATTTGTTAATGTTTATAAAAGAAGGTTTGAAAATGTCGCTGAGTTTTTGATGCAATAATTGATAGATTGCGCATTCTTTAATATCTTTATAAAATCCACATCAATAAATTTGCACATTATTAATAAAAATTTTAAATTAAATATTTGCTTTAATTAATAAAAAATGTTTTACGAAATTCAGTTAACTGCTTAAATGCAAAAAAAGAGATCCTTGAAATTATATATTTGTATCAAAGAAATTCTTTATTTATATTTATTTAATGGCTATATAAGGTGTAGTTGTTCATTCATTGAATAATTCTTTTTGAGCTATACATGCAAAGACTAATTGATGCTGCAAACATACAAAAAAAAGTAACACAATTCTTTCGAACGACAAAAATAGTTACGAAAGAGTGCAAAATTTCTCACAATTTTTTCTTCGTCTTTATATCTGTCAGCTTTGCACAATAGTGCAAGAAAATTCACGTGCCTTGACAATATTTCAACAAATCACAACAGCTTCTTTTTTGAATATTTTGTTTTTAAATGTCCACTTATTTAAACAATAAATTTGCAAAAAAAATTTAGGTAAATGCGTTTGCGTCAAACTTTTCTGCCATAATTAATTTAAAAAAATAAAGAAAAAACATACAAAACTGCCAAAAAAATGATTTGCAAAAAATACTTTTTTTATTACAACCTTTTTCTTCGCGCCAGCATTAAACATTGAAGCTTCTAGCTTTGCTTTTTAATGATTTAGATTAATTAAAAAATGAAAATGTAAATGATGAAATTGTATATAACTTATCGATTTTTGTAACCAAAAGCTGCATGCCCTAGGGGATTATTTTAACACAGCATAATGCACTGTAAAAAAATAAATATTCAAAACATAAAAGTTTTGCAAAATATGTATTTTGAAAAAGAATTTTCAATAAAAAAAACCAGAGAACAATCTGTTATTTTTTTTAATTTCTGTGATAAAAAAGCATTGAAACAAAGTAGGTTGTCGTTGAAAAATGCGCAAAAGGCAGGGCTGTCGTTTTGTGAATCAAAAGAATAGACAGACGGCATATTTCCACAACTGCTGCTATATATTAAATTTAATGAATTGTAAATTTTTTGTTTACAACGTTGCTTTTTGACAATGCTAAAGAATCTGAATTATAAGCAATAAACATGTTTTTATTACCATATTTTTTATCAGTTTTGGTCTGTTCGTCACCATCAAAGAACTGGCGCACGTATCTTTACTATTTTGTAGTATAAGTAAACTAAAAAAATTTCACATTTTTGCAGCCAAGTGAATTAAATTAAAAGTGCTGCCCTTTTTATTTATATTGTGATTGTTAATTGGTTAGTATGAAAAGAAAGGATTTAAATATTAATATATATTTATTAGCACAGCGGCAACTTGCTCTTAGCTCAGCAAGGCTCAACTAAAGAAAAGCAACACAAAAACGATTACAAATCAAAAACAGGAGAGAGAGCAAAAAGAGAGAGAGAGAGAGTGTGTTTGGCAAAATGTGTAGCGCTTTTTTCAAGCTTTTCAAACTATTCATAACACAAAGAAAGTCTTTTTTTATTTATATTTAATAATGTGAATAATTCTTGTTCCACATTGCGCATTATACAGACAAAGTAGTTCTGCAAATTTATTACTTTTAATTTTAAAATAAAACATTAAAAAAAATACAAACGCAACTTTGAAAAACAACAAAAGCAGTTACGAAATAAACGATTTCCTTCTTTCTATTTTTGTCAGCTTTTCTTTTCGACAGTAAAAAATGATAAATATATACAACAAAAACAGATAAAATTTCTTTTTTTGATTATTGTGTTTTGAACTGGACTTGAAAACAAAAATTAGAATCAATTTTATGAAAGAAGTCATTGTATGTGTATACTATTGTTAATGAAGATCAGAAAAAATCAACGACACATTTTTAATAAAATTTTATACGAAGTGCAGTTACAGTTAAATCGAACTCTTTGAAGTTGAAGTGCTGCAAAATATATCTTAAGTTTAAATTTAAAATCATGTTTGTGAAAGAAATAAAATTCCATTTATTTTTTTACTGCAACAATGTGCATGTTGGGGACCATAAAATAAATTTTTTCAAACAATATGTCAATATAAATTTATTTACTTTTGCTTGAAATTCAAATATTCAAAGAAAAAGACGAAACATAATTTTTTAAAGCAACGAAAATAGTTATGAAAAGAAGTCAGAAATCACACTAAAGCGTTACTTTTTTTTCACATTTGTTTCTTCATCTTTTTTTGTCTGTCATGTTTGCTTTATTTTCTTGCGAACAAAAACGGCTTCGATTTTTTGATGAACATTTCAATATCGTAATTTTAATTGTTTAAAAGATATGCTTAACTAAAAAACTGCAATTTGCAATATGTGTAATAACTTAATAAAAGGATTCCTTAAATCTTTATGGATGAATAATGAATAATAAAAAATACTAGTTGTATCTTTGCATATGAATTCACAATAATTTTAAAACTTTTTCATTTACAGTAATTGTCAACAAAGTTTTTCATATTGTTCTTGACAATTATTTTTGATTGAAAAGATAAACGTTATTTGTTGTCATTTTTGTAATTTAATAATTAATTAATGTCCAACGACGCTGCATGTGTTTGATAGAAAACTAAATAATTAAGCATGTCAGTTTTAATCACTGCGATATTTCAAAAAAGCAAAATATTTAATTAAAAAGTTATTGAATATTCAAAGATTTTTCTGCAACAAAAAATGCTATTATTCATCGATTTTGTTAAAGAAATATTAACGAAACAGCCGCAAAAGTCGCGGCAGATTAATTGGTGGATGGAAGGATCCGGTGGAGTGGATGACTAAAGGGTGGATGGAGTTTTTTAAAAAAAATTCCTAAAATAATTTTGTTCTTTTTGTTGTTATACGATCATGCATGAAACATGCGCGACATGGTTCATCCTTGTGCCAGACAACCGCCAAAGAGGCGCACTTTCTTTGATACACAATTTTTTGCTTTTTCTTTATAAATAACATTGTCACCAAAAACGTACGTTATAAAAAAATGAAAATGTTGAAGATCAGTGGTTTCCATTTTTATCATTAATGATGCCAATTGCTGCAATACAAGTTATATACATTTATATTTTCGGTGTAAACCTGTCAGTATTATTTTAGTATATCATAATTCATTTAAAAATAAGTTAAATATTTCAACAAATTGTGAGTCTTTAATAAACAGATGTCAAAGGATTATATCATGTTGCTTTTATCTCAGTGGAAAAAAGCAAAGAAGCAAAGTAAGTTGAAAAATGCGCAAAACGAAGGGCCATTTTTTGTGAATCAAAATGAACAAAAACTGTCGGCGTACTATTTTTACATCTGACTGTTGTATTGATAGTTGTTGATAAAAAAAAGGTTGAAACAGCCATTTGTTTTTGTAAAAAAGAGACAAAGACAAACAGTTGGCAGTGATCGGCAGAAAACAACCAGACTCTAAAAAAATATTTCTTCAAATTGTAGTAAAATTGTAGAAAAAAATGCAAAAGTGTAAAAAGTTTGAAACAGAAAATGATCAAAAGAAACTGAACATTATTATAAAAAAAGCATTTTAATTACAACAATTGACAGGAGAGGTCCCCAAGTGTTTAAAAAGAACACTGCTGAAACCCTTCCACCTCCTGTCGAATCAATTGTCTCAACAACTGTTACAACAAAAGCTATATCTATTTTTGCTATAAAATATATAAAATTCTGCATAATGAATACGCTTTGATAAAAATCTTTTTAAATACCACTGCTAACTCGTGCAAAAAGAAAATCTCACCTTCACCCAACGCATTATTCCATATTTTTAGCTAATGAAAGCATCTTTTTCACATGAAAAATTCTGCTCACTTCTTTTAATTTGAATTAATAATGCATAAGACGGGAGTTTTGCAGCCCTTTTATAACCAACATTTCATCATCAATAGTTATAATGTCAATATTATTCAAAAAAAAATTAATATTTGAAAATAATAAAACATAAAATATTTAAAACAAAAAGTGGTAATCAAAAATCATTTCATTGAACGAACAAAAATTTGTTTAAGTAATGTTCTATTTCATATTTTTCTGTGCAAAAATCGCTAGCAATGAAGCAGGCTGTCGTTGAAAAATATGCAGAAAGCGGAGACAAATTTTGGCAAAAAAAAAGAAAAGAAAATCAGTCGATGTCTTGCGTACATATATCACAAAGATGGTAAAAAAACGACACAAGTAGAATATTTCTGCCACGTTGTCGATAATGTAAAAAAAACATTCTATGTATGATTGAATATTTAATCATTTATTCACATGATTTTTTCGTGAAATTGACGTTGTGTTAAAAACTGTCATAAAAAAATGGACTTCGTTAATTTTTAAAGTGATAAAAATCAAGTTTATCCATCAACAAGCAATAACTAATTTATAAAAAACTATGTATTGATTATTTTAACATTTGTTTGTTTCTTACAAATTTTATCAACCCTAGAAACTTTTGAATTCGACAGAAAAAGTCATATCATATTTCCAATTAAACATTTTTTAAACTCCTTGACAATGTTACATTTTTTATTTCTTTACTAGTTATTAGTGTTATTTGATGTATGACATAAAGATTTACCCAAAAAACAAAAACACGTTTTAGCATTTTATTTTTTGTGAGTAAAATTTTTGTCATGTTTGTGTATGTATTAATAAAGTAATTCATTAAAGAAATTTTCAAATATTCAAATTCCGCAAACAGAGTAGGACGCAAAAAATGATCCATGTTTTGTTTAAAAAAACTTTAGATGCATAGTTTCTCGCATTTCAGTGAAAAAAAAGCGTTGAAAAAAGCACAAAATGCAAAGACAGACGAATTTTCATGTAAACAAAGAAAGAACAAAACAATCGGCATTTCACAACACCAGTCTTTTTTAGTTTTTTTTTCAAAAAACAAGACGTGGACATCCTAGCCACATGTTTTGATAGTCGTCGCCAGATTTTTTAGTGAATGCAAACAAGTAAATTTTGTTGCTTTTTTTTGCATTTTTGATTAGCTCTTTTTTCACTTGTATTCGAACACATAAAGAATAGTAAAAAAATATTACAAATAATTTCAAAAGTTTGATAAAAGTGAACTGAAGACATCATCGATATTAAAATAATATTTTAATATTTAAAAATTCATAATGCTGGAAGAATTGCTGTTTGTGATCGTTAAAATAACTTTCGAATTATAACACAAAAAAGGTAATTAGTGCCCCTTATTGTTTTATTTTTGTCTGACGTTTATTTTCCACAGAAAAATGAAATCCTTTTCACAGCAAAGAAAAACAAACAACGTTGCAAAAGCAGTTGTCAGAGTTTTATTGGAATATTTAAATTTGAATTTAATTTAATTTAATGTAAAAATTTAAAATACATAACGTACAAGAATTCATTATCTGCACATGCTGTAAAATATATATCACGTCTATTTCGTCAAATCATTATTAATAAAAAATAAAGTCAAAATATTTGTAAAACTGTCTTTGAATTTTTTTTATTTAATGTAACTGTCAAAGTAAAAAACCATAAGAAAGATTCTTTTGGAAAAAAAAAGATTTTCTGCAAACAACAAGAAGACTGGTCTGGCTTGTTTCAACATACTTGTTGACTGAAAGCAAAAAAAATGTGTTGAAAGACAGTTGGAGTGAATATTTTTGAATATTTTGTTTCCGCTGTGCTACATTTCAAGAGCTCATACGCATAAATTAAAAGTTGCTTAGGAAGGCAATAAATTTCTTCAAAAACAATCAGCTTGTGGTTGTACTGAATAATAATATTAAAATAAATATGCTTTTTTTGTCAATATGTTTGTTTGTAAAACACTTAAATTATTTTAAAAACCTTGTATTGATAATCTTTCCATTTTTCAGTATTTATTACTAACGATTGCTTCTTTTCCAATTATACATTCTTTCATGTGTACAATCGTTTGTGATTTAATTTTTTTTGTTTTTAAATGTAAAAATTTCGTAAATCGAAAAAAAAAAAAGCAGACAAAAATGAACGCAGTAAAAAATATACTGAAAAGTACAGTTTTTTTTCATTTTTTATTTCATTTTTGCACAAAAGTAAAACTCTTTTTTTTGCCAGCGATTTCGAAATACTGCGGTATTTCAAAAAAAGCCAAAGACTACAATAAAGGCATATTTAAAACGAATTTTTAATGCATTTTTTTACTTCTGTAGAAAGCAGCTTTTTTTAATTCCTCCAATTTGATTATTTAAACATTTTCTTTATGAAATGTTTTTTTACTGAAAATAATACAATGTTTTGTAAATTTCTATATAATAATGCATTTCATGTCTAAACTGCAGAAAAGAAAAACAACCATACATTACTAATGGAACTTTTTGTCTAGCAGTGCCATTTAAACAAAGGATGTAATACATTGATTGGTAATTGTTTTTAGGTGCATAATGTTTGGTGAATCCACCAATATAAATTTAATAAAGCAGAAACAATGTAACAAAAATAACAAAGTATTTGGTTAGAAACATTGTAACATTAAAAAGCACAAACACAACATCTGTATTCTTTTCGTAAGCAAAAAATTATTGCATTCTTACAACATTTTAATTCTAACTTTTTGACGAAGAATTGTACCATTTATTGATTGTTTTTTTTGATATGCCAATTTTTTTTCATCACTGCTAATGACAATATGCATTTTTCAGTTTCTTATGCCCTCAAAAGTACAAATGCATTTTAGCTTTAAAATAAAGCACTATTTTGCATGGTGTCGAAAAGTTGTGATTTAAAACGGATTATAATGCAATATTATCAAAAAAGCTTTTACAGCCGTCATGACATATTAGTCAAACATGTTTCTTTAAGGTGTAATGTGTTGCTGATGTATAGATACACTGCTCACTGAAAAAAGCAAAAGAAAAAAAAGTTTTAACACACATTTTTAAGCCTTTTCCCATCTTTTAAGATGATTTTATACAAACAGAATGTGTACGTTTTAATTTTGGCCATAATGTTTATACATTGTTTTATTTTATTTGTATTTTTAATTTTAATAGATACAAAAAATCCAAAATATTTTTGTAAAAGTCATCAAAATTCCGATATACACCTTAATTCAAATGAAATAACGTTTGTGGAAACAATTAATTTTACTAATATTGCAGGATTTTTGGATGATTCTACGTCTCCTTGCTCCTTCTCTTTTTATCTTGAACCTTCTTCAAAGGTACGTAATTAAAGTTTTTGAAATAGTTTTTAAACTTTTAAAAATTTTGGAGTACTAAATTTTTACGGTATATTGTTATTGCTTCCATATTACACGACAGTAACCACGATACAGTTTGCATATATCATATTTTTTTATCATTGTTGATTCGAAGCTAAAAAAACATTTTTTATGCAAATTTGACACTAAAGTCGTTTTACAAAATGATTAGACCCCCAAAATTATGTATTAATATTAAAAAAAATTTTTTCTGTTAAATTTTTAGAATAAAAAATTTGTATTTGTTGTAACAAATCCATTACTTCTTGATTTATTTAATGTTACAAACAATCAATCTATTATATCTTGGAACAACTTAAATTATGAGTTACGCTTTAATCTGCATATTCGTTATGAATTTCAAGGCTTTGTGATCCATGATGAGCTTAATTATGATAATGAATGCTTTGCAGAATCGGTGATCCCATATTACTTTGAAGATGATACACAAATATTATATATTCGTTCAAGCTATTTCGAAATTACCCGACGAAATCGTTCTTGCAAATGGGAATTTAGAGCTCCTAATGGCTATGGATTTAAAATAGTCATTGCAGAATTGAATATTACTTCGGATATTACGTTAGCTGTTACAAACAGCACAAATTATTATATAATAAAGTAAGGCTTTTACAAAAAATGGTATGGACTAATTTTTTAAAATTTTAGTAAACATTCCGCAGTAACCTATAAACCATATTACAATGAAGATAACAATTTATTTGTGTATCTCTCCCGAAGTAATACCACATTTAATTCTCCAAGAATTGAATTTGGGGCATCGATAAGTATTGTAAAAAGAAATTTTACAACAAAAGATGCGAATTGTGCCGTAACTACAAATTCAGACTATATTACATGGACAAATATCAATTACAATAATCCCACCGGATATTCAAATAATGCAAAATGTACATATGACCTTGAAATTTTTTCTAATACTCTTATTGTCGCAACAAATGATGGGTACAGATTCAGCTTAGAAGATAATGTTGATACTTTATCCTATTACGATGAAGATACTAAAAGTTACTACAATTTTTTTGATGATCATTTTGATGGAAAAGTTTTTTTACCATATGAAAATGGTACTCAAAAAACAGTGTCATGGGAGTTTAAAAGTGACGGAAGTATTGCATATGGAGGCTTTACAATTGTTTTTTGGAGAATTTGTAAGTGTTATAACTTTGGGAAAAGAAAATTTAATATGTTAAAACGTTGTTTTTTTTTGCTCAATAATATTTTTAGATTGCTTTTGTGCAACTCCAATATGGATTGTATCTTGCGATGAAGCAGATGTTAGACATTTGTATATCACAAATACGACAAATAATGATTATTCAACATATATTTATACATATTGTGGAAATTTAAAATGTAATTTTACAGTAAGCTTCAATTTGTTTTTCAAAAAATATTGTTAAAATATATTAATAATTTTAGATTCAATCAAATTCTTCATGCCCAAACAAACATATAGGGCTTGAAGTTGTTCTTAGCAGCGATCAATTAAAAGTGAATGATAAATTCCGTTTCATTTCCGATAATGAAACTATTTTTGTTATAAATTCAACCAATCGAAATTTAGGACTTTTTGAAATTATTTACAATTCCAATTCAGTTAACATTTTTGAAGCTATCACTGAAAATGTTCAATTTTCTATACCCCGGATGATTAGCGCTTATTTAAGTTCTTTAAACGGTAAAACAGAAATTTTAAACAAAAACAATTATTTTTGAAGCTTTTAGAACCTAAATTAAAGCGAGCCATCATTCTTACAAAAGAAAATACATATGCTGTTATTGATTTTCGACAGTATATTTCTGGAGATTACGTTTCAATCGAAATTGAAAATATTTCAGTGAGAGAGCTTATTTTTTATCAAAAATTTTTTCATAATTTTTTTAGGAATTGAAAAATGCTTACATTGAAATTTATGCTGCTACTCGTACTGCAAAATCACATGTGCAATATTATACGGATGAAAAATTGAAGCATTTATTAACATATAATGATGATTGGTTAGTTTTGCGGTTTTACAGTTTTGGGTAGTCTGTTATGAATAAATAACTAACTGTAGTACAATCAAACATACCTTGGAAATTGTGTTTTGCCAATTACAATCACGTTATTGTAAAAAATAATGAAAAATTTTCTATAAAAATAATAGCTTGTACCCTACGTTTTTCAGTTTTATCAATAATCTTCTGTATTGTCGAACAAGCACTCAAAAAGTTTACGCTTTACTATTTCGTGATACTTTGGTATTAGATGCAACAGTTTTGCTCTTTCAAATAGCTCCAAAAGGTATGCCAATAAGTTTTGTATTTTTGATTTCCTGAAACGAAATTTCTTAATTACATTTTTCAGAGCTAATTGGCGGATGTTTGTTGCATCCGAATGTTTTTATGATAAGCTTCTTTTTCCCGATTTCAGCGATTTCAGCGATTGCTGGACCATCAGGTGTATGCAAAGTTTTTCTTTTGAATGATTCAGAATATTATAGCATGCCAAAGATATGGACAACTGCATCAAAAAATAATGTAAAAGTTTTTACTGGGCATTTAAATGAAACATTAATATTTGAATTTAAGTTGGTTTTTTTAGAAAAGATTATGATAAATTTTAATATTTATGTACATATTTTATAGCGAAAAAACAGCTGCTGAATGGCAAAACATAAAAATTCGATCGATATTTTTTGCCTTTGAAATTCCAATCAATTCCAGCATATTTATTACAATTGATCAGGTGAATGAAATTCCGGACAAAATAGAAGCAAATAATTATAAATCTTTTATTCAAGCACCATATTATCCAATAATTCCAAATGAGGCAACAAGTTAGTTTTTGTAAACTTTTTCATGTATTGGTGGTGATAAAAGATCCTCCAAACCCTGCTAATTTAACAAACTTAAAGCTTTAATAAATAATTACAGATTGCTTTACAAATTTTACAATAGAAAAAAATATTTTTGTTACTTTTAATATCACTTATTTAAATGTTTCTCCAACAATGATATTTCATTTTTATTCAAATAATACTCTTCAAAAGTAATGTATTTTTTTTATTTTTTCAAATGTTTCAAAAGTATTTTTTTTAGTTTGGAAAAAGTTGGAAAAGTATTAACCTTAAGAAATACAAAAATTTCAATGTGTTATTTTAATGGAACTGTTAATAAAAATTCAGCGCCAGATGATCCAGGATTCATTATTTTGCTAGATGTTAAAACGATACAGTAATAAATATTTAGTCAAATAGTATCTTTAAAAAGAATTAAAAAATATTTTTAATTAATGTACATACATGCTTTATCCTTCAACATTATTAATTTGTCCATTTAAAACAATTTGCGTTTTAAAAGAAAAAATAAAAAACAATTTTAAAAACGTCTAGAAATAAAATATTCAAAAATAAGAATGCAGATTCATAGCAGCATTTGCAACTACCGACAAAGTTTGAAAGATGCAGAGAGAGAGAAAAAATTAACAAAACAAAAACGCTGTCTGCTCTATTTTTTTCGACATTTTGTTGATATTTTCACTCGTAAAATATATTTCTCTTTCATTCTGTTTTTTTAAATGCACCATTGTTTCTTTGTCTTTTTATTTTTTGCATATTTAGTTTACAAACTTATTTAAAACCTTTCCAACTTTCTAATCGATTTGTAATTGCTTTTAAAAGTTTAACATTTGCCAATATTTGGTGAATGATTCAATATCAATTTAAAATTGTTTTTTTAGAAACATTGTCATAATAAAAAGCATAAATGCTATATAAAACAGTGAAATTTGAAAAGCAAAATTCAAAACATAAAATAGGCTTTTTGTATCCCTGCATTGAATTGATCTGCTGGAAAAAAACAAACATAAAAACCCGCAAATAAATTTGCGCATCAAAAATCGGGATAGCAAAACAGAAAAAAGGAATGAAAATTGTTGACTCAATTTAAACGCCGCTTTTGCAACGAATGTTCTTTTCGTGTTTGGTTACATCCATTTTAAATGTTCATTTTAAAAGACGTTGATGGGCTGTAATCAAAATTTCAAAATTTTCTTAGTCATCAAATTTCTGATAAAGCATTTCTTTCGGAAAAGAAAAATTCTTTAATTTTTGAATATTTCTTACAAATATTTAAACGTTTTAATACGTTAAAATTTATTTCTGCACCATTTTTTGTTAAACCGTTTACTGTTATGATAAGTTAAACATTCACATGAAAAAAACAATAAAAAATGTGAATGTTAGGGCCGTATTACCATTTTATTAAAAGATCAAAAAAAGTGAAGGAAAATGTTACACATATTAGTAAAGTTGAAAAAAAATTAAACATTTTTCAGCAGAAATTAAGAATTTTGTTTTGCTCATAGCTTTAAATAACACAATTTTTTGGATTGACTTAAAATGCTTTTGTTAAAATTTTTTTTTCATGACAAAGTTCGAAAACAATAAATTAAATAACGGATTTAACATTTGTATATAGCTGTTTTTAAATTTTTATTTGTTTTTTAATTTGCAATTTTGACTAAAATACGAATAAATGTTTCTTGTGCAACACCATAAAAACAAAATATTCAAAAAAAGTCGCTGCCTCACCTGGATATTTGTAATGTGAAAGTAACTGATCGCCTGCTACTTAAGGTATTTTCATGTCCATATTAAACACAGAGGATGTGCGTTCGGAATGTAATATTTTTTCTCTAACTATCCCATAGTAAGGCGAGTATTTGGGCAAAAAATAGGAGCTCAACTCCGGCGTCAGTTGGGGACCTCTACGGTGAACAACCTTATAATAATAAACCGATATTTAACGCATTTCAGTTATAGAAAAACATGTTGACAAAAAGTTTTTTTTGAATATTTTGTAATTTGTTAATGTTTATAAAAGACGGTTTGAAAATATCGCTGAGTTTTTGATTTACAAATTCAATAAAACATACGCCGTGAAAGTAAATCGAAAACCACACATTAATAAAAGCGAAACAAAAAGACTTTTGATATTTTGTTTCAAAAGCTTTTGTCTTTTTTTGAACATTTTGTACAAAAGTTAGAATGTTTTTTTTTACAAACCACAAAATGTTCAAACAAAATGCATACAGTGTGGCAGATGAATCTGAAAAGCATTAAATAACATTATTAATAGATAAAAGATAAAGAATGCTTCCATATTTATAACGTAAAGATATGTTTTTTTGGAGCTTTTGTGGTCAGCAATTTCAAAATGCCGCAATTTCTTAGTTACTTAAACTAAGAAAAGTGGTGAATGCAAAGACCTATTGGCAAGTAAGCAAAAAACTTTTGCTGAAATTCTTTTTTGAATATTTTGTTTTAAAATCTTTTACAAAA
Organism: Panagrolaimus sp. LJ2400; assembly: GCA_024447215.1. Classification (NCBI taxonomy): domain Eukaryota; kingdom Metazoa; phylum Nematoda; class Chromadorea; order Rhabditida; family Panagrolaimidae; genus Panagrolaimus; species Panagrolaimus sp. LJ2400. The sequence goes on along the minus strand of JAMRYA010000014.1, from coordinate 1,377,375 downwards.
TTAATAATTCAAAAATCTCAAAGCGGTATTTCACTGTTATTACACTGTTTCACCAAAATGCAAATCTAAAAGCAATATTAATTAAAAAATTAAGTAAAAATATTTACACACTACAATCGAACCTCCCTATTACGTGCCTTGTTGTTTCGTTGACCTCGATCTTACATGGTCATGGTGTGGTCCCTTCGAAAGGAAATCAAGGTAAATAAACCTCGTTATTACGTTCACCTCTATTTTACGTTGTTTTTTCACGGTCTGGAAAACGTAATAACGAAAAAAGAAGCAATTTTTTTCACTGGCATTAGCAAAATTTCATCTTCACTTAAGTAGTTTCTCAAATTTTAAGTGTTATAACACTTTTGCACCCAACTGTAATTTGGGACATGGAAGGTTTTTAAAAAAATGCATTGAAAATTGAGTTCCATGGCATTAAAGTTTCTTTTTTTCTATCATTTGGATCCTTAAGCATAACTTTTATTTCATTACATATTTGTCTAAAAAATTACCCATTACACTGAAAAAAAAGTAGGGTAATATTTACTCCGAAATAGGAGTAAATAACCCCCGAAAAAGGAGTAGATTTTGTCTTTACCTATTTACTAGGAGTAAATGTTTCCTTCGAAATAGGAGTAAATCTTCACCCATATACAGGGTGAATTTAGACCTATTGTAGGTGTAAATTACCACCAATATATAGGGACAATAGATCCCTTTATAGTGGGGAATATATACCCATTATTGTGGATATAAAAAGCCCCTATATACTGCCCTTTCCCCGCAGTCTCCCCTCCCCCAAAAATACTGTAGTATAGAATATAAAAATTTATTAAAAATAAAAAAAGACAGACAAAGAAATACAAAATAAACTGACAATGTAAAACATACAATAGAGTGACCAAGAAACGGTGCTGGCATTGGACCACGATGCGTTGCTTCCAGAGGATTACGAGATACTGCTGCCAAAGGATCACGGTATGTTGCTGCCAAATCACGAAATGCAAAAGGAACATATTTTTTTCAGATGCATTTATCGTCTATGATACTCAATACTGGTACTAATGGCAGATTTCGTTTATGGCAGAGGGTCAAAATATGGCAGTGTATGGAGGAAATCTCTTTAGAAAATGTTATGGATATGTTTTAGGTGATCTTCAAAAAAAAAAGCTGCATTTAGTAATTAAAGATTATGTTGAAAAATAAACGACAAGTCGAAAATCAATGAACGATCTTATCGCATTGCAAAAAGGACAAATGCTCACAAAGTTGCTTTTTTATTTTTCTAAAAAGTGGCATTCCTTATTTAACAACAAAAGAGAGCAAGAAAACAATACAACAGCAGGAATCATATTTTCTTTTTTAAAATATTTTTTTTTCGTTAACAAAAACTATAAGCAAATTCTTTAAAAGACTTGGGGGGATGCACAAAATTAGCAAAAATTAATAAAGTTTTACAGGGTGTCAAAAAAAAAACCGGATTTTTGTTTTTAAACGAAGCCAAAGGGCTGTGAAGACCCCAGGTATGGGGGAATATAAAGTAGGGTCCAGGTCAATTTTGACCCTACAGTATCACTTCTCGAAAGTTTTCGTGTCGGGAGTTCTGATGCCGCCAAGTTAAAAAAGTGCCATTTTTCGACCCTTTCGTAGGTTCCCTTTCCTGGGAGAACCAGTGCAGCTGGAGACTTGTCCTATTGGGGTTAAATAGTCCTTGGATGGGTCTCGTCAATAGGCTACAGTATGACTTCCCCAGGTTTTCGCATCGAGATACACAGCGATTTCAAAAAACCAATTTCCAAAAAAATACGTTTTATAGCTACTTTGAGCAGCTGGTGTAGTCCAGACCGAGGGTTTTAGGGGGTAATATTTGTTCACAATTAACTTCAGACATATTGTGACATTTCTGCAAAGTTTGGACCAAATCTGAGATTTTCGGTTTTTAAGCTGCTATATTTGCTATAGTCAAGTAGCATGCGATGAAAATCATATCCATGTTAAACACTTTTAATAGAGTCAAGAACGCTTAAAATATTGAGCTATCGAAAAAAATTCGATATTTCAGATTTCAAAGTTTGGGGGTGGAATCGACCACAATATGTCTGAAGTTAACTGTGAACAAATATTACCCCCTAAAACCCTCGGGCTGGACTACACCAGCCGCTCAAAGTTGCTAGAAAACGTAAAATTTTGGAAATTGGTTTTTTGAAATCGCTGTGTATCTCGATGCGAAAACCTGGGGAAGTCATACTGTAGCCTATTGACGAGACCCATCCAAGGACTATTTAACCCCAATAGGACAAGTCTCCAGCTGCACTGGTTCTCTCAGGAAAGGGATTCTACGAAAGGGTTAAAAAACGATACTTTTGTAACTTGGCGGCATCAGAACTCCCGACACGAAAACTTTCGAAGAAGTGATACTGTAGGGTCAAAATTGTCCTGGACCTTACTTTATATTCCCCCATACCTGGGGTCTTCACAGCCCTTTGCCTTCGTTTAACAACAAAAATCCGGTTTTTTTTGACATCCTGTACATTGAATGTTCGCGTCAGTAAAAAAATAAATCTATCATAGAATGTTTTGTCTTTACAAAGACTTCAAAGTAAAAATCTTAAAAAATGTTTTTTAATAATTGACTGTATGCAACAAACTTATCGAAACTAATTTAAAAAATTTTTTCCATTATTCTTTAACTTTACTTACAAAACACTAGAGAAAAGAACACACTTTATTTTAAACTTCCCACCAGAAATAATTCCCGACAAGAAAAAATATTTTCTTTAAAAAATTTTTCTTTCTCCAATCTATTGTTCCCTTTCAATCTATACTTTATTTTCTTTTGTATTTGTTTAACATTTTTCCAAAACAATCCTTTATCTAAGCAACTACCGAAGAGCCTACTTATATCACATATCATTGGTTTAAAATTATAAAGCTGTCTAGTTGTCCAAGGCGAAACAGCAATTTTTCTTTTCTTAAAAAATTTTTTACTCTCTTTCCCTTTATCCCAATACATCTCCTTTTTTACATTTATATTTATTATTGCATTTTTTTTAAAATTTTAAATCGATTTTTCGTTTCAATTAGTAAGAAACTGCTTTTAAATTTGTCTCATCACAGGTGAACTGGTTTTTTCTTTTCACGGACGAAAGAAAACTTTTTTGCACCAAAAAAAAGATGATCAGCGTCGGATAAACAGTCGTCAGGATATTTTTGGAATATTTAAATTTGAAAAAAATATTATTTAAAGTAAAAATTTAAAATACATGATTTAAAAGAATTGATTATCTGCACATATTGCGATGTATTCTTCACGTCAATTTCATCCAAACATTACCAATAAAAATTTATAAATTAAATACTTGCATCAATCTGTTAAAAAAAACTGCAGCACAAAATCCGTAAAAGTCTTTTTTTCTTTCCACTGACAAAAAACCTATGAGTCGTTGTTGAAAAACCGAGCTATTTTTATTGAACGAAAAAAGAAAGAAAAACAGTCGGCACACATCAGTGTTGTTGTCGTTGAAAAAAACGTTGTAAGCATAGCCAGGGCTTTTGCAAAAAAAAAGCGAATCAGCATGGTTCTTACATTTTTGGATAGACGAAGATTGCAAAATTTTAATTTCAGATTTTTAAGCATTGTTTGAATATTTTTATCACTTTATTGTGCAGTTTGCCGTTACAAAATTAAAAAAACATAATAATAATAAATATTAATAATTTTTATACATTCTTTCCCATTGCTGGTAATCAAATGAAAAACAAAAAAATAAATACATACATAAAAAGAAAAAAGAATAAACGCAAATGACTTAACAATTTTAACTAAGAGATAAAAAATAAATGATAAAAACCATGAAGAATGAAAATGTTAGATTTCTTTATTCATTAGAGCAGATTTTTGATTTCTTTTGTAGAACTGAGCAGCTTCGACGTTTTCATCACATTCAACAAGTTTGGTTTCATTTGTAATTACATTATGCCAGAAAATTTGTTTTTCTTTAATAAAATATTTGACTGATGTATTTCCTCCACGAGATTTGTAAAGTTGATTCTTTTTCTTGTTAATCTTGACTTGGATTCTATGAGCTTCAGGAGATTCAAAATTGTTAACAAAAACTTTAAATTTCTTTAGTTTTTCGTTTGATTTAATATATTCTGGAGCATTTTTGAGAACAGACGTCTTTTCATCTTTGGTTTTGAAAGATACTTGGATCGGACGATTTTTTGTTTTTGAAGCATCTTTTTTCCCCATTCTTTTGACGGAAGTAATTTTGGCATTGGGATCAATTTTTTGAATAAATTCTTCCATTATTTGTTGATCAGTCAAAGCAACTCCATTATCATTTTTCAAAATTTCAGGAATATTTGTAATCACGACAGATGATGTAGCACTTTTTTCACTAGTTGGTAATAAATTGGAAGTAACAGTAATATCTTCATCCATATGAATGTCAACAGAAATATTTTGATTCATTTGAATATCATTTTGTTCACATGGAGGAATAAGCTGACATTGTTTATCATTTTGCAGCTTTGTGCATATAAAAATTTTTCATTCGAATGATATTTTTAAAATTTAACCCATTATTAATCGATAAAACGGCGAAGAAGGAAGAAATAGTATTATAATATATTAAAAAAGCATATTCCAGTTTATAAATATTTAAAGATTTTAATATTGCAATATAATGTTTATCTAAAAAGCGAGTTTTCAGCAAATTGATGTTAAAAAATTGTATTTGTCTTCTATTTTAATGAAAAAAAGCATAGAAACAAAGGAGGTTGTCATTGACAAATAAACAAAAATCAAAGCCATCTTTTTGTGAATCAAAAAAAACACATTGTAAATTAATATTGGAAATTTGGGAAATATAAAAACATTTAACATTCATCCTTTTGCAAATTTTATCTTTTTATTCCTTTTTTGTGAATGAATAATAAAAATGAGAAAAGTTATCTGAAAAAAATATCATTCATGCATTCTTCTACAATTGATAAACTAATGTTGCCTTTGTTATCAGTGAAAATGCCAAAATTATTGGGGTATTTTAACATTAAACAGACTTTGACGCACGTCTCCAAACAGGCACTTTTGAAATAAGTTTTTGCAAAAAAGGGTGAGTCATTCATATCTTTTAGATTATTTTTTCAGTCAGACATATTTCTTTTTTTTCTAAAGCAGACGTTATTTCTGATATAACAAGTCAAAGTGCTTTTTTTCCTGTTTGATTTTTTAAGTTAATATTTCTTTTTTATAATATTTTAAGCTATGTTTGATTTTTGGTAAGAAAATTAATTCTTTGATTTCATGCAGCAAAAATATCACGTCGATGCATGTGAGCATTAAATATGAAAATGACGAAGTCCTTCTTTTCTTTTACTCCTTGTTTGTCCTTTATAAAAGAAAAGAAATGCTCGTCACAACAATAATAAGAGATGTTAAAAATAAAAGGATTCAAAGAAGGTTGTTCATTCTATATTTGTTTGATTAATTTATTATATGTAATGGAACAACAATTATATGTCTTACAAAATCATAATTATTCATTCCAGTAAACTATTTTTAGCACTAGTTTTAAATACATTGTTATAATGAAATACATGTCACAGCTTTTTTTTGCTATTTATGGACATGGAACTTTAATAACTTACTGACGCAACACTAAACTTTTTATATGTTTTCTACATGAACAGCATAATTGATTACTATGTCGTATTTATTGTAAACAAAATTAAAAAACGACAAAAAATGGTTTCTTTTGAACGCTGTTAGTTTTTTTTTCAATCATCTGTTGCGCTTTTCAAAAAATCAAATAAAAAATTACGCCATTTCTTTCTCTCTCTATTTTTTTTATTTAAAAAAACTAACTTTGATCACTGACATTTGCACTTTTTAAATTTCGAAATCTTTATTTGCTGTCTTTTCTAAGCTGTCATCTTTGACAACAAAAAAGAGACAAAAAGAAAAGGCACGCTGGAAAAACGTTTTTTTTCCTCTTTATTTTGAATCAGATAATTGTTCAAAATGCTGCATTATGCAAAAATTGTGATTTGTTTGATTTTTTCAATATTTTATGCGTCAAAGTTTTTTCGAGAAGTTTAAATTGTTTTTTTTTTGAATTGCTGATGAAATCGCGAAACAAATTTATTATGACACTGATTATCTAATACTTGGAAAAGTACAAATGTTTTTTCATTATTAAATCTTTATCATGACAAAATTACAGGAAACTAAAAAAATGAGAAATTGTTTAACCTCATTTTAAAAATTATCCAAACGCATTTCAAAACTATTTTGTTGCATAAAGAAAATGTGATATTCAAACGTGATTATGTCAAAGCTAGTAACAAATGGATCATTAATAATGATTATATAGCATATAATAAACCTTTTGTTGCAGCATATTGAATGTTTTAGCCATTAATCCGTAACCAACCGAAAACTTTAACAACTTATTTTCGATGATGTTCAACGCTTCACTGTCAACAAATAAGAAATGTTTACTGTTTTATTGCTCTTAATATGTCTGGAGAAATCATGAAAATAAATTCGTTAAAATATACTGTAGAAATAGATGAAAACTTCAAGTATGATATACATTTATTATTGAGTTGCTGATATCAAAAAAAAACCACTGAAGTATGCAACTTTACTCGTTTAAAGTTTAAATAAATTTAAAAAAAAGATGTGCACGATGAAATTATAATCAACTCATAATTGCTTTTATCGAAGATAAGTGAAGGCATTGCTTTTTATTATCGGAACATATCATTAAGAATAAAAGTTAATGATAGTCATCGATTTTCGTGATTAAATTTTGCATACTTTAGGATTATCTTAAAACGGCTTAATTCACTATTTAAAAAATATTAAATATTCAAATCATTATTCTTGCAAAATATATTTTAATGAAAAACTGTTTTCTATACACAAAAAAAAAAAAATTTTTCAAATAAGAAACACAAATAATTTTAAACGAAAAGTCAGACAAAATTTGAGCTTTGAAAAAGTTAGCTCCATACCGGACTCGAACCGGTGACCCTCAGATTTGACCTCTGATGCTCTGGTAGAGCTAACTTTTTCAAAGCTCAAAATTTTGTCTGACTTTTCGTTTAAAATTTCAAGTTGGTTTAAGGGACAACTAAAAAACCGTTGTACAGAGTTGTACTATAAATTCAAAATAATTTTAGTAACGAAAAAAACTATTTTTTTGCATTTTTTCTTCTATGTTTTTTTGTCTGCCATTTTTCGCTCTCTTCTTTTTGCAGAAAAAATGGTTTCTTTTTGTTACATTTGGCATTATGGTTAAAGCAGTATTTCAGTTTTTAATTTCTTTTTGTTTTCTAAACAAAAAAGTAAAAATAGATTTTTTAATGACGATATGACATTTAGAATTTTTGGGTGCTAATATTTGAATTGATGCATCAATAAAAAAAGTGGTATTACTTAAAAAAATATTCAATCAAAAAATTATCAAATATTAAAAAACTTGAAAATATTTATTAAAAAGTCAAAAGAAATGCCAAAAGAAAACTTGCAATTTTTTGCTTGCTGGACAAATATAGCCTTTTTTCTCTCTAAAACTGCACAGCGTATGCTTAAAAAACTGCGATCTTTTTTTCCTAACCAATGCAAAGAAAAATTGCAACCATTTTTTTTTTCCTTTTTTTGAATTTTTTGTTTAAATTGTGGTTTTGAAATAAAAAAAATGAATTTTTGAAAAAAATGAATGCACACTATTTTACTTCCTGGCTGTGATTGGATGTATATGTGCATTTTTAACTGAAAATAGAGAAAGCCATTTACGAATGTGTTGCTGAAAAGTTGTTTAAATTTCACTCCTCGTGCAATAATTTTTTTCACATTAAAAATTCTGCTCACTTCTTTTTATTATAAATGATTATAATGCATAATACTGGACTTTTGTAGCCTCTTTATTACAAACATTTTTAAAGTTATTCATAATGTCAATATTACTTGAAAAAAATCAATGCATGAAAATAATAAAACATAAAATATTTAAAACAAAAAATGGTGATCGGAAAATTTCATTGTACAAACATTTGTTTTAGTTTAATTTATTTTTTTCAGTGCAAAAATCGATAGCAATAAAGTATGCTGTCGTTGAAAAAAGGGCAGAAAAAGGAGAGAAATTTTCGCAAAAACAAAGAAAAGAAAAAAACAGTCAACATCTTTCGTAACGGGCGGGACCCAACTCGCACTCGGTGACAACTCGCACCGGGTCATTTCGCACTTGTTGACAACTATCACTTTTCTATATAATTATAATTAATTGATATTTTATCCAAACTAGCGTCAACTTAAAATTAGCGGGAATTTTTGGAAAATAATATTTATACACAAAAACGTACAGTAACAACAAACAACAAATACAAAGTAAAAAAGTGATACATAATAAAATTATTCAGCTTTATCATCAGTTGCTTCAAATGAAGTCATATATTCAAGTTCAGATGTATCTGGAACAACTTCTATTAGAAAAACACTTGAAAATAATAGAAAATGTCAAAAGAAAACTCGCAATTCAGTTGCAAAAAAAATTTTTTTTATTAAGCCTTCAAAGCTTTATTAATAAAAATTAGTGTCATCATTTCATTTCCTGTAATAATTAACCATTTTCAAGGCAATGATTTTTTTATTGAAAAGAGTTACTAAACCTTTTTTTTATTAACGTCTGTATAAAGTACATGTTTTTAACAATGTGCTTGTAGGCTTGTCCTTTTTTGTTTTTTAATTTTGTAATAGTTAAAATACAAGATATATAATTAAAAAATGTATTGAATATTCAAAGATTTTAATGTAAAACAAGTCTTACTTACAGATTAATTTTTTTGTCATCTGAATTTACGAAACAAAAAATTATAAATTATGAAACAACAAAAATCAATGAACATTTTTTTTGTTCAAAAATATAGCTTCACAGTTTCAACCCTGCTGTTGCTCTTTTTTCTAACAAGTCGCAATCTTTTTCAACAACCAATATGCGCTTGAAAGAATTGCAAAAGCAACCATCATTTTTCATTAATTTTAAATAATTTGTTTTTTAAATGTTCACCATTTTAAACACCAAATTTGCAAAAAGAAATTTAATTGATACATCTAATTTACACAGTTTTATTTGCTTAACATTGAGAAATTTCCTATAATCGACATTAATTAAAAGAAAAAGAAATAAAAAACTGCCTAACGCCTCTTAAATGCTATTAAAAAATCGTTTACATTAACACGAACAACAGTTTCTTCAATGTTAACATAAAAAAAATTATATAATTTTAAAAAATGATCTCTGCAGCATTTACAAGAAATATATTATGTAACAGCTTTTTTAGTTATTACAAAAAAGAACATTTTCTGTAATGACCACTGAATCTTTAAAAATAACATTATCAAATATTCAAAAAACTGAGTGCAATAAAGCTGCATTTAGTAATTAAAGTTTATGTTGAAAAATAAACGACAAGTCGAAAATCAATGAACGATCTTATCGCATTGCAAAAAGGACAAATGCTCACAAAGTTGCTTTTTTATTTTTCTAAAAAGTGGCAATCCTTATTTAACAACAAAAGGGAGCAAGAAAACAATACAACAGCAGGAATCATATTTTTTTTTTAGAATATTTTTTTTTCGTTAACAAAAACTATAAGCAAATTCTTTAAAAGACTTGGGGGGATGCACAAAATTAGCAAAAATTAATAAAGTTTTACATTGAATGCTTGCATCAGTAGAAAAAAATGCAAAGCTATCTGATTAATGTTAAATTGTTGAAAAATATATCGTTTTATTTCCGTTTTTGCAGCTACGAAATTTCCCATTTTCTTATCTTTAATGTTGGGATGTGCTGTATTGGATTGTAATTATTTTTTTAGCACAACATAAAAAACGATAGTTATTGTTGCGAATTTATTCATTAATACTTTAAAAACAAAATATTCTAAATTGAAGAAACCTCATTGACAAAGAAAATAAAATCATAAATCAATAAACCGCAATTTTTTTGTTTGTTCGGTTTTTAATATATTTTTGGTGAAGAACAAATTGCTTGCTTGTCTACGATGTTGCATTTCATTTTTTCGTTAAACCAAACAGCGCAAAAAAACGACGAAAAAGCAACACGTTGTTTCTTTTTTGAATATTTTGTCTTTACAGAGACCTCCAAGAAAAAATCTAAAAAAATGTTCTTTAATAATTGACTGTATGCAACAAACTTATATATATTATTGCATTTTTAATAAAATTTTAAATCGATTTTTCGTTTCAATTAGTAAGAAACTGCTTTATAAAATTTGTCTCATCACAGGTGAAGTGTTGAAAAATATTTTCTTAAAAGCATGTTTATCTAGCAGAGCATGTCTTTATTTAATAAAAGTAAGTGTTGCTTTGGGTACTTAGGAAAACACTTTTTTCATTTTAGCTCTTGCTGCACATTTATTCTTTTTTTTTTACAAAATCGCACATTTTTTTATTATTTTTGTCTGGTTTTTTCTTTTCACGGACTAAAGAACTTTTTTGCAACAAAAAAAAGATAATCAGCGTCGGATAAACAGTCGTCAGAATATTTTTGGAATATTTGAATTTGAAATAAATATAATTTAAAGTAAAAATTTAAAATACATGATTTAAAAGAATTAATTATCTGCACATATTGCGATGTATTCTTCACGTCAATTTCATCCAAACATTACCAATAAAAATTTAAAAATTAAATACTTGCATCAATCTGTTAAAAAAACTGCAGCACAAAATTCGTAAAAGTCTGTTTGTCTTTCCACTGACAAAAAACCTATGAGTCGTTGTTGAAAAACCGAGCTATTTTTATTGAACGAAAAAAGAAAGAAAAACAGTCGGCACACATCAGTGTTGTTGTCGTTGAAAAAAACGTTGTAAGCATAGCCAGGGCTTTTGCAAAAAAAAAGCGAATCAGCATGGTTCTTACATTTTTGGATAGACGAAGATTGCAAAATTTTAATTTCAGATTTTTAAGCATTGTTTGAATATTTTTATCACTTTATTGTGCAGTTTGCCGTTACAAAATTAAAAAAACATAATAATAATAAATATTAATAATTTTTATACATTCTTTCCCATTGCTGGTAATCAAATGAAAAACAAAAAAATAAATACATACATAAAAAGAAAAAAGAATAAACGCAAATGACTTAACAATTTTAACTAAGAGATAAAAAATAAATGATAAAAACCATGAAGAATGAAAATGTTAGATTTCTTTATTCATTAGAGCAGATTTTTGATTTCTTTTGTAGAACTGAGCAGCTTCGACGTTTTCATCACATTCAACAAGTTTGGTTTCATTTGTAATTACATTATGCCAGAAAATTTGTTTTTCTTTAATAAAATATTTGACTGATGTATTTCCTCCACGAGATTTGTAAAGTTGATTCTTTTTCTTGTTAATCTTGACTTGGATTCTATGAGCTTCAGGAGATTCAAAATTGTTAACAAAAACTTTAAATTTCTTTAGTTTTTCGTTTGATTTAATATATTCTGGAGCATTTTTGAGAACAGACGTCTTTTCATCTTTGGTTTTGAAAGATACTTGGATCGGACGATTTTTTGTTTTTGAAGCATCTTTTTTCCCCATTCTTTTGACGGAAGTAATTTTGGCATTGGGATCAATTTTTTGAATAAATTCTTCCATTATTTGTTGATCAGTCAAAGCAACTCCATTATCATTTTTCAAAATTTCAGGAATATTTGTAATCACGACAGATGATGTAGCACTTTTTTCACTAGTTGGTAATAAATTGGAAGTAACAGTAATATCTTCATCCATATGAATGTCAACAGAAATATTTTGATTCATTTGAATATCATTTTGTTCACATGGAGGAATAAGCTGACATTGTTTATCATTTTGCAGCTTTGCGACGATTTCTTGAAGATCTTGTATTTGACTATCTTTTTCTTTTAATTGAGCTTGGATCAGATCATATTTTTGTTGAAGGTTAGCAATTTTTTCATCAAATTCCTTCTTGAGTTGGTTGAATAAATCCGCCGCGTTATTGGAAAGTTCTTTAGCTTTGGCAATAGGACGAGAAGTTGAAGAAATATTTGTTGAAGCAAAAATGTTTGGAATAAAAGTTGAAGTAAATGGAGTATAAGATTTAGCAGTTGAAGATTCAGAAATTTCAGGCATATTAAGTAGTTGTCGATTATATTTGATTAATTCCCTGTTATATTGAATCTTTTCAGTTTGACTCATTTGATCATATTCATCTTTGGTAGCTTCTTTAAAATCCATTTTTAAAAATAAAATAAATAAATATCATATATTGATTGATTTCGAGATAATAAATAAATATTTTATTTTTTGGAGAGCAATAAATTTTGGTCACCCGCACAGAACGAGAAAAAGGTTGCAATTGAGAAAAAGGTTGCAATATTTTATTTTTATTTTTATCACTTTATTGTGCAGTTTGCCGTTACAAAATTAAAAAAACATGAAGTATGAAGAAATTCTTAATTGATATTTAATTCTGTTGAAGGCTTCAATAATAATAAAAAACATTTGCATTACCACATCTGTTCATCAGTGAAACTGAAGGTTTACAAATTGTCTGTGCAAAAAATGAACTGGATTTTTGTAAATAATGGCCTAAACTCAACATTGAACTAATATAGCATTGTATGCCTTTTTTCCTTTTACTAAAATCTATTTTTCTATTGAAAACAACTATTATGAAGTATTCAAACGAAATGCCACAAAAAAAGCCCTTTCACATAAAATTTTAGTTAATAAAATTAATATCCGTTCGTCAATGATGACTCATCAAAAGACAACGAGCAAAATTTTTTTTTCCACAGCGAATACAGCCTTTTGTGTTTAAAAATGTTGTTATTTGTGTCTCAGTTGAGTAAAATAAATAATGTCAATTGCGGGTTTTTTTTCTTTATTTAATAATGTACAAAGGAACATTTCTTTTTTAACACTACAAAAAGCTTAATAAATCAGCATGTCAGTTTTACAATTTTGGCTTTTTAAAAATAAAATATCTTGATAATTTCAGAAATCATTAAATATTCAAAGATTGTGATCAAAAGGCACCAAGAAAAATTGCAAAAGCAACGATCTTTTTGAATATTTTTTTGTTGCATAAATCCAATGTTTAACGATCTAAAAAAAATTTTTATAAGCATGAATAGCTATGTGCTTATAAAAATTTTTCATTCGAATGATATTTTTAAAATTTAACCCATTATTAATCGATAAAACGGCGAAGAAGGAAGAAATAGTATTATAATATATTAAAAAAGCATATTCCAGTTTATAAATATTTAAAGATTTTAATATTGCAATATAATGTTTATCTAAAAAGCGAGTTTTCAGCAAATTGATGTTAAAAAATTGTATTTGTCTTCTATTTTAATGAAAAAAAGCATAGAAACAAAGGAGGTTGTCATTGACAAATAAACAAAAATCAAAGCCATCTTTTTGTGAATCAAAAAAAACACATTGTAAATTAATATTGGAAATTTGGGAAATATAAAAACATTTAACATTCATCCTTTTGCAAATTTTATCTTTTTATTCCTTTTTTGTGAATGAATAATAAAAATGAGAAAAGTTATCTGAAAAAAATATCATTCATGCATTCTTCTACAATTGATAAACTAATGTTGCCTTTGTTATCAGTGAAAATGCCAAAATTATTGGGGTATTTTAACATTAAACAGACTTTGACGCACGTCTCCAAACAGGCACTTTTGGAATAAGTTTTTGCAAAAAAGGGTGAGTCATTCATATCTTTTAGACTATTTTTTCAGTCAGCCATATTTCTTTCTTTTCTAAAGCAGACGTTATTTCTGATATAACAAGTCAAAGTGCTTTTTTTCCTGTTTGATTTTTTAAGTTAATATTTCTTTTTTATAATATTTTAAGCTATGTTTGATTTTTGGTAAGAAAATTAATTCTTTGATTTCATGCAGCAAAAATATCACGTCGATGCATGTGAGCATTAAATATGAAAATGACGAAGTCCTTCTTTTCTTTTACTCCTTGTTTGTCCTTTATAAAAGAAAAGAAATGCTCGTCACAACAATAATAAGAGATGTTAAAAATAAAAGGATTCAAAGAAGGTTGTTCATTCTATATTTGTTTGATTAATTTATTATATGTAATGGAACAACAATTATATGTCTTACAAAATCATAATTATTCATTCCAGTAAACTATTTTTAGCACTAGTTTTAAATACATTGTTATAATGAAATACATGTCACAGCTTTTTTTTGCTATTTATGGACATGGAACTTTAATAACTTACTGACGCAACACTAAACTTTTTATATGTTTTCTACATGAACAGCATAATTGATTACTATGTCGTATTTATTGTAAACAAAATTAAAAAACGACAAAAAATGGTTTCTTTTGAACGCTGTTAGTTTTTTTTTCAATCATCTGTTGCGCTTTTCAAAAAATCAAATAAAAAATTACGCCATTTCTTTCTCTCTCTATTTTTTTTATTTAAAAAAACTAACTTTGATCACTGACATTTGCACTTTTTAAATTTCGAAATCTTTATTTGCTGTCTTTTCTAAGCTGTCATCTTTGACAACAAAAAAGAGACAAAAAGAAAAGGCACGCTGGAAAAACGTTTTTTTTCCTCTTTATTTTGAATCAGATAATTGTTCAAAATGCTGCATTATGCAAAAATTGTGATTTGTTTGATTTTTTCAATATTTTATGCGTCAAAGTTTTTTCGAGAAGTTTAAATTGTTTTTTTTTTGAATTGCTGATGAAATCGCGAAACAAATTTATTATGACACTGATTATCTAATACTTGGAAAAGTACAAATGTTTTTTCATTATTAAATCTTTATCATGACAAAATTACAGGAAACTAAAAAAATGAGAAATTGTTTAACCTCATTTTAAAAATTATCCAAACGCATTTCAAAACTATTTTGTTGCATAAAGAAAATGTGATATTCAAACGTGATTATGTCAAAGCTAGTAACAAATGGATCATTAATAATGATTATATAGCATATAATAAACCTTTTGTTGCAGCATATTGAATGTTTTAGCCATTAATCCGTAACCAACCGAAAACTTTAACAACTTATTTTCGATGATGTTCAACGCTTCACTGTCAACAAATAAGAAATGTTTACTGTTTTATTGCTCTTAATATGTCTGGAGAAATCATGAAAATAAATTCGTTAAAATATACTGTAGAAATAGATGAAAACTTCAAGTATGATATATATTTATTATTGAGTTGCTGATATCAAAAAAAAACCACTGAAGTACGCAACTTTACTCGTTTAAAGTTTAAATAAATTTAAAAAAAAGATGTGCACGATGAAATTATAATCAACTCATAATTGCTTTTATCAAAGATAAGTGAAGGCATTGCTTTTTATTATCGGAACATATCATTAAGAGTAAAAGTTAATGATAGTCATCGATTTTCGTGATAAAATTTTGCATACTTTAGGATTATCTTAAAACGGCTTAATTCACTATTTAAAAAATATTAAATATTCAAATCATTATTCTTGCAAAATATATTTTAATGAAAAACTGTTTTCTATACACAAAAAAAAAAAAAAAAATTTTCAAATAAGAAACACAAATAATTTTAAACGAAAAGTCAGACAAAATTTGAGCTTTGAAAAAGTTAGCTCCATACCGGACTCGAACCGGTGACCCTCAGATTTGACCTCTGATGCTCTGGTAGAGCTAACTTTTTCAAAGCTCAAAATTTTGTCTGGTTTAAAATTTCAAGTTGGTTTAAGGGACAACTAAAAAACCGTTGTACAGAGTTGTACTATAAATTCAAAATAATTTTAGTAACGAAAAAAACTATTTTTTTGCATTTTTTCTTCTATGTTTTTTTGTCTGCCATTTTTCGCTCTCTTCTTTTTGCAGAAAAAATGGTTTCTTTTTGTTACATTTGGCATTATGGTTAAAGCAGTATTTCAGTTTTTAATATTTTTTTTTGTTTTCTAAACAAAAAAGTAAAAATAGATTTTTTAATGACGATATGACATTTAGAATTTTTGGGTGCTAATATTTGAATTGATGCATCAATAAAAAAAGTGGTATTACTTAAAAAAATATTCAATCAAAAAATTATCAAATATTAAAAAACTTGAAAATATTTATTAAAAAGTCAAAAGATATGCCAAAAGAAAACTTGCAATTTTTTGCTTGCTGGACAAATATAGCCTTTTTTCTCTCTAAAACTGCACAGCGTATTTGCTTAAAAAACTGCGATCTTTTTTTCCTAACCAATGCAAAGAAAAATTGCAACCATTTTTTTTTCCTTTTTTTGAATTTTTTGTTTAAATTGTGGTTTTGAAATAAAAAAAAATGAATTTTTGAAAAAAATGAATGCACACTATTTTACTTCCTGGCTGTGATTGGATGTATATGTGCATTTTTAACTGAAAATAGAGAAAGCCATTTACGAATGTGTTGCTGAAAAGTTGTTTAAATTTCACTCCTCGTGCAATAATTTTTTTCACATTAAAAATTCTGCTCACTTCTTTTTATTATAAATGATTATAATGCATAATACTGGACTTTTGTAGCCTCTTTATTACAAACATTTTTAAAGTTATTCATAATGTCAATATTACTTGAAAAAAATCAATGCATGAAAATAATAAAACATAAAATATTTAAAACAAAAAATGGTGATCGGAAAATTTCATTGTACAAACATTTGTTTTAGTTTAATTTATTTTTTTCAGTGCAAAAATCGATAGCAATAAAGTAGGCTGTCGTTGAAAAAAGGGCAGAAAAAGGAGAGAAATTTTCGCAAAAACAAAGAAAAGAAAAAAACAGTCAACATCTTTCGTAACGGGCGGGAACCAACTCGCACTCGGTGACAACTCGCACCGGGTCATTTCGCACTTGTTGACAACTATCACTTTTTTATATAATTATAATTAATTGATATTTTATCCAAACTAGCGTCAACTTAAAATTAGCGGGAATTTTTGGAAAATAATATTTATACACAAAAACGTACAGTAACAACAAACAACAAATACAAAGTAAAAAAGTGATACATAATAAAATTATTCAGCTTTATCATCAGTTGCTTCAAATGAAGTCATATATTCAAGTTCAGATGTATCTGGAACAACTTCTATTAGAAAAACACTTGAAAATAATAGAAAATGTCAAAAGAAAACTCGCAATTCAGTTGCAAAAAAAATTTTTTTTATTAAGCCTTCAAAGCTTTATTAATAAAAATTAGTGTCATTATTTCATTTCCTGTAATAATTAACCATTTTCAAGGCAATGATTTTTTTATTGAAAAGAGTTACTAAACCTTTTTTTTATTAACGTCTGTATAAAGTACATGTTTTTAACAATGTGCTTGTAGGTTTGTCCTTTTTTGTTTTTTAATTTTGTAATAGTTAAAATACAAGATATATAATAAAACAATGTATTGAATATTCAAAGATTTTAATGTAAAACAAGTCTTACTTACAGATTAATTTTTTTGTCATCTGAATTTACGAAACAAAAAATTATAAATTATGAAACAACAAAAATCGATGAACATTTTTTTTGTTCAAAAATATAGCTTTACAGTTTACAACCCTGCTGTTGCTCTTTTTTCTAACAAGTGGCAATCTTTTTTAACAACCAAAAAGCGCTTGCAAAAAATGCAAAAGCAACCATCATTTTGCATTTCTTTTGAATAATTTGTTTTTTAAATGTTCACCATTTTAAACCCCAAA
This sequence comes from Panagrolaimus sp. LJ2400, assembly GCA_024447215.1. Taxonomy (NCBI): domain Eukaryota; kingdom Metazoa; phylum Nematoda; class Chromadorea; order Rhabditida; family Panagrolaimidae; genus Panagrolaimus; species Panagrolaimus sp. LJ2400. Next base: position 1,359,635 of record JAMRYA010000014.1, on the reverse strand, counting down.
TTTCCAAAAAGAAATTTAAATGATACATCTAATTTACACAGTTTTATTTGCTTAACATTGAGAAATTTCCTGTAATCGTCATTAATCAAAAGAAAAAGAAATAAATAAACTGCCTAACGCCTCTTAAATGCTATTAAAAATCGTTTACATTAACACGAACAACAGTTTCTTCAATGTTAACATAAAAAAAATTATATAATTTTAAAAAATGATCTCTTCAGCATTTACAAAAAATATATCATGTAACAGCTTTTTTAGTTATTACAAAAAAGAACATTTTCTGTAAGGACCACTGAATCTTTAAAAATAACATTATCAAATATTCAAAAAACTGAGTGCAATAAAGCTGCATTTAGTAATTAAAGATTATGTTGAAAAATAAACGACAAGTCGAAAATCAATGAACGATCTTATCGCATTGCAAAAAGGACAAATGCTCACAAAGTTGCTTTTTTATTTTTCTAAAAAGTGGCATTCCTTATTTAACAACAAAAGAGAGCAAGAAAACAATACAACAGCAGGAATCATATTTTCTTTTTTAGAATATTTTTTTTCGTTAACAAAAACTATAAGCAAATTCGTTAAAATACTTGGGGGGATGCACAAAATTAGCAAAATTTAATTAATCTTGGGATGTGCTGTATTGGATTGTATGGATAACTTTTTTAGCACAACATAAGAAACGATAGTTGCGAATTTATTCATTAATACTTTAAAAACAAAATATTCAAAATTTCAGAAACATCATTGACAAAGAAAATAAAATCATAAATCAATAAACCGCAATTTTTTTGTTTGTTCGTTTTTTAATATATCTTTTGCGAAGAACAAATTGCTTGCTTGTTTACGATGTTGCATTTCATTTTTTCGTTAAACCAAAAAGCTCAATAAAACGTCGAAAAAGCAACACATTGTTTCTTTTTTGAATGTTTTGTCTTTACAAAGACCTCAAAGTAAAAATCTTAAAAAATGTTTTTTAATAATTGACTGTAGGTAACAAATTTATCAATGCATTTTTAATAAAATTTTAAATCGTTTTTTTTTTCAGTTAATAAAAAACTACTTGTCTCATCACAGGTAAAGTGGTGAAAAATATTTTCTTAAAAGCATGTTTAAGTAGCAGAGCATTCTTTTTTGTCTTTATTAAATAAAAGTAAGTTTTGCTTTGGGTACTTAGGAAAACACTTTTTTTCAACTAAATTTAACTCTTGCTGTTACGACGAAACATAACAAGAAGAGATATTTATTGACGACTTCACATGAAGATGGAGAATGATACAAACGACAACAAAATACAAAACAAACAAAGCTTATATAGAGGAAATGAGGTTTTTACATAAGAGATATTATGTTAATTTCTTTTATTCTTTCTTCCTTCGCGATTCGTCGCGACATTCCCCAGCGACGAGAAGATGAGAAGAGACCACGATTTGATTGAATTGATGAGAGATGATGAGAAGAGTTGATGAGAGATCAAGCATTGAACTGATGAGAGAGATGAGATCAAGATATTCGGCTTTGAGGGATCAAGGTTTGACATAAATTTGCTACCACGAGCATTTGAGTTTGCGCATCCATCTGCGACTTTTGAGTTTGCGCTTCAACAAGCGACTTTCTAACTTGCGCTTCCATTAGCGACTTTCTAACTTGCGCTTCCATTAGCGACTTTCTAACTTGCGCTTCCATTAGCGACTTTCTAACTTGCGCTTCCATTAGCGACTTTCTGACTTGCGCTTCCATAAGCGACTTTCTGACTTGCGGTTGTTTAGCCCCCTGCTTGCTGCGCTACCATAAGCGACTTTTTGACTTGCGGTTGTTCCGCCACCACAGCGTAAAATTCGATTTCTCGAAGAGACCTTCCCCAGCCACGAATTATAATGACTCACCAGACAACATACATTTGGCATCACCCATAAGCTTTGGTAATTCACCATACCACGATAATTGCTTGATTCTCCATACCATAAATTTCTTACCACGAACTTGTTGTATTTCTTGTCATAATACCATGATCAAGCATTGATGAGATTTGACTGAACATTCTTACACCAGTTGATTCACAGTACCCTGCCACGCGGGTCTTTATGTCGCCAATAAATCCATGGATAACTACACAAACAGCTTCTCGCATTGACTTGGTGTTGTGAGTATACTGCAAGCACGAAGACACATCCATAAAATAACCATATATTAAAGATGAGCAGCAGGACCTTTCATTAACCATAAACCATTGGACGACTTTGGTCGATGCACCATTTTGTTACGACGAAACATAACAAGAAGAGATATTTATTGACGACTTCACATGAAGATGGAGAATGATACAAACGACAACAAAATACAAAACAAACAAAGCTTATATAGAGGAAATGAGGTTTTTACATAAGAGATATTATGTTAATTTCTTTTATTCTTTCTTCCTTCGCGATTCGTCGCGACATTCCCCAGCGACGAGAAGATGAGAAGAGACCACGATTTGATTGAATTGATGAGAGATGATGAGAAGAGTTGATGAGAGATCAAGCATTGAACTGATGAGAGAGATGAGATCAAGATATTCGGCTTTGAGGGATCAAGGTTTGACATAAATTTGCTACCACGAGCATTTGAGTTTGCGCATCCATCTGCGACTTTTGAGTTTGCGCTTCAACAAGCGACTTTCTAACTTGCGCTTCCATTAGCGACTTTCTAACTTGCGCTTCCATTAGCGACTTTCTAACTTGCGCTTCCATTAGCGACTTTCTAACTTGCGCTTCCATTAGCGACTTTCTGACTTGCGCTTCCATAAGCGACTTTCTGACTTGCGGTTGTTTAGCCCCCTGCTTGCTGCGCTACCATAAGCGACTTTTTGACTTGCGGTTGTTCCGCCACCACAGCGTAAAATTCGATTTCTCGAAGAGACCTTCCCCAGCCACGAATTATAATGACTCACCAGACAACATACATTTGGCATCACCCATAAGCTTTGGTAATTCACCATACCACGATAATTGCTTGATTCTCCATACCATAAATTTCTTACCACGAACTTGTTGTATTTCTTGTCATAATACCATGATCAAGCATTGATGAGATTTGACTGAACATTCTTACACCAGTTGATTCACAGTACCCTGCCACGCGGGTCTTTATGTCGCCAATAAATCCATGGATAACTACACAAACAGCTTCTCGCATTGACTTGGTGTTGTGAGTATACTGCAAGCACGAAGACACATCCATAAAATAACCATATATTAAAGATGAGCAGCAGGACCTTTCATTAACCATAAACCATTGGACGACTTTGGTCGATGCACCATTTTGTTACGACGAAACATAACAAGAAGAGATATTTATTGACGACTTCACATGAAGATGGAGAATGATACAAACGACAACAAAATACAAAACAAACAAAGCTTATATAGAGGAAATGAGGTTTTTACATAAGAGATATTATGTTAATTTCTTTTATTCTTTCTTCCTTCGCGATTCGTCGCGACACTTGCTGCAAATTTATTCTTTTTTTGTTTCAAAACAATTTTCGCACCTTTTTTTATTTTTGTCTGACATTTACTTTTCACAAACAAAAAAAAAACTTTTTTTTTCTTTTTTTGTTTCAAAACTTTTTTTGAACGAAAAAAGAAAGAAACACAGTCGGCATATTTCCACATCAGCGTAGTTGTCGTTAAAAAAAAAGGTCGGAAATATTGACATATTTTTTGCAAAAATAGAATCGACATGGCTGTTACATTTTTCGATAGACGAAGACTGCAAAATTTGATTTTACATTAATAAGCTTTTTTTTGAATGTTTTATTTACTCCATTGTGCAGGTTGTAGCAAAAAAAAATCTAAAAAAAACAGACAGAGAAATTTTTTTAATACTGATTGATACTGTTGAACAATTCAATATTTAAAAAGCATTTGCATTCCCACATCTGTTTACCATTAAAATTAAAGCTTTACAAGTTGTCTTTGCAAAAAATGAAATGGGATTTTGTAAATAATGGCAGGAACTCAACATTGAACTAATTTAACATTGTACGATTATTTTTTTATTTTGACAAACGTTTCTTTTTTACTGAATCTTGAAAATAAACCATCATTATATATTCAAACAAAATGTGAGCAACAGAACGCTGTCTTTTGACAAAATATTTTTGAGCAAACGAAATTTCTGTTGATGGGTCACCAAAGATGACTCTTTAAAAAACAACGACTGACCATTTTGTTTCACGGGCGAATACAGCATTTTGAGTTCACAATGTTTTTATCTTTGTCTCATAAAAACCTGCGATTTTTATTTACAACCAAAGGTGCACAAAAGAAGTTGCTCAAATTTATTCTTTTGCGAATATTTTGTTTTTAAATAAACAAACCTAAAGTTATTCTTTAAAAAATTGTTTGATATATGAAATTAATCGTCTTGTGACGAACATACTTTTTACTAATAGACAGAAATAGAAAACGACTATTTCTGTCTATTAGTAAAAAATGCTTTAAGGTTTATCTGTTGAAAGAATATACCCTCAAAACCACTTTTTTGTAGCTGCATAAATTTACATTTATTTATTTAATGTTTGTAGGTGCTGTTTCTTGAAACAAGTTCAATAAAAGTTATCTACAATCTCTTTCATTTTTTTTAAGGACAAATGTACCAAAATATTTCTTGCCATTTAAAAAACATAGCTAATAAAGCTTGTTAGTTTTTAACAGTCCATTATTTGAAAAACAACATACTTAATTTATAAAATTATTAAAAAAGAAAGACTTAAGTGCAACAAAAGTTGATTTTTTTCCATCAAAAAATTTTAACGATACAGCTGCAACATTTTAGCAGAACGAAAAAGAACATCTTCTTTTTTTTCCACCCCATTCATTCAGTTTGAAGAAGATGTAATACAGGTTTTGACATATTTTTTGTTTCAGTCAGTTTCTTGTGTTCTTGTGAATATTTTGTTTTATTAAAATTAGCAATTTTACACAAATAGAAGAGAAAACGTTAACTGCGATTTTTTTTAAAATTCGTTAGTTAATTATTCAAAAACAACCCGTATTAAAACATTTATAAAGAAAACGAAACAAATATGAGGTGACAAATTTTTTTTTTTTAATAGGAAATTGTAAAAATCACAATACTTTTTGAAAACAGCGTTGCCACTTTTTTTGGTATTTTATTTAATCGCAGAACTTTTCTCTACAAGAAATCAGCAATGTGTCAAATTTTCATTGAATAAAAAACAAAAAATAGAGCCAATGTTTTGCACACTACAAATTTTTAAAACAAATTTGAAATAAATGCAAAATAAAAAGACATTTGATATTTTGATTGAATAGTTGGTGTCTTTTATTGAATAGTTTTTTTAATTTTGTTTGCACAAAATGAATGCATTTATGAAAAATTCGTAAACCAAACTGACATAATTTTTTGAAACAAAAAGAAATAATTTTAATAATCCAATATTTAAATACTCCCCATATTTTATTAACAAAAGTTAGAATGTTTTTAAATTTTTTTACAAACGGAATGCATTTTGACACAAATAAAATGAAAATGGTTTTAGTGCATCAAGTTTTTTTTCTCAACAAAAGTATTTGCAAAAAGATTTTCTCAAGATTTTTTGTCAATATTTGCAAAAGAAGCATTTTTACTGGTGTACTGTCTGCTCTTTGAAACAAAAAAATGTGACGGCGTGACATCAATGAATGCAAAAAAGTATCTTCTAAAAAAAAATTTTTTTTCTATAAAAGGAAATTTCTTTTATGTCTTCTAATTTGAATATTTGAACATTTTTTGTATAAAATTCGGTTTTCCACAAACTGAAAATACGTCGAAAACTTTTGTAGAATAATGAATTTCATTTTTTCCATTAACAAGATGAACACAATAACAAACAATAATTTATTACTAATGGATGCTCCTTTTTCAATTAAAAAGTACTTAAAATGGACAATCTTTTATGTGACTAAAATTTTTTTGCTTTCAAGTGCAAAAATATGGTAAATGATAAATTCTCAAATATTCAAATTCATAGATCCTAGAAGCAGACAAAAGTGAACGCAGTAAAAAGTATAGTGAAACGAACATTTGTTTACATTTTAGCACGCGAAAAAAACTTCTTTTATGCCGGCGATTTCGAAATATTGCGATCTTTCAAATAAACTCAAAGACATCAATAACTGCATAAAAGAATCGCCCAACAAAAATGAAATTTTGATGCATTTTTATATGTCTATAAAAAGTAGCTTTTTTTAATTTTTAATATTTGAACATTTTCTGTATGACAAATCTCTTTACACAAAAGAATACAATGTTTTGTAGATTTTTATAGAATAACGCATTTTATATTATAACAGCAGAAAACGTACGCCATACAATTACATTACTGATGTAACTTCCCGTTTGTTATCATCATTAAACCAAAAAAATATTTGACGTTAGGAATTTTTTTATTGTTGTTTATAAATAGGTCAAAGCAATGCATTAAAAAAACTATCAAATATTCGAAGTCAGATGCAAAAAAAAGCAACAAAGAACGCTGGAAACAATGTGCATTTTTTTTGGCTTCATTTCTTCTTTACACATAAAAATTACCCTTTTTGTTGTCAGCAGTTTCAAAATTTTGCGATCTTTTTTATAAAACGAATGACATTAAAGTGTTGAAAGCAAAAATTTGTCTGTGAAAATACAAGATATTTAAGGAAATTTTTTAAATTTTAATCATGGCTTTTTTTATTTATAACTATTGTGCATTTCTATTCCAGTAGTTACTCAAAAATGTTTTACATTAGCAATTTCTTGTGGTCACTGTTTTTCAAGCATTTAACTTACAGGTAAAAGATAAAGAAATTTATCAGCAACATAAAAATCAAATATTCAAATTTATTGTTATCTTAAACACCTCTAGAACGTAATATACTGAGATGCATTTCTTTCAGTTTCATTTTTTACTTTTTACTTTCACAAAAGAAACGCCTCTTGTTTTGACAACAATAGAAAGACATACATCTAGTCATAGAATAACTGCATATTTGTGTCAAAGAATTTCTTCAATTTTTTTCATTAATGGATTGTGTAGCCGTTGTAAATTAGCCTCCGCTTTATATTCAAATAGAACAATGTTTAAAAATTGATTTTTTTACAATAACAACATGATCACTGAATCTTTCACTAGAAAATATAACAATATTATGTTATCAAATGTTTATGCTTGTGACTTTCGCAATAATTAGTGACAATTGAATTAACAACAGGGTTATTATATAGTTTTATAAGAAACTTTTTTTAAGCCATTCAGTTGTGAGATATTACATTTAAGAACATTTAAGAATACCATTGATTAAAAAATTTTAAAAATAAAAAAAAACAACTTTTAATATTCATTATTTCCGTGAAAAAAAAGGAGATGTCGCTGAAAAAATGAATAAAAAGCAAGGCCATCTTTTTGTGAATCAAAAGAAGCAAAGGCAGCCGCATATTTAGACATTAGTAGTTGTGACAGAATGAATGGTTGCACAAAATCAGCCACATTTTTGCAGCAAATAGACAGTAAAAATGAATCAATAAGATTTTCTTATTGATTCATGCTGTAAAACTTTTTTTCATCTTTTCTAGCAATTTTTTTGAATATTGTGTTCACTTTTACTGTAGAATTTGAAATAAAAGCTTTATGTAAACTGAAAGAAATCAGAAAAAACGTTAGAAACTAGATGGTGTTGAATGCGTCGTTATATAAAAAATGCTTAGGTAGTAATTTAAAGCATCACAAGGTATGCTTGAACAATATTTAATAAAAATAATAATCAGATACTTTTAAAACAACGAAAGAATATTTTCCTTAACAAAATAGAGCTTATCACCTAGCTAATATTTATAAATAACTTTATTCATTTAATACTATACAATGAAAAAGAAATACTTTTTAAAAATTAGTTTCTCTTTGTTTCAATCATTGAATGCTTAATGAATTTCCTGAAATAATTGTGCATTAATTCGCATGTATATAATAATTATTGATGGTAATTGTCGCACGACATCGGCAGCACCTTTTTTTAAAAGTAATTTTAAAATCACCATTTTTTGCAACAATGTACATGTAATGTTTAGAAAAAATTAAAAGACATTTGATAATTTTAAAATATTTAAAACAAAAAAGAATGATCATTATGCAAACCTTAATTTTTTAATGTTGATTTCATCTTAGCAAAAATATTGTTTTGCAGAAAAAAAGAAAGAAAACCAGACAGCATATTTCGACATATTTTTGATGAACGCAAAAAAACAATTTCCAATTTTTGTTTAATTTTGTAAAAGCTATTGGTTTGAATATTTTAGTGATTTTTTTAACGACTTGAAAACCATTGCATTCATAAAAATGTGGTAAATAAAAAGAAAAAATCTTATTCTTTAATATAAAAATGGTCAAATCAATAATTTATCATAATTAATGTATGTTTCTTGATTACACATGGAGACACCCAGAAATGTTTCTTTATAGCAATTTATTGTGATCAAAATTTGTGTCATGTAGGCATAAAAATGTATAGAACAAATTTTTATATGCAAATTCTTTGATTCCGCAAACAAAAATTAATCTAGTCAATTCGCCAACACTTTTCTTTTATTTTTTAATGGAAAGTTAATGGTTGAAAAGAATCAATATAAATTTATATTTATTGAAGATTAAGAAATATCAGAAGCTTTTGCTGAAATTCTAAAAAGTTGTAATCGTTTGTTACACTAAAGAAAAAAGAGCAGGCAGCTAAAGCGAGATGTTTTAAAAAATTTCTTTACTCTGATCTTTCTGTTACACTGCTCAAAAAAATTTCTTTTGCTCTTTTTTAATATTTTAGTTTTATAGCTAGAAGTAATTTGTAAGCATTTATAAATATACCAGAGTACAAGTTATTGAGTATTATAAAACTGGATGAAAAAACGTACAATAAATATTAAAATTTTTAATGTTCGAGTAAGATTACAACATTTTGTTAATATACTGATTAATGTCATCTGAAAATGCTGCAGCAGTTTACCTTTTATTTTCAGTTTTCAACAAAATCACACTTATTAATTTCTCTGTAAATTTTTGTGACAAATTTTTTTCGTTAAATTTTTTTAATGATCATTAAATTAACTTCATTCGTGCCTTTTTTTTGAACTAAAATATGTTTTTTTGTTAACTTTGACAAATGAAAGCAAATATCATATATTGAATAAAATCTTTTAAGACATTTTTATCTTATTCAGTTATGCACAAAACTTTTTAATTTATATTTTTTATTTTGAAAGTTCACACAACTTTCGAGAAATAAATTTTCCAAAAATAGCTTTTAAGAAAAATTTGTTCATTCAATTTGAAAATTTTAAGAGTTAGCAGGAAAGTGGTTTAAAACTAAAAACGGTGTTTATGAATAAGTTTCAACAATATCTCGTAAAAAAATTATTTTGTGACTAAAAATTTGTCTTTGTTTTCATCATAGAAATTTTTCAAGCAGTCGCTGTCCAAAGTTAACCACACTTGGGTGTAGAAATTCGCTGCAAAATCGCTCTTCTCTTTAAAAAAACAAGACAGCAAAGAAAGCAACAGAAAAAAAAAGAAAAAGAGAAAACAAAAAGTTTTTCCTGACGTTGCATATCGAGTATCGGTATCAATTTTAGGTATCAGATGCAGCTCTAGTATTCATTCTGTTTAATTCAACTAACGTTGTTATCTGAGAAATTTTTGTTTTTACAGGGTGTATTATGTTTTTAAAGTAATACTTACTTTAAAAACTAAATACATACTTTTTTATTCAAATTATGGCATTTTTTATTTTTTTTATTAAAGGCTTTGAAAGCGTGACTAACTGAAACACATGAAAAATATTTACAATTCCTCTTAAAATCCTTGTCGGCCGTAATTTTTAAAAAATTTATAATAAAGGGATTAATTGTATAAGATTGTAAATGTCAGTTATAGTTAAGGGCGGAGATTTTCAACAAGGAAGTTACAATAAATTTTTATAAAAGGAGCAGTAAAATAAAAGAAGGATACAAACAAGGATAAATAGTCATATTTTAAAGCAAAGTTAACACTCACATTATTTCTTGAACATGGCTTTAAGTCAAGATGATCCAAATGTTAAATTATTTCTTTTCTGGCAAGACATTTGCATGATAAACAGATATATATTCCTTTATGGTTCTGCAATTCTGCTAAATTTATTTCTATTAATGTTTTTTTACCGAATTATTAAAAAATCCCCACTTTTTTCATCTGCGTATTTTTATATTTTAACTTTGGAATATTTGATAAATGCGATTGTGATTACTTACGCTGCTGCAGTAATGTTTACCACTTGGAATCCTTTGGTTTCGGAGATTAAAAGATATATTTATCTGTTTCATAAGAGATTTTATGCATTTTGTAATACAATTTTGGTACTCAATCGATTCACTGGAGTTTTTTTATGGAAACAGCATCGCCAAATTTGGAGTGGGCATTCATTTAAGGCTATTTTTGCAGCAGTATTAATGTATCCGTGCATATTGTGCAGCTTTGGGGCACCACAAGAAATTTCATGTTTTGATGCAACTAAAGTCGATGAATGTAACTGGTATAAAATGGTCACAGCAATTAATTCAACCTCAAATCTCATCAACGGCATCCTGGGATTCATTTTAGGGATTGCAACTGCCCTTGCACGGGTCATTAAAAGAAATAAATGGTAGGAAAAACAGAAATACGAAAATCATCTTTTAATTCAATCGGTTATTACTTCAACCTTTTTAGTCATTTATGAAACCTTTTCATTTTTGTATACAAGAGGGCTTGGACCTTATCCCGCGGACTTTGATCTCCCCTATTATATGCACCAGCTATTCGATTTGGTCATCTTGGATGCGCTGTATAAATCTTTCAGTATTTCAGCTACCGTATCGCTTTTTATTATGTCGTAAGAGAAAAAATTTAATATATAATTTTTTATGAATTTTTATTTTCAGAAAATCAGTTCGAGAAAGTTTTTTATCATTTTACAAATTGGATTACATCTTCCGAAAAAAGAATAATACTGTTTCTATTGTTTCCGTTTCAAACGCATTAAAAATTACATAATTACATTTTTATTTTGAAGTTTATAAATAATGTAATAAATATAATACGCACATGCATCTAAAAAACAACTATCGTTGTTACATGAAATCAGTCAAAATGTTAATGAATGAGTAATAATAAGAAGTCTATTAATATCAAATACAAATTAAAAATAGCAACATTCGTTTCTCAAAAGAATACTGACTTATAGTGATTTAAATTTACAATATCTTCAATATTGGCTTTTGTCAATAATGATTTTTCAATTGACGTTAGTTTGCTAGAAAAAAATAATCTTAATTTTTGATGAACGCAAATTTGATAAGAATTTTAAAAAAACAGACTTTTTTAGAAGCATTGAAAAATGAGACCACTTTGTGTTCTTTTTATTCAACTACTGTTTTTCAATTGCTTATTGACAATGAGTCACTGCAGATATAAACAAATAATTTTAATCTAAAAAAATAAACATTTTTTTGCTCGCATTTAGTTTCTTTTTTTTTCAATCATTAATTGAGTCAATCACAAAAAATGTTGTTGCTGCATTATTCTTCTTTGATTTTATTCATTTTTTATTCAATTTGTTTTGCTAGAAGTCAAAATTATTATAAAAATCGCATTGACCTTGAAATTTATTCAAATTTGACAGAACTCAAAGATGAAATTAAAAGCAATAATGACGATGTAATTATAAATGTTTGTGATGAGAATGAAAGAAGTTGGTTTGAAATTTCAACGGCAATGAATAATCAAATAAAATATTGCAGGTAAATGTCAATGTTCGGATAATGTCGTAAAATGTATTGCAAGTGATATAAATAATTTGAATATTAAAGCAATAAAAGAAAATTTTATTGGAAAAGAATTTTGGATTTTACATGGCAGCGATTTTCCCATTTTAGAAAAGGTAAGGTTTTTACATTACACTTCAAAGAAAAAATTTGCATAACCTCTCAAAAATCCAAGGCGGTCTTTTATTTTTGCTGCTCGTTTTTTGGACAACAAATCGGCGCTTTTGACTTCTGGAAGCTCATACTTGGTTGCGCAAGGTCATCACTGAGGGGAACATCTTTTGCATATAAAATTTTGGCATTTGAGAACACAACGTCAAACGGCGCCGAATTCAAATTTGACCTTTACCCAGCTTAAACTTTACATATATTATGAAAATCTAGACTCTTCTACGCTCAATGGTCGAAAAATCAAGTCTCTAGCTATATAGATGACGAAATGGCAGCCTTTTATTTCAGTTTTTTGAAAAAATGTCATTCAAACGGCTGCCATTTTGTTGATTTTGAAGTTAAAGATGTGAATTTTCGACCATTGCGTGTAAAAGAGTCTAGATTTTCATAATATATGCGAATTTTAATCAACATTGACTTTGGCGCCATTTGGCGAAATGTTCCATATGCCAAAATTTTATATGCAAAAGATGCTCCCGTCAATGATGACTGCAAATGTGAAGCAAAGTCAAAAGCGCCGATTTCTCCTTCCAAAAAAAGAGCGGCAAAAATAAAAGACCAACCTGTACTTTTTTTAGGATAAGATATTTCCAACCAGTGAAGACGTAATTGAAAATCTGCATTTTGGGTCTACTACAATTTTTCAAATTGATGATGGAGCTTTTGATAGATTATCGTCATTAAAATATTTAGAGTTCGCTAATACCAGATTAGAAAAAATTGATGAAAAAGTTTTAACTGAGAAACTTGGAAAAACATTGAAAACTTTTTCATTTACTTTTAACAGAATGTCAATATTTGATCCAACAATTTTCAAACATTTGGTTAATCTTGAAGAACTCGATTTAAAAGGAAATATAAAATTCAATGGAAAAATTGAGAATCAATTTCCTAAAAGCTTATCAAAATTGAAAGTTTTAAATTTGCAAAACTGTGGATTCAGTGATTTGGATGAAAATGTATTTGAACATTTAAAGTAGGGTATATTAGGGATTGTCCAGACGTGACATCACGCATATATTATGGGAGGATGGAGGGGCGAAATGTGACGCGTCATATAAACTGAAAAAAGTTGGAAATGGTTAAATGTGATGTTTTAGAACTATCTTCATAATATCTAACAACTTTCAAATGAAATTTTGCCTCAGGAGATTATGCAAATTTTCAAGGTCGGAAAATTTACATATTTTCAAAAATTGAAAAAAATTGGCAGGAAAGTGTTGGAAATGGTCTAGGATTTATCCCACAATCAATTTGGTCGAAAAAAATAGCTGTAATACATTTTTGTATAGCAACGAATAACATTGAGTAGCAGACGATAGCTTAATATGCTATAAATAATGTTTCAGAGCTATAACTTCGACCGAAATTGATTATGGGAGACATCCTCGACCACTTCCAACAATTTCCTGCCATTTTTTTCAATTTTTGAAGATATACAAATTTTCCGACCTTGAAAATTTGCATAATCTCCTAAGGCAAAATTTCATTTGAAAGTTGTTTGATATGATGTAGATAGTCCTTAAACGTCATTTCCAGTCATTTCCAGTCATTTCACGTTTACTTACAGCTCATGTTTATAAAAAATCCAAATTAGTTCTAGAAAATTCTACCGTATACCTGCAGTATCCACGGTGACCCCAATATTAAAATATCTTCAGAGACCTAAGTTTTGGGCTTATTCGAAAAAAAAACCATGTCAGAATTATGGAAAAAAGAATCTGAAAAAAAAAAAACTTATTCCAAAATTTTTAGGAATTTGGAAATCATTGTTTTGAATCATAACTACTTCACATCTATTCCATCTGCAATAAATGTGCTTACAAATTTACGAGCATTCCATTTTAGCAACAACTTGATTGAAAAATTAGAAAAAGACAGCTTTCTCCAAAATACAAAATTAAAAATCTTACTTTTCACAGAAAATCGAAAGCTAAAAAGCATTGAAGATTGTGCATTTTGTAAATTACCGAATTTAAAACTGTTTGATTTTCATGCATCACAACAGTTATCTCAAATCCATGAAAATGCATTTGGATCTATTACAAATGGATATGTGCCAAATATAAAATTGTTTTTAATAGAATACTGTAAAATAGCTGTATTACCAGAAAAATTGCTGAATTGGAAAAATGTTGAAAAACTTTCAATAAATCATAATCCATTGGAATGTAGTTGTTTGAATGCATGGTTATTTAATGATCTTTTATCAAATAATTCGATTTATAAAAGTCAATTATGGTCCGAATATGGTGATGACTACAAATACACTTTAGGATGTTTGGGATCTCTACCATTGACACCTAGCCAAACACTTCAGTTTAATAAAAAAGTTTCAACATGTTAATTATTGGAAAAGCAGCAACAATAAAATTTTTTGGATTGTTATTATTATTATTGTTGTTTTATTTGTTGCTAATTTTGTTATCGCTATTGTCATCGATAAAATTTTTTCAAATGGTTTTCGTACTAACTAAGTGACAAATATTGTACAAAAACTGTATCTGTGGCACTCTGAACAGAATTCACAGGGTCTCTGTGCTAACATTTATTGAATTCAACAGCAAAAGCTTTTATCTCTCTGTTTTTATTTTCATCTAAATATTTAGATTTGTGATATTTATGAATTTCATTTGCTTTATTAATGGTGGTGAGAGCTGTTGAACATCAATAGAACATTTTTAAAAAGTTTACACAAGTATTCAGTTTTGAATAGAAAAATTTACAGGATAATTAAAGAAATTAAAATATTTATAAAGGAAAAAATGCAACAGTATTAAAAAAGAGTCATTGCAAAACGCAGCTTTTTATTGCTTTCTTTCATTTCTGAATTTTCCTGCGCCTTTATAAAACGACAGCAACACTTTTCTTTGAAAAAGACAGCAAAGAGAAAGAACACCTGTCGACAAACACTTTTTACTTTTATGGACACAAAATAATACTATTTCCTAAATGTTTTTTCTTGTGAAAATAGTTGCAGAAGTTGCGGGTCTTTTATATTTTTGAATTTCAAAGTAGATTTTTTAAGACTTTTTTTTTGGACAAAAAGTCAATAGAAACAATAAAAAATGTGAAAAAAGCTTTATGTTTTTAGCAAGCATATGTAGGGACCACCGACGTAAAATAAATTTTCGCTTTTGAGCTTTTGCAATATCCCATAAGGTACTTTTATCTATGGAGAATCCGAAAATAAAAACAGAAAATTTTTAAAAATTTTTTAAAAGCTTCAAAACGCCATCAGAAGTTGAAGCATCACAGAAAAAAGTGAGTACAAAAAAAAAGTTTTCTTTTTTTTCTTTTCTTCTTGTTGCGCATGTTGCGTACGACATTTGTTCATTTTTCTTCCTTTTTTCAACAGAGAAAGAACATTTTTACCCAGCATAACGTTAAAAATGTTTTCTCGACACGACAAAAATTCAAAGCTTGTCTGAAAATTTGAGAAAAAAAATAATCACAAAAAATTCTTGGCAAGCTGTTTTGAACAATCGACGGTGGTCCCTAAGCATATGCATATGTTTTGTGTTCAACTGCTTCCACATTTCATCATTCTCTTTGTCTGCCTTTTTTTTAAAGTGTGCGATCTTTCTTTATATGAAAAAATCAACAAAATGACAAAAAGTGAATGGCTAAACAGTGTCTTGCTGCATTCCCGTTCCGCCATCGATGAAATTTCTTTATTTTTTATCTTTTAAAAATAAAGAAATTTCATCTTTTTATATTTTTACAAAATAATTTTTTGAAGTATTTTTGAATCCCTTTTTTACCAGTTTTCGAAAAACCTTACAGAAATATTTTTTGTTGCATATAAAATTGTATATTTTGACGGGTAACAGTATGTTCTTCAAGACGGAATTAAAATATCGACAGATATGCCTTTACAAATTCATGAAAATGATCTAAAAAAATTTCGGACATAACATTAAAACGTTCATATTAAAACCATCAAACTACACTCATAGTTTTTGTTTTAAATATTATGATAGTGACTCATCAGCAGCATGATTTTTCATAAAATTTATTTTAAAATATTTATCAAACGTTTCATTTTATTTTACACCCTCAAAATGACTGACAAGGTGGATTCGTTGTTGCTCATCATTATCGTTTTCCAGCAGTTGATTTGGTTCAATTTTCTGTTTCTTTTTCTTAAAAGAGCTCTAACTAATAACCTGTTTTTGAAAAACAACAATAAGATGGGTCATAAAAACGGTGGGTGTTAATAATTCATTTTTTTTCTCGTTACACCTTTGAAACTTTTTTTCATAACCTTCTTGAAAGACAAACAACAAAAAAAAGAAAAAGAAAACTGATTGTTTTGGGCAATCATTAATAATTAGAGCAGAAATAGTTGGTTTAATAAAAAAAAGTAGCATGAAACTGTTAATTATTTTTGTGTTATTATTTGGTACTGCTGCTGCATTTTTGGGTTTGGGCAGAACACAATCTGCTGGTGCTAGAGGGCAATTGGTGAGTTGATTAATACTAAAGGGTGGTTTGTGTAAATTCCCACATGCTTTTTGTCCTAAATAGTTCCCAGAATTTAAAAGAATCAATTTGCGGTCATAAATATAGCGGGCAAATTATGTGAACCACCTAGATTTCGCACACTCATTTTTAACCTTTTAAAGCTTTGTGATGGCAAACCAGCATCAAATATTTTGATCAAGTTATATGATGATGACAGAGGTATTGATACTGATGATTTAATGGCTAAAACAAAAACAGATGGTAGAGGACATTTTGATCTCTACGGGCATACTCATGAATTTACTACTATTGATCCAAAAATTAATATGTATGTTTTTTTTCATACACGTTTTTAATCTAAAGCAGTTATATTTTAGCTATCATGACTGCAATGATGGTCTTACTGTAAGTTTGATTTCTGTAGTTAAAACTTAATTTTTAAAAAGTTACCTTTAAAATTCTAATTATTTATCTTTTCTTTTGAAATTCAGCCTTGCTCAAAGAAGCTTACAATTTACATTCCTGATAAATATGTTTCAAGTGGTGAACATCCAGAAAGATATTTTGATGCTGGAATTCTTGAACTTTCTGGAATCTTCAAAGGTGAAGAACGTGATTGTATCCATTAATTTCTTTGCAAATCACTCTTTTTTGATATCTTACTATTCTTTTTAATAATTTGTGATTTTATTACTTTTTATTTTTCTTTAATGTGCTTGAATTTGGTTCTGGACCAAGGTGCTATAAACTTAAAAATTTTAAAAAGAAATTTTTTGTTGGATTACAGCAGCATATTCATTGTAACAAAAATTTTAAAAATAAAAGAGAAATAAAATGTTTCATAACTCTGATAGCTAACATTAATCGATACGTTTTTTGCTACTTTTTGCGGCAAATGGCAAGCTAAGAATTTTTCAGAAAAATTTTTTGGTTAAAGTTGTGTTCACTTTTTCAAAAGATGTCTGCGTCTTCAGTGAACAAAAAAATCAAATGCGAATTCTTTTTTCTGCTTTTTATTTTGCCTTTTATAACAGAAATATGTTGCAAAAGGGTTTTTTGAATTTTTTCTATAATATTAACTGTTAAAAAACAAACAACTTTTGCATTATTCTTATTTGATGTGCATTTAAATATACATTTAAAGCCACACGTCAAACCTGCTGGACGAGGAAAAACATTATTAATAGACGGTAGCCCATCTTTTTATTCTAAAATCAGTTGCCATGTTTGGCTTAAAAAAAATTTTTTTATTTAATGAGGAATATAGTAATGACGTCTAGTCACGTTCTTCATAATCCATATAAAGGAAAAATAAATTTATTTAAACTTGCTTTGCTTAAAAAAATGAAGACGTTGTTTTACATTAATTGCAACCAAAATATTTCAAAAAAATGAAAACCAATAAATATTTTTCTTTAAAACGTTTGCGATCATTCGTGCCAGCCCCAACGAAAGAAAACAATTTTGTTTTGTACCTTCAAATATGTGTCATTTTTACGATAAAAAAAATGTATTCGATGATCGCTTTTGCCGTCTGGCTCTTTTCCTCATTTTTAAGAAAGACCTGGTTGTAAAAAATTGATTTTGAATATTTTGGAAAATATTTTTAACGATTAAAAACAAAAAAGTTCACAGTTTTTTGATTGAATATATGCTTTTGACCGCATTACAAAGAAAAAAACCAAGCTTGTAGATCCTGACATTTCTGCTTTCTAAACATTGGTTACATTTTGAAAGGCCAAACAACACAACGAAAATGCATTTGTTTTTTTGCACAGTTTAAACAAACAATGACATGTCTGGATTTCAACATTAGCTTTTGCCGATTTTTTTAAATGCTGCTAGATTTCAAATGCAACAACTCATTTTTGTCAAAAAAAAACATCACTTGTTATTTTTCAACCAGTGAAAAGGCTCACTTTTTCATCCCTGATTTCAACACACTTAAAAAAGCAGAAAAATTTTTGTGATTTGAAATTAAGTATCTCTTTGAATATTTGATTCTACTAACTGTGTGTAATAAACCAATTTTTTCTACAATTTAAAAAATAACAAAATTTCCAAAACAAACCGAAACTACCTACTCGATTCAGTTGACTAAGCACACATTTTAAAAAACTATTCTAATAAATTTTTAGTCAAAAAACATTGTATATACTCTTCAAATAAGTTCGTCAATGTTTCCTCAACACAACACTTTTATTGAATCATGAGCAAGCAATCTTTTTGAACACATAAAAGCCAAAAGAAGGGTCCAACAGATTACAAAATGACTTGAATTATAAAAATTTTTATGAAGTTGAATGATGGCAGCAACTATGAAAAAATTTCTTTATTAATCCATACTTGAACTGTAGTAGCTAGATTTTTTAAAATATTTTAATGATTGTTGCAATTCATTCGTTGCAATTCATTCCAGTTAAAAAAATTCAATAAAAAATTCGCTAGCATGTTGTTTGGTAAACATTTTTACCTTAAAATATTCAAATTAAAAGAACAAGAAAGCTGTTGGATCGATGAAAAATGTGTATTAAAAATAGACAAAAAAAAATTTGTACGATTATGTTTTTCCTTGTTTTTTATTTAACCAATGATCATAACAATTGAAAAGACGGCAGATGATGCAAATGTTGAAATCCAAATTTTTGCTTTTTCTACTGCGCTCGTATAGTTTTAAGAAGGATGGAAAAAAAATCGAACATGTTTTTAGAGATTGCTGTTTCCACAAAGTGACTTTTCGTTTTTTCTTGCGATCGTTGTTTAGAGACAGCTTTAAAGAAATTGCTTTGAAAACATTTTTGCGTTTCATATTGCATCCTTTTTTAAAAAAAATCAATTATAAAACTGTCGAAGAAATGTTTATATGGCATTTTTTCACAAATATTATTCAACAAAAATATGTTTTAAAATGGTTTTTGAATATTTTGCTTACATTCTACTTTCATAAAATGAAAATTTTTTGTAATTAGTAATTTATATGTGACTAAAGCTAATACGCATCTTCTAACATTCCTGCTAGAAGATGCGTCCTTTATTAATAAAAAATTCTTTTCATTCATCGAAAAAATGTAAAAATAAAGGAACTAGTTGCTTTTTCAGCAGCATTGATTTTTAGTAATAACTAGCTAAACGTAATAATATTAAATCTGCATTTCTAATACAAATATTCAGTTAAAAGTTATATTTTGATGTTTAAATAAAAACAGTTCTAACAAATACCTACTGCAAGTTTTAAAATAAATGCCTATAAAATAAAAATCGTCATAAATGTGTTAAAATTACTTTTCTGCTTTTTACCAAAGAAATGTATCGTGTAACAAAACTAATTACAAATTTGTAGCAAGGGAGTTTTTTCCGTTATTTTTTTTATTTAATGAGATGTTCCAATGTAACAAATATATCATTACAAAAGTTTAAAGGTTGCATTTTGTTAGCTTTAAAAAATTGAAATAACTGCAGCACACTCAGTGTTATTAAAAAACTGCAAAAAAAAAGAAGAATAAAAAGGTAAATTAAACATTTTTTTAGTGCTTTTCCACAAAAATGGCAAGTTCTTTCGGTTTTCTTGGCGAGCTACAGCTTGAAGAAAACTGCTTTGGAAGCATTTTTGTGTTTCTTTCAGCATCCTTTTTGAAAAGCGGTGTCTCCTCTTTTTGAAAGAAATCGAAAAAACCGTTGAAAAAATGTTTAGGACATTTTGTTTCATTGAGCAAAGCTATGTTTTTGTTAAGGTTTTTGAATTTTTTGTTCAAAAATTTTTACTGTCAGAAAATGAAATTTTATGTAAAAAGCTTTTTATTTGCTTATTATATAATTCTAAAAAATGAAACCAACAATATATTATGCAACCATTATAAATAAAAAACTGATGCTTCTTTTAAATACAACAAAAAAGTAAAAATAAAGCTATTTTGAGCCAGTTTTGTTATAATCAGAAAAAAAGGTGTTTTACAAATTTCGAAAATTTAAAATGCTAGACATAATTTTTGTCTTTGTAAATGTCATTGGAGCATGTCAAAAATTGTTTTAAAATAAATAATGTAAATAATCGATGCGATCTTCAATAATATAACGAATATTTACAGTTAGAGAATTTATATTGTACTATTTAAGGATTGTATTCATCCACTCCAGCACTTATTTGTTTTAAAAAATTCAAAAAAAGCTAAGAAAACTGAATATATAAAATACTGACATCTACGTCTTGTTGATTTCAACATATTTTTTTCCGACTTTTTAAAGACAGAAAACAAAAGCAAACTAACGAAAACTATCTTAAAAGATGAGCTTTTTGCTGATCAAAAATTGAATTTTATACGTTTCAACACATTTCTTTGTTGAATGAAAAAGCTGGCAATTTCTTTTCCTTATATTCATTTGATGTATTTTTTTTTAAATATTTTGTCAATATTTTTGTTTTTACGAATACATTTCACATTGAACTTTGCAAATGAATGGAAACTGTTAATAGCTATGTTATGATAAAGATGCCAATATTAAAAAAAATAAAAATTTCAAGAATCTGAAATCATGTTTTTTAAAAGTTAATTAGCGTAAAGCTGAAGAAAATATGTATTAAAACAACTTTTCTGTTGTTTCGTACAATAAAATAAAATAAGTTATTTGCTGAAAAGGATCATTTTTATTAAATTTTTTTAATTAATGTCAAGGGGCTTTAAATGTTTTGGATACGAAAAAATAGAAAATCTTAATTTATTAATATTAAAACTAAATATTCCGAAAATAAGGCAAAAAGAACCAACGACTATATTTTTTCAGTTAATAGACACGATGAGAAAGAAAAACTATTTTTTTGCAATTTTTTTGTTTAAAAAGCTATTTCAAATGCGGAAAATGTCTTTCGTTTCCCAAAGAAACAAAACAACATCAGTGCAGAAAAATTTGTTTTTTGAATATTTCGTGTTGCAAAAGCTTTTTTTCGAAAAATATCTTACAAAAAAATGCTAGTTATAAGCAATTCTATCATTTTACATCAGTTCGTGAATCCCAAAGAGAACAATAATAAACAAAACCTGAACTATGAGATATAGCCTGGGAAGTCTCTCACAACCTTTTTTTGTTAAAATAAATGTTTAAAAATAGATATTAATGCATTTATGAAATATCGTCTGCTACTTAATAACTTTTTTTGTCTATTAAACACATGTTAATCCCTTTTGAATATTTCATTGTCATTTTTTTGTTTTTAAGAGTGCATGCTACAACTAAAATTTTTCATTGCAAATAATCGGAAACTGATAAAGATGTCAGCATGAAAACTGTTGCAATATTAAAAGAATAAAAGAATTTTTTTTCTTGCAAAACATTGATTAGAAGAAAATAGCGTTAAAATGAGAAATGAAAACTTGTGTTCTTTTTTTTCAGCATGAACTCTTTTCCTGTTATCTACTTTAGTTTGCCACAAAACAAACCTTTTATGATAAAAAATTATTTTTCACTAATGTTGTTGAGGAAAACCAGCTTATGCAATAATAATGAAAAAACCTATAGCCATAATAAATCATCTAACATTAACACATAAAATATTTAAAAAAGCCAAAAAAATTTCTAACAGCGCAAGTGTAAAAGTTTCTTCATAAGAAAAGGTAACGGCGGCTGCTCGTTCAAAACGGATATTTTTGCTGCGCCATTGCATTCACTGGTCCTTTTTTGAGAAAAATAGACAAAAAAAGTTATTAAGTAGCAGACGATATTTCTTAAATGCATTAATATCTATTTTTAAACATTTATTTTAACAAAAAAAGGTTGTGAGAGACTTCCCAGGCTATATCTCATAGTTCAGGTTTTCACAGCGCATCCACTGTTGATTTTTAACAAAACGCCAAAAACGAAAAAAGTGAAAATTTTAACTCATTTTGTTTTAGCTCTAATTAATTTGTTTTAGGTCAAATAATTTTTATATTTTTCCTGGGGTAAAAAGAGATGAAAAATCTGATAAAAACATGTACAATTCATGAAAAACAAGTGTTTATACTGGTTTTAGCAGGTGTTGAAAAAGATTCTATTTTTTAAAAGCCTTAAGCTCAGCGGTTTACCATTACTTTTTCTAAAGTAATATTACTAAAATGTTCACCACTATCAACTCTAGAAAAGTGTGAGACAGATTTTTAAATTGTCTATTCAATTCAAAAATTTCTGAGTTTTTGTGAAAAGTACGGTAAAGTAGTACTACAGCATCAGTATTTTTTATTATATTGCTCACATATTACTCAAAATACCTCTTAATCAACTAGTTACGACCCAATTTATGGGTTACAGATGATATAAATACTATTCAACTCAATATATGTGCTGCTAAAACATCCAACTTCATCAATACCTCCACCATCAGTATATATGGGAAAATCGACAAAATTCATCATATGGTGTTATCTGAAAAGCTAGATTGGATTAATTATGGTGTAACAACAGTAGAAGTAAGTATTTAATAAATTACTTTAACTTAGTAAGCTCTTTTAGATCGTTTTATGGCTATCAACAAAGTTGCATATATACTGTAATTCGTGAATCTCATAAAGCTTACTTAACGATAGCAAATATTTGCTTCTGGAATGCCATTAAGAGTTGCATCTTCATTATATGTACATTATCTAACATTATTACTGCTTATACGTTGTCGTTTTTCATATATGCACATCCATGATAATAGTTAAGAACCACAGAATATATGCAACTTTGTTGTTAGCCATAAAACGATCTAAAAGAGCTTAATAAGTTAAAGTTATGTATAAAATACTTACTTTTACGGCTGTACACGATAATTAATTCAATCTAGCTTTTCAGGTAATAGCAATTGATAAATTTTGCTGTTTTTTCCATATATACTCATGTTGGGGATATTGATGAAGTTGTGTGCTTTGATTGTGCAAATATTGTCTTGAATAGTATTTGTATTAAATGTAAAACATATATTTGACTATAAGCAGCTGATCAAGAGCTATTTTGAGTAATATGTGAGCAATATAATAAAAAATACTAATGCTGTAGTACTACTTTACCGTACTTTTCACAAAAACTCAGAAATTTTCGAATTGAATAGACAATTTAAAAATCTGTCTCACACTTTTGTAGAGTTGATAGTGGTGAACATTTTAGTAATATTACTTTAGAAAAAGTAATGGTAAACCGCTGAGCTTAAGGCTTTTAAAAAATAGAATCTTTTTCAACACCTGCTAAAACCAGTATAAACACTTGTTTTTCATGAATTGTACATGTTTTTATCAGATTTTTCATCTCTTTTTACCCCAGGAAAAATATAAAAATTATTTGACCTAAAACAAATTAATTAGAGCTAAAACAAAATGAGTTAAAATTTTCACTTTTTTCGTTTTTGGCGTTTTGTTAAAAATCAACAAGCAAAGGGATTTCGTTGCGCTGTGGGTTTTGTTTATTATTGTTCTCTTTGGGATTCACGAACTGATGTAAAATGATAGAATTGCTTATAACTAGCATTTTTTTGTAAGATATTTTTCGAAAAAAAGCTTTTGCAACACGAAATATTCAAAAAACAAATTTTTCTGCACTGATGTTGTTTTGTTTCTTTGGGAAACGAAAGACATTTTCCGCATTTGAAATAGCTTTTTAAACAAAAAAAATTTTATTACTTTATTATTTTATGAATGCTTTTGTATGTTTGTTGAAATTAAATATTCAAACAAAAGATAATTGCGGTGAAAAAACACAGTGAAACGACAAAGCGAAACACTTCACCGACTTTATTTCTGGTGTTGTTTTTGAAATCAATATTTTTTTTCTATTGCATCTGCTGCGCTGCTTTCAAAAGTTCAAACAACATAGAAGAAAATATTTGCTGCTCCATTTTTTTACCTTATGCTCGTTTAAACTCTGCTACCGCCGACGACAAATGACTAAAGCAATTTTTTTGATTTCAAGATTTCAGTTTTTCAAACGGTGTTGTCTGGGCTAAATTAAAAGAGAGGAAATTAACAAAAATGAAATATGTAACAAAATTTTTTTTTCTTTCGTTGTTTTTAATATCGTCTTATTTTTAAATTTTTTTAATTTATAATTATTAATGGTTTCATTAAAACCAATTATAACACACAGTAAATTATATGCTTGTATTTATTGATATTTATGTTGCTATCAGAACTCTACACTGACAAGGGACCGTTACGAGATGTCATCTATGGATTTCTTCGAAAATAGCGGGGATCAACAGCTCATAGTAAGGGATGAAAAACCCCCAAGTACTAGCTGCCCGTTCGCCATTTCACGATTTTCGTAGCAATTTGCTATTACACAGTAAGTAGCTGGCGATGAAAGTCACAGTAAGTAAATTACGCTTGTGATAATTTTAGATGGTTGGATATGCTAAAACATAATATTTCATAAATAATTAAATATATTCCATGCCTTTACAACCATCTAAAATCTTCACAAATGTAATTTACTTACTATGACTTTCATCGCCTGCTACTTATAGTGTAACAGCAAAATGCTACTAAAATCGTGAAATGGCGAACGGGCAGCTAGTACTTGGGGGTTTTTTATCCCTTGCTATGAGCTGTTAATCCCCACTATTTTCGAATAAATCCATAGATGACATCTCGTAACGGTCCCTTGTGAATATCAACTTGATAAAATTTAATTTTTTAAATATTCAAATAGTTATCGTAAATGCTCTATTAGAAGCACATCTCCAATAGAAGCGCATTTCTAATAAAAGCGCAGGAAAAGATTGTTACAAAACAATAAAAGCGCATCTCTAATAGAAGCGCTTTTATTGTTTTTTATTGTTTGTTTAAATAGAGAAACTGATGCACCGTGAACAAGATGCCATTATTAAAAAAATAAATATTTTGTGAATTTTAAAACATATTTGTTTTTTCTTTCTTTAGCACAAAAATGAGGAGAGAATAAATTATGTATTACAACAACTTTTACCCTGTTTCTGGAAGAATATTATTATAAAAATAAATTAGTTGTTACCCAGGATCGTTTGTATTAAAAATTTTTTTATAGATGTTGATAAGTAATGTTACGTGCTTCAAACAATGATTAATTCTATGATGAAAAAACAGTAACAGCAAAAATATAAATTTTTATTTAAAAAACCAAAATCAAAATATTCCAAAGAAAACAAAAAGAACCAAAGACAATATTTTTTCAGTCAACAGACATGATGAGCGAGAAGCAAATTTTTGCTTAAAAAGTTTTTTCTATGCAGAAAATGTCTTTCGTATCCCTAAAGAAACAAAACAACGCCAATGCAAAAACAAATTTATACGCAAAGAAAAGCAACGACTGCTGCTTTTATTTTTTGAATATTTTGTGTAGCAAACTCTTTTTGAAATACATTATACAAAAAAAATTGCTGGCTATAAGTAATCTTTCTCTTGTTTGCTCAATCCAAACAAAGCAAAGAATACAATAATAAAAAAAAATTGAATAAGTGTATTATTGAACTTGTCAATAAAAAAGCAAAATTCTTTCATATATTTTAAAAGTTATTGCAAAACAAATTACCAAAACAGCAGCTTCATTAATCAAATTTATCCAACTATTCATTCCAATTTTTATTTAATGTTATGATGTCAATTCATCATCGACTGTCAACGAAAAATTTAAAATTCGCATTTTGCTACCCTTGAAAGATATGATAAAATAAACGTAACATACTTATTAATAAAATATTAAAAAAAAGAGAAATAAAACTTTTTTAATGCTCAGTGTTTCCAAAGAACGCAGACAAACATTAGTTGTTGACAGCTGCTATGACGAAACTTTTTGAACAGTTTTGTGTTTCTTTGTGCATCCTTTTAAAAAATCAGGGTTTTTTGCTTTCTGAAAATAATGTCAAAAGAAATGTTTATTTCTATGTTATTTTATACATTTGATTTTTATTGGAACATAAAACCATTTGCAATAAAAATTTGTGCATGACATTACTGTAAAAAATTTAGAAGACACAATATGGACACATTAATAATAGAAAAATTAATGTCGTTTTTCACTCAAAAAAAAGAAAAGTAATCTTATATAACATTGTTTTAAAAGAGGAAAAGCGGCGTTTGGCAAGTTTCAAAGGTTGAAATTGCTAAAATTATTTTAAATTTTTTTGTCACTAAAGCAAAAGTTTATTCATAAAATCTTTTTAATGCCGCATTTAAAAAAAAAATCAACAAAATCGGCTGTAACATCTTTATTGTATTGTAAAACTATGTGATATTAAAAAGAATACTGGATAATAAAATCACACTTTTTTGTATGCATTGATATATATTTTGACAACATTTAATTAATATTGTAAAAATATTAGGTCAATTATTCAAGAAACATTCCTTTTATTGTCTAAATAAACAGAGCTTTTTTACTTTATAAAAACTAATGACAATTATTGAAAAATAAAATATTCAAACATAAGAAAACAGTGAAATAAAAACTGTGAATATTTTGTTCACTGCTGTTCATCGTCTCATTTTTGCCTTTTTTAAAATATTTTTTTCTTGTCTTTAGCATCTGCTGCGCTGCTTTCAAAAGTTCAAACAAAATAGAAGAAAACATTTGCTGCTCCATTTTTTTCATTTTATGGTTTGCCAGCACCGCCGACAAATGACTAAAGCAACATTTTTGATTTCAACACTTCGTTTTTCAAATATTTTGGTCTCTGGCTGTGTCCAAAGAAAAAGAAGCAAAAAGAAAATTTGTAACGAAAATTTGTTTGTTTTTGAATATTTTTGGTGTTACAAAAATCAATTAAAAAATAGTGTCTTGCGAGTTACCAGTGGTGACAATAAAAGCATCACTATTAAAAGTTGCTTACGAAAATTCATTAGTTGCCATTAATAATTTTATAATAACAAGATTGACAAAACAAAGCACAATTACTTTTTGCAAGATTGACAAAACAGAGCACAATTACTGAATCACTTAATAATTTTAAAACCCCGTAAATTGACTTTTCAGCTGCATCTTTTTCACTCAAAGGTTGTTAATTTTTTTCAACAAGTATCAGTTTTTTAAATTTTTTAAACATGAAGAACAAGATTTTAACAACGAAAACTAGGGGTATTAAAAACACAATTTTTAAATGTACTTACATTTAATACTGTTCTTAAAAGTTATCTTCTTTTCTTCATTTATTAAAGAAAGTAAAAACATTCGTGATATTGTCAAAGTTCGCATAACATTATTGTTGTATAAAAAAATGATCAAATATTCTAAAAAGATAAATGTGGTGAAAAGAAAGAAATCTTAGAAATGACAGTAAAAATATATGTTGTTCTTTAATCCATTGCTATTGTTCATTAGTAAATGTAATTTTTAATTTAACTAATTTTTCTAATTATTTGTTACAAAGATGATTTCCATTAAAATTTATTATAAATGGCAATTGTACACCTTTTGGAAGAGCAATAAATAATGCTGCACTTCAAAAGATTTAAAAAACATTGTTTCTGTTACAAAGTGTAAAGCATTATTTTTTTTTAAATATTTCAAAAAAAGCATAAATAGGATTATATTCGACAACACTACTTTTTCCTGTCTTCGAAACTTATTGAGCAGCAAAAAAAATTCTTTTTCTTTGACACTTCTTTGTAATGCGGAAAAAGCAGACCATTTAAAGTTGTTTTCTAGAAAAATACATTTTGTGGTTGAAATGCAACAGCACCAGTGCAACAGTTTATTCAAAAAAAAAGGGAACGGCTGCAGCTCTTTTTTGTTTTTAAATTTTTTGTCATTCATCATTTCATTCATGTGTTTCAAATTGCATTTCTCATTAATTTGTTTTCAATAATTACCTTGCAACTGATGGGATATTGATAAGGACTACTTAATGAACAACAAAATATTCTTATAAAACAATGGAAATTTTGTGGATCTTAAAACACGCTTGTTTAAAGTTAATTAGCACAATAATGAGGATAGAAAAAATTATGTACTAAAAAAACTTTTCTCATGTTTCGTGGAACAATATTATTAAAAAAAAGAAATTATTTATTGTTTCTATTAAAAAGTTTTTTTTTATTAATGTTGAATTTTTATGATTTTGATAAAAAAAAGTATGTGCTTCATAGAATTAAAAAAATTACAACAAATATTAAAACTTTATTTATTAAAATAAAACAAAAATATTTCGAAAAAAGCAAAAAAGACGACTATTTTTTTTTCAAACAAAAAAACAAATATTATCAAAAGAGTTCATGTAACTAGCTATTGCTGCTTGAACAATTGGTGGAAATTCGTCATTATTTATTTAATTCGAGATTTTGTATTCTGAACTTTTTTAAAAAAAAAACTTTAAAGTATGCAACAAACTCATTACTTCTTTTCTTTTTTAATTCTCAACTTCACCAGTATTTGAAGGGCTTACAACTGCAAATTTTGGTTTACGTGCTAAAAAAAGTTTTCAAAATCATTTCGAACAAATTTGCATACAACTAATAATGCAATTGGATTACATAAACTTGCTCCATTATTGATATAATTAAAGTAACGTAATGCAAACGTTGTTAAGGTCAAAGTTTCCATAGATGAACCAATTTGTAACATAATATTATATGGAACATATGAAAGTTGAAAGCATAAAGTTAGAGTTGCTTGACAAAATAAAATAATATCTTGCTTTGTTGTAGAAGGCATGTGGTGTTGATATTTTTTAAAGAGATATCAATATCGTAGAATAGTTATGATTGTTAAAATGAATGAAATAACACAGGTGGTGAAAGCAACAGTTGCACCAGCAGTTGTGTGGTACTAAAAGATTATTACACAATTTTGACATAAAGAAATCAATTTTGTAAAGCTCATAAAAATGAGTTCCAGACAACCACAGTATCACGTTTTACATCATTCAAATTAATCTTATTTCTCCCATTTTCTGTTACAAACAACTAAAAGTAGAAAACAATACTGACTTTTATCGGTTGCTAATATCAAATTTTCGGACCCTGAGTAAAAGCTTCTTTAAAAAATGAGTAATATTTACGAACTTTTTGACTGTAGAGGAAAAAAAGTTCGTAGTTCCAATATCTGCAAATGATATCATATAGTAAATAAAATGGAGAGGTGTAATCTTTGTTCTTTCGAAGCCTCATTAATAGAATGAAGTAAGCAACAAGGCAATGAAATAGCATTAAAACAAAAGTTATAATCCATCGAAACCAATCTAAAGCTGTTAAAGTCATTATTTGGGAAAATTATGTTTTTCAATTTTTACAACTTCTTTTTGCAACAAAAACATACAAAAGTGCTGTAAAATCTGTGTCATGTTTTCTTGTACGAGAAAAGGTACAATTATTTAAGTTTTTATTGCTAAAATCTGCCTACGTTTTTCAACTTTTATCTTGTTGTTGAAAGCTAATAATCATTTATTTTAAGGTGCCTATTAAGGCATGTATGACAAAATTTGCAAACATTTAGAGTTTTTTGCATTTATAAGAAGGAAAAGTGTTTTTTTCGAAGAAAAACTTAATACAGACATTTCGATTTAAAGATTGCTTGATCCTATGATACAATAACTAAAAAAAGTTATTTGGAAACAAAAAATATTACAAATTTTAGAAGTTGCAGGTTTCTTCATGTATTTAGTAGCATATGAAGTAAGCAGGAGCTTTGTGGAATGCATGTTTCATCTTTGTAAAAATTATAGAAAGCAGCTTTTAATTAAAACTGCCATGAAATTGATATTATATTCTTTCTAAGAAACAACTTTTTGCAACATTTTCATTTTAAAAAAGAGATGGCTTTAACTTAAATTATCGAACAATACATAATGTGTTTATTCAAAAAAAATATTCAAAAAATTGTGATAAAAAATGGGAGAAAAACAAAAACGTTTTTTCAGTGAACTATATTCTTTTTACACAAAGCAGTCTAGCTTTCGATTTCACAGCAACAATTTTTTCTTAAATGAAAACAAAAAAACGCAGACAACAAAGAACATGTGAAAGGACTGCCTTCTATTCTTTTGCACTGCCCAAAGTGTTTCACTTTTTCTCAATTTTTAAAAGAGTTAAGCAAAAATGCATAATTTTTGTAAAAAGTTTAAATATTTCTTCATTAATTAATAGTGTTTAATTTAATCAAGACTTTATGGTGGAAAACTATGGGTTTTTAAAATGAAAATAAAATCGCACAAAAACGATACATGAAAAATTAAGTTACATGTTAATGAATTTTTTATGTGTCGCTTTTGCATGTTTTTCTTGAAAGTTAATTGTAAAAAAATAAAAGTCAGTATTTTTATTTAAAATCTTTTTTGTTACTACCGTTGCTGTTGATGTTCTTGATTCATCTCGCATTAGATCTGTTTCAAATATTTGTTCTAATTCTAATGTTTTTAAGATCTTTAAAGCAACCGCACCCGTTTAAAATTGTTCGTACTAGAATCTGCTAAAGCAAAAAAATAAGAAATTGACTTTTGGAAATTTTTGTAACTGTGTTTTTATAAAAATTTGCAGGATAAAATTAAAAAAAATGAAATCATTATTTTATTAGTTTTCGTAACAATGATAAAAAACAGAGAATGAACAAGTAAAATGTTTTAGGTTATTTGTCGCAAAATTAAGAAAAATCAAATAAAATAACTTTTATAAAATCTTTTCAGTCCCTGACTTTGCTGTAGTTGTTGCTGCTAAAGTCTCATTGATTATTGGCGTTGAGGCAATAATAGCCTTTTCAGTTGTTGGTGTTCTTGAATTCGTCGTGGCTACAGTATCCTCAACAATGTCAGCTGCTGTCGTCGAGGTTACATGTTTTTCAGTGTCAGGGAAGGATGGATTTATTGTGGCTACCGTATCACTAACACTTGATTCAGATTCATTGGAACTGAGTTCTTTAAGGTTTGAATCGAAGAGTACGGTAGCAGAATCATTTGTTGGGATTGTGGTAGTTGTTTGGTTTCCAATGGGAGATTCTTTTTGTAGTTTTTGTCTTTTAATGTAACATTCCAAAGCTTGTAAAGAGGTGGAAGCATTGAAATGCTTTAAATAATTATGGAATAAATTTCGAACTTCTTCATCTTCGTCATTGTTCGAGCAAAGAATTTCTTCAATTTCATGGATTTTGTTAATCTTCGGAGCAGTGGTATTCAAAAAGCTTTCAATGGTCAATTGCTTGAAATAGTACCCAAATTTGCTCTTTGCTGCCAGATATGTGCTGATTAGCCGCTGAGTTCCAGCAAGAAGAACGTTTGCTTCTTTGGAAGCATTTACCGTACAATTCGAACCGGTAGTTTTTTCATTAGCCAATTCTTCGAATGCCTCAATTGTCGTGCCTTGAATAACTGCAAATAATTGAGCGGTCATAGCAGAATCGATCGAAGAAATAATATCTGTTAAATTTGTTTTTTCTTTTTTCGATTCCAGAGCTGGAATAACTGTGGTGGTGGTTGTGGAAGCTCGATCAGATGAATCAACTTCTTTCAAACGAGCTAAAAGCATGGATTTAAAGAGCTCGGAAAATGGTGAAAAATCGGTTTTGTTCGTAAAAGATGAATTTTCTGATGCCGAAGAATCCAAAACTGGCTTTTTAAAGAATCCATTTCCATTCACTTTGATTATAGTATTTTCATCTTTGGATAAGATTGAATAAATTAAACACGAAAAAATAAGAAAACGCAACATTTTTTGTTGTCCCAAAAAACTGCAACTGAATAACAGACAATTTTTTTCAAAGGCCGTGGCCCCTCAAAATATGTCTTATCCAAAAAATATAGATTGCGGTAAAAAGATAAATAAATATGAGTCGATAAAAGTCTTCTAAAACATTTAAATACGCCGCAGTCTGATTGTCGATCACGATTTCTTTTCTAATGTTAATGGGAAAAAAAGTACAACAAATTTTTATATTGCCGCTTTTTTCAGATGGTTTCTAAACGTTTTTGCATTCACCAGAACGCCGCAAATATCTGTCCGTAATTTTGTTATTGGAAAAAACGCGGCTTCAATTCAATGAACCTAATAGTGCTGTAATTTCATGGTTTAATAGATTCACAAATTATCAAGATTGATCGATTTTGAATTGAAACACGTTAAAAAAATTAAATAGTTGTTGAACAACTTTCTACAGGCCATTTGATGGCTGACGCAACCTTGAACAACTCAATTCATGCATCTTTTTATGGCAAAAACAGTTAAGAAAGCTGCTGTAATTTTAGGGTTCATTCAAAGCATAAAAAATAAAACACTTTAATTAAAAATAAAAATGTTGTTGAATTAAAGAGTTTCAATTTTATAGGAACTCATTGCTTAATTTAAAGAAATTATAATTTTTCTATCCAAAATTCTTGCAGTTTATTTAATCTGATGACAGAAATGCATGATAATCAATTATTGTTAATTTTACTTAACCAAAGTTTTTAAATTACTTCGTTCACAAGATAAACATAAAAAATGACCACACAAAATATATCGAATGTGATTCACAAACTTTTTCTTTCTATTACTTAAGAAATTAAATGCAAAAAATGACATTCTTTAACATAAGAAGACTGTATGTTGATCAACGAGAATTTTGCAATATTCTTAATAGTGCTTGGTTTTCGCAAAAAAATAGCATCAATCAATGGAAAAAGAAGAATGTGTTCGTGAATTTTATTATTTGTGCACGTTCTTGCAATGAAGAAAAACATGTGAATGATATTTGAGAGCACAAAAGTTTTTGCCCTGTTCTTTTTCACAAAAAAACGAATTCAAAAAACCATTTTGCTTTAAAAACATGATAATCGATGATAGCTTTGTTCTGGAATTTTTGAATATTTTTTTGCGGTTAGTCACCGAAATTAAATGTCCTATGAAACCATACTTTAGGGCATGATATGACTCTTTTTTCAAATAATTCCTTGCTCATGAAGAATATAATCGTGGCATCAATGAAAATATAAAAATTAATGGAAAAGGGAAATCATCATTGATTATTTTAATTATTTAATCATTACGTTAGGTTCATTTTATTTCACTGTACTGCAGCAGATCGTTTCATTACATACTACTTTCTTTTTTTGATGCATTATTTATCTTGACTTTACAAAAAAGGAACCGTGGGATTAAAAAATTATAAATAAAAAAGGAGTTTTTTATATAAATCTTAAATAAACTATTGTATTGACACACCTTTCTTTTGTAATTTGCAAATGAACCTATTTGTTTCTTTCATTATCAAAAATGTATTTTCTTTTTATCACCGATGTGTACTATTAGAAATCTGTCACGAAAATATTAAATATTCAAACAGCAAAAAATCAAAAAAAAACTGGTGTTTGCAACAACCAAAGACGGCAGTCAAATAAAAACTTTTTTCCCAGACAACTTTTTTGATTTTCAACGTTCTCTTTTTTTGGCTGCTGGTTGTAAAAAATTGAGATCTTTTGATAAAATAACAAGAAAGAGAGGCAGAAGAAGAAAATACAAATTTTTTGAAAGAGATGCATTTCAGTGTTGCTATTTTTGCAATAATTGTTATTGCGTATAATTAATTATTTTTGGTAAGAAAAAGAAGATAATGCAGCGTCTCATTAATAATAGAAAAGAATAAAGATTAGTCGATACACAATTCTATCAATTTTTTTTTATTTTATTGCTAACAATTCATTTCAAATTTCAAAACGGTATTAAACATATAATTTAAATATTCAAAGTATGCCTTCCATCTTTACAGTACAACTACAATATATGATTGGACATGTCATTCTTTCTGCACACTTTTTACTACCAACAAAAAAATATATGCTGAAGAATGATTTTTGTTTCGCGTTATTTCAAAACCGCTAATGTTGATCTTTTTCAAAAGGTGCATAAAGAGCAATTGTAAAGACGACAGCCAATCTCTCCCAACAACAAAAATAACAAATTTTTAAATTTTAAATAATGTTTAAAACATTATAAAACTTTCTATGCTTTTGATTTATTTTGTACTTGAAAAGAGTTTGCAATACTATTAAACCTATTTTTTTTAAATAATAGAAAATTAATTGTATTTTTTGGCATTAAAAGCAAACGTTTTTTTACAAAAGTTTATAACTTTCAACAATCATCTTTTTTTTCAAAATGTTATTCAATATTCAAAAAAATGAAGTACATAAAATCAGCAAAAACAAAACACTAAAATTGCACAAGTGGCGCAACTATTTTTTTGTTCAGACGGAGACATCTTTTTATCTTTTTGTTTGTTGCAAGATTTCTCGAATTTTCATTAGGCAAAATGAACGTAAAAATGAATGCAATGACGTAAACTGCTTTTTTTTGTTTCTCCAAATGATCATTATAAAAAAAACGTTTTGAAAAGTTTGTAACCACAGTCTTCACAGTATTTGCGGAATATGATATCAAAGCATAAGAATAATTTAATGATTTTATCAGAAGCTATTACAGCAAGTTATTTTTATCAATAACATACAATCATAAAAATATTAATATATTATCGATTGCTGTAAGCTGATTCATATTCAAAGTATTTATTGAAAGAGCAGGACTACAAAAAACCTCGATAATAAAACTTTCGTAAAATTTTTCTATGCTTTTTACAGCAGATTTGTTTTTGCAAAATTATAAACACGTGAATATGTCGGATGAAATATATGCATTAAATATTGTTTGAAGAATATGTGATCAATGGCTTACATACATGTTTCAATAATTTTTGAAATGGGGGTTTTTTTGTTAAGAATGCTGCAAGAAAACTTAAAATATTCAAATAAATTTCAATTTAAAACATTGTAGACAAAGCAAAACATTCAGTGAGAACTTTTTTGTGTACATACCAGACATCTTTTTCATTTACAACATCCTGCTTTTTATGTTGATTGTAAAAGGGCGTGATCATTCATTGAACGAAGTAAATGTAAAATAAGACAGGCATACAAAAAAGAATAATTCCACTGTTTTTTTTTTGCTTTGTTCAATGTGATTTATTGTTTTTTCAATATTTTGACGCTACTTTTTGCAGTAGATTTGTAAAACTGTTATTTGAGTTATAAAACAGTAAAAAAGTGTACTTTTAATGTGTAAATTTTAAATTAATTGAATACCTGCAACTTGATTTTTAAAGCTGCATTAATAATAAACAAAGGTATAAGAATCGTTTTATGCAGGGTAAGAACTGCAGCAAGCAAATTTATTGCAAACACAAGAGCACTCATTAATAGATGCTTATATTCATTTCCCCTTTTGCTAACGACGGAGGAAAAAAGAGGTTGTTGAATCTGTTGTTAAAATTGATGCTGCAACTTTGTTACCTGGCGGCCGCAGGCCGCCCTTTGTAAAATTGCTGCCTTATAGTAACAGGTGCATGTGATTTGATGTTGTTGGAAATGCATTTAGTTTATATTGTTAAGGTTAATAGTAAGGAAGAAGTGCCTGGCGGCCGCAGGCCGCCTTTTGTAATAATGCTGCTCTAACTATAAATTTTAATAACATTGCAGTTTTTATCTTCCACAAGGGTGTGAATAGCTAAAATTGTCTATGAGCCTTAAATCCAATAAGAAAAAATATTAAGTAAATTTG
The DNA here is from genome assembly GCA_024447215.1 of Panagrolaimus sp. LJ2400. Taxonomy (NCBI): domain Eukaryota; kingdom Metazoa; phylum Nematoda; class Chromadorea; order Rhabditida; family Panagrolaimidae; genus Panagrolaimus; species Panagrolaimus sp. LJ2400. The sequence goes on along the minus strand of JAMRYA010000014.1, from coordinate 1,323,660 downwards.
TTGCATGAAATGGTGGCAGTTATGGCAGTAAGCAGTTAATTGTTGGTTGAAGACGATAATTGCAGTTTTTAATTTAATTTTAACATGATAAATTTGTATTGTTTCTGCATTATAGTTTGACATAATAGTTTGACCGTTTAATGGAAGACTAATGAAAAAATAATAAAGCAACAAATTGAAATGAAACATTTAAATGAAGAATGTGTGATAACTATTTAAGCTGTGTAAAAAGCTGAAATAGCACTCTCTTATCAAACACTGATGTAAGATGAAAGATTGTGGATTCTGTAGGCTTAAAATTTAAAAAGAAAGGGAAGAAGACGGAGATTTGTATAAAATTGTGTAATGATGATGACTGCTGATGTTAAAAATTGATAAAACCTTTGTAAACTTTTGTTTTGCTTTGTAAATCCCTATGTTATTCATTTGCTTACAAGAACCCGCTTTAGCGGGTTCGACCCTTGTCCCTCTATACTATTTGAAAATGTGTTTGTCTGTCTGTTACATCTTTGAGTTACTATGTTATGTTTAGTGTTAAAATGTTGGAAATGTGATGAGGATAATGAAATGAATAGTCCGATGCTCCGGAGGCGCCCGGAACTTTGAGTTTTAGGGCTTTGAAAGTGAGATCCAAAGAAGAATGAAAAAGTTAATGCAAATTTTTTGGGGAATAAAAAATGTGAGTGAAAATGAAAATGAGAAAATGAGAAAAAGACAATTTGCATGAGATTTATATTGTGTTGGCTTTCGAGGCCCGGCTTTAGCCGGGGCCTCGCTTGTCCTTTTTTGCTAATTGAAAATGTGTCTGTCTGTCACATCTTTGAATTGCTATGTTATGTTTGGTCTTAAAATGTTGGAAATGTGATGCTGATAATGACCTGAATAGTCCGATGCTCCGGAGGCGCCCGGAACATTGAGTTTTAGAGCTTTGAAAGTGAGATCCAAAAGAGAATGAAAAAGTTAATGCAAATTTTTGGGGAATAAAAAATGTTAGTGAAAATGAAAAGAAAATGATGAATGTGTTGAAAAAACAAAATTTTATAAAATTATTATATGATAACAAAAATGAAAATTGCTGCCTTATAGTAACAGGTGCATGTGATTTGATGTTGTTGAAAATACATTTAGTTTATATAGTAAGGAAGAAGTGCCTGGCGGCCGCAGGCCGCCTTTTGTAATAATGCTGCTCTAATATTATTATGTAAATTTGTTGCATGAAATGGTGGCTTTCTTCCTACCTTTTAATTTGACAGTTTAAAGAGTGATGAAAAAAGATAAAGGAGAAAACTGCTATGAAACATTTGTTGAATCTGTTGTCAACGTTAGTGCTAAGGTACCTGGCGGCCGCAGGCCGCCCTTTGTAAAATTGATAATTTGTTTAGCTCTTATAAATGTGGTAAACAGCTGGGCAGAAATGCCTGGTGGCCGCAGGCCGCCCTTTGAAGATAGTGTTGAAAAAAATTGATAAAACAATTGTAAACATTTGTAAATCGCTATGCTTATTCCTTTGCTTACAAGAACCCGCTTTAGCGGGTTCGACCCTTGTCCCAATTGGTCTAATTGAGAATGTGTCTGTTTGTTTGTTTGTCTGTTACATCTGCGAGCGGAGTTGTGGTGTTTGGTGTTAAAATGTTGGAAATGTGATGGGGATGATGAAAAAATTTACCGCAGGTCTCGGAGGCACTCATTTTAAAAAGTTAGGAGCCTTTGAAAGTGAGATCCAAAAAAGAATGAAAGGAATGATGCTAATTTTTTGAAAATGAAAAATGTGAAAGGGAAATGAAAAAAGAATGCAATGAAAGGGAGAATAAAATTGATTAGCATAAAATTTTGGTTCATAATTTGAATAAAAATGTGTTAATGCTTTTGAAAAAATATTTTTTCATTCAGCATTGATTGAACTGCCGTAAAACGTTGTTTAATTTTAGGAGACTGTTTTGTTATAAAGTTTGCAATCAGCTCCTTTTTTCAAGTTTACTTGAAAATAAATTAATTGAATAAACTTTTGCTATTTTTATTTTTTTAACACAAAGGTGCCTATTTTGGCCCTTTGTTGCAGTTACTTTTTTTGCAGTTACTTTTTTGCAGTTACTTTTTTGCAGTTAATTTTTTGCAGTTACTTTTTTTGCAATTTTTAATTTTTGCAGTTTTCGATTTTTGCAGTTACTCAAATTACTCAAATTAATTTTTTGTAATTAATTTCTTTATTGTATGTTTTTTCCAAACATAATTTTGTATATGTGTCAATAACAATAAATAAGGTTTAAATTTAAATTAAACTTATAAATTTTAATATAACAAAAATATATGAGAAAGTTTAGATTAAAATGTTAACAAGGTGAGCTCCGGCTTTAGCCGGAGCAAGGCTTGTCCCAATGGTCTAATTGAGAATGTGTCTGTCTGTCTGTTACATCTTTGAGTTACTATGTTATGTTTAGTGTTAAAATGTTGGAAATGTGATGAGGATAATGAAATGAATAGTCCGATGCTCCGGAGGCGCCCGGAACTTTGAGTTTTAGGGCTTTGAAAGTGAGATCCAAAGAAGAATGAAAAAGTTAATGCAAATTTTTTGGGGAATAAAAAATGTGAGTGAAAATGAATGGAAATGAGTGTTGGAAAGAGAATGCGATCAAAGAAAAATGAAAATGATTTGCATGAGATTTTGAAAAACGATAGAGTAGATTAGAACCACTTTGGCGGCCGAAGGCCGCCCTTTGTAAAAGTTCTGATTTTTGTAGCAGGTTATTGTGTTGAAACTAGAAAAGCGCCGGCTTTAGCCGGGGCTCTTCTAGTCCCTTTTGCCTAATTGAGAATGTGTTTGTTTGTTTGTCTGTCACATCTTTGAATTGCTATGTTATGCTTGGTCTTAAAATGTTGGAAATGTGATGCTGATAATGACCTGAATAGTCCGATGCTCCGGAGGCGCCCGGAACCTTGACTTTTAGAGCTTTGAAAGTGAGATCCAAGAAAGAATGAAAAAATTAATGCAAATTTTTGGGGAATAAAAAATGTGAGTGAAAATGAAAGGAAATGAATGGTGAAAGAAGAATGCACTGAAAAAAGAATGCAATAGATTTGCATGAGATTGCTATCACTGCAAAATGACGGAGGAAAAAGAGGTTGTTGAATCTGTATTAAGGAAGAAGTAACTGGCGGCCGCAGGCCGCCCTTTGTAAAAGTACTAAGTTTTATAGGTGAGGAATGCAGCTGAGAAATGGATTTCATTCCAGTAAAAAGGAATTTGCTGAAGTTGTTGTTTTAGTTTTAAAAATATTGCTACCTGGCGGCCGAAGGCCGCCTTTTGTAAAAATGCAGACTTTTGTAGACGTTTCATCCGATATCAAAAATGTCGGCTTTCTTCAGACGACCGTAGTCGTCTGAAGGAAGCTATAATGTCCGTTAAAAACATATAATGCTAAAAATAAAGGAACTAATTGAGCTGAAAAATTCAGATGAACAACTTATAACAATTATTAAAGCTGTGTAAAACTTTAGAATAGCGATATTTTTTAAATGGTGTTTTCGATCTTTGTTATTTAATCTAAGATGGATGTAAATCTATGTGGAAGGAATAAAATTATAATAAAAAATAAAATAAAATTTGCATATTTTAAAAACTGTTGTATGTTGATAACGAAATAAATGATTGTATAAAAAAATGATAAAACCTTTGTAAACGATTGTAAAAGTTTGTAAAGAGTTTTGTAAATCCCCATGATTATTCCATTGCCAACAAGAACCCGCTTTAGCGGGTTCGACCCTTGTCCCCTTGGTCTATTTGAGAATGTGTTTGTTTGTTTGTTTGTCTGTCTGTTTGTTACATCTGCGAATTACTATGTCATGTTTGATATTAAAATGTTGTAAATGTGATGAGGATAATGAAATGAATGGTCCGGTCTTCCGGAGGCGCCCGGAACAGAACGATAAAGGGTTTTGAAGTTGGGATCCAAAAGAGAATGAAAGGAATGATGCAAATTTGTTTGAAAATGAAAAAAGTGAAAGAATAAAAACAATTTGCATGAATTTTGTATTGTCTTTGCTTTCAAGGCCCGGCTTTAGCCGGGGCCTTGCTAGTCCCAATGTACTAATTGAGAATGTGTTTGTCTGTTACATCTGTGAATTGCTATGTCATATTTGGTATTAGAATGTTGGGAATGTGATGCTGATAATGAAATGAATAGTCCGATGCTCCGGAGGCGCCCGGAACTTTGAGTTTTAGGGCTTTGAAAGTGAGATCCAAAGAAGAATGAAAAAGTTGATGCAAATTTTTGGGGAATAAAAAATGTTAGTGAAAATTAAAATGAAAAAAAGAGAATAAAACATTAAGATCCAGTGTTTGAAAAAGAGTGCCATTTCAGTTTTTGACATACCTTAAATAATTGTCTCACATTCGTCATTTAAATGTTTCATTTTAATTTTAAAGCGAGGCCCGGCTTTAGCCGGGGCCTCGCTTGTCACTATCTTATGTGAACAAATACTGCTACGTCTGTTATTTTACAGAAAAAATCAGTGTGTTAACGAAGTACAACATTTAGCAGTTGTCGCACAACAAAATTAAAAATTTTTATTGATCGTTTGGACCTTTGAAAATATTAAAAAACATATAAGTACAGCTTGAATTTTAGCAAGAATAAAAAATGATGATGAAAAGAATTTTGTATTACTTTTCGTAAACAGTTGTATCACAATCAAGATATACAGTGACAATAACGGAACACCGTATACCTTATAGATCACAAATAATGCTGGCGGAATCATTATTAAAAATATTGCAAAGATAGTTTTACAAATGCTAATTTGTACTACCATGGGTAACTGATATAAGGTATTTATCACGTCCAGTACTGCTTATAGTTATGTCAAAGAATGTTAGAACTACTGTTGTTACTCAATTTATCTGCAAAAAGTTGTCAAAGCAGCGTGACATTACAAATACCAGCAATGTTTCAGTAAGAAGCCGACAAATTTCTGTATATTAGATATATGAGATTTAGGTAATATAAACACTTTTATATCCTTTAACTTTCCATTAACTGCATTTGTAATAAACGTGATTATATATTCGCTGAATTTCTTTTTTCTTTTATACGGTTTTTATTTAATAGTGTTGTTGTAAAAATCTATTAACGGGATTTTTTTTATTTTTCTTCGAAAAAAGATTTACCTATATTAGTATTAAGCTTACTTGTAACATAAGTTATGTCATCAAAAATTCAAACTGTTCTCACAAATATAAAAAATATCAACATTTTTTTGCTATTTAAACAGATTATTTTAATAAGCGCAACGCAAAAAAAGAGCAAAAAAAAGTCTTGTGAATGTACATTGACTAATCGATACATTTTCGGCAGACAGTCATTTCTTTATAAACGCTCTTTTTTTGAATATTTCAAATAGATTTGGGCGCAACATTGATGTGAAAATAGGGGAAGCTATATAAAACATTAATTAAAACATGCTAATTCTGAAATTGAATGTGGCAGAAACAGTTCTAAAAGAAGAAGAAATATAAATTATTTTATGAAATTATTTTTTATCAAACTTTTTGATGATAACAGACAGTGTGTCGAACACATGTTGATAATTAAAATGTGACAAATTTAAATAAACAATAAATTTTGAATTAAACCCCGGCATTGCAACTGTTCCATGTGATTATAATGCAAAACAATTTCGATTACATTTTTTACACTCGTTTATTAGTTAAACCTTTGCATCAACAATTATTAATGTTCACGTTCTTGGCGTGGAACATTTTTTTAATTAAATAATGTTCGCAAAAGTAATTCATACATAAATTTTTTAAAGCTGCAACGATATAAATATGTTTATAAAAATATTTAAAAAAAATGCTCCAGCATGTTTTTTTAGTGTAAAAAAGATGTTTCTGTTGAAAAAAGCTTTTTGCTGTCTCCACCACTGCTGCAGTTTATGTGGTTTTCTACAAAGATCAACATGTCTTTGCTTTTAAAATAACGCGTAAAAAGATTTTTCTTTCACTTTCTCTTTCAAAGATGTAAAAGTTTAAAACGAAAACGTCACAACCTAATGCTTTCTATTCTTTTTTATGCTGTTTGAATATTTTGGTTAGAGTTTTTTAGCCTGTTATAACTTTTATAAAAAATTTATTTGTTAGTGTTTTTTTCAAAGATGTTTCACAGAATTATGGTGCTAAAAAATTTCAAACTGACAACTCGTATTAGCCAGTGGTGGGCAAACGCCTGGCATGCTGCGCCGAGCCTTTTTCATCAGTTGCCAGTCAATCGGCTATGCCATTTTTTTAGCAAAGGAAATGCCAATTTGGCATTGCCAAAAGAAAGGCGCGCCAAACAAACGGCATGGCCATGCCAAAAAAAAGGCAAGTGAAGCTGAAAAAAATGAAAAATTTCCTTTATGCCGTTTGTTTTGGCGTCTCAGGCTTTCTTTTTCAGCACGGCTGTGCCTTTTTTTCGACAAGTAAGGCCTGCCAATGCCAAGGCGTTGCTTTCTTTCAAAAAAAAATGCTCGCCTTTGCTTTGGCAAGTAAAAAAAAAGCTGCGGCAGGCGCACGCAGCGAAATTTGGCACGGCGTTTGCCCATCACTGGTATTAGCATTTATTAATCTCAGTAAACACATTTTTTTTCACTCCCTTTGAAATAAGCCTAAAAAAAATGCTCTAACACGTCTCTTTTTAAAGATACAGGGCCTTAAATGCCTTTGGAGCATGTCCCATCCCTTTGGTACAAAATTAATGTTGAAAAGCTCAATTTATACTAGATAAAAAAATGATTTATTTATTTAAATATTATAACTTGTCAAACAATTACAGTGTTACAAAAATTATTCAAATTTTAATTAACAATGACATTTGTAAGATGCAGTAGCAGTATTGACATGTCAACTCCTTTCACAAGATGTCATATACCACTGGCTTTGGTAAACCCAAATTTATCAGTTCATTTGTTTAAAATAAGACAAAAAAAAACAGTTTTCTATGTTTAATTTGAACATTGCTGTTGTTGGTTAAAGAAATACTTTTTTGAGACGTGGATTTTTTTTTCCTATTTTTAACAACAAAATTTTATCAAAAAAATTGTGAATCAATAGTTTTGTTCTTCAGCTTTTTAAGTTATAATTAAAACGTAAAAAACAGCAGAAATTTTTTTAAAAGTAAACTTTGTCGTGTCAAACAAAAATATCGAACAAACGTTTTTGTTATTTTTAAGAAAGTGTTTTTGGGTTGCTGCTGCTTGATTTTTTGTTAAAAGAATAGCTTTTTTACAACAGACGACAAATATGAAGCAACAAAATTGAAAAACGACTTTTTTGAAATTCATTTAAAAAAGCGGTGCTGTTTTTATGATATCATATATGTATCACTCGTCATGAATTCGTCACTGATTCACCATTGTTTCATCACAGCAAAAAATTAATTATCATCACATTTGTTTGCTATAAATCACACAGGAAAATTTTAAGAGATTGTGTTAATAATTTCCATTTTCTTGAATATGACGTTCATACAACCGATCTAAAGCACTTGATTCATATTCTTTTTCACCAAAAAAATGAATAACTGGGGGAGGATATTTTGTACTATTTTCTCCTATTACTTTATCAACATACTGCTGTAATTTTTGAGCATATTGGGGAGAAAGAACAAGCTGTTGATTGAAAGTTAATCGGCAAAAAATTGATGGATGACTCTAAAAAATTAAGGCTTTTGGTATATATTTATAACATTTATTAAGAAAAGCTACTACCTTCATAAATGCTGAAAATGTGTCAAAATTAAAAGTTTCAGGAATTAAATTGATATTATGGGTTTCCATTTTTGACACAGTAATACACTCAGCAACTTGTTTTGAAGTAAATGAAGGAACAATTTCTTCGCTAAAGTTTATTTTTACATAATAGATATATATATATATATATATATAAAAGACTCACAAATAAAGATTAATAATATTTGGAAGGCATTGTAAGATACATTCCAAACTGACAAGGTCATTATTATCTCCAGTGATAACAGTATTAGTCATATTAACAATTTTTAATGTACCATAAGCTGTTAAAATCTTGAATTCTTTAAACGTTAAACTTTGTTGATAAAGACATAACTGTTCCGCTTGACAAACGGCTATCTTTGATAATAATAAAGAAAATGGATCAATCATATTATATAAAAATAATAAGTCTGTAATCCATAAATTTTTGTATGCAAAAATATCCAATGTATGAGTAGAGTATTTTGTTTGATTATCACCAAATATCCAATAAGTCCAATCTCCATCATCATTACTTTTAGCTATACCATGAAGAACTAAATATGGAAATTTTTTATATTGAAAATATTTGCATACTTGCATTAATTTTAGTGAAAGTAGAGGTTTAGCTTTAGCATTTATCTTCATCCATTTTAATACATCTGTTGGAAAGATATTGCAACTGTTGGGAGTACATGAATTGATAAGAGATGTTGAAGGAATATCCATTAAGGACTAATTTGCAATAAACAAAGATTTAATTAATTAAAAACAAAATATGATTAAAATTGCCAAAGCAACATTGAAATTTCATTTGTTAGCAGAGACATATGTGCAAAAATAAAAATTTAATCGCTCCAAGAAAACTAGCAAATCTTATATAACTCATTTTTTTCAACTTTGAACAAGGGGCGAAAAGACGATTTTTCAAAGTTGTCCAAAATCGCTGAAATTTTTTCTAGAAGTTCCTTAGGATACTTCCATGGACGATTTTGTTGTTTAAAACCCGTGGAGAGTTAAACGGTATTAGCTTTATCCCCCAAGGCACGAAAAATCGAAAAATGCGGATTAAGCCAAAACAATGATATGAGATCATTTTAGAGGTCCTTAGGCAACTCCTGAACAAATTTTAGATGATTTGAAGCACTTTAATGTGTAATCCCTCAGGTCCTTATTTTTGCCAAAATATGAGCTATCTAGCTCAAAAAAACTTTTTTCCAACTTTTTATTACTTTTACCACTTTTTTGCACTACTACTACCTTTTTAAAATCATGCAATCAATAAAAATATAGAATTTAGATCATCACTGATTATTTTAATTTTTTTTACGAATTTAAATTTTTTTAACTGTTATTTTGTTTGGCATTCACTCGGATCTTTACAAACAAGAGCTTTTGTTCTTGGTAAAGCTACGCAAACTGTGAAAAAAGAACGGACTGATTTTTTGATTTTCAAAGCTCCCTTTCTTTTTGGGCGCTGGTTGCGAAATGTTGCGATCTTTACTTGCAAGTGAAGCAGAAGAGAAATAAAAAAAAGTATTTTTAAAGAGATGCATTTCAGTGATATTTTTTTCCTTCACTTTTTTTTTTTTTTTTTTTTTTTTTGAATATTTAAGTGTTGCCTTTTTTGCAAAAAATATGTAAATCTTATCTTTAAAATATAATGGTGTAATAAATTGTTTCTTGCATATAACAACACAAGAAACTGTCATCGTTAATAATGTAAAAATATGACGACTAAACCTTACAAAATATTTATTAAAAAATTTTAATTATGTTACTTAGAATTAAAAAACTTTAACAGATGTTTTACTGTTCACGAGGATGTAAAAGCATTATATTTAGAAAACCCTATTGCTCATTATTATAAAACATTGTAGCCAAAACAAAGCATTCAGTGAGAAATTTTTTTGTCGCATATTACAGACAACTTTTTCATTTACAACATTCTTACTTTTTTTTGGTTGCAAAAGGGTCCGATCTTCCGTTCAACAAAAAAATTTAAAAAAGAAAAACAAATAAAGAAAAATAATTTCTTTATTCGTCTGCTTTGCTAAAACTGTTAGTCTGTGCTGCTGGCATAATATAACTTTAATGTGAAAAAACGTTTGAATATTCATTTTTTAATGATTGCAACTTTTAAATGTAATAAATAAATAATGTCATGAGAAAATGAGAAAGGCAAAAAATCTGTATGTAAAATGCAAATTTTGTTGAAGGTAAAAAACAAGATGTCATAAATAAATTTAAACACAAATATCTCTTTCTCTAAAGCAGAAAAACTGTAGATAACACATTTTTTAAATCAAAAAAATTTTAAATTTAAAACACAATTTTTATTTCACCTCTTTTTTTGTATATCACAAATAAGCTTTTTGTTTTTCAGCACGGTGAAGAAAATACGATAAAAAGAGACGCATTTTATTGATTTTTTCGAATTGATCAACATGGTTTTTTTTTAATTTTTCAGTTTTATTCTACTTTGGTTGGTTTTTTTTTCCTTTAGTTTATTAGTTTATTAATTAATGAACGAAATCCACAATTACCGTCGCGATGACAATAAGAGAAAAGATTTTTTGTAGTGTCAAAAGCTGCATCAGTAAATTTGTTCATATTATTTGGCAACAAAATATTTTAAAAAAAAGCGATTAAAGCAGCATTATTTTAGACCAAGTCAGCTTTTTCATTTACACCATCTTTCCTTTTTGTTGGTAGTAAAAGGGCCTGATCTCTCTGTGAACACAAAAAAAGCAAAAAAGACAGGCAAACTAAAAAGATTAATTCCACTGTTTTTTTTTGCTCTGTTCAATGTAATTTATAGTTTTTTAAATATTTTAATGCTACTTTTTGCAGAAGATTTGTAAAACTGTTTATTGTTAGAGCAGTAAAAAAGTGCACTTTATTATAACGCTAAAATTTTAAATTAATTGACTACCCGCAACTTGATTTTTAAAGCTGCATTAAAAATAATAAAAAAGTATGAGAATTTTAATTCATACGAGCGTTTGGTCATTTAATAAATGGTAAACACTGTAGCTAACAAATTTATTGCAAACATAAGAACACTCATAAATAAATGATTATATTCATTTAACGAGCTTATGTGGACAGATGCTGTGGCTGTTATTTAACATAAAACATCAATGCTTTAATGGAATAGAAATAAAACAACTAGCAGTTGTTATACAAAACTAACTTATTTTTTTTCGATATTGTATATAAATTATTTTGCTCCATAATTATGTAAACACCTTTACATAAACATTTTTAAATTAAATCTATATAACAGTTATGACAGGTTAAAAAATTCTTACCAAAATATTCAAATAGCACAAAAAAGTACAAAGCGTTTTAAGCTGTGACGTTTTCGTTTTCAAACTTTTACATCTGGGAAAAGTTTGTGGAGTGTAAGAGAGAGAAAGAAATCTTTTTGAACACTTTTTTAAAAGCAAAAGCATGTTGATCTTTGTTAGAAAACCCCAGTAACAACAGCAATGATGGAGACACCAAAAGACTTCTCCCTCCAAAAACATCTTTTTTACACTAAAAAAGCAATTTTTTCTTTAAATTGTTTTTATTCAGCTGACTTTTTTGCGATTGCAGAAATTTTTGATGGACGTTCTATTTTGAATATTTTTATGTCGTTGCAGCTTTAAAAAAGTTATGTTACGCTTGCGAACGTCATTTAATAAAAATTAATAATTACTGATGCAAAGAGTTGACTAACCGTAGAAAAAATGTAATTGAAATTTTTTCGTATTCTTATCATATGCATCACTTGTAATGTTGGGGATTAATTCAAATTTGAAGTTTGTGCAGAACTTAATTGTCACATCAATGAGGGTGTAAATACTTTAAATCGCAAGAACAATTTTACAGAGATACAGCAAATAAGCCACACCCTTATTTTTCAATGTGGTTCATGGTCAAAAATTTAAAAAAATATATGTCCTCCAAATAAATGGAGATTGTGCGTTTGTTTGTTTGTTTGTTTGTTGGACCGTGCGTTTTAATTCATGAGAATTTTTACAAAAAAAATGAAAGTTGCATAAAACAAAAAATGTTAGGAATAAAATGAGAATAGACAGGAAGCAAAAATATGCAATGACAAAATAATCATTGTCATATTTTCAACTGCTGCTGCTGTCGTTATTATTTTTTATCTTTGATTTGAGCTCTTCGTTTCCCGGTGGACGTATTGCTGTGATTATTAACCGGAAGTGACTAATAGAATGCTATTGGCTCATGTTTGTTTGACTCTTAGCTCTGCTAAAATATTGCTTACTTAGTGTGAACATTTCATCATTCAGCACGCAAAAAAAGGAACCCACTCGTGGACAGATTTTTACCCCGGGACTTTTGCTTTTGGTCGCCTATGTGGCCCGGTATCGACCGTAAAATATCGAAAATTGTGGTTTGGCCATCCAGGAACCATAACCTACAATTTTCGATATTTTACGCTCGATACCGGGCCACATAGGCGACCAAAAGCAAAAGTCCCGGGGTTAAAATCTGCCCATGAGTGGGTTTCTTTTTTTTGCGTGAGCTTTTAATGTGATGGCAAACACAATTAACTTTACATTATTGTTTATACGTGTATAATAATAAATTTCCTATAGCGTGGACCATTGGTGGCCAGGGGCACCCCTAGTTTAATAAAAGTTTCCATTAAAATGATTATTATTGTGCGGTCTTTTTATCGCCATTTCTGCTACATTGAATTTCAAAAATACCATGTTTTTTACAACTGTCTCTATTTTCACATTCAATGTTGCACCCACGTATATTTGTAATAATCAAAAAAGAAGAAAAGGGCGTTTATAGAGAAATGACTGTCTGACGAAAATGTCTCGATTAGTCGGTGTACATTCACGAGATTTTTTTGTGCTCTTTTTTTGCGTTGAATGTTTTACGCTTATTGAAATAATCAGTTTTAAAAGCAAAAAAAAGGTTGATATATTTCTTATTTATGAGAATAGTTTGAATTTTTAAATGCCATGAATTACGCTGCTGGAAATATTGAAACAAATAAAAGTAAATAGTTAAAATACTTTTTTTCAATAATTAATGACCGCTTTAATAGCATTATTACGACATTATTGAATAAAAACCGAAAAAAAGGAAAAACAAGTTCAGCGAAAATATATATATTAACGTAATAATAATAGCACATGCAATCAATGGAAAATTTAGGGATAAAAAAGAGTGTATATTATCAAGTTCAGAGTATACTACGTAAATCTCATTGATCTAATATACAGAAACTTGTCTGCTTCGTATTGAAACATTGCTGGTATTTGTAATGTTACGCTGCTTGGATGTTTTTTTACAAACAAATTGAGTAACAACAGCAGTTCTAACATTTTTTGACATGACAATAAGAAGCACTGGACGTGATAGATATCGAATATCGGTTACCCATGGTAGTTGAAGGAAATAAATGTCAAATAAAGGATTAGTAAAATATTCTCCAAACATTATAATTATCATATTTATCTGAAAATAGCTAACTGTAAAAATTTTAATAAGTATGTGCTTACAGTAACAAAAGAAGAAATAGCCATGATAACAAAATCACCAATTGCTACAGCAGATAGCCCAATTTCAGCTTTACGTAAATTTTTATCAGCTGAGTGTTTTTTAAAGCGTTGACGAAGTAGAAGGAACAGGGATGATAGATTGCTGACTAAAGCAATACATCCAGTGACAACATTGATACAGAGTTGAATGTGTGCAGTGGAAATCTATAAAATGAAATATACAGGGAAATCAACTAACAGCCTTAAATTGATTTTTGTGAAAAATGTCACTATTTTGCAAATTTTCTCAACTGGCTCTTTTTAAACTCGCACTCTATCCAGTTGGGAACAAAATATCAGCGGCCAAATCCTTAATCTGTGGATTTAAAAGATAAACGGATATAACTAATAAATAGCAGATGGTAACTGTTTTTGTTTTAAAGTTTTGATGTCAATTATTTTTAAGAGGTAATAATAGAAAGGATAACGAAAATAATCTATTAATAATACATTTATCGCATTGGAAAAGTATTCATTATGCAAAATTTTGGATGTGTTATAACAAAAATAGATATCGTCTGCTATTTATTAGCTATATCCAAATATCTATTGAATCCACAGAACGAGGATTTGGCAGCTGATAATTTGTCCGTAACTGGATAGGGTGTGAGTTGAAAAAGTGTCGGTTGATACTGGCCCAACTCTTTGTTGAGTTTACAAAAAACTCATATATTCACTGAAGTTTTTTCCTTACAGCCATGCTTTAAAAACTACATACCTTAACCGGGGATTTACCATAAATAAAAACATAACTTCCAACTTGTCCAGGAGTAAATTCAATGACAGTAATGGTTGAAAAAAGAAAATACCATGTCAACAAAAACGGTAATAAAAATGTTAATCCAAGACATATCCATAAGTTCTTTTTCCATAACTAAAATAGTTCCTTTTATTTACGCTATTATTGTTTCCTGTCTCACCTTCTCGTGTTTAGCTGGAAGAAGCAGCGCTGTAAATCGATTTACACTTGTTAATGCAATTAAAATGTTATGGACATATTCAGCATAGTATTGAAAAAAGTATGAAAATGATAAAAAAAATGATGGCATCATTTTAGCAAAAAAATATCCAAATAAAGTTGATAATGGAAAACGAAGTTCAAAGTTTAGATTGATGTATGCTGTTATGTCCTGAAAAACAATTAAGCTCTAAAAAAACTAGCTCATGTGGTCGAGTGCATTGAATGTTCGATCTAGTGATCCTCAGGTTCAAGTCCTAGCAAAGTTTGGAAGAAAATTAATACACTAATAAGCCCTAAGAGCAAGTGTGAAGACTCCAAAAGGAGGTGGATCAATTTTCGCCATCGAGATTTTTACACCTAAACATTTGACTATTAAGTGCAGTGGTTGGACAGACACGAAAGCACAATCACGTTTCCCTCACTTTATGATCTGATAATGGGATTCTTCAACCGTTTTAACCTATGAAAAACATACTAGTACAGCTTGAATTTTAGCAAGAATAAAAAATGATGATGAAAATAATTTTTTATTACTTTTCTTAAACAATTGTATAACAATCAAAATAGAAAGTAATAATAATGGAATACCGTAAACCATATAGACCACAAATAATACTGTTGGAATCATTATTAAAAATATTGCAAAGATGGTTTTGCAAATTTAAATTTGTATTGTCAGAAATGCTTATTTTAACAACAAAAAAAAGGTTTTAAAAACCCACAAGTGGACTCTTTTTGTTTTATATGTTTTATATAAACCTTTTGTGCGTTTGTGCTACATCATGTTCCCATAAACTTTTCTTTTTTATTTCTTTTTTTGACTCTAAATTTAGTTTTTTTAAACAATGAATTAGCATTATTTTTTGTTGATCTTTGTATTTTTTTTTTGATATTTAAAAAATCCTTTTTTTCACACACACAGATACAACCTAAAAGACTAATATCATAAGGTAATAAAGGGCTCAAACTATTTTTACAATAGATCCATTATCAATCATAAATTAGCTTTTTTATTATAAAAATGTTGTTTGAATTATTTTAAAACACATTATAATTATTGCTTTAAAAGATTGCTTTCATCAAATTTTAATTAATACTCTTTTGAAGAAACATCAACGAATTTCTTTGTCGCTTTCAATGTAAAATTACTTTGTTAAAATTCTACGATTTTATTTAAAAATAAAAAAACAACTAAAACATTAAAAAAAGCTTCACACCAAAAAGAACACACTTTCAACAACAATACTTTGCAGACTAAAGACGTTAATCAATAAAAGAATTTACTTTCATCCACATTATTGCTTTTACTTTTTGTTCTGCTTTTCTTGCGCTATTTCAAAAGCAAACAAAAACCACATGTTGATCGATGATGACTTACACTGTTTAAATTTTTGATACAATTAGTCATTGTATTTTTAATGATTTGCATAATAGTAAGAATGCTATCATTGATTGGTTTAGCCAAGTAAAAAGAACTTTAACAGATTTTTGAATAAAACTTTAATACATAAGCAAAATTTCTTTCTTGCAGATAAAAAAACGACATCCTTCCAGCCTCTAAAAACCGATCAATCAATAAAAGAAAAAGTCTGTTCTTTTCTTTCACATTTTTTTCTGCTTTTTGTGCGCTGTTTCAACAGCAAAGAAATGAAATGTAGATAGAAGATAGTTTTGGTAGGTGTTTGAATATTTGATAATATTCTTATTTTTAATGATTTGTAGAAATTGCACAATGTTTAAATTGCTTTAATTGTCTTTTTTTGAGTTATAAAAGAATCAACGACATTTTATTATGGAAAACATTAATAAATAAAATAAAGTGAAAGCTTTCGTAAATAAAGATTTCTAAAGTCTACTTTTTGCTAAACGCTTTGATCACAAAAAAGAGACGTGTCTGAGTTTTTTTTTCCAGTCATATTTTGCTCTATAGCTTTGTATTTCACTGAAATGAAGCACAACAAAAGTGAGATTCTGAATACATTATTCATAACTAAGCAAAATAATATATGATTAAATGTCTTTTTTATTAATTTTTTTAATAATGATCTGAAACCACAGTTTCCATCGTCAGGCCACAGCAATGCCAAAAAGAAATGATTCATGAAACACGAAATTATTAATGCAATATATTTGTTAAGATTTTTTAAACAAAATATTCAAAAATTAACTGAAGACAAACACGTGCTCATTGAAAGGGGAAAAATGTCTTGTAGAAACGGTTTTCGGTCAAAATGGTCAAAAATATGTTAAAATTACAAAAAATATAGTTTAAAATGTGTTCAAAGTAATTTCCGTGCAGTGCACGGGAAAAAACGAAAACACCCAAAAAGTGCTATTTTCAGCTATTTTTTTTAAGCCAAACGAAAATGAGGACCTAAAATAAAATTCCGAGCGGTTGATATCATAGGCTTATATGTGTGCTACATATTACAAATATTCAAAAAGACATATATACATCTATGAAAAAAAATTTCAATAAGATATATAGGGCATTTTTGACCAAAAACAACGACTGCTGCTTTTATTTTTTGAATATTTTGTGTAGCAAATTCTTTTTGAAATACATTATACAAAAAAATTGCTGGCTATAAGTAATCTTTCTCTTGTTTGCTCAATCCAAACAAAGCAAAGAATACAATAATAAAAAAAAATTGAATAAGCGTATTATTGAACTTGTCAATAAAAAAGCAAAATTCTTTCATATATTTTAAAAGTTATTGCAAAACAAATTACCAAAACAGCAGCTTCATTAAACAAACTTATCCAACTATTCATTTCAATTTTTATTTAATGTTATGATGTCAATTCATCATGGACTGTCAAAGAAAAATTTAAAATTCGCATTTTGCTACCCTTGAAAGATAAAATAAACGTAACATACTTATTAATAAAATATTAAAAAAAAGAGAAATAAAATTTTTTTAATGCTCAGTGTTTCCAAAGAACGCAGACAAACATTAGTTGTTGACAGCTGCTATGACGAAACTTTTTGAACAGTTTTGTGTTTCTTTGTGCATCCTTTTAAAAAATCAGGGTTTTTTGCTTTCTGAAAATAATGTCAAAAGAAAGGTTTATTTCTATGTTTTTTTATACTTTTGATTTTTATTAGAACATAAAACCATTTGGAATAAAAATTTGTGCATGACATTACTGTAAAAAATTTAGAAGACACAATATGGACACATTAATAATAGAAAAATTAATGTCGTTTTTCACTCAAAAAAAAGAAAAGTAATCTTATGTAACATTGTTTTAAAAGAGGAAAAGCGGCGTTTGTCAAGTTTCAAAGGTTGAAATTGCTAAAATTATTTTAAATTTTTTTGTCACTAAAGCAAAAATTTATTCATAAAATCTTTTTAATGCCGCATAAAAAAAAAATCAACAAAATCGGCTGTAACATCTTTATTGTATTGTAAAACTATGTGATATTAAAAAGAATACTGGATAATAAAATCACACTTTTTTTGTATGCATTGATATATATTTTGACAACATTTAATTAATATTGTAAAAATATTAGGTCAATTATTCAAGAAACATTCCTTTTATTGTCTAAATAAACATAGCTTTTTTACTTTATAAAAACTAATGACAATTATTGAAAAATAAAATATTCAAACATAAGAAAACTGCAGTGAAATAAAAATTGTGAATATTTTGTTCACTGCTGTTCATCGTCTCATTTTTGCCTTTTTTAAAATCAATATTTTTTTTTGTCTTTAGCATCTGCTGCGCTGCTTTCAAAAGTTCAAACAAAATAGAAGAAAACATTTGCTGCTCCATTTTTTTCATTTTATGGTTTGCCAGCACCGCCGACAAATGACTAAAGCAACATTTTTGATTTCAACACTTCGTTTTTCAAATATTTTGGTCTCTGGCTGTGTCCAAAGAAAAAGAAGCAAAAAGAAAATTTGTAACGAAAATTTGTTTGTTTTTGAATATTTTTGGTGTTACAAAAATCAATTAAAAAATAGTGTCTTGCGAGTTACCAGTGGTGACAATAAAAGCATCACTATTAAAAGTTGCTTACGAAAATTCATTAGTTGCCATTAATAATTTTATAATAAAATAAATTCTGAATTAACAAGATTGACAAAACAGAGCACAATTACTGAATCACTTAATAATTTTAAAACCCCGTAAATTGACTTTTCAGCTGCATCTTTTTCACTCAAAGGTTGTTAATTTTTTTTCAACAAGTATCAGTTTTTTAAATTTTTTAAACATGAAGAACACGATTTTAACAACGAAAACTAGGGGTAGTAAAAACACAATTTTTAAATGTATTTACATTTAATAATGTTCTTAAAAGTTATCTTCTTTTCTTCATTTATTAAAGAAAGTAAAAACATTCCTGATATTGTCAAAGTTCGCATAACATTATTTTTGTATAAAAAAATGATCAAATATTCTAAAAAGATAAATGTGGTGAAAAGAAAGAAATCTTAGAAATGACAGAGTATAACGAAAGACATTTTAATATTTCTGTTTGTGTTGCGAAGGTAGTTTTTTTTCGAAAAAATTGTAGATAAAAGAATTAATCTGAAACAATTCGAGCATTTTAAACAGTAAAAATATATGTTGTTATTTAATCCATTGCTATTTTTCATTAGTAAATGTAATTTTTAATTTAACTAATTTTTCTAATTATTTGTTACAAAGATGATTTCCATTAAAATTTATTATAAATGGCAATGGTACACCTTTTGGAAGAGCAATAAATAATGCTGCACTTCAAAAGATTTGAAAAACATTATTTCTGTTACAAAGTGTAAAGCATTATTTTTTTTTAAATATTTCAAAAAAAGCATAAATAGGATTATATTCGACAACACTACTTTTTCCTGTCTTCGAAACTTATTGAGCAGCAAAAAAAATTCTTTTTCTTTGACACTTCTTTGTAATGCAGAAAAAGCAGACCATTTAAAGTTATGTTCTAGATAAATACATTTTGTCATTGAAATGTAACACCGCCAGTACAACTGTTTATGCATAAAAGAGGTATCGGCTGCTGCTCTTTTTTGTTTTTAAGTTTTTTTTCATTCATGTTTCGAAATGCATTTTTCATTAATATGTTTTCAATAATTACCTTGCAACTGAAGGGATATTGATAAGGACTACTTAATGAACAACATATTCTTATAAAAAAATGGAAATTTTGTGGATCTTAAAACACGCTTGTTTAAAGTTAATTAGCACAATAATGAGGATAGAAAAAATTATGTACTAAAACAACTTTTCTCATGTTTTGTGAAACAATATTATTAAAAAAAAGAAATTATTTATGATTTTGATAAAAAAAAATGTGTGCTTCATAGAATTAAAAAAAATTACAGCAAATATTAAAACTTTATTTATTAAAATAAAACAAAAAAATTTCAAAAAAAGCAAAAAAGACGACTATATTTTTTTCAATCTAAAGACAAATAAAAAACTTTTTCGCAAATATTTTTGCTTGAAAAGCTATTTCAAATGCAGAAGAAGATATCCTTCTATTCTTAAAAAAAAGAAAAAATTACATCATCACTGCAAAAATTTATTTGTACAAAAAAGCAACGACTGCTGCTCATTTTTGTTTTTGAATATTTTGTGTAACATAGTGTTTCTTAAGTTTAATACGTAAGAAAAAATAATTAATTCAAAATTATTAAAGAGTTCAAGTAACTAGCTATTGCTGCTTGAACAATTGGTGGAAATTCGTCATTATTTATTTAATTCGAGATTTTGTATTCTGAACTTTTTTAAAAAAAAAACTTTTAGTATGCAAAAACTCATTACTTCATTACCTTGTTAATTCTGAACTTCACCAGTATTTGAAGGGCTTACAACTGCAAATTTTGGTTTACAAGCTAATAAAAAGTTTTCAAAATCATTTCGAACAAATTTGCAAATAACTAATAATGCAATTGGATTACATAAGCTTGCTCCATCGTTGATATAATTAAAGTAGCGTAACGCAAAAGTTGTTAAGGTTAGAGTTTCCATTGATGAGCCAATTTGTAACATAATATAATAAGGAACATATGAAAGTTGAAAGCATAAAGTTAGAGTTGCTTGACAAAAGAGAATAATGTCTTGTTTTGTTGTAGAAGGCATGTGATGCTGATATTTTTTGAAGAGATATCGATATCGTAAAATTGTTACTATTGTTAAAATGAATGAAATGACAGATGTGGTAAAAGCTACAGGTGCACCGGCAGTTGAGTGATACTAAAATAGTGATAACTAATAACAAAGGTTTAAAAAAAGTAATATTGTTTAGCTTGTAAATCATCCAGAGTTTCCCTTGTTACATCATTATGTAAATTATCGGGAGACATAAGGGTAGCCCTAACCGGGTTTCGCCAGTAATAGTCTTTGGATTTGGTATTTAAAGCTAACAGCGTCTGACCGTCTCAAACCGGAGTTGTAGCCTCGTGTTTTGCCCATATATTCGAATATGATCATATTGCAATGGGGTAGATAAGGGAAAATATTAGCTGCTGAATGATCGATCAGTCAATTTAAAAAATGCTGTGGAACCTCGATTTCGTGTCCCTCAATTCTATGTTGACCTCGTTATTGCGTCTTCATTCTGCGGCCTTACAAAGCTATATCAATGTAAATGGACCTTGATTTCATGTCGTTTTTCACAATCCCTTGAAGGACATAAAATTGATATGGCTAATAAATAGCAGACAATAGCTATTTTAGTTAAAAAATATCCAAACATATGCATAATGAATATTTTTCAAATATTACAAATGTATTATTTATGAATTATTTAAGTTATCCTTGCTATTATACTTCTTTAAAATCATTGACATCAAAATGTTTATAACAAAAATAGACATCGTCTGCTACAAATCAGATATATCCATATATGTCTATTAACCTCTTTAAAATCATCGACATCAAAAATTTGCACAAAAACAGTTATCGTCTGTTTTTTTAGCTATGTCATTATTTCTATTCCAGGAATCAAGGATTCAATCCAGGAATCAAGGATTCAATAGCTAATCTTTTGTCACTTGCTATCCCACAGCAAGATAATGCTTGAAAACCTTTACAGTGAGCACTCAGGTAAAGACGCTGTAGACTGGATGATACGGGAATATTTGCTTTTTTGTATGCTTACATTTTTAACAAAAGTTTCAACATAAAATGCTGCCAAATCACCATTTGGTAAATAAACATAAACAGTATGACCCCAAAATCTAACCGACAGAATTACCATTGGCAAAACCGGTAATAACCAAATCATTCTTCTCCCAATTTTCCCAATTGCAGAATTTCCTGTCATTAAATAAAATGAAACCCATGCTCTATTAATCGCTATTGCAGAATGTAAAATTGCTTGTAAATATATCAAATATCCAGATACTAGCCAAAGTATAGTATTATATTCTGGATGACTAAAAAGCCATGGCTTCCAAGCATCAATAAAAATAAATTTTGATACAAAAAAATTATTTATTATTGTTCCAATATCGGCAAATGATATCATTAAATAAAGCAGATAAAATGGAGAGGTGTAATCTTTGTTCTTTCGAAGCCTCATTAATAGAATGAAGTAAGCAACTAAGCAATGAAACAACATTAAAGCAAAAGTTATAATCCATCGAAACCAATCTAAAGCTGTTAAAGTCATATTTTGGAGAGATTTTGTTTTCAAATTTTTAGAACTTCTTTTTGCAACAAAAACATACAAAAGTGCTGTAAAATCTGTGTCATGTTTTCTTGTACGAGGAAAAGTATAATTATTTAAGTTTTTATTGCTAAAATCTGCCTACGTTTTTCAACTTTTATTTTGTTGTTGAAAGCTAATAATCATTTATTTTAAGGTGCCTATTAAGGCATGTATGACAAAATTCGCAAACATTTAGAGGTTTTTGCATTTACAAGAAGGAAAAGTGTTTTTTTCGAAGAAAAACTTAATACAGACATTTCGATTTAAAGATTGCTTGATACTATGATACAATAACTAAAAAAAGTTATTTGGAAACAAAAAATATTACAAATTTTAGAAGTTGCAGGTTTTTTCATGTATTTAGTAGCATATGAAGTAAGCAGGAGCTTTGTGGAATGCATGTTTCATCTTTGTAAAAATTATAGAAAGCAGCTTTTAATTAAAACTGCCATGAAATTGATATTATATTCTTTCTAAGAAACAACTTTTTGCAACATTTTCATTTTAAAATAGAGATGGCTTTAACTTAAATAATCAAACAATACATAATGTGTTTATTGAAAAAAAAAATTCAAAAAATTGTGATAAAAAATGGGAGAAAAACAAAAACGTTTTTTCAGTGAACAATATTCTTTTTACACAAAGCAGTCTAGCTTTCGATTTCACAGCAACAACTTTTTCTTAAATGAAAACAAAAAAACGCAGACAACAAAGAACATGTGAAAGGACTGCCTTCTATTCTTTTACACTGCCCAAAGTGCTTCACTTTTTCTCATTTTTTAAAAGAGTTAAGCAAAAATGCCTAATTTTTGTAAAAAGTTTAAATATTTCTTAATCAATTAATAGTGTTTAATTTAATCAAGACTTTGTGGTGGAAAACTATGGGTATTAATATCTTTCGTGGAAAAAGCAAAAAGGAGGTAGCCATTAAAGCTGAAGGTTGAGGAAATGCATTTTTAAAAGTATAAGCTTGATTTGAATCCTTTTTAAAATGAAAATAAAATCGCACAAAAACGATACATGAAAAATTAAGTTACATGTTAATGAATTTTTTATGTGTCGCTTTTGCATGTTTTTCTTGAAAAAAAATGAAAGTCAGCATTTTTATTTAAAATCTTTGTTGTTACTATCTTTGCTGTTGATGTTCTTGATTCATCTCGCATCAATTCTGTTTCAAATATTTGTTCTAGGTCTAATGTTTTTAAGATCTTTAAAGCAACCGCACCCGTTTAAAATTGTTCGTACTAGAATCTGCTAAAGCAAAAAAATAAGAAATTGAATTATGGAAATTTTTGTGTTTTTATAAAAATCTGCGGGAAAAAATTAAAAAAAATGAAATCATTATTTTATTAATTTTTGTAACAATGATAAAAAACAGAGAATGAACAAGTAAAATGTTTTAGGTTAATAGTTGCAAAATTAAGAAAATCAAATAGAATAACTTTTATGAAATCTTTTCAGTTCCTGACTCTGCTGTAGTCGCTGCTAATGTCTCATTGATTATTGGCGTTGAGGCAATAATAGCCTTTTCAGTTGTTGGTGTTCTTGAATTCGTCGTGGCTACAGTATCCTCAACAATGTCAGCTGCTGTCGTCGAGGTTACATGTTTTTCAGTGTCAGGGAAGGATGGATTTATTGTGGCTACCGTATCACTAACACTTGATTCAGATTCATTGGAACTGAGTTCTTTGAGGTTTAAATCGAAGAGTACGGTAGCAGAATGATTTGTTGGGATTGTGGTAGTTGTTTGGTTTCCAATGGGAGATTCTTTTTGTAGTTTTTGTCTTTTAATGCAGCATTCCAAAGCTTGTAAGGAGGTGGAAGCATTGAAATGCATTAAATAATTATGGAATAAATTTCGAACTTCTTCATCTTCGTCATTGTTCGAGCAAAGAATTTCTTCAATTTCATGAATTTTGTTAATCTTCGGAGCCGTAGTGTTCAAGAAACTTTCAATGGTCAATTGTTTGAAATAGTATCCAAATTTGCTCTTTGCTGCCAGATATGTGCTGATTAACCGCTGAGTTCCAGCAAGAAGAACGTTTGCTTCTTTGGAAACATTTACCGTACAATTCGAACCGGTAGTTTTTTCATTAGCCAATTCTTCGAATGCCTCAATTGTCGTGCCTTGAATAACAGCAAATAATTGAGCGGTCATAGCAGAATCGATCGAAGAAATAATATCTGTTAAATTTGTTTTTTCTTTTTTTGATTTCAGAGCAGGAATAACTGTGGTGGTAGTTGTGGAAGCCAGATCAGATGAATCAACTTCTTTCAAACGAGCTAAAAGCAGGGATTTAAAGAGCTCGGAAAATGGTGAAAAATCGGTTTTGTTCGTAAAAGATGAATTTTCTGGTGCCAAAGAATCCAAAACTGGCTTTTTAAAGAATCCATTTCCATTGAATTTGATTATGGTATTTTCTTCTTTGGATGAGATTGAATAAATTAAACACAAAAAAATAAGAAAACGCAACATTTTTTGTTGTCCCAAAAACTGCAACTGAATAACAGACAATTTTTTTTAAAGGCCGTGACCCCTCATAAATTAATCTTATCCAAAAAAATATAGATTTCGGTAAAAAGATAATAAAGTAAGAGTCGTAAAAAGTCTTCTAAATCATTTGAATACGCCGATATCTGATTGTCGATCACGATTTCTTTTCTATTGTTTATGAGAAAAAAAGTTAAACAAATTTTTATATTGCCGCTTTTTTTCAGCTGGTTTCTAAACGTTTTTGTCAGTTTGCTACACAAACTGTGCTTCCCTAAAATCCAAAACATCCGTTTTATCTCCCCATCCTTTGCTTGTATAAAACAGCAAAGGATCTCTTTCTTTTTATCAGTCAGTTTTCAGTCAGTTTCAATCTGTATCAGTTCATATCCATTTTTTTGTCATTCTTTTTTTATACACTTTTTTAAATCGTAAAATGTATTCATCGAATAAAACAAAAGAAGTTAATCTCTTCTTCACAGTTTTTGCATTCAAAGGAACGCCGTAAATATCCGTCCGTAATTTTGTTATTGGCAAAAACGCGGCTTCAATTCAATGAGCCCAATAGTGCTGTAATTTCATGGTACATTCAAAACTTAAAAATATAAACACTTTAAATAAAAATTAAATTATTTCTGAACCAGCTTCAACAGGCCATTTTATAGCTGAAGCATCCTTGAACGACTCAATTCATGCAGCTTTTTATGGCAAAAACAGTTCCGAGAAATGCTGTTATATTAGGGTTCTTTCAAAACTTAAAAATAAAAACACTTTAAATGAAATTCAAATTGTTTATGAACCTGTTTCTACAAGCCATCTGATGGCTGAAGCCACCTTGAACAACTCAATTCATGCAGCTTTTTATGGTAAAAACAGTTCCGAGAAATGCAGTAATTTTATAGTATTTAAAGAAAGTGTTTGTTGGTTGCAGATTTATTGTTAAAAGAATCGCTTTTTTACAATAGACGACAAATATGAATCAACAAAATTGAAAAACGACTTTTTTTGAAATACATTTAAAAAAGCGGTGATATTTTTATGATATCATATGTGTATCACTGGTCATGAATTCGTCACTGTTTCACCACAGCAAAAAATTAATTATTACATTAATTTGCAATAAATCACACAAGAAAATTTTAAGAGATTGTGTTAATAATTTCCATTTTCTTGAATATAACGTTCATACAACCGATCTAAAGCACTTGATTCATTTTCTTTTTCACCAAAAAAATGAATAACTGGAGGAGGATATTTTGTACTATTTTCTTCTATTACTTTATCAACATATTGCTGTAATTTTTGAGCATATTGGGGAGAAAGAACAAGCTGTTGATTAAAAGTTAATCGGCAAAAAATTGATGGATGACTCTAAAAAATTAAAGCTTTTGGTATATATTTATAACATTTATTAAGAAAAGCTACTACCTTCATAAATGCTGAAAATGTCTCAAAATTG
Source organism: Panagrolaimus sp. LJ2400 (assembly GCA_024447215.1). Classification (NCBI taxonomy): domain Eukaryota; kingdom Metazoa; phylum Nematoda; class Chromadorea; order Rhabditida; family Panagrolaimidae; genus Panagrolaimus; species Panagrolaimus sp. LJ2400. The sequence continues at coordinate 1,297,755 of JAMRYA010000014.1, read as the reverse complement.
AAAGTTTCAGGAATTAAATTTGCATTAAGGGTTTTCATTTTTGACGCAGTAATACACTCAGCAACTTGTTTTGAAGTAAATGAAGGAACAATTTCTTCGCTAAAGTTTATTTTTACATAATAGATATCTATATAAAAGACTCACAAATAAAGATTAATAATATTTGGAAGGCATTGTAAGATACATTTCAAACTGGCAAGGTCATTATTATCTCCAGTGATAATAGTATTAGTCATATTAACAATTTTTAATGTACCATAAGCTGTCAAAATCTTGAATTCATTAAACGTTAAATTTTGTTGATAAAGACATAACTGTTCCGCTTGACAAACGGCTATCTTTGATAATAATAAAGAAAATGGAACAATCATATTATATAAAAATAAAAAGTCTGTTATCCATAAATTTTTGTAAGCAAAAATATCCAATGTATGAGTAGAGTATTTTGTTTGATTATCACCAAATATCCAATAAGTCCAATCTCCATCATCATTACTTTTAGCTATACCATGAAGAACTAAATATGGAAATTTTTTATATTGAAAATATTTGCATACTTGCATTAATTTTAGTGAAAGTAGAGGTTTAGCTTTAGCATTTATCTTCATCCATTTTAATACATCTGTTGGAAAGATATTGCAGCTGTTGGGAGGAGTACATGAATTAATTAGAGATGTTGAAGGAATATCCATCAAGGAATAATTTGCAATAAACAAAGATTTAATTAATTAAAAACAAAAATATGATTAAAACTGTCAAAGCAACATTGAAAATTTATTTGTTAGCAGAGAGATATGTGCAAAAATAAAAATTTAATCGCTTCAAGAAAACTAGCAAGTCTTTTATAACTCTTTTTTTTTCAACTTCGAACAAGGGGCGAAAAGGTGATTTTTCAAAGTTGTCCGAAATCGTTGAAATTTTTTCTAGAAGTTCCTTAGGATAAGATACTTCCATGGACGATTTTTTTGTTTAAAACCCGTGGAGAGTTAAAGGGGATTAGCTTTATCCCCCAAGGCACGAAAAATCGAAAAATGCGGATTAAGCCAAAACAATGATATGAGATCATTTTAGAGGTTCTAAGGCAACTCCTGAACAAATTTTAGATGATTTGAAGCACTTTAATGTGTAATCCCTCAGGTCCTTATTTTTGCCAAAATATGAGCTATCTAGCTCAAAAAAACTTTTTTCCAACTTTTTATTACTTTTACCACTTTTTTGCACTACTACCACCTTTTAGTCTTTTTACCACTACCAACTTTTAGGCCTAACCTTCTTGTTGTGTTATTAATACTTCATTTCACTTTACAAGAGGATGTAGAAACATTATATTAAAGAATCTATTGTGCAAGGAAAAAATGGTTTCCCTTTTTTAATATTGGCACATATCCTATCAGAATGCTTAATGCCCAATCCAGTATGAGTTTTTTTAATGACTATTTTTTCGCGTTATTTAAAAATCGCAGATGTTATTTTTTTCGAAGGGTACATAAAGAGCTGCTGACAGATTGTCAGAGAAACTTTCTCAGTAACAAAAATAATAACTTTGTTGATTTTAAATGGTTTTTTAATAATTATGGAAATTTCTTTGATTTTGGCTTTTTTCATATTTGATAAAACACTACAGAAAACTATAAAAATCTTTTATTTAATAATGCAGAATAAATATTGTAAGTTGTATTTTTTGGCTTTAAGAGCAAACATTTATTCAATAAAGTTACAATTTTTAACAATCAGTTTTTATTTCAAAAAGCTATTTAATATATATATTGAAGAACCAAAAATCAGCAAAAGATATATACTGAAAAACTGAAACAGCTTTTTTTGTTCAACACAGACATCTTTTATTCATTTCTTTTTGTTTGTTGCAAAACGTCGCGATCTTTCATAAGATGAGATGAATGCATAATAGAGTACCTGGTGTTCATTTCTTTTTTTTGATGCAGTAATATTAATTATTTAGCTTTTTAAATATTTAAGTGCAGAAATTTCGTAGTTTTTTTATATGTATAGTTGAAAGAAAATAATTGTCGGTGTGAAAATTCAAATACAATGCAAAAATGGCTCCGGAATCAAACATTATAAATTTAAATTAAATAAAAATACTGAACATCGTCGTACATTTTTTTTAACATATTGCTAAAAAAGAGACTAGAGACAATAGGATAATCAGAAGGATGCATAAACTGTATTTCTGGCTCAACAAAAATATGAAATGTAAAAAGGACACCTGAAAAAGCTTCATGAGAAAATATAAAAACATTAATACACAGTTTTAGGAATATAACACCTTTCCGTTAGATAAAAAATATCTATCAGTTAAAGAATTGTTTTTCAGTTGTTGAACAATTATATTTGCCAAAATGACTGTATGCAATTTGTTTTTAATTATTAAAGTAATGTGACGGTGGTGTAGCTAATTACAAGAATGCAAAAAAAATAAGTTAAATGTGGAAGTTTTATAAATTTTTCACTCTTATAAAAATATCCTAAAATGTTAAAAATAAGGACAGCAAAAGACGTTTGTTTTTTCACCGGCAAAAAAACATTAGTGACTTAAATGAAAAATTTTCTTTCTTTTTGCACACTGAAATGTTTGGCATCGTTTTGCAAGAAAAAAGAAGTGTTTTATTATCTAACAAAGTGATGAAGATTTGAACTATATTCAAATTTTTTAATATGGTTTTTACAATGATTAATATGATAAACATTATATAGCACAATTTTTGACAAAGTCAAGAAATTTTACTTCATTTTGGCATAGAAAAACAAATATGTCAGAAAAAAGGTATAAAATGCATTTTTAGGGTAAACATGACCCAAAAACACCATTTTTGAGGTCAAAATTACCGTATCTCTTACAGTACCCGAGTTACCGTATACCCGACCCATAATTCGAAATTTTGTCAATTTTTATCAAAAACCAACAAATTTGGTATCATTCGAAAGCCCTTGACGAGCTGAGTTCGAAAAAAGTAAAATTGAACCGATTTGACCTACTTTTATAATAATTATTGGCCACAGAACGCCAAAATTCATGGTGTTCCACCGAAATGTGGCTGTAACTTTTTTTTTTCTCATTATGAGACACGAGTTCTTTACGGAATCGGATTCTCCGTGATTTTTTACCCCTAGGGCGAGAAATATCGAAATTTTCCTGGGGGGCAGCCGGATTTCACAGCAGGCCAAATAGCGCCAATCTCAAAATTCAGAAATGCGAAAACATTCAATAACGATAAGACCTCGTAATTGGCTGGTATAGGGGTGCATAGTCATAAAATCCAACCAATGTGTTCTAAACATGTTGTTTTCTACCTTGAGTGTCTTTTAACAGCTGTTTTTTAACTTTATTAGGTTATCGTTGTTAATCGATTTACGGAAGGTTTTTGTTTCGTTTTCGAGATATCACTACTCTCCCATAAATGATCTGTACGAACAATTTTGGCAACAAAAAAACACTCAAGGTAGAAAACAACATGTTTAGAACACATTGGTTGGATTTTATGACTATGCACCCCTATACCAGCCAATTACGAGGTCTTATCGTTATGAATGTTTTGAGAAAAGTCATGCAAGTTTGGTTAGCCGCGATTTCAAAAGTAGATCATAGATCGGGTATTTTATGGTTTTAAACGTTACAGCACGTTTAGATGAACCCATAGGGTGTGTATTTCGTAATATTAATTCATTTTTTATTGATTTTTTGTAGTGTTGAAAAATATGTTTTTTTACCTAAAAGTAAGTGTTACAAATGTGGACGCAAAATCTATATTATGATCAGTAAAAATGCTAAGATGATCAAAATAGTTGAAAAACATCATAATCAAGTCAAAAATATCAATTTTGGGCAATATAGCCTTACCAAAACTTTTTCAGAGCATTTATACCAAAAATATCACATTTTTATGACATTTGCTACTATAATGGTCGTTCTATTTTGAATATTTTTATGTCGTTGCAGCTTTAAAAAAGTTATGTTACGCTTGCGAACGTCATTTAATAAAAATTAATAATTACTGATGCAAAGATTTGACTAAAAAAGAAAAAAAGAAAAAGAAAAATGTAATTGAAATTTTTTCGTATTCTTATCATATGCATCACTTGTAATGTTGGGGATTAATTCAAATTTGAAGTTTGTGTAAAACTTAATTATCACATCAATGAGGGTGTAAATACTTTAAATCGCAAGAACAATTTTACAGGGATACAGCAAATAAGCCATACCCTTATTTTTCAATGTGGTTCATGGCCAAAAATTTAAAAAATATATGTCCTCCAAATAAACGGAGATTGTGCGTTTGTTTGTTTGTTTGTTGGACCGTGCGTTTTAATTCATGAGAATTTTTACAAAAAAAATGAAAGTTGCATAAAACAAAAAATGTTAGGAATAAAATGAGAATAGACAGGAAGCAAAAATATGCAATGACAAAATAATCATTGTCATATTTTCAACTGCTGCTGCTGTCGTTATTATTTTTTATCTTTGATTTGAGCTCTTCGTTTCCCGGTGGACGTATTGCTGTGATTATTAACCGGAAGTGACTAATAGAATGCTATTGGCTCATGTTTGTTTGACTCTTAGCTCTGCTAAAATATTGCTTACTTAGTGTGAACATTTCATCATTCAGCACGCAAAAAAAGAAACCCACTCGTGGACAGATTTTAACCCCGGGACTTTTGCTTTTGGTCGCCTATGTGGCCCGGTATCGACCGTAAAATATCGAAAATTGTGGTTTGGCCATCCAGGAACCATAACCTACAATTTTCAATATTTTACGGTCGATACCGGGCCACATAGGCGACCAAAAGCAAACGTCCCGGGGTTAAAATCTGTCCACGAGTGGGTTTCTTTTTTTGCGTGAGCTTTTAATGTGATGGCAAACACAATTAACTTTACACTAATGTTTATACGTGTATAATAATAAATTTCCTATAGCCTGGACCATTGGTGGCCGCCCCGAAGGGGCGGGGCACCCCTAGTTTAATAAAAGTTTCCATTAAAATGATTATTGTTGTGCGGTCTTTTTATTGCCATTTCTGAATTTCAAAAATACCATGTTTTTTACAACTGGCTCTATTTTCACATTCAATGTTGCACCCACGTATATTTGTAATAATCAAAAAAGAAGAAAAGGGCGTTTATAGAGAAATGACTGTCTGACGAAAATGTCTCGATTAGTCAATGTACATTCGCGAGACTTTTTTGTGCTCTTTTTTTGCGTTGAATGTTTTGCGCTTATTGAAATAATCAGTTTTAAAAGCAAAAAAAAAGGTTGATATATTTCATATTTGTGAGAATAGTTTGAATTTTTCATGACATAATCTATGTACATACATATGTTGCAACGAATATTGAAACAATTATAAATAATAATTTTATTTAGTATTCGTTTTTCATAAAATACTTAAAAACTACCCAATGTAAAGTTTTAAAACATTATTAAATAAAAAACAAATAAAAAGGAAAATAAGTTCAACGAAAATATATATAATCACGTAATAATAATAATAATAAATACAGTCATTGGAAAACTTAGCGATAAAAAAACGGTTATAAAAAATGTCCATATAATGCCAATATCTCATAAATCTAATATACAGAAATCTGTCTGCTTCTCACTGATACATTGCTGGTATTTGTAATGTTACGCTGCTTTGATGACTTTTTACAAACAAATTGAGTAACAACAGCAGTTCTAACATTTTTTGACATGACAATAAGAAGCACTGGACGTGATAGATATCGAATATCGGTTACCCATGGTAGTTGAAGGAAATAAATGTCAAATAAAGGATTAGTAAAATATTCTCCAAACATTATAATTATTAGATTTATCTAAAAATAGCTAACCTTAGAAATAGAAAAAAGGATAGACTTACAGTAACGAAAGATGAAATAGCCATAATAACAAAGTCGCCAATTGCTACGGCAGATAACCCAATTTCTGCTTTACGTAAATTTGTATCAGTTGACCGTTTTTTAAAGTGTTGTCGTAGCAGAAGAAACAATGATGATAGATTGCTGACTAAAGCAATACAGCCAGTGACAACATTGACGCAGAGTTGAATATGTGCCGTAGAGATCTATAAAATGAAATTCACAGAGATTGCAAAAGTTGAGCTTTATAATTTATTTTTTGGAAAATCGTTTTAAAAGAAGCAGCTAGTTTATGTGGTTGAGTGGATAGCCCTGTTATCACAAAAAGACTCTTTTTAGTGAAATGTTCTCAGATGCCAAAGCGTTTGCAATCGCTTAAATGTTATCCCACGCTGTAATCATGCCCCAAAAATTACTAACTTTGACTGGTGATTTACCATAAATAAAAACGTAGCTTCCAACTTGTCCAGGAGTAAATTCAATGACAGTAATGGTTGAAAACAAAAAATACCATGTCAACAAAAACGGTATGAAAAATGTTAATCCAATGTAAATCCATAAGTTCTTTTTCCATAGCTAAAAAATAGTTGATTTTTTTATAATGCAATAATCTTCTCACCTTCTCGTGTTTAGCTGGAAGTAGCAATGCTGTAAACCGATTGACACTTGTTAATGCAATTAAAATGTTATGAACATATTCAGCATAATATTGAAAAAAGTATGAAAATGATAAAAAAAATGATGGCATCATTTCAGCAAAAAGATATCCAAATAAAGTTGATAAAGGAAAACGAAGTTCAAAGTTTAGATTGATGTATGCTGTTATGTCCTGAAAAACAATTAAGCTCTAAAAAAACTAGCTCATGTGGTCGAGTGCATTGAATGTTCGATTTAGTGATCCCCAGGTTCAAGTCCTAGCAAAGTTTGGAAGACAATTAATACACTAATAAGCCCTAAGAGCAAGTGAGAAGACACCAAAAGAAGGTGGGTCAATTTCCGCCATCGAGATTTTTACACCTAAACATTTGACTATTAAGTGCAGAGGTTGGACAGACCCGAAAGCACAATCACCCTTCCCTCACTTTATGATCTGATAATGGGATTCTTCAACCGTTTTAACCTATAAAAACATACTAGTACAGCTTGAATTTTAGCAAGAATAAAAAATGATGATGAAAATAATTTTTTATTACTTTTCTTAAACAATTGTATAACAATCAAAATATACAGTGATAATAATGGAATACCGTATACCATGTAAACAATAAATAGTGCTGTTGGAATCATTATTAAAAATATTGCAAAGATGGTTTTGCAAATTTAAATTTGTATTGTCAGAAATGCTTATTTTAACAACAAAAAAAAAGGTTTTAAAAACCCACAAGTGGACTCTTTTTGTTTAATATGTTTTAAAAACCTTTTGTGCGTTTGTGCTACATCATTTTCCCATAAACTTTTCTTTTTTATTTCTTTTTTTGACTCTAAATTTAGTTTTTTTAAACAATGAATTAGCATTATTTTTTGTTGACCTTTGTATTTGTTTCTGATATTTAAAAAATCTTTTTTTTCACACACACAGATACAACCTAAAAGACTAATATTATAAGGTAATAAAGGGCTCAAACTAAATATGGCATGATTTTTACAATAGATCCATTATCAATCATAAATTAGCTTTTTTATTATAAAAATGTTGTTTGAATTATTTTAAAACACATTATAATTATTACTTTAAAAGATTGCTTTCATCAAATTTTAATTAATACTCTTTTGAAGAAACAGCAACGAATTTCTTTGTCGCTTTCAATGTAAAATTACTTTTTTAAAATTCTACGATTTTATTTCAAAATAAAAAAACAACTAAAATATTAAAAAAAGCTTCACACCAAAAAGAACACACTTTCAACAACAATACTTTGCAGACTAAAGACGTTAATCAATAAAAGAATACCATGATTGCTTTCACTTTTTGTTCTGCTTTTCTTGAGCTATTTCAAAAGCAAACAAAAACCACATGTTGATCGATGATGACTTACACTGTTTAAATTTTTGATACTATTAGTTATTGTATTTTTAATGATTTGCATAACAGTAAGAATGCTATCATTGATTGGTTTAGCCAAGTAAAAAGAACTTTAACAGATTTTTGAATATAACTTTAATACATAAGCAAAATTTCTTTCTTGCAGATAAAAAAAACGACATCCTTCCAGCCTCTAAAAACCGATCAATCAATAAAAGAAAAAAGTCTGTTCTTTTCTTTCACATTTTTTTCTGCTTTTTGTGCGCTGTTTCAACAGCAAAGAAATGAAATTTAGATAGAAGATAGTTTTGGTAGGTGTTTGAATATTTGATAATATTCTTATTTTTAATGATTTGTAGAAATTGCACAATGTTTAAATTGCTTTAATTGTCTTTTTTTGAGTTATAAAAGAATCAACGACATTTTATTATGGAAAACATTAATAAATAAAATAAAGTGAAAGCTTTCGTAAATAAAGATTTCTAAAGTCTACTTTTTGCTAAACGCTTTGATCACAAAAAAGAGACGTGTCTGAGTTTTTTTTTCCAGTCATATTTTGCGCTATAGCTTTGTATTTCACTGAGATGAAGTACAACAAAAGTGAGATTCTGAATGCATTATTCATAACTAAGCAAAATAATATATGATTAAATGTCTTTTTTATTAATTTTTTTAATAATGATCTGAAACCACAGTTTCCATCGTCAGGCCACAGCAATGCCAAAAAGAAACGATTCATGAAACACGAACTTATTAATGCAATATATTTGTTAAGATTTTTTAAACAAAATATTCAAAAATTAACTGAAGACAAAAGCCCTTTGAAGTAATGACATTTTGTTTCTGCAAAAAACCACTTTTACGTTTGTAAAAATCATAGATTAAACAAATTGCACCAAAAAGAAAACAACGAAACATTTCACTTTAAAGTCGTCAATCAATAAAAGAAAGCAAGTCGTCCGCGCTATTGCTTTCACTTCTTGTTCTGATTTTTCTGCGCTATTTCAAAAGTAAAAAAAAACGTGTTGATCGACGATGGCTTTCGCTGTTTAAATATTTGATTGTATAAGTGATTGTTTTTTTTCCCACAAAATATCTGCATAATAATAAAAGTGTTTGATCGTTTTTTTGACTAAGTAATACAACCTGCCAATTATTTTCAAAAACGTTATTAAATAAATATCGAACTGAAAAAAGCAACAGAAAAAATTTTTTTCAAATAAATTACCATCAAAAGTTTTTTTTAACTAAATAATTGTTTATCATCACAGTTTTATTTTGGTCAGAAAAGAATCAAATTGTTTCAGTATAAATCAAAACATGTTTATGGTTTTTTCCAATCACTGTTTTTTTTCTACAATTTCCACAATCATTAAAACACATTTTGCGGAATGACTGAATTTCTTAAATTTTTTTATTAATGACTCGTTCCTGGTTATCAGAATCACTATCACAAAATGCAAGACACAAAAACATTTTATATTTTTTAAAGCACAAAGCTATGGCAGTGCGTTTTAACTTATATGGAAAAACATATTCAAACAAAATTGAGAAATGAAAGCGTTTTTAGCAATAAGACTTTTTAATGTCTAAAAAAAGGTTTCTTTTTGCAAATTTTGATCATAAAAAAAGTGATGTGTTAGAGCATTGCTTTTTTGAGATTTATATATATCCAGCTTCTCCAAATAATCATAACAAACTGGAAGAGATATAATATTTTTTTGAAATATTGGTAGTACATGTGTTTGACTATTAAGGGAAACTAATTATTCAAAAATACTCTAAAAAAATCGTTTTGAAAAATTAGATTTTTTGGTGTCTACAAAAAAGCATTCTTTTTGCGAAATATCTTGATCATAAAAAAAGAGATGTGTTTTTAGAGAATTTCTTTCTTATTTTTATTTCAATTTCGAAAGAAATGAAAACAGACATTTTAAAACCAAGATCAATAAGAGAAGACAAGTGTTGTTTTTTGAAACAACGAAATGGGAAGCACAGAAAAACACCTTTGATAGTTTTCATCTCTTCTTTGTATCCTTTTTTGTACAGTCTTTTTTCTGTTTAAAATTAAAGCCATAAATCGGCATTTTTAAGCGTATGAATATTTTAGTTGTTTTTGTTTTCATTCTTAGAATTTATAAAACAAGGCGAAAATTGTATTACATAAGATATTCTTGATTTTAATGAAAAACTCTTCATGGTTCAAACACATTAATAATAAATACATCTATGCAAACTAAATTTTCGTTATCCTTTTTGCAAACATCAAATACACTTTTTTAATGCAATTTAATTTTTACGAAACACCACAATTCTGCTAATTGCTGCTGGCAAGTATTTTTTTATTTAATCAAAAGGTGCCCTGTTGAAAGATGCATTAAATTTTTTTTTAAATATTTGAGAAAACTTCTTAAATGGTTGAAAATTATTTACAAATAATTTATTACTATTTTTTAATTTAATGAAATATCTTTGTTTTTTGTAACAACTTTATGGAAAATCATTAATAAATAAATAGATCCATAAAAACTAAAATCATGAATCATATTTGAAAAAATATTTTAACAGTTTTTATCAATAAAAGAAAAAAGTTTATCGCAAACATCCTTGACATCATGAACTTTTTCTACATTTTATTTTTATGTAAAATCATATTTTTGTTATTCTTTAAAAATGTTGGAAAGTTTGAATCGGGAGCAATACGATTCTGGAAGAAGTAATGTATTGGCTCTCAACTTAAAATTTTTGAGTCTAATTATTACAATTTTCATTGTTAGCAAAATGTTCGAAAAATGAAACCGCAAAAGAGACATTTAAAACAATTACTAATTTTTTCCGTCTCTAAAAACATTTTTTCTAAGAAATTTGTTTCTTTTCTTTTTTTGATTTTTTTTTTAGTCCAAAAACATGTTGACCAACCAGTGTCGATGCTTTTATATAGACAAAAACAATATTTTTCAACTGCAACAATTTTGTTTTGCAATAAAAAAATGGATAACACTTTTCTTCAAAGAATGTATTTCTCCATTTTCATTTCTTTCGATAAAACACTTTTTTTTGGACAATGTTGTTTTGAATATTTCTTTTAAATATTTTTTTGTCAGATGAAATTTATAAGAAATTATTTTGTTTTTCACTCTTGTAAAAGTAAAATAATATTGAAAAATTTTAAGAAATTTGTAACAACATGCAGAAATCAATCATTATTGAATAACAAATTGTTTAAATTCACACATGCATTAGCAAAAAAGCTATCATTAAGAAAAGTGTAATTTGTACTATCTCTTACAAAATAAATTCGTTTTAAAGCTGCCAAATATTCAAAAAACTGAAACAAAACAATGATGTAAAAATCAAACATATATAAATAGCGCAACAAAGGCATCATTTTTTCACCCAGCACTGACATCTTTTTGTTTTTCTAACGAATAAAACAAGTCGCAGTCTTTTGAAACATGGGAAAAGCAATTTTTTCGTGAATGTTCTCTCATTTTTTTGCACTGCCATGTTTTGCTCTATTTCAGAAGCAAAAGAAAAGTCTTTTTAAAAATGGAATAACAAATGCTTTTCATATCGTGTGAATATTTAAAACATTTACACACGATAATTGCTAAATATTTGGCCAACATAATAGAAAAACAATACGATAATAGAAGTAAAGTATTTATCAATCATTATCATGTTCTGGGTGTCATTATTAAATATTTATGATGATATTATTTTTTACAAAAAATTCTGTATTCCTAGCTAATCTAAAGCAAACGTATATTAAAGTTAAAGATTTTTAAAAACATCGTGTAATTATTTTTAAAGGGAGTGTCCAAGACACCACAAATCTTTTTAGATGAAGCATCTTAGCACGAAAGCAATAAAATTCAGGTTCAACTTCTAAAAACTCCGAATCTTAAAATTCTGATAACTGTTACTTTCTTAATTATTTTTTCTGATTCCAAAAATGGTACGGATGTTAAAAAGTGGTGGATATAAGCTGAGTTTCAACTTTTTGAGATTAATCCTTGGATATCCTACTTGATAATCCAAGAAATGCTAAAATTTAGCTTATATCCAACCAATTTTCAACATCCATACTATTTTGGGATTAGAAAAAATAATTAAGAAAGTAACAGTTATCAGAATTTAAAGATTCGGAGTTTTTAGAAGTTGAGCCTGAATTTTCTTGCTTTCATGCTAAGATGCTTCATCTAAAAAGATTTGTGCTGTCTTGGACACTCCCTTTAAGTCGCTTATATTATTCATGAACAAAAAAATATTTTGGCAAAAACTTTTTTTCATTAATTTTTAAACAAAGGCCAAAAATGAAGATGTTTTACATTCTATGGATATAAAGAAGACAGTTTACTGCTCCTCCTCAACGCTGATTTACTCTTACAAATTTATTCTGCAGGCATATTGATAAACTAAATATTCAAAAAAAGAACACCACTGCACACATGCTCGCGCACACCCGACACTTTTTAAAAATTTGGCACTCACCTAAAACGCACAGGGGGGACCCTTTGTTTTTTTTTGAAATTTTTTTTGCATATTTTGTTACACAGATAACTTCTCTTTTGCGAATGATTTATTAATAGGAGGAATTGGCAAATTTGAATAATATTCTGAATAAAAAAGCGGCGCGATAGCGCCGCCGAAATTTTTTCGATATTGTTGTCCAAGTTTACACAAGAAACGAGTTTTGTGAACGAAAAATGTTATTTCCTTGATGCTGGAATTCGTGATTCATTAAAATGAAATTTTACAAAAAATATATCATTAAGAAAATTTTGGATTTATCATGGATTTGTACAGAAAGCTGCTTAAAAAGTCATAGCCGGCCGCAGGCCGAAAAATTTTAGCTGCACACCCGTTTGGTAAATAAATGTATGGCCGCGTTTCTCGGCCCTGCTGCTGATATTGTTTTTTATCTTTGTTCTTGCAAAATTCAGTAAAATACAGCGATCTGCAGTTTTAAGAATTTGCATTTGTTGAAGAAAAAATGGCTATTTCTGTGGCGGTTTTTAAAAACTTGAGGTGCCCCGCCCTTTCGGGGCGGCCATCAATAATCCACGCTACAGAGATAAACAATTGTTAACTTTACTTACTTTTGCCAAAAAAGGCCAGCTCGACGCCGCCACTGTCAAAAATTCACGTTTTACTTATTTCAAAAACAAATATGCGTCAAGATGCATATTTGTTTTGTACAAAAAAAGGTCCTAAAGTACTTGAAAAAATAAGGTTCACACTAATTAAGGATCGCTACATGCATAAAAATAGCAATATAAAAAAGGTCCTCCAAAGGATCTCCCACTACAATTCTTTAACCCCTACTGTCATAAACTCTTTGAAAAGTTATGTGAAAAAACAAAAAACCTCAATAAGGGCCCTAAATAACATGGGATCCTAACCATGGCTGCTTTATCATTTGAATCAATAGCAAATGCTACACCGAATAGCTTTTAAAAGCCCCCTCTTATCGCTATGCAACTTCTTGAAGCACTTTTTCTTTTGCTGCAAATTTCATGTTTTATTCTTTTTCTATAAAAATTTGCATGAATAAAAACGCACGGACCAACCAACCAACAAACGGACAATCTCCATTTATAGGAAGGAAAGGCTTTCGAAGGCTTCTACTTTGTAAATGTTTAGAACTATCCCAGAATAATCTTTTGAGCAGTAAAAAAATTAAAAATTTAGAAGTTTCTGTCAGAATTATGAGTTGTGAGAAATGATTAAACTAGAAATCTTCGAGCACTGACCATGGTTTTCATTATTGGAGTTAAAAAGATGTCCAAAAAAACCCTGTTTTTAGAGCAATTTTAAGGAATAGAAAAAATGTGGTGCTCACGTCTTACAAAAGTATTCAATGTTACTAGCAGCAATAATGTTTATTTGCTCTTTAACACTATAACAATGTCATGAGCACTGACTTATAATTTTATTTAATTTATTTTTAACAAAATCTTTATTATTTTGCTTTTTTCTTTCACTCACCTCAGAAAAATTTGGCACTCACCTCGACCAAAACCCGAGCACTCACCACTCACCTCCACCCGACAGTCGGGTGATGTCGGGCTGTTCGCGCATGTGTGAACACCACAAAATATATATTTTTGTTGCAAAAAATCATAAACTCGTTCACGATGTTTCTTTCGTTTTTTTGCTTCACTCTTTTACAATTTTTCAAAAGCAGAAAAAGAGGTGATCGATGACAGCTCTGGTCAATGTTTGAACATTTTATTGTGTTATTATTTTTGATAACTCGTAAAACTGTTTCCATAATAGCAAAAAAGTTTTTTGAATCCTTTTGTTGTGTTATTAAAGAATTAATGAAATTTAATTTTGGAAACCATTAATAAATATATAAACAAATTAGAAAACATTCTTAAATAAAGCAATTAAATGTTTTGGAGTCTACAAAAAAGTTTTCTGTTTGCAAAAATTTCGTGACCGCAAAAAAGACAGGTGTCTGGGTTTTTCCCAGCTTTGTATTTCATTGAATTGAAGGACAACAAAAGCAACATACTAAATACATTATTCTTAATTTTTTGTTAAAATACTTTTTTATTATTTATATTAATAATGAGCTAAAGCTGCAATTTCCACACAGCAATGTCAAAAAGAAATGATTGATCACAAAATTATTAATGCAATTAAGATAGAACAAAATATTCAAAAAAAATCGAAGAAAAAAACATTTTTTCAATGACATTTAGTGTCTGTAAAAGCAGTCTTGCTTTTGCAAAAGATTTTTTTTCTAAAAAATCAGCTTGTTTTTGTGTAAAATAAACATCGTTTTTCTTTCTTCGTCGGTTGTAACAGCGCCCGATGGTGAATGCAAAAAAAAATGACGGACAAAACGCTTTATTGCTTTTTTGTTGCAGTAAAATGAATTTCTATTTTTTAATATTTAGGTCTTTTTTAATAAAAATTACAGTTTTCGTTCATAATACAACGTGAAAAATAGACACCCTTTCATGTGACACGTCTAATTTAATGTCGAAATTATTTTTCCTCTTGACAACATTATAAAATTTATTAAAATAGTAAATAATTAAACTTGTTTAACTTTTATATGTCCTTTGTTTTCTATATCTGATAAGAGTTAACGGAAATTAACAAAATACTGTTACATCCATTTTTTTTTTAAAAATTTTTATTGATGGTGTAATGATTATAACAGAGTGTTTGGCTAAAAACGCAAAATTTCATTCAAAATTTTAACATTGTAAAATCTTTAACAAATATTTCTTCCCACAAAAAATTTTCAAATATTCAAATGACTGGAATACATAAAGCATTTAAAAAGAGAACAACTAATAGCAACTTTCATTGCTCCAAACAGACATCATACTTTTTGTTGATTGTAAAAAATCGCGATCTTTCGTCACACAAAGTGAAAGCAAAAAAAAGAACACTGACAAAAAGAAAGAAAAAACGTATTCATTCATTAGATTTTTTGTTGCAAGAAAAATCATAAATACTTTTCCATTTTTTAAATATTTTGTTGCCTATGTTTAATGTCATTATTCAAAGTACATAATTAAAGATAGCCAAGTTTTCACGTTAAAATAAAATACATTATGATAACAAAACCATTATTAATATAATGAAAATTGGTAAATGATACGTTGCAAAATCCTTTAAAAAATTTTCATTCACATATAAAAAGACTTGTGACAGTTGTTTGCTAACAAAATAATACTTAATAAGGTATGAACAAAAAGGTTTGTTGGTAAAAAAAAGTTAAAGTAATAATGATACTATGACTTTGTTTTTTATAATGCAGTCATAATTTTCCATAAAATTTTAAGAAAGAATACTGAAAAGAAAAAATATGTAATTCATATTGTTGCATGTTTTATTGTTTTGATATTTAACAAAATATTCCAAAAACAATATTACAGAGAAAAAAAGTTTTTTTGAAAAAAATTTTAGTTTCTTTCCACAAAAAATAAATGAATCACTAAAATAAACGATTTCATTATTGCCTTTCACTTCTTTCAGCAATTTTTACGTTATTTTCAATCACAAAAAAAAAATGTTGCGACAAAGCGTTAGTCATTCATCCTTATTTGAATATTTAAAAATGTTGCTTTAAAGTATTCTTAAAAAATTTTTTATTTTGTAAAACAATTGGATAAACCTTCCATAGTTTTGTTCTTTTTGAATTGCGTGATCATCCATTAATAAAAAAAACTAAACAAGCCCTTTTCAATAAAGTATCCTTGAAATCGCCCTGTCTGCATCCACATACACACAACGACCATCTCCCTCCATTTCACCTACCGTAATCGTACCCTTATTCGAATAGGTCGCTACTGGACGAGGACGGGGGTTACGGTAGTGTGGATCGACTCTCAATCATCAATTACACAAATATAAAAATCTGCACAATATTAAAAATGTTTGATCTTTTTTTGTCTGAGTCTGAACTAACTATCAAAGATAATATTTAATAAGTTAATTGTTTTTTCATCACAGTTTTTATTTTGATGAGAAAAGAATTAAATTTTTTAATTATAAATTGCTGCCTGTTTTTTCGTTTTTCATAGTTATTACCAGTTTTGAATTTTTTACAATAAAACACCATGATGAGAATAATTCTTCTTTAATTTCTGACCTTTTCTACCGATATAATTTCTACCAGCACTAAAAAACTTTATGTGTGATGATAGAATTTTTTCAAATTTTTATTAATGACCATATCCTGTTACTCCAAATAATCACCACAAACTGCAAGAGACATAAAAATGTTTTGAAATATTGGTAGTACATGCGTTTGAATCTTAAGGGAAACTAAATATTCAAAAGCATTCTAGAAAAAATAGTTTTGAAAAATTAGATTTTTTGATGTCTACAAAAAAGCATTCTTTTTGCGAAATGTCTTTATCATAAAAAAAGAGATGCATTAGTGAATTTCTTTTTTATTTTTATTTCAATTTCGAAAGAAGTGAAAACAAACATGTTAAAACCAAGATCCATAAGATAAAACAAGTGCTGTTTTTTGAAACAACAAAAAGGGAAACACAGAAAAACACCTTTGATAGCTTTCAACTATTTTTGCTGCCTTCTTTGTTCTGTCTTTAACATACTTAATATAAAAGACATATATCGGCATTTTTAAGCGTATGAATATTTTAGTTTTTTTTCATTCTAATAATTTATAAAGTAAAGAAAACAACAGTATTATTAAAGATATTCTTGACCCTTACAAATGATGATTTCCCTAATAATATGGAAGAGTATGAATATGACTCAATTTATATTTATCCGATGTGTGATTTTTCCAAAGATGTCTATTTATTGACCGACAAAATTTTGGTGTTTACTGACAAGATGCATAACAAAACAGCAACTTTCATAGCTAATATAAATGATTTTGATTAATTTTTTATTAATGTTCTACATCTACAATTTCCATCCTCTGGCTATATCCAATGTTAAAAAACGCAGAACTAAAGCAATATTTTTCCTAAAAACAGACGTCTTTTTTTTTCTTTTTCTACCGATTTTAAGAAATCGCGCTAGACAATGAGAAAGCAAAAAAAAAAAACAATGACAAAATGAAAGAAGAAATGCTTTCATTCATTTTTTTGTTGCAAGAAAAATCATACAATAAATACTTTTTTATTTTTTAAACATTTTGTTGCCATAGTTTAATGTCATTATTCAAAATACATAGTTAAAGATAGCCAAGCTCTCGCATTAAAACAGAATGCGTCAAGGTGAAAAAAACCATTATTAATTTAATGAAAGTTGGTACAAAATACCCTGCAAAAAAAATGTCGAAAAAATGTTAAAGTAGTAACAATACTTTGATTTTGTTTTTTTTTAATGCATCCATAATTATCCATAAAACTTTAAAGAAAAATTTTTAAACAGAAAAAAAAGTAATTCTTATTGTAACATGTTTTATTGATTTGATATTTAACAAAATATTCCACAAACACTATTACAGAAGAAAAAGTTTTTTCGACTAGTGTTAGTTTTTTTTCTTTCTACAAAAAATCAATGAATCATTATAAGAAACGATTTAATTAGCAAATTTTCTTTTCTCCTTCAGCAATTTTTTTTGCTTTAGTTTCAACAAGAAAACACGTTGCAACAAAGCGTTGGTCATTGATCATTATTTGAATATTTGGAAATGTTGTTTACAATTATTCTTAAAAATGTTATATTTTCTTTAATAAAAACATTAATTAAACTTGTTTTGAATTTGAAAACTTGCTATTTAATTATCCACTAATAAAAAAATTAACCAAAAACCTGTATTCGTGAAAATCACAAAAAATTGAAATTCGAAGATAAGCTAAAACCTCCCATAAAACCAATTTTGAATATCACTGGAAAATAATTCTTAAAAACAGCAGGTCAGCTACAATTGATGCAAGGAATGAGTAATTTCAGTGTCAAAAAATGTTTTTCTTTTTTTGCATTATGCTAATTTTTATGTTGGTATAGATAAAAAACAAAAAATATTCGTTGAAGCAGTTTTTACATTATTTTTTATTACTGGTTTCGTGATGTATAGTGAATGCATACAATGCTCCTTCTTTGATTAAAAAAATAAAAGTTTGAGTTAAAAAGTGAAACAAATTTATTTCTAACCAAAATATTCAAAAACAGAAGAACGAAGCCTTGCAAAAGACGATACTAAAAACACATGGAGTAGTTTTTTAATCTGCAAAAAACATTAATCTTTTCAATTTTTTGTGGTTTTTTCGAAATCTTTTAAGAGAAGAAAACAAGCCATGTTGAAATCTTTTGCAAGAGAATGACAGCCTTAAAGAGAAAAAATATTATTAGTGCAATGCCTTTTTGTTTGCAAAAAACTTCGATGAATAAAATGATGTTATCACTAATCTTTTTTTTAATGCTCGAAATCCACAATTGCCGTCCTTTGGGTATAAAAATGAAAAAATGAAATGCTTTTTTTTGTTTATTCAAAAAACATGTATGCATTGTTATTTCTTTGTTTTTTAAAATATTCAAAAAACAGTTACAAGAAAAAAAGTTTTACCGAACTATCCCAGTTAAGAAAAATTAAATGCTGCATTATAAGCTGCCAAACGGTTTTGATGGGAAAGCAATCGATGACGGAAAATACAAGCATGTTTTTTTTTCTCATCCGTCAATCAATTGTGAATGAAAGAAAAAACACTTTGTTCTCTGTGATTGTCTGTCATCTTTTTGTTTTTCTCAGAGATTGAGATACTCGCTATAAGCAATTCATGTCTGTAAAAACATCTTTGTTTTTTGTGTCCACAAAAAACGTCGATGAATCACCAAAAAACACAATTTTTTTTTCTTACGTTTTTTCATATCTTCTGTTTAATAAAAAGTAAACATCAAGGTGCTCGTGATGAAAAATGAATTAAATTGTTTATTGAATATTTGAGAAAACTGCTGAAATGGTTAAAAATTATTTACAAAGAATTTAACATAATTTTAGAATTTAATGAAATTTCTTTCTTGTTTAAAAAAATCTTTTATGGAAAATATAAAAACATTTTTAAAAAAATACATACATAAAAGCTGCAATTGTGATTCATGTTTTTTTTAAAAGATTTTAACATATTTTTTGATTAACAAAAAAAAGTTTATCACAAACATTCTTGCCATCACAGACTGTTGGTGCATTTTAGTTTTGTGTAAAAAGATATTTTTCTATTTATTTTTTAATAATGATGAATTGCGATAAAATACACGATGAAAAAATTATGCAGTTGTTCTCAGCATAAAATTATACAAGCAAATTATAACAATTTTAACTAAATATTCATAAAATTGCATCGAAAAATAAGCATTTTGAACAATATCAACATTTTTTTCCAGCAATAAAAACATCAATCTGATTTGTTCTTTGTGGTTTTTTAGAAGAATATTAAAGAAGAAAGAATGGTGAGTCATTTTTCGCGAATGTCAGTTTGAAAGAGAAATAATGTTTTTAGAGCAATGTCAGTACCCAATTACAAAAAATATTGATGAAAGAGAAATCATTTTTTTCCTCTTCATTTGTACCTGCTTTTATGCTATTGCAAAAGCACAAAAATTGTTTAATATATCAGATAAGACTCAATTTCAGTGTTTGAATATTTGAAAAAACTTTACTAATACTTTTAATTTAAATGTTTCATATTAACTATTATTATCTCATGTTAAAATGCAATATCATTGTTTTTTCCAATGAAGGAAATGCATAAACTCATCAGTTATTATTATATCAGCATGCAAAGATAATCAAAAAATAATCATTACCTATTTTAGTAACTTTATATAAAAAAACCTAACTTCTTACAAGCTTGAGCTCATGAATAATACAATGAGGAAAACAGGTCCACATATAAAAAGTTAGCAAAACAGGATTATCAGAGTTTTTGGTTTCAAACTATTTGAAATAATTTTGATGACCCCAACAATGCCAGTCGGCTCAAAAATCCTTAAATTATACTCTTTAAGCATTTCTGACACAATTCCAAATAATTCTTACAACAATTACCCTTAAAATACGCAAAATTCCATTAAATTACAGTAGCCGTGTTAAAACGTTCCAAAAGGTTCTAGAAGGTTAGAGAAAACTCCTAAACTTATAAATTCTGTAAGGACAGTGTCTTAACTACCCAAACAGGGCATATTGGCCTAAATAAGCTGCAAACTTCAATTTTATAGAACACCAACCACATCTCTTGGGTTATAAAATTAGTTTCGCCACGAAAATTCCTCAGAATTCCATGAAAATTCTGGATATCCCACAAACCAATCAGGCACCCTTCACTTAACCCCTGAGGCTACCTCCATGCAAAATTTCACCTCACTTGGCCTCTTAGTTGTAAAATGCAAGCAAGTCAAACAGGTGACAAGATTTATTGGACAACCCAATACTTTGTCAGGGTAAAATGTTTTGAGCAAAAAAATGAAATTTCAAACATTTAAATAAAGAAAGGAAAAGATAGAAAAAAGGGTGCATTACAAATCCACAAAAAGAAACATTTTATTTGTCAATCAAAAAACTAATACAAAAAAAAAAAAAAAAAAAAAAAAAAAAAAAAAAAAAAAAAAAAAAAAAAATTCAAACATTCTTAAAAATACAATCAGTTTTTAATAATTCACATGCAGTTCGTATTCCATCTTCAACACGTTTTCTTTCTTCCGGCTTGAAATTATCAAAAAGACAAAATGCTAATTTCTTTGGTTTTTCATTAGTTTCTTTTTTGATTGCTTTAATTTGTTCTTTGAGAATCATGGCCATGAGAAAAGCCGGGGAAGCAGCTTTTTTGGTGCCATCAAAGTTATCAAATTCAAGCAAAACAGGATTATCAGAGTTTTTGGTAAATGTAAATTTCCAATTTTCACTTATGGTAATTTTATCAGCAGGCATTGACATGATAGTTATTAAATCTAAAAAACTAAAGTTAAATATGCTAATTTTATTTGTAAATATTTTACCATAAACAATCGATTCCGGTTTTTGATATAAACCATTAAAAGCGTCATCACAAAATCTTGGTTTTTCTTGATCAAAACTGATTGCATTTTCTCTTCCAAAATAGCCTAAAAATTTGCATAAAATAAAAATTGTTTTTAAAAGAAAGAAAGAACAAACCATTCCAAGAATCCAAAAATTTATATCCGCCATTTCTGTGAATACAAACAAACGAAATTTCATTCATTAAAGCAACGACAGGAATTTGCATATCATTTTTGGTATCAAGGTTTTGTATCAAATCATCAATTTCAGGGAACATAATTCTTTCATGTTTCATATACATAAAATTTTCGGCATCCACGGTAAGAGTGAATTTATTTTGGTGACAAGTTGATGACATTTCTCTTGTGCCAGACATTACATCGCCGTGTTCGGCATAACCATACTAAAAATTAAAATTTGCATTAATGTATTTTGGAAAGTTAAATAAAAACTTACAGTAATTTCTCCATTTTTTCTGGGCAATGTGATAGACTTGCAAAATGGCAAATTCGATCCTGCTTCAACCATAATCAATGGAAGAACTTCTTCTGCCCCAACATTCATGGATATAAAATATGATCGAATCGCCGTAGGTAAAATGTAATATTTGACAAAGCGTTTATCGAATAACCATTTGAAAATTTCATTTCGGCGTTCATCTGAAGGTTGTTGAATCGGTAGTTCCAGAACAATTAATTTATCACTTTTTAATACATTTTTCATAAATTTGAATAACTGCGTATTTGAAGTATCCGAATAAAGTAAGATTTTCTTTGGATTTGTAGAACCAAAAATTTTTTCTCCAACAGTTTTTGCATTTTCTTTCAAATCAATTTCCATATCCCGATTGTCAATTAATTTGTATCCAATTTTAGTAATTTCATATTCCGAAATTTTAATATATTCTGGAAACACCAAAATATAAAATACATTTTCACCAATTTCACAGGCAATATTCTTAAATATAAATGACATAGCAATTGCAGTATTTCCCATTGAATCAAAATATTGTTTAATTTTTAATGAATCCAATTTTTCTTTAACAATTTCACAAAATTCCATATTTGATTCAGATCCAGTTGGGTGATACTGAAAGACATTTAAAATTACAGCTTTGACATTTTTGAAAAGTTTTGGAATATCAGCAAGAAATTTCTTTGTATCAGTATATTGTCTTTGAGCAGAATTTGAAGTCATAAAAATCCACGAATCCATTGCTGTAATACAGACAGTTTCAGAAGTTTTTGAATTTAAAATATTCATGGTTCAATTTTTTTGGAGAGAATAACAAATTTGTATAAAATAAAGCAGCTTATTTTTACAAAAAACTTGCGGAGTGAAAAATGGCAGCTCAAAAAGTTATATTTGTATAGCAATTTGTCATTCGAATCAATAATATACACCCCAAGGGTAAATTTTACCTCGCAGGATTAAATTTTTTGTCTACGGATATTGATTTCAGTGCAGAGAAAAAAATGCACACGTTTATTCCATTATTTTTTTTTTTTTAGCTGTGAAATAAACTTTTTTTTAATAACAAATTTTTACGACATTTTTAATGCATCTCCTTAAATGTTATTATAAGTAGGCTGTTCAAAAGCTCAAAATGCTAGCACATTGTTTTAGGCAAAATCACAATCAATTCTTTAAGAAAAAAAATAACGTTACGTATTTTCTATTAATGCCCAATCATAACAATCACTTCTGCTTTATTATAAAAGTGCAGACAAACACAAAAACTATTTCTGTAGAAAATAGAATTTTTTAACTTGTACTTTAATGTGCTCGAAATATAAAATATAAAATAATATATTTAAAGAACGACTACAGTGTCGGCAATAAAACAAGATTTATCTATGATATAAATAGTTTTTCATTTTAAGCATTTGCAAATATTCACCAATAAAACCACTTTTAATTAGATAAATAAGCTGAACAGAATCATCATTAAGGATGATGCAACATATGAATATTTTTTTGTTTCAAAAGCTATTGTCGTTTTTTTCCCTTTTTTTTGACTTTCATGACGGTACAAACAAAAAAAACAGAACTTATTGTGTTAAAATACTTTTTATATTTTTTTATTAATGGTTGCTGAAGTAAGCAGTTGTGTTATGAATGCAAACCTTTTTTTAAAAAAATGAAAAGTTACTAACTTAAATTGAAACAAAATTATTTTCTAACCAAAATATTCAAAAAAAAAGAGAAGAATAAAGCATTGTAAACCACAATATTTAAACGAAATAAAGTTGTTTTTAAATCTGCAAATAACATAGTTATGTTCTTTTCTTTCAATTTTTTGTGGTTGTTTCGAAGTCTTTTCAGAGAGAAAAAACAGAGACGTTAAAAAAAGTGAACGTCAGCCTTGAAGAGAAAAAATATTTTTAGAGCAATGTCAGTGCCTTTTTTTACGAAAAATATTGATGAATCGCTGAAAGCAAAATAATTTATTCTTTTCGTTTTTAGCTGATTTTACACTATTTTAGAGGGAAGAACTGTTTATAATGCCTGATAAAACATTATCATTAATCTATAGCAATGTTTGAATATTTGAAAAAGATTTAATAGCATTTTTAATCTAAATGTTTTATAATTGATATTATTAATTTATGTTGAAATGCAATATTATTGTTTTTTCTGAAGAATTAAATGCATCAACTGATTTATTAGTAATATATAAGCATGCAAAGATAATCAAAAAATAATCTTTTTTTCTTCAGCTATTTAAGCAACATTATCATAATAGAAAAAATCTAACTTCTAACAAGCTTGATGTCATGAATAATAGGATGATAAAATAAACTTACTAAAAAATTATAAATCTATTAACGATGTTTTTATAAGCTATTTTGTAAAAAGTAGTACTGCAACATTAAAATTTATCGTGCAATCTTTGTTGTAAATATTACAGTTATTGTATTTGCACATCCCAACAAATAATTGTTACAACCATTATTGTTACAATTTTTTAATTAAATTTTTTATGCATGTTATTACATCATCTTTGAACAAGGAAAACATATTGAAAAAACAGTTTCTCTCATTCATTTTGTTTAAATTGTTTGGGCATCAACACGTCCAGATTATTGTCATACATAAATGCACGTAAAAAATGCACTGTCGCATGTGTTTAATTACTCCTAAAAGTAACAAAAAACAAAATATTAAAAAACAGACATTTGTCTGGCTGTGAAAAAATTGATGTCTATGAGAAATGTGTTCGCTCTACTTTGCTTTTTTGCTGATTTGTTCGTTGTTCGATGACAGCATTTGATTTTCGCTATTTGAACATTTGATTTTTGTTAGTCACTTTCGACAGTGTTATTATCCCAGATATCATGCTGTCAAATTTTTTGTGAATATACTTTGTAATAATAGACAATTAAGGTGTTGTAAATCGTTTAAAAAAATTCCGCAGCAAAAAAGTAATTAATATTATAAAGTCATTCGACATCATTTAATTTTCGATACTCGTAAAAATTGTTTTACATGCACTCACACATCACACACAATTTCAAACAATTATTACTGTTACGTTTGTTTATTTAAACTTTTTTGCGAGTTATTTACATCATTTATAAACAAGGAAAATATTTTGATAGAAATATTTTTTTCCATTCATTTTTTTAAAATTAGTTGTAATGGATCAGAGTTACCACTGAATAACACTACAGAAATGCACAACTAAAATGTGTGTTGCACCATGTTCAAAAATATTTATAAAATTAAGAAAAAACAAAATATTAAAAAACAGACACTGTTCTTTATAAGAAAAAAATGCGTTCGCGATATTTCCGTCACTTTCTGCATTGCTTCTTTTTGCACTATTTTAAAAACATAAGCAAAAAAAGTATGTTGATCGATGACAGCTTTGTCCTTCGTTCTTTGAATATTCGGTAGTATAAATTATTCTATTTATAACAAATTTTGAACCATCAACATATGAACATAGGTTACTGTGATTTAAGAAGTAACAACTGATCAATTTACTTATTATCACATTAATAAAAACATGCATTTGTAAAAAACAACAACTAACAATTGTTATTTTTAGAGTTGTTCCGCCATTGAATTTAAAATATTTATTGATATTTTGCTTGAAATGTTCAACATAGATATTAAACTCAAAATGCTATTTTGTGTTTTTGTATTAAACATATTACGGCAGCATTGACTATGTTGAAAGCTTAAGTGTTTTTTCAATTGCCACAAAATTTTTTTCTTTTTTTTACAACAAAAAAACCAAATGTCTGCAAAAGATGTGTTGCCTTTAACAATTTTTTGCCTGTTTTATTCGTTATTTTTTATTTGCATTGCGTGTCTTTAAATATTATGTCATTACAGTAAAAAATAAGGAAAATAATTTTTTTTATTTATTGTTAAATTGTGTAATAGTAAAATGAAATTTGATGCTTGTAAAGAAACAAAAAACCCAGTAATAATTATCACAGAAATAAAAACACTAGCATTCATATTTTTTTACTGCCAAAGGTTGACCTTGAAAACGGAAGTCAAAAAATGAATGGGCCAATTCGGATAAATTTTTTCGAATTTTGGGTCGGGTATACGGTAAAAATGACCTCAAAAATGGTGTTTTTGGGTCATGTTTACCCTAAAAATATAATTTACATCTTTTTTCTAATATACTTTTTTTTTCTGTGCCAAAAGCAGCTCAAAAAGCTTGACTTTTACAAACATCGAGCTATAAAGATTTTTGAGAGAAAAAATCTATCTGATTTTTGAATTGTTATTGTCGACATAGTTAACTTCATATATTATATTGTATCTGTTTTGATACTAATACAAAAATGTATGCCACTTTGTTTATAGGAACGAATGTATTGAAACTTTTTTAAACTAAATAAATTATTTCTTCATTAAAATGAATGCATGATTAAAAAAATCTCTTGAAAAATCATTTTATTCACAAAACGTTGGAGTATTTGCAATTTCATTATTTTGACCGTGAGCAATATACATCGGTTACCATAACCGTCATACCATCATCTGATCTGGTGCCTTCAATTTCACCTGCATCATTACAATTAAGAGTAGCAGTTTTTTGACCAGCTGTTGGAGGACTTAATGGAATAAAATCTTGATTTGCCTAAAATTGAAATTTCTAAAAAATCTTTGATTTCAAAATAATTTTTTTACCCCAATACTAATTGTTGCAGCCCCAGAAGCTGGGCATGTTACAGTATAAGTTTTGCAACCATCTGCAGCATTTCCTTCTGTAACTGTTCCACCTGGATCATCTTCTGTCAAAGTCGTAGGAGGGGCAGCAAGAATAGGGAGGTCACCACATGTTGTACATACTATAAAAAAGTGTGATAGAAAAAGTACAGGGTGTTAAAAAAAAGGGAATTCATTAGTCGATTCCATCCTCCCCCCAAAACTTTTAAATTTAAGATATCGAGTATTTGTTGATTGCACAAAATAGCTATTACTGCTTAAGTAGTAAACGATGACGTTAGACTCAAAATTTTAAAATGCTGTTTTTGGCTATAATATTGTAAATTATGCGTTAAAAACACATATGAAATACTTTTTGAGCGTTCCTGACTCTATTAAATGCGTTTAAAATAGATATGATTTTCATCGCCTGCTACTTACATATAACAATTATAGCTACTTAAAAATAAAAATTCTCAGATTTCTCCCAAAGCTTGCAGGAATGTCACATTATGTCTGAAGTTAATTGTAAACAAATATTACCCTCTAAAACCCCTTCCCTGGACTACACCAGCTGCTCAAAATTGCTAACAACCCGAAATTTTTGCGCAACGATCTCGAAGCAAAAGTCAGGGGAAGTCATACTGTAGCCTGTTGACGAGTTTAGTTTATGATCAACCTACCCTCAATTTGGGACACCCTGTATAAATTATTTTTTCATACTTACATGATATTTCAGGTGTTGCTGTAACATCTCCAGTTGGAAGACATCCATTACTCACAGAAATATGCAAAATAAAAACCACCAAAAATAAATGCATTTTTGAAGAAAAAAGTGAATTCATCTCTTTCTTTTAGAATCTTTTTATAATAAAAAACTGTGAGAGAAACGAATCCTTTTTTAAAAAAACCGTTTTCGAAAAAGTGATAGTCAAAGAGAGCATTGCCGGAGGCTTTGAGTGCAGTTTCTTTTTAATTACATGAAATTAATTTTCTTCATGAAATTACTCGCGTTTTGACAATAAGAAAGGTCTTGTAAATTTAACTCTTCCTCTTAGAATTTTTCAATGACCAAAAACTATGTGGCATCCCTTTTTTAAAAAAAAGTGAAAGTCAAAGTGACCATAGCCGCCGGCTGTGAGTGCAGTTTTTTTTTAATTTCGTAAAAGTAATTTTCTTCTTGCAACTACTCGCATTTTGACGATAAAAAAAGGTCTAGTGTAATAAAAATGGGATATGAAAGTGGAACAAAAAAATTAACTTCTTTGAATGCATAAATCAAATCTTTATTGGAGGTCAGTAGAAGAAGAATTGATTTTTCTGTTTGTTTTTTTGACAGTCTACAATTACTTTAAAATGCTTTAAATTAAAAAAATTTATCACGATAATCATGCATATATCTCCTATATAAGTGTTTTACAATGAAAAGGATAGTTTGACCGAAATGAAAGTGCTTTTGTAACT
The DNA here is from genome assembly GCA_024447215.1 of Panagrolaimus sp. LJ2400. Lineage (NCBI taxonomy): Eukaryota > Metazoa > Nematoda > Chromadorea > Rhabditida > Panagrolaimidae > Panagrolaimus > Panagrolaimus sp. LJ2400. The sequence continues at coordinate 1,269,750 of JAMRYA010000014.1, read as the reverse complement.
GCCCAAAAAATTATCAATTGTTAAAGAAAAAGAAAATAACATTTAAAAAAAAATAAAGTTTATTATTTAGCAAGCAATCAAGCATTTTGGGTTTTTAAAAATATTCTTACTTTTTTTTCTAAAAAGTTTGTCAATAATTTGTTTTGATTTCTTTGCTTTCTTTTTAGAAATAGATGATGTTCAAATAATGCTAGATTGTTAAGTTATGTCGTTATTAAAACAGTGCAATTGAGAATATTTTGTTTATCTTATAAATAAAAAAGATTTTTTTCACTCATTAGTGAGAGGAGAGGTTATTCTTTTTTTTTACTTTAAACTCTTTTCTCCTTTTGTTGGCACACTTTTTGTGCTTGATGTTTTCTTTTGTTAATCCTTTGTTTTCTCTTTTTTGCAAAAAAATGTAATTGAAATGTTTTCTGTGATTGTTTTTGCTGCTGTTGCTGCCTAATTTGAGTTAAAGGAATAAAAAAACGGAGTTGAGCAACAATTAAAGAGATTTGCGCCGGTAAATCTCTTAAGTGCTTTCTTTTCATGAGTGTCACAAATGAAAAAAAAAGGAATTCCAGCAGTTACATGCCATTTTCAAATCATGTTGTCGGTAAACACTTGAAGTGAGAACAATTTGTTTTTTTTTAAACAGTTTTATTGAATTGAATGTGAGAGGTTCTTCTTTTCATATTCATTAAATTTTTTCTTCCAATTAGTTTGGCACGCTTTTTTTGGTTCTTGTCTTGGCTTTCGTGTTAATCTTTTGATTTGCCGTTCTAAATAATGTTGTAATGTTTTTCAAGATGATTCTTCTGTTGCTGTCTAATTTCATTCAACGAATAAAAAAACGCAGTTGCGCAAATACTAAAGAGATTTGCGCGGGTAAACTTTTCAAGTATTTAACGACATAGCCTTCAAAGTACTCCTGTTGTTGCTTTTTGTTGCCAAAACTAGAGCAAACGGTGTAAATGATTTATTGTTTTTTTTTCTTTTCATATTTTGTATTCTTTTCTAACATTTGTTGATTACAATATTCAATAAAACAATTATTACAACTCTTTTTTTTTAACTTTCGCCTTCCATTGCGGCCGCCCCCTTTGTTTCTCTTCTTCTTTTTCAATAGCATAAGACGGTTTTTGCCGCTTCAAATCTCTGGCATTTTTTTGTATTGTTAACCTCTGTTGCTTTTTTGACCTTCAACATCCAAATTGTTTTTTGACTGTTATTTTTCGTTCACTAATGTTTTTGAATGAACCGAAAAACAGTTGTTGTCCCAAATTTGCTTTATTTCTCTGGACTTTCCATAATTATTCGACGGATTTTGAGTTAATTGTTTATGTTTTTTTTGCAACGGAACATAATCTTGAGTTGCCTTTCTCAAAATAAAAAAATTGTTTCTGTCATAAACAACAGCAAGCTATCTATAATCCTTTTTTTCTCAAAATGTAAAAACTCATTTGTTTATAACATTTATGATCCATCCCATACTAGTGAACGGCAATTCGCCTCGCTTCGGCGAATAATTCGCCAATTCGCTTCGCCGAATTGGATTCGCCTATTCGCTTCGCCTGATTTTTCAATTCGCGTAAAATTCGCCAATTCGCTTCGCATAAATTTTCAATTCGCATTTTTTCAAGCATTGTTTTAAAGATGCTTTTTAAATGAAAAACATTCTTCATTTTAATCTGATCCTTTGAATCGTACTAATTGTTGGATCCAGTAGCATAAAAATACATTTTTTAAGCATTTGATTTTAAAATTTTGTTCAGTTTTTAAAATTCGCCGAATAATTCGCAAATTCGCTTCGGCGAATCCAATTCGTCAATTCGCTTCGCCTAAATTTCGAATTCGCATAAAATTCGCCAATTCGCTTCGCATAGATTTTCAATTCGCATAAGCAATTCGCATTCGCATTTTTGCCAGGCGAGGCGAATTGCCTTTCACTATCCCATACTGCTATTTCTTTTTTGTTCTTTGCTTTTTTTTCGTTTCTTTGGTAAAAAATGGCAGTGGTTTCGCATTCTTGTAAAATTATTTTCTGTTTTTTTCAGTTACGGTTTTTTTTTCTTTGAATTTTCTCTTTGTTATCAAGTTAGTGCCAAGTTGTATGCCTCCGAAAAAAATTCTTTTACGCAATTGTCGTATCTTTGTTTTATAAATTATAACCAAAATTTGCTTTGTTTGAGGTTGATCTTCCGAATTAAAGTCTTACTATTTTTTTAGTTGGACTTTTTTTCTCTTGATGCTTTTTTTGTTTTGTTTTTTGTCAGCAATCATACAGTATGGTTGTTTGTTCGTTTATCCGAGCTTTCTTCCTCTTTTTTCGACAGTCAACGAAAAAAATGTTTCTTTTTTAAGCCATTTTCAATGTTTTTTCCATTAAAACAAATTATTTCATATTAAAATGTTATCCGTGATCGGTCTCATACTGATGATTTTTTTACTGTAACATAATTATTCTTAAACTTTTTAAAAACAATTTTTAGACTTTTAACCTTGCACCTCGTTCCTAAAAAAACAATGAAGCGTCAAATGAAACGTCAAAGCAATTTTAATGAAGCATCATTCAATTCAACATGTTCCAAGCGATTCAAAACTCTTTCCGTTGATGATTCAACATCACTCCCTCCAATGCATGGAGATATTTCACCTATCGCTCCACTATCACCTTCAAATTTGAATGAATCATCTTTCACATGCACCAAACGCTTTCAATTCTTTCAATTGTTGATACGCCAGCTCCACTTCAGCCATTCAATGGCAATGAAAATGTTTGTCCCACATCTCCAAAAGTTTTTTTACGTGCAAATGGTGAAACATTTTCACCAGGTTTTGTTCATGCAAATGGAAAAACTTTTTCAACATGTTCTGTTCGTTTTGTACGAACTAAAGCTCTTGTAAATGCTGCAGATCCACGAACACCAGTTCGATCAAATGTCATCAGAAATTCAGATGTTTCTTCACCAGCTTTAAATCCCCCAAGAGTAGCCTACACCTTCTCAAATCCACGTCGACAACAATTTGCTTTTCCTCCAACTATGATGCATTATCTCATCAATAAGCCCGAATCACGTGAAACCTACCAAAAGTTAATGATTACATGCAAGCGTTTTTTTGCTCGAAATCCAGTTGTTCCTGCATGGGATGTATATTATAATGACGCAGATCCCGAATGGATTGCATATTGGGATAGTGATAATGCTCATAAGAAGCGGCTTTTTTTACAAGCAAATACCTCAAAATTTTTGTTATGGGGACGTCTTGACATTCAATCAAGGGTTTATGATAATTTGATTACAAAGCTAATGCCTCATGTTAATCGATGTGAATTAAATCAAATTTGTGTTGCTAACCAAAAACTGACAATGAATGAATTCAAGCTTTTGACAATTTATGGAAAAATTGAAAGATTTAATTTTGAAAATGTTGGAATTAAAAATGATAATGGATCTTGGGTTACTTTTGATAAAATTTTGGAGAAGCTACCAGATGTTCAAGTTTTTGAATAGTAAGTTTTTCTGTTTATTGAAGGGTGGTTATAATAGCTTCGATGAAATGCCATTGGCTTTGAAAAAAGCACCAAAAAAGTTGTGCGTATACGAGCTTGATATTGTCATGCTTTTTTCTATGTTGAAGTTAATGGTCGAAAAAAAAAGCTTTTTATATAAATATTTCAACGCTTTTAATTGTGCTTGACGGCTTTAATCTAAGAAAAAAAGAGCTCAACCAACCAAGCCAGCAAGGAACCACTTCGGTGTAGACACAGTCGGTATCTGAGAAGTCGCCTTTGATCTTTTGTAGCTTTTACTTGCGGCAAATAGTCATGAGATTTTTGCAAACAATAGAAAAGACACATGGCTAATGCCCCGTCTTACTGATGTGATTGCATCATGCCATGCAACAAGATAATTGCTAGCGGCTCATACCAAGAACTGTCATTTTCATTTTAAAAAGTAGCTCTTGCTTGCTACAAAAAATTACTTGATTTTTAAGTGTTCGAACAGTTAAAGACTTATTTCAGTCATTAAAAATGTGTTAAACTAGATAAAGCCAAACACAACAGAAAACAGCAGGCACAGTTTTTTGGCTCAATTTTTTATGTTTCTTTCTTATTTTTGCAAATTTTGATGAAATTTTCGACAGCTACTCTAAAAAAATGTTTTTTAAGACAATATTAAAATAACATTTGGCCCTTTTTAGCACCTTTGGTAAAAAATCTCCAGTTTTCCGTGAAGAAACTATGAAAAATGTAGTTCATTTTTTATCAAATCACGAAAAGCTTGTTTCACTTTCTCTACATCAACTTCCACCCCTTCTTGATTTCGATACACTTGCTGCATTTATTGTTGTAGGTTTTTGATAAATTTTATACGTCTCAAAAATGACTAATGATTGTAATTTCAGGAAAATCAAAAACTCAAAATCTTTTTATCATTTGCTGCACCACTTTCTCTCATTTTTAGAGAAAAGCTTCAAACCTTTGTCAACATGCTTGTTGAATCTCGTCCAACACAAATGCCATTAATTCGATTTCCAGGACAAGATTGTGCTACATTTGCAGCAATGAAAGCATTGCATTCTTAATTCTTTCTTTGTCCATATTGTTTAAGCTTTTTAATGTGCTATTTTTAATGCTAATTTTTATCGTCCAATCTGTTTTTTTCCATATAAGTTTTTCTGACAACCTTTTAATGTTAATTTTCCTAAAATTCTTTTCAATTCTTTTATGCTTATTTAATTTTTTGTTGTTTCAGCCAATCTCCGTTTTTTGTAAGTATTTCATATAAGTTTTTCTAACAACCCCTAAATGTTAATTTTACAAAAATTTTGTTTTGCTGTCCCTTTTCTCAAATTTTTACCAAAAGTTTCACTGCCTTGTCAAGAATTTTTTTGTATCTCGACCAAACCAATTGCCTTTAATTCAATTTGCTGTACATGATGTCATCATTCGATTTTTTAATACCTTTATTTAAAAAAATTTTTTGTTGCCAGCTATTGAAATATTTATGTGCTTGATTTTATGCTAATTTTTTCTTCTTCTTTTTAACTGCAACATTTATTTATCATTTTTTTTATCAATAAACTTTTTAAACTAATCGTTTTTTCGATAGATAGTTAACAAACAGTGTTTTTTTTTGCTGATCCAATTCTGGCGTTGGATCAGAAATAAGAAAATTGATTCACTTAAGAGACTAGAAAACTCTTTTTCGCAGTTGAGTTCAATGGAATTAGTTGAGGCAATCATGGCTCTACAAAGGCAATCCTTTAATATTTGTCAGTTTCTGGGAGGAAAAAAGGGAGAATTTTGATGTCGAATAACCAGACATTTACTTATTGAAATGGGAATAAAGTGTTTTATTATATGATTACATTTGCATTGTCTAATAAAGTAAGAAACGCGTGTTGCCCACCAAACTTGACTGAAATCCACATTTGCTCATTAATGAAAAAAAAATTATGTTCCTAACTACAAAGATTATGGATATTGATTCAAATTTAAAAAATGCCTTCATCGCTTTTATTGATTCTAATCAAGTTTTTTCCTCTTCATCGCTTCCTTTTTACAAGCAACAACAAAACTGACAATTGTGAGAAGAAAAGGATTTGTTCTTGGGTTGTTGTCATTGCTTTTTGTCGACTCTCGCAAAAATTGCTGCAATTACTTGCAATGAATTTAACGTTTTTATCAGAGGTTTTTCTTATATTTTTACTTAAACTTATTCTATGGAGCTTTAGGGCGGTGGTGGCCTAGTGGTTAGTGCGCTCGTCTCTCAAACTATCATCAATTTCAAAGTCTCTTCACTGGTTCGACTCCTCACTCGGGCAAAAATGTTCTCATCAAAAAATCTCATCGCCCACCGCCCTTCGTTCCAATCCATAGTTGCGCGTGTGGAATGTATGCTGCATTGGCCGTCATTCAAGAATCAACTTCAACTTCCTATACATGTTCATCATCCAATCCCGATCTCAGATTCTGATAAACAAGGTTTATATTGTAATTGTTGTATGTTGTAATAGTATTGTATGTGTGCCTCTCCTCAGGATGAGCATTATAATTGTATGTGACGTATCCTTGATTATGGAGTTAACAAATAAAAAAAAAATAAAATAAATAAAAAAATATGGAGCTTTTTATTGTTTGTTTGTTCTGTTATTTTTTTCGCAATTGTTTTCAATGCTGAGTATTGGTGGAGAGATCTTTATTTCTTTTTTCGACGAGATAAAGGTTAGCTTTTTCTTTTCACAGTTATTAAGTTGAATGTTACGTGGAGTGATATGAAGTATAGATTTCATTAATTCAAGCAAATTTTTTTTTGGTTCGCTGCATTAACAAAAAACTAATGTGCACTGACACAGTGGCAGAATATTAGTTAGCTGCCCAATCCTTGATCTGTGGATCTATTAGTAGGATTCGCCTTTTAGCCGGCAAATATATATAATAGACTATTAGATAAATGAATAAAGCTAATAAATAGCAGATGATATCTATTATTGATGTCATTGATCTTAAAGAGGTTCAATAGCAATGATAACTAAAATAATCCATTAATAATACATTTATATTATTTGAAAAGATTCATTATGCAAAAGTTCGGATGTGTTATAACACAAATAGATATCGTCTGCTATTTATTAGCTATATCCATGTATCTATTAAATCGTTCAAAGCCATATTTAAATAATTTAAATGTTTTGTGACACCCCTTAAAATTTTTTTCTTCATTAATTAGTTTTTTTTTACAGAAGTTTCAAAAGAACTATATAAATTTGAAAATGTTCACCGACAAAACTTTTCACTTCCATATAATTACATGCTTCACATTACTGATAATCAATCTTCATCGAAGTCTTTGGAAAAGCTACAAAAAACATGCAAATATTTTTTCTCCCGAAAACAAATTCTTATTGTTGATAGATTCTATTTCAATCATGACGATAAAGATTATTATGCCATGCATAAAAAGCATTGGAAAACTGGTGATCGATTTTCATATGCAAAATATCGTATATCCATGGAAAAACTTCCAAGCAATGCATTATTTTGGTTAACAAAAAATTTGGAATACTCATATCAAAGCTTTGGAGAATTAGCTTTGCCAAATATTTATGCATCTTCTTTAAGAAAAATCGAATTTCAAAATTTGGATATAGCAGAAGCTGACTTTAAAAAATTAGCATTTTCTGGGAAGTTAGAAAAATTGGAGTTGCTTGATGTTAAAATTGTCAGTTCCAATGACGAAAATTGGACATGGCTTGGAGTTTACCAAAAGCTACCGTATCTTAGAACCTTTGAATATGACAGCAGCGAAGAAACAACTGATATTACAACGATTCAAAAGCTGAATACCATCGAACGCAAAGCAAAACTGCAATCCTTTAAACTTGCTTTAACTATTTCATCACCATTTACGGATATTTTATGTTTATGGAAATTTATGAAAGATAATGCATGTCCACCAGTTTTGAAGAAAAGAAATGGGCATGAATATATTGATAAATCAAGGTTTGAATTTTATCTTAGAACTGCAGATTTAGAAACAAATTATTCGAAAATTGGTAAGCTGCCGTCATTGAATTATGAAATTGATCTTGCAGCTTATCCATTCATTATTCCTAATTATGATGAAAATGAATTTTTTCAAAATGGTTTAATTCAACGTTTGGTTTAAACTGTGTTTTTTTTTTATTATTGATTGATTGGTTAATTTGTAAAGGTGGTTATAAAATCTGCCTCAAGATTTATAACTTCTTTTACTTTTCTTTCAGTTATTTATTTTGTTGTTATTTAAAATCAGAAAAAGTTGACATTTCTAAAAATAAAATATTCAAACTGCTACCACCAATTTGTTGATAAATTAGAAGAACTTATTACACTTTTTTCACATTTTATAGATCATAGCAGATGAAAAAAAATATGTTAAAACTTGTCGATTTTTTTTCTTTAACAGCATTTTTATCGCCCGTACTTTTTTTTGCAACAGCCAGCCTATTTCTATTGCTTTGATGCAGACAGCATTTCAAAAGTAAACAATAAATGTGTGTTACAAAATATAATTTTGCAATAGCTTTTATTCAGCATTTTCTTTGAAATGCTAAAAAGTATGCTTTGTTTGATTAAATTTGTTTGAATATTTGAATATTCTTTAAATAAAATTATGATATTGTTTTCGTTATCACGTTTACAGCGTAATCATAACTTCACTGCAGAAATTGTGATGTTCTTCCATTGCAATCAAAAAGATCAGAACATTAACAATTTAATTTTTTTATTATTATCTCAAAAAATATATAAAAGAAATTTCGTTCTTCGTTGTTTTTCAAACACAGATTTTTTCTAAATTAACGCATTTTATGTTCACAGAAAATTATCAAAATATTTGAAACAGATTTTGGCAACTGTTAAAAGTAATTTTTGTTTTGTTAAAATAAGCTCAAAATTTTGCAGCTTATCCATTCATTATTCCTAATTATGATGAAAATGAATTTTTTCAAAATGGTGTAATTCAACGTATGGTTTAAACTGTTTTTTTGTCATGTTTTATAAAATGTTATTATTGAGGGATACAAAGGAGTTTTTTCGTTTGCATCCAAATGTTTTCCAAAATTTTAGCGCATTTTTTTTTTGTTGTTGTAAAAACACCTTATTATTTCTTAAATACTTTAAAATAGTATTCTTTTTTTTATTATCATATGTTTAAGATCACGAGGTGATTCTAAAATATGTAATAATTTTTTTACAATTCCTTTGTTATTTTTTTTAAACAAAAAAAAGTTTTTGTTCCCAGAAATAAAACAAAATATTCAAGCTAGTACTGCCAGTATATTGAATTAAATCAAATTTAGTTCCCACTTTTTTTCATTGCATAGATTAGACCCGAAGAAAAAAAGTATGTTGAAATACATCGATCTTTCTTTCTGTCTGTCTGCAACAACATTTTTGCTTCTTTTTTTTTTCAACCAGCTAGTCTATTGATATTGCTTTAATGCAGATATTGTTTCAAAAGTAAACAGAGAATGTGCGTTACGAAATATTATTTTGCAAAAACACTTTTATTCCTTATTTTCTTTGAAATGTTAAAACGTATTCATTGCTTGTTTTAATTTTTTTGAATATTTGAATATTCTTTGAATAAACTTAGCAGGTTTTTTGCATTATCATAATAACAGCGTTGTTACTGCAAAAATTATGACTTTTGGAAATTTGGTAGATCTTCACATTAATAATTTTGTGTTCTTTCATTACCGTTACATAATAACATTTTTAAAAACATTTTGTCTTTGTAATGATTTTACTAAATCACTGCATTTTTTTCACATAAAAATAAAAAATATTTGTCACAGATTTTATCAAATATCAAATATAATTTTTGTTTTGTTAAAATCAACGTTGAATTTTTATAGCTTTCATTTTAGTCTCAAGATCGCTGATTCATGACACTATTTTCAAGCTTTTCTTTTTTGTAACACCGCACAATAACAAGAAATAGACAAATATTGGTGAGCTAAAACTCTATTCTTCCCATTCTTTTTTTATTAATGCAAAAATAAATTCTTGTTTACTATTGCATTACACTGACAAAAATGAAAGATCATAAAACATATTTGTGAAACAAATTTTAACTAAAATAATAAAAAAGAAGGAAATATAGAATATAATTTGGCATGAAGGTGTACAAACACTAGCCATGAGAAATGATGGACTACGGTCTGCACTGAGAAAAAGCCGTGACGAAAAAAACCTCACCGGTGATGCACTTGTGATGAATTCATTACTGATAGTGACGCTTTAGTGGCGATATCATCACCGGTGATGGTTTTTTCGTCACTGACTGTGATGCTCGAGTGCCGAATACATCACGGCTTTTTCTCAGTGTATATTCAACATCACATCATCTATTTAGGAATTGACTGTAAAATGTGTTGAAATATGTCTATTTTTCTTCACTATAGTGAAAATAATATTTTCGCTGTTTTTTCTTTTTTTTCAACGACAAATTTATTTTTCGACAGTAAATATTACGAAATAACATTTCCGTTTATGAAAGCTGCAAATTTTCTGATTTTCCCATAAAATTTTGCAATCGTACATTTTTTGAACATTTAAAAACCTTTTAAATCATTTATTCCTGTTTTTTGATGTTTATTTTTGTGTAAAAACTTTATAACTAAAAACATTATCGTCGCCATCAAAATCATGACACAACCATTAAAAATATAATGTTTTTGTTTTAGTTGCTTACAATGTAAATTTTTTGTGAAAAAGCAAATGACAATGCTTTCAATGATAACATTTTACAATCAAAAAAATTAGTTAATGAAACGACAGCGTCCGATATTTTTTAATTAAAAAACGTTTATAATGATATTTCAATTTTTTAAAATAGTGCTGTCAAATAAAATCCATATTCTTGCAAGCTATTTTTTTATGCATTTTTGTCATCGAACATTCATCATTTCAAAAATGTTTATCTTTTTTAAAAATAAAACAAAATATTCAAAGTAATTTATGAATGTATCAGGTTGTTCGATAAGTCCGTGCCGCGATATTTGTTGCTGTATTTTTAATAGTAGAAGGGCAATCAAAATGAGGTCTTTTGTAATAGGTAGGCCCATGATTTGGGTATTTAATAAGGATAAAATATTGGGGTCACCGTGGATACTGTAGGTATACGGTAGAATTTTCTCGAACAAATTTGAATTTTCGATAAAAATGAGCTGTAATTAAACGGAAAAAGTGTGGAAATGACTGGAAATGACGTTTACGGACTATCTACATCATGTACAAAAACTTTCAGATAGAATTTTGCCTCAGGGCATTATGCAAATTTTCGAGGTCGGAAAATTTGCATATTGTCAAAAATCGAAAAAAATGACAGGAACATGTTGGAAATGGTCTAGTTAGTCCCCCACAATCAAATTTGGCCCGATTTATGGCTCTTGGACGTTTTTTTAGGCAAGCTAAACCATCGCCTGCTACTCAATGTTATTCTTTGCTATAAAAAAATGTTTAAGAGCTATAATTTCGAGCAAAATTGATTGTGGGGGACATACTAGGCAATTTCCAACATGTTCCTGCCATTTTTTTCAATTTTTGAAAATATGCAAATTTTCCGACCTTGTAAATTTGCATAATGCCCTGAGGCAAAATTCCATCTGAAAGTTGTTGGACATGATGTAGATAGTTCCTAAACGTCATATCCAGTCATTTCCACCCTTTTTCCGTTTAATTACAGCTCATTTTTATCGAAAATTCAAATTTGTTCGAGAAAATTCTACCGTATACCTACAGTATCCACGGTGACCCCAATATTTTATCCTTATTAAATACCCAAATCATGGGCCTACCTATTACAAAAGACCTCATTTTGATTGCCCTTCTACTATTAAAAATACAGCAACAAATATCGCGGCACGGACTTATCGAACAACCTGATAAAAAAAAGAAGCAAACTTTCAACTTTACCAAATGGAAGTGATCTCAGATTCCAACCGGTAAATCTTTCTTAAATCACTCTTTTCTTTCTTATGTATATATCCCTTTTTTGTATGTATTTATATTTCATGTTTAGTCTCTTCGTGAGGCAGTGCTATATGCACACAAATTAAATAAAATAAAAAACTTGTTTACTTCGTTTTTTATTCCTTAAAATATCTGCGATATTTTGGTGCTTTTTCTTTTATCGGCAAACCTGCCCTAGTGTAAAAAAAACAACATCGTTTCGGAAGACGATATTGCGAAATTCTTCTTTGTAAAAAAAGAATTTATTTTAAAAAATAGCTTATCTTTGTATTCAACTTTTTGAATTGTCAATAGTGTTCATTTCCCGTTCCGTTCCCGGCGGGAATTCCCGGCGGGAAGCGGGAACGGGAATTCCCGCTTCCCGTTCCCGCACTGTTTTCGTTCCCGCAAACGTCCCGTTTTCCCGTTCCCGTTAGTGTTCATTTTCCCGTCCGTTTTTCAGAAAAAAGCGGGAACGGGAAATTCCCGCTTTTGAAAATTCCTGCGGGAACGGGAAGCGGGAATTCCCGGCGGGAATCCCGCATTCCCGTTCACTATTTATTTTTCCCCTATAACTAGAAATTTTTAATGCATGAATTTATGACAAAATTAACAACAAAACATAATAATAACATTGTAACAATAAATTAAGATAAAAATTTTTTTTGCTACGGGAACTAGTGTTCATTTCCCGTTCCGTTCCCGGCGGGAATTCCCGGCGGGAAGCGGGAACGGGAATTCCCGCTTCCCGTTCCCGCACTGTTTTCGTTCCCGCAAACGTCCCGTTTTCCCGTTCCCGTAGCAAAAAATTCCCGTAAAAAAATTAGCGAAAAATCTCGTAGAAATGCAATATTTGGGGCACAATTATTGTTCGTTTTTATTAAATTGTTAAAGAAAAGAATTGGTGGAATTACTACCTGCATTAATCTGCCGTTAAATCTCTCTTATAATGTTCCCAACACGAATGTGAATATTCGTGGTTATTCATTGCTTTTCGTTATTGTTCAACAGCCTCTTCTAGAACGTTCAGCCTACTTGCTGCTGTTTTTCGATCGCATATTCTTTTTTTATTCATTTGATTAGTTGCCTGTTGCTGTTGAGCACTTGCTCTCTATTGTTTATTTGTGTTTCATAAATATCATTTAATTTAAATATAAAAAAAAAGAATGACTGGTAAAAAGACTCCAGCACCTGTTTGGGCTGCTTTTCGAGTTAAACGACAAGCAAATGGTGACAGAACATCATATTGTATTTTAAAATCTAAAGATGGAAAAGATTGTAAATATTATCATGTCCAAGTAAAAGGAGATTATACAACTTCAACTTTAAATACTCATGTTAGAATCAAACATCCTGAAGATCACAATAAAATTTTTGGAAAGTAATTCATTCAATAGTAATGCTTCAATCAGTTCCACTGATCTTGATCCTAATGAATTAGAAAAGCGTCGAAGCAAAAAACCAACTCAAAAAAATACTGGAGCAGATAATCGAAAAGAAATTAAAGATGAAATAGCTTTTATTCAAGAACGTCGTAATTTAGATATTAAACCGTTTGAATTTTATGAAATTAATTCTTCGATTCAAGAGGGTGATGGAAAAGTTTAAAAACATGTTCCAAAAGCTGCAAAACATTTTCTATTAGCATCATCAAGTTCCATTGAATCTGAAAGCTTTTTTTCGGATGCTACATCATTATATGGAAATAAGCAACGTAATCGGATGTCTGGTGAAGCTGCTCAAGTATTACTTCTAATTAAAGTCATGCAAAAACAAAATATTTCAAATGCTGAAAGAAATGAAGAAGAAACTGAAGAATCAGAATCTGGAGAAGAATTTTTATCTTAATTTATTGTTACAATGTTATTATTATGTTTTGTTGTTAATTTTGTCATAAATTCATGCATTAAAAATTTCTAGTTATAGGGGAAAAATAAATAGTGAACGGGAATGCGGGATTCCCGCCGGGAATTCCCGCTTCCCGTTCCCGCAGGAATTTTCAAAAGCGGGAATTTCCCGTTCCCGCTTTTTTCTGAAAAACGGACGGGAAAATGAACACTAATTGTCAATAGGTTTTTGAGTTAATCGTTATTTCGGAGAGAGCAACTGACCCCCCTTAACTACGGCTTAGACTTTTTGAAATGATGTCGTTAATCGAATTTTTTCACACTTAAAGTAAAAAATAAAAAATAAAAAATTAAACTGTTGTTGATCCAGCTTCTACATATCATTTGATTGCTAAAGACATCTTGAACAACTAAATTCATGCATATTTTAATAGCGAAAACAGTTAAAGTAACTTTTATAGATGTAACCCCGGTAAAATTGGGAGGGTTTCAGCAACTGCAAATTGAACCTTAAGCATATTAATTTACATTAAAGTTTGCACATGTTTTAATCATTTTGCTCTTAATTATTAATGTAGCGTTAGCAAGTTCTAATTTTTTTAATCAAATTATGATGATCAATAGCAAAGAATATTTTAAAAATCATTCTTTCTAACAAAATTATGAAAATATTCAAACAGTGTTCGACTCATTTTTTTAATCTTCGAAAAAAGGAAAAGAAAAATGCATAAAAACTTTTTAAAGCAAATATGTATTTCAGACATCCGTCATATTTTGTTGCAAAAAAAGAAAAAAAGAAAAAAAGAAAAATATCTTTTTTCTTTCTGTCTGCAACAACATTTTCGCAGCTTTTATTTTTTCTTCTTTTCAAATTGTTGTTGCTATTCTTTTTATGCAGACATTGTTGGGAAGAGAATGTGTTATGAAATATAGTTTTGCGAAAACATTTTTATTTCCTTATTTGCTTTGAGATGTTAAAAAATATTCTTTATTTCTATTTATTTCTTGAATATTTGAGTATCCTTGAAATAAAATTATGCTATTTTTTCAATATCATATTAAAAGCGTAATCAGTATCAATCAAGATTCAAATCTTAAAATAATATCATCATTTTTTGTCTTCTTTATTCATCAGTCAAGGTTAAAGCTAAAAATTTGCCCAAAAATAGTAAAATATTCAAAACACAAGTGAGTGCAACACTCATTGAAATAAATTTTGTTTAACATTTTGTTTGACTTTGTTGCAACTGCATTTGTGTCAATCAAAAAAAAACATGTTAAAATAAATCAACTGCTTGTCTTCTATTTGCATAATTTTGTGCCTTTTTTTGCTCGTTTTTTTTGTCTCTCAAGGGCATCTTTAGTGTTTCAATGCAGACATTAGTTTGTAAAAAAATCAAAGGAAAGCATTACGAAAAAAATATTATGAAAGATCTTTTTGATTACTAATTTTTTTGAATATTTGATTGTTTTTTATAATTAATTTTGCTGATTTTAAAATTTCAATTTTTTTATTTACAAATTATAAGATAAGACTGTTTATGCCCAGAAGAACACATTACTAATTTCTTAAGAAGCTTTTTCACATTATTAAATACATCAAAGCGTTTAATTGGTTATCTATTTATAATTATAAAAACATAACTAAAAAATGATTGCTATAGATCATAAAAGAAAGTCAAAAATGCAGTAATAAATGTTTTTATAACATTATCTTTTTTATTAATAATGATAATAATTGCTGTTTGTATTTTTTATGCAAGAAAACTACTGCTAAATTTGTTGTTATGTTTTTTTAAGTTAATTAATGTACAAGATAAAATATTTAATTTTTATTTGTTCCAAAAAAACCTAAAACAAAATATTCAAATATAAAAATGATGTGTTGCTTTTGCTCCTGGAACAATTTTTTAACGCTCGATAGACAAGTGTTGAAACAAAACAGCAGCTATTTCTGTCTGCAATTTTTCGGGGTTTCGTTTATTTCGCCCACGAAGCTATCCCTTTTTATACACACAAGTTCTTTCGAAAGAAACCAAGAAAGACATTTTAAAATATTGTTTTGCCACAAACGTTTTATTAAAAATTTTCAGTTTTGGAAAAAGGAATACGTGAAATTGAAATATTTAATAATTTTTTTTGCCATGCTGCTTTTATCATGATACAATCTTGATAAACTAGATGGGAATACCAAATACCGAAAATTAAAAGTCAAATGATGCAGCAGACATTATTAAATATAATAAAATATTTAAAACTAAAAATTTCGTTTTTTCAAAGAAGCACGTACAAGAAAATAAGTTCTATACATTTAAATTTGCGCATATTTTAATCATTTTGCTATCAGTTGTTAAAAGTTAAAAGTTTCATGTGGATAACTAGCCACTGCCTTAACCACTACCCATGAGGTGGAAGACGGAATTGAACTCGGGGACCGACCGAGGACGGACGCGCGTAATCATTTTTAAACTGGCCTTGCAGGCGACTCGAACCAGCGGGGAGCTTACAGTTCTTGGGTGAGTCATGGGCGGTCGACTATGCGGCCGACGTTAATGCTTCAACTGAATCTGTAGCTTTAGTACGTCCAGCTTTGTAATCAAATTATGATGTTCGATAGCAAAGAATATTTCAAAAATCATTCTTTTTAAATGTTGCTTGCGGTGAAAAAAAAATTGTAAAAAAATTCAAACATTTTTTGATTCATATTCTTTTCAATCATTGAAAAAGAAAAATTTTTAAAGAAACGTCATTTTCAGACATCCGTTTTTTTTTGTTGTAAAAGGTGCCCATGGGTGTCAGAAAACATGCCCCAAAGGCATTTTTGGATGTCTTTGATTTTGGCGGATTTTCGGGGGATATACTGGGATTAACCCGGATTTTCAGTTATTTTGCACAAAAGTGCACCAAAAAATATGAATAATATTCAAATTTTGGCATGAAATTGGAGAGAGGGATCTTAGAAAACATATAAAAAATATTTTGCCAATGTTCGAAATGCCGGATCCGACTTATACAAATTTATCTAGAATTAGTTAATAGATTTCCAAATTATTTGTGCCATTATTAAAACACTTTCTGGTTAAAAGTGTAATGAGAAACTCGCATTTTATTAAACTAAACGTTTTCGATATAATGCTTTTTTTGTTTTTAAATAATGACTTTATTCATGTTATCGAGGAATGTGATTTATGGTTTCGTTCACCGGCTGAGCCCCCATGTCAAGAAGTTTCAAGAAGTTCGGGTTAGCAAAGTGTCGAAGGAAATAAGTTGAGATAAATTTTGACCATTTTATTAGAGAGCTCCCGGTCGGGGCTGTGTGGACTTATTCAAACAAGAACAAACGATTGAAAAAGTGAAAAAATGTAAAAAACCATCGCTTTTATATTAAAGCGATGGAAAAGAAAAAACAAAAGAAGACGGATGTTTTTACAAAAAAAAATAGCTTTTCTTACATTCGCAATAAAAGCAAAAATTCGAGATTTGTCATTGACAATTCTCGACAGTAATATATGAAATGAAAATTCCTTATTTCTTTGTGATTTTAAAGCATTATTGCTCAAAAAATAAATACAAATATTTATTTCTATTTTAAAAAAATATAACAAAATATTCAAAGAAAAAATTTGCAGCTGTGTTATGTTGCTTTGCTGGCACTTTTCTTTTTACGCTCAATTCAATGTGTTGAAATAAGCTGATGAATTTTTGTTGCAACATTTTGGATCTCTCTTTTGTTTGTTCTTTTTTTCCTTTTTTCAACAAATTTTTTATTGTGTTTAACACGCCTCTTTTTTCGTAAGAAAAGAAAAAAAAGATCAGTTTTTTATTAGTGACTTTAAGTTTTTAAAACAGAATGTAATAGACCAAAAAAAAATATTTGAATATTTGATAATAATTTTTCAGGCATATTGCTTTTAGCATAGTACAGCAGCATTACATTATTCTTGCACATTAATAAAATAAATAAAAAACCGATACATATTATTGTCAACCTTAATTTTTTAGATTTCAAAAAATTTTATTTACCGAGATCAAAACTTAAGCATTTAACTGCTAGCCAATTAGAGAAATTAATAAATGAGAATAAACTATTTGGTTGTTCGAAAAGTTCGTGCAGGTGTTTGAACCGCTAGCATATTTTTAATTTTTGATGAAATATTTTAATTTCTTTTGTAAAAGGTTTATGCAAATTTGTTCTAAAATAGCATAAAAAACCGTTAATTTGACTTATGAAGAAAAAATTTGCATAAACCGAATCTGGTATTTTTAACATTGGCACAATATTTTGGATAGGGTTTCTGACATCCTGCTCATCATTTTGAGGCTAAAATTTGCATATTTTGAAATTTTTTTGTTGAATTTTTGTGCAAAATATGCTGAAATCCGGGTTAATCCCCGTATATCCCCCCAAAATCCGCCAATTTTAAAGATACCCAAAAATGCTTTTCAGGCATCATTTCTGGCATCCCTGGGCACCTTTTACAAAAGAAATTAAAATATTTCATCAAAAATTAAAAATATGCTAGCGGTTCAAACACCTGCACGAACTTTTCGAACATCCTGATATTTGATTTCCCATTAATACACATCTTACAGTTAAACTAAATCTGTCCTAAGTTCTTTGAAGGCTAGCATTTTAGTTTCATTACAAAATGAGTGGATGAATATAATATGCATTATAATTGTTCATTACTGTCGATATGATGTGACACTAATTTGCCTTCAAAATATAGTTTTTGTTTTCTTTTCAATTACTTATCAAGCATTGCAAAAAGAAATGTATTTAAAACCAAAATATTAAAATGATATAAAAAATTTTGCTGCTTTTATTAGCACATTTTTTGTGTCAGACAAAAAAGGTGTTAAAGCAGAGAGATCGATGATTTTATTTGACGGCAATTTTGTTCAACGCCTTTTGCTTCTTTTTTCATCGACAAAGCGATTTATTTGCAATCGTTGTTTTGAAAAAAATCAAAAAACAAGTAACGAAAATAAAATTTGAAACTATTTTCGTCGGTTGTTTTACATCTTTCACTATTTTAGCGTCTTATTTTTTTGAAGTTTTAATAGCTATTCACAATAATAGGCATGTTTGTTTTAAGATATCGCATTCAAAATAAATATTATACAACAAAAATAATCGCTTTATATGAATTATATCAAACACTAATAATTATAATACAAATGATAGTTAAGAAGCCACAATAATACGTTATTATTAAATAGCAAATTTAGACAACAAATGTCGTCAGCGTTGAAAAATGATTGTAAATGTCATTATTTCTGTTATAGAAAAAAGAAAAGTTTATGAACAAAATGTTGTAACACATATTTTATAATTTTTTGCTCAACAGTAATAATGTAACCCTTTTTAGCTTTTCAATAATGTTTCAAGCTCTTGGCGTAATCATTTTTGCAAAAAAAGTCGTCTTCTTTTTTTCCTGCACTTTTTGCTATTCATGTATTCCACAAAACATGTAAAACAAAAAATTCAAAAGTAATAGCCACATGTCAACGAACAAAAAAAAAACGTATAAAGCGACTGCTTTTCTTCCATTTGAATTATTTTAAATCAATTTTTGGTTCGTTTTTTTTTCATTATTCAACGCATTGGCAAATTTTTACGTTATCCCCCTTCTGTTCACTCCTGTGCTTTTCTTTTATTTTTTCTTCATCTTCATTTTTTTGGTTATGGAGTTAACAAAAAAGCAAAGAATAAAGTTAATGGTGCCATGTTAGGAAATGGTAGACCATTGAACAAGTGTAAAAATTATCAAAAATTTTTGAGCGAGCAACAATAACGATATTCTTCTGGAATTTACGAATATCTTCAAGAGTTTTTCCACGTAAAATATAAGCTTTTCTCCAATCATCATCAGAAATTCGTATAATATCACTTGGATACTTTTTATCACGACATTTAATTTAATATTTTTTCAATCAAACAAATGATTGCATCAGTGGGACCAATCGAACTACAAACACTTGCTTAATACATCGCTTTTCTCCTTCTAACCCATTATTTGTTCGATGACCTCTTCCAATTGCATGGAACCAATTCTTCTTATCATAAATGTATTCTTTTTGAAAATAATCTGCAAAAAAAATTTTTGATCTTCTTTTAACTACGAGATGACATTTTATTAATGTTTTGAATTATGACGTTAAACACGTTTTCGATGGATTCAAGTATGCTGTGAAATTTAAAAAAATTGTATTTTTATTGTTACTTTCTTTTGTTTTGCTTTATTATTACTGTATTAATGTCTTGTTGTTTTTTATGTACAAAGGTGAAAATAAAATTATTTTATGCTGATAGGTAAAATTTCAAATAAAATAGGCGCTGAGAAAAAAAATAGGTAGCAGTCATAAAAAAAATAGGCCAAAATTAATGTTTTCCCTAAAACCAAAGATAAATATCATTCTGAAGTAAACATTTTGTTTTTGTTTTTTTTTGATAATATTCATTATAAAATTTATCAAAAAAAAAATTTGCATATTAAATAATATTATCGAAGAATCAAATACCCATATTTTACAGTCTCTTTTTCTAACATTGATCGAACCCTTTTGTTGATTTCTTTAAACGCCGGTCTATCATTTGGATTCTCTCTCCAACAATCCATAATTAGCTCAAAAATATAATGCGGCGCATCTTTGGGCTTTTCGAGCCGATTACCTTCTTGCAAGAATGTTAGCATTTCTGAGAGTACGGTGGAAGGATATTGTACAATACCGTAAGAGAACACCTCTTAACACAGAATACCAAATGCCCAAACATCAGATTTTTCTGAGAAAATGCTTTGGGATAAAACTTCAATTGATAGGGATTTTATCGGGAATCTTTTGTTGCTTAAATCTTTGAAGATCCCAGTTTTGTCACAGTTACAACAAAGTCCAAAATCTGCCAATTTCGCAATATTTGAATGAAACAGTAATACATTCCGGCACGCAATATCCCTATGAATCATTCTTTTCTCTGCCATAAAATTTAAAGCATCACTTATTTGCCAAAGATACTGTAAACTTGGCTTCAAAAGATTTTGGTGATTTGGGAATGTTCGAACATATGTTAGCAAATCTGTTTCAGCTAATTCTGTGATTAGAATTGGTGTTTCTTGTAAAACTGACCATCCAATTACCTTGACAATATGTGGATGGGATTTTAAACTAATCAAAGAATTAAGTTCTGCGATAAACTTTTTTGCTTCGTCATTCTCGAATTTCGTCTGGATTTTGACCGCTATTTTTGTGGATGATAAGGATTTGGAAGTTATTGTTCGATGAAATAATGTATGTGATATGTTTTCAATAACCGAGCCTAAAAATGATGTTTTGTGAATTATAGTAAATTATCATACTCAAGGGCGTATTTAGAGAGTGGGATTCCGGGGATGACAAAATTCCATTGATTTTTTGCCGACACGTGCCAAAGCGGTAAAATATCAAAGCTTGGCCTTACCCCCATTCCATAACTTGACTGTTTCTATCCCTTTCCCCTTGAATTCAAAAATAATTGTCCCCATTTCCTTGCAAATTTGAGGGAAAAAAGGGGATCTCAGTAGCTTTAATCTTGCAAACATTCATTGCTAATAAGAATTTCTTACCTGTAAACACTGTAGCATATTCTCCTTTTCCTCTGACATCCTCAAAATTTATAACCAAATTTGCACCTTCCATAAATAATTTTCCATGTTTATTATTTGATATTTGCTCGTTAAATGTCTTATTTTTAACTTTGCTTTGAATTCGATTGCGGAAATTTCTTTGTTTTTTAGTTATTATTATTTTTCTGATTACAAGAGTAACAACGCATCCACCAATAAGAACAGCCGCTACTCCCGCAACAATTATTTCAGCATACCGAGGGTGATCCTGACCCGTGGTAGTTGATGAAACTACTGTATCAAGATCATTTGAACCAGGTATAGTAATTTTTGTACTCTCCTCAGGATTTTGAGATGTTGTCGATAGGTCTGTTCTCTTTGAAGTTTTTCCTTCATTGGGCGTTTCAGTAACATCAACAGTTGTTGTTGAGGAATATTCATTATCACTGCTACCAAGTGTCGTAGTATATATCTCTGGGAAATCTTTAATTATCCAATGTGGTACGCTAGATTCACATAAAGTATTGTATTCACAAAACTGCGACATTGAACCTTCTTTAGATGAATTGAAAAACCAAATATGATTCGAAGTTTCATTTGAAAATGATAACAAATTTGTATATCTTTCTTTCTTCACGGTTTCATAATATAAAACAATAATTTCTAAGCTTCTCTAAAAATTAAAGTCAGATTTGTTTACACAGTCGAGTTGATTTTTGATGGCAAATTGCTTCCAACAACTTTGGGAGGCCCATGGCTTCAGGGATGAGTCACAACAAAAACTTGTGTCTTTGTCAAAATATTGGCATTTGGAACACTTCTCTTAAACGGTGGCAAATTCAAATTTCGTTCAAAGCCAAATATTTTGAAGTATAATTGGTCATAAGCCAAATTTGAATTTGGGGACATTTTGGCAAAGTGTTCCAAATGCCAAAATCTTGGTTAACGCAGATATTTGATATAATAAAAGCAACAATTTACCATCGAAAAAATTCGGCAAAATACTCGAATCACCTTGCAAACTTACATTAACGTTATTCCATTGGAGATCAAATTTCAAGCAAGAAGGAGGTGGATCATCTATAATCAAGACATTATATTGTCTATAATTAACGTCAATTTCATTTGCATCTTCAAGAAATCTTTGAATTGTTTGGCAGTCATATGAATAATGTGCTGTCTTCATTAAACTTTCATAATTTTCAAAAAACCCATCGTAAGAATATTTTTCATCAGTAAATAGCGGTAACGCCATTCCAACTATCGACGTCCATTTGGCATCATCGAACCTTGCTGTAAAAGCGTCCTCCTTCCCCAAGCATAAACTTTTCTTGTTAAATATTTTGCATTGTATAATATCTCGAACAATATCAATGTTATGGTTTTTTATCACTGCAAAAACGTTTACTTTTGCAGACATTGAATTAACTGCATATTCATCAATCATATTTGCATATCTCCTCGCCATATTATCAGTAAAGTCTATGGTGAACATATCCAAAAAAGGTCCCTCAAGCCATGTATATGGCAATATTTCTAACAAACAATCTTCGGTTTTCTTTTTTGTGTCTAGCATTAATCCAAAACCATGTTCATCAATTTTTGCATCACATGAATCAGAAATAATCAGGGTATACTTTTTTGTAATCGCTTCAGGACATAAGCCCTAAAAATACTTATAGCTCCATTTTTGAAAAACTCAAGCAAAACTTGGCAGCCGACACTGAAATCGATGCCAGAGGTCCATAAAGTGTCTTTTCTAGGTTTCTGGGTAATTAGGACCCAATGATTGACCCAGGAACCTCATTGGCTCTAATTACCCAGAAAGTGCCAAAAAAGTATCGTATACCTAAAAGTGGCACGTACTATTTTTGTATGTTGGTTTTTGACCCTAAATGAGTCCCTTAAACTATATTTTGATGCAAAACTCAATTATTATCTCTGGCGGTTCCCTTGTAAGACTTACATTGTATTTGGAACCATTGAAATTTGGGATAACACTATAAGCAGCAAATTCAACGTCATCATACCGTGAAAGCTCATAACACTAAAAAAAGAATTATGTTTTTTTCCACAAGTTTTGCAAGAGCAAACTTCATTGCATTGACGAAGATTTTCAACGTCATAAGTTGCATTCAATAAAACAGAAAAATTGCCGAAATTCACCAAAGTTTGCCATTTTAAAGTTGTACTATTTTCTCTTCCAAACTTTTCCAGCCAAATGAAACCATGCAAAAGCTTTTCAAACGTTTCTTTGCTGCAATTTTTGCTAATTGCAAAAATAATATGATTGAATCGATATGGAAATAAAATATTACTGGATATTCGGTATTCAAAGTCAGATTTTATGAATTTGTACAAAATTAAAAGTAAAAATATTTTAAGAAACATTTTGTGTAAAAACAAAAATATTGATAGCAAATAGCAAATGTTGAAGTGAAGGAAATAACGTTATCAAAAAACTCTTGTTTTCGCAAACAAAAACAAGCAACGATAAGAAATTACTTTCATTTCTTCATACATTTTTTTAAAGATTAGTTTAAATTTATGTGTATTTTTCAGTGTTGTGCTTTTTGATTCTTAGTGACACCATTTTTTAACTTTCACAAGTGTAGTTGTGAGGGCTAAAAAATGGTGATAGGTGAAAATAAATCAGCTGAGTTTTTCTCTTTGCTTTCTTTTCGACAAATTTTTGCTCCTTTTCTTTCTGTGTGCAACTTTTTTTATTAGTTAAGCGTTCAAAATGAAAAGTACACAAAAAAAAACATCAAATGTTTGCCACAGATTGAGGAAATTGTCAAACATAACCCCTGTTTTGCTAAAAAAACGGTGAAGTTTTTTGAAGTTAGAATTGTTTGTTTGTTTTTCGTCAGTTCAAAAAAAAATATTATGAAACACAATTTCCTTTCTATAACATCTTCTTACCGTAGAGGGTTCCAACTCAATCCGGAGTTGAGACCCCATATTTTGCCCAAATACTCGTCATAGTAAGGGATAGTTAGGGACAAAATATGAGCTGCGGAATTCCACTCCCTGGGATTTAATAGCTAAATGAATATATCTAATAAATAGCAGACGATATCTATTTTTGCTATAAAATATCTAATAATATGCATTTCGGATACTTTCTAACCACTTTAAATGCATAACCAACTTATATTTTCTTTCTATTAGATTGCTTAAAAATTATGAAAAACAAAATTGTATAGCAAACATAGGTATTTTTTGCTATTTACCAGCTATATTCGTTTAGCTATTAAATCCCAAGGAGTGGAATTCTCATACACACCAAAAAATATATATATTATATCGAATTTCTATATTGAGTGAGAAAGTGGACGATGTATGATGGAATAACACGTTTACTGTATTTCTTCAACACATTTGTTAACTTTTAAAAAAGTGAACAAATGTGCTGAAAAAACCATTAAAGAAATGTCTATGGTACTAACCTTTGATGTAAGCCAGCTTTTTTAGATTTTTTATGGTTTTTAAAAATTTTATTTTAGTGATGAACTTTTCATTAATTATCTAATGACGTTTTAGTAGTTATTGCTGATCAGGTTGACAAATTTCTATACTACAAAAAAACTAATGCATTGCTCAAAAAGTGAATGAAACATATCACATAATTATAGTGGGAGATAAGATTGGACTGAACTTTTCGAAACAATTTAATTCAACTTTTAATTTAACTGTCATACCACGCTGTAATAAAACAATACTTTTTTGGTATAACGAGGTAAGTTGAATAAAGTTACAACAAACAGTAAGGCAAATAATGTACTGATTACGGCTGAATTTAAGATTCTTAAAGCTTGTTTTTTATTTGTATGGGAAATATTTAAAGGTGAGGCACAATGCAGGAAACATAAGTATACAACTATTATTAAATAGACGTTTAAAATGCAATTATTTTGATTTTTTAAAAACGGAATAATAAAGATATGCCATACAGCAATCTAACACTTGTGATGGCCATTTGTATTTTCTCTTTGAGCATTTTTTATTCATGGTCTGATGTTTATGAATAAAATAAAATATTCAAAGCAGTGAAAAAAAAGAAATTTTTAGCGCACAATAAACAACATTTTGAAAGAAAAACGCTCTTTTTTTGTTTACAACCTTTTCACCGCGTCTTTTTTTTCAACAGCAAGTCTATCTTTGTTTCTATGTTATCAGTTTTAAAGACGCTTTTAAATGTCAATTTTTTGAAAAATGCAACAACAAAAGTATCAGATATTTCTTACTCAATGGTATTGTAAAATATAGTGCTTTAATTAATAATGAAGAATTATCCTTATGTGGAAGTTTTTCAATGCATTGCGTTTATTAGCCCTAATCACTGTTGATGAACATGAAAATTTCTTTCTATTCAAAAAAATGTAATAAAATATTTACACGAAAAAAATTATGTATTGCCTTTCCTAGCGCACTTATAACAGCCGATAAAGTTGTCTTCTTTGTCTGCAATATTTTGACTGTTTTTTTGCTTTTCTTTTTTCTACATCGACGAATTTACTATTGCTTTCAACACGTGTGCTATTTCGAAAGAGCATTATGAAACAAAAGTTCTGAACTTTTTTTTGTCGAATCCTCGAATCCTTTCTAAAAAATTTCAGTTTTGAAAATAGAATGTATTTAAATATTTAATTTGTATTTTAGCTGTGACGCTTTTATCTTACACAACACAACGTTAAAAAACTAGTTTGAAGAATCTTTTATTGATATAATCAATATTTGCACATTAAAAAAATGATATTTCAGATGCTTCTCTTAAAACAAATATTATCAGATATATCGAATTTCAGAAATGAGTGAGAAAGTGGACAAAGAATGATGACTTAACACTTTTAATGTTTATTTCTTACTGTGTGATGTAAAAGCAATAACATAAAATTATCGACTCCGCTGAAGAAACGGTGTTTCAAACGCATTGAATGTAACCTAAAAGAATAATTTTTGCCATTTAATTAAATAGCGAAGATGCGGGATGTATTTTTTTGAATATTGATCGAAATAGATGCACCGCATTCATTTATGCAGATTTTCCTCTGAAAATAATGTTATCACAGTTTGTCTCTTTAGTAAGGATTAATTTATTTTAAATCAATATTTTTGCGAAATTATTATTAACATATTAAAAAAATAGGCCAAATAAATTCGGCCGTTTTTACTAGCGCTTTTATTCTTTTCATCGAACAAAAAGTGTTAGAAAAGAAATCGAGGGACCTTCCATATCTATATGCTGGTTTTTTTAATCACAGTGTAGACAAATATTCGAAAGTAAATGTTGCACTGGTTTTTTTGACGAAAATAATTTTGATGTCAGAGACAGCTTTTTATTGTATTCAATATTTTGCTTTTTTTTGAAGTATTTTTTATGCACTTAAAAAATAAATGCTTGCAAACACTTTTTTTTTGTTATTTCAGAGCTGTTTAAAATTTTAAGTTGCAGTAATAAAAGTATTCTTCTTATTCAATGTTACCGTAAAAACAGTGCATGAATTAATATTGAACAGTATGATTGGATTGCAAAACAGATCCAGCTAATGTCGTTGTAATATTTTTCAGCGTAAATTACTGTTCAATAGATGACCTTAAAGATTCAATTCAATATTCAAAATAGCGAAGCAAACTATTCGTACAAGAGATTATGATTATGTTGATGTGTTACAATTGCTGACACATTTTTTGCCCGCCCTAAATTTGTTAAAGAGTTTAGTGAATTTTTCTCTAAAATGTTGGAAAAAAGGGACACAGTTGCGTTCCCAAGCGAAGACTATCCAACAACCCTTCGATGCTAAACAGCTTTTTTTTGATTTCATATTTGTTTTTGAAATTTTTATTTTATTGATGAGCGATTTATTAATTATCTAATGACGTTTTAGTAGTTCATGTTACACAGTTTGACAAACTCCTGTTCCATGAAAAAATTAAAATAAACACATTAATAAA
The DNA here is from genome assembly GCA_024447215.1 of Panagrolaimus sp. LJ2400. NCBI lineage: Eukaryota > Metazoa > Nematoda > Chromadorea > Rhabditida > Panagrolaimidae > Panagrolaimus > Panagrolaimus sp. LJ2400. The sequence goes on along the minus strand of JAMRYA010000014.1, from coordinate 1,242,853 downwards.
AAAGTGAACATAAAAATGAAACATGTCACATAACTAGAATGGAACGAACTTTTTACTGAAAATCTGTTATGTAAAACAAAACAGCTTCTTGAAATAAGCAAATTAAACATAAATGAGCGAAATGGTAACTTATGCCAAGTTTTTTGTAAGGTCTCTTTGAACATTTTATGTACATTGTCTATAATCTAAAAGTTTTCACCGTTAAAGAATAAAACAAAATATTCAAAGTAATGCAAAAGTGGGTGAAATAATAGAAAATTTTTGCCAGTATTTTTTTAGCGTGTAATAAACAACATTTTCAAATAAAAGGTTATTTTTCTGTTTACAACCTTTTCACCGCGTCTTTTTTTTCTCTTTCAACAGCAAGTTCATCTTTGTTTCTTTTTGTGCATTAAAGGCTGCATTACGAAAAAAAATATTTTTATATTAAGTTTTATTAAAAATTTGCAATGCGAAAAGCTTATTTTAGTTTTTTTTGAATATTTTAGTGTTCTTCAACTTATAATTATTACTGTTTAAGAAGATATAAAAATAACAAAGCAAAAACTATGACTACCGGGCGATAATACAATGAAAATTATGGCAACATTAAAAATTTGATTTTATTATTGCTTTCTTCAGTGTTATGTATTTTTGAGTGAAAAATTTTATTTACCATTTTTTTACAAACAAAGGAAGTATTAAAAATATCAGTTTTATAAAATCAACATTATCATTTGTCAAAGATAGTAGTAAATGTCAAAAGCTTCTACTGTTTTACTAATATTTGTCCTCAAATTTTGAATCTACATTTTACACTGATTTGCAAATTTTATGTAATAGATAATTGATATAATAAAAGTAAATCACCACCAAGTAGCAATGCTATTTATAAAGTAGAAGCCAAAAAAATAAGTAAGGTATTAATTTGAAAGTAAGGATGCAAAAACCATTCTGTTTTTAATATTGGTTGAAATATTATTTCGAACCCAGATTCACATCAAAAAATACCGGCATTATCTTTTGGTTTTCAGTATTCATCTGTCAATGTTAAAACTTATAAATAGCAAAATATTCATAATAAATGCAATACTCACTGAAATAAAATATATTTCTGGCACACGGAAACAGTAAAACGCGGGTTGCGGGTGGTAAAACGCGGGTAACGATGCGGGTAATGCATTTAACGTTTTTTAAACAATAAATAACATGAAAAAATGTTAATTAAATGTAATATTGTTTAGAGGATTCTGGAATCGTCAGAATCCTGAACTTCTGAAGGCCGAAAATTTTTTTTTTGATTTTGATGCTTGAAAATACTCTTAGGGGTAGAATTTTATGGGGAATTTGAAAAAAACATTTTTATCATTCTTGAGGCTTCAGAATCCCCGGATTCTGAAGACCAAAATTTTTTTTATCTAATTTTGATGCTTTTTAATACTTGTAAGGGTGAAAAAATGTGATTTGTGTAACAAAGTTACATTCAAAACATGTTTTACTTTACACCCGCACCCGCGTTTTACCACCCGCAACCCGCGTTTTACCGGAACCCCCATTTGTTGCTTTTTTCATAACGCAATTTTGAAAAACAAGATGGGATTACAGAAAATTAAAAAATTTTTGGAGCAAGATTTTTTTTTAATTAATCGTTAATAGATGTAATAAAAAACTTAGTCTTTTTTTTAAAAAGAATAAGGACACAGAAATAGATGCAACAATTTAAAGTAAGCAAAAATGTTTATTAAACAATTGTAAAAATATGACATATTAACACTTGCATTTACCAGAGTTACAAAATTCACCATTTATTGCTGCACCAAATTTTGAGCCTTTTCCACGTGCAATTATGCCAGCTGCTTTCGCTGCAAGAACGCAAGAACGATAAGCGGCGCACGCAGCAAAACAGTTTTCCTTTGGCTTTGGAGTAGTAGTCTTTTGTGGACGAGGTGTAAAATTTGGATTTAACTTACGTGATATTTAAAAATTCATAGTTTTGTTGTAGCAGTGTAGACATTTTTACTGCAAAATATATGCATCAAAATTCGACTATTTTAGTCAATTGTTTGAACATATACAGCTAAGTAAATCAAAACATGCTTTGTTTACTCAGTTTAATTGAGCTCTTAATTTGCATAGCCGTGATTTTCATTTTGCAACACAATGAATGTCATCTAATTTTTAAAAGTATTTCATCTGACAAAACAAATATTTTTTTGTGATCTTGATGTCTTGTATTAAAAATATTTGTTGATGATCAATCAAAAAATTAAGGAAGTCATTTTTTGACGATAAAAAAAAGCAAACACTTCACGGTGCCATCTTAGAAAATTTATTCAAAAAAAAAAGAGTATAAAAGGAAGCCTTGTAAATGATTAAAATTCAAGGGAATATCTCTACCAATCATGGTTTCTTTCAACTCTGTCATTATTTTGTTTGTGGGTATGCTTTCTGTTTTTGCTGGTGCTATATCGGAAAATCAAAGTGATGGGGATGGTTCTTTAAGCCAACTTTTAAAGATCAATAATAGTAGCTTGGTAACAAACAAAATTTTTTAACAATATTTTTGTAATAAAAGATTTTTTTTGTCTATTTTTTAGTCAACTGAAAACCAGATTAGTCACCGTCCTACATCAAAACCAAAGTCAACGCCGAAGTCACCACAGCCAAAGCCCAAGCCAAGACGAGTAACAAAGCCAAAATCGAGACGAGTATCTACACGTATGCCGAAGCGAGAATTAAAGCCAAAACCAAAATCAACATTTCCTTCAACTCCTAAACGAAAATCAAACCGAGAGTTCATGGGTCTTTTTAAGCGTACACGTAAGCCTACCCCAAAGCCTGCAGGAGGTTGTTTGGATACCTCTGTAGTCTATATGCAGACATTAATGGGTTTTTAGTTAATATTGAAATACTCAGTTTGTTGTTCTATTTTACAAATTATTTGCCGCTGAAAATATACTTTTTAATTTTAATTTCCAGTAATGTATTGATTTCAGTCAAAAAAAGTTTTTTGTTCCGAGAAAAACGAAATTTTCAAACAAGTACCACCAATTTTTGAAATAAAACAAATGCTGTAGTACACTTTTTCTTACATTTCATTGACGAAAAAAAGCAAGGCAGTACACAGAAAAAATTTTCGGGGAAAGCACGCCTTTGATCTTTTGTCGCTTTTGTCGCGCGTCGGCAACACATCAAAGAATTCTCTTTATTTAGGGGGCACAGGTACCCTAATCCCCCCTTAAATACGGGCTTGAAAAAAAGAACGTTGATACGCGTTGATCTTTTTTCTTTCTGTCTACAACAACGCTTCCGCTGCTTTCCTTTCAACAACCAGTTTATTGCTCTTGCTTTTGTACAGACATAGTTTCAACAGTGAATGTGTGTTACGAAATATAATTTTACAAAAACACTTTTTTTCCATATTTTCTTTAAAATGCTAAAAAGTATGCTTTGCATGATTTAATTTTTTTGAATAGTATAGAATGACCTTTTAATTAAAATTGAAATTTTTTTTTTTGTAGTCCGTTCATGCAAATAAGCTTCTGCTAATATTGTCTTTATTCTGTGCAATATTACTCAACAAATAAACACAAATATTTATTTCTATTTAAAAAAATAATTTTTAACAAAATATTCAAAGAAAAAAATTTACGATTGTGATGTGTTGCTTCGCTGGCCTTCTTTTTTTGACGATCAATACAAATGTGTTGAAATATAATTCGATGACTTTTTTTGTCTGTTCATTTTTTCATTTTTCAACAAATTTATTGTGTTAAACACACATCTTGTTTCGAAAGAAAAGACAAAAACATAGGCCAGTTTTGCATTAGTGATTTTCAGTTTTTAAAACTGAATGCGTTAGACCTGAAAAAACAGTTTGAATATTCGATAATAGTTTTTTTAAACATGTTGCTTTTAACATTTCACAGAGTTGTAAAACTAAATGGCATGAACAATACAACATTCTTCCTCCACCAATCTAGCACATTAATAAATTTAGTAAAATATTAGTAGCTATTATTCACTGTTGCTTACTGTTAGCCAGAATTTTTTAACTCTCAAAAAATTTTCTTTACAGAAGTTGAAAGTTTTACAACTTAATTACTCTTTAATTAAACAATTCACCAGAAAAGAATAAAACATTTAAACATTTGAAAATTAAAATGTGTGACCCGGGAACGAAACTGTACTTGGAAAATTCAAAGAAATTAAAACTTTTTGATTTTTCATTGTTTGAACAAAAATTCAATACATCATAAATTGTATTTGTTGTTTTCAATCCGTCTTTTTTTATTTATTACTGTTTTTTTTGTAGAATATTTAAGCGTATGCAGTTATTTTACAATCACTGCAGATAAGTGCTGTATATTAAAAACCCTTGTACTACAGCAGAAAAAAACAAATTAGCCAAAATGTGTAAAGAAAATTTAAATATTCAAACATACGCTGAAAACAATTATCGACAGAAAAACGGATGACGCTTTACTGATGATGTCTTAATCGGTGAAGGTTTTTTCCTCACCGTTAGTGATGCAAAAATAATGAACGTCTTTTCAATGTACAGCTGTCAAAAAGAAGAAAAAATGCGAAGACATTGCATTTTGTTAGTTATTCTTTTTTAATACTTGCAAAAGAGCTATTTTTTATTGTTGTTATTCTTCTTTGCTTTTTTAATGTTTTATTGTAAAATAGGTTACTTGGAAAATAATGTTTACATTCTTCCAGCCAAAGAAACGATATTTGTATTTTACTGAAAAAAAAACCGCAGAATCTCTCACTGATAATTTATATGACAGTATTTAATTTAATCATATTTTTTAAATTATGAATTTTCGAGATATAACAAACGAAAATGGCGGAGAAGTAACGACAAATTTTTCGCAGTCTATTTTTGTTAGTTTTTTATGCAAACACCAGTTCAGATGAAAACATAAAAATTATTACGACAACATAATTTCCCTTTTATGGAAGCTGACAATACCCGTATTTGCTTATATAATTTTTCGATTTCTAAAATAATTTTTACATAATTTTATTTTTGAATATTTAAAAATCTTTAATATATTTATTATTTTTCTGTATTAAAAACTTCATAGCAAAAATTATTTTCCTTTACCAGCAACATAATTCGTGCAATGTTAACAATCATTAATAATATATTTTACCTTATTTTAGGTATCTACAAATGACAAAATTGGTCAGTAGCAAGTTGCAATGCTATTTAAATTTGTTTTTGTGTGGTAAAAAGTATGATAATGCTATAACATACATGCCATTTCAAAAGGAAAGAATAAAAAAAAAGGAAAGACTGTATTACAATATTTCTTATGCAATTTTTTATTTGAAGTTTTTAGTTTTTTAAAACAGAAAGCATAAGGAAAAAAACGTTTTTTATTATTCTGTTTTGTAAAATGTTTTTTGTACATTTTATTTTCGTTGAAAATTATCAAAAATTAGTCACAGATTTTTTTATTTTATTTTTTGTATCAAAAAAAATTTTCGAAATGAAACTCCTTATACATTTTTTTCAACATTTTTTGAAAGAAAAGGTTATTTTTCTGTTTACAACCTTTTCACTGCGTCTTCTTTTTTTCTATCTTTCGACAGCAAGTCTCTCATCGTTTCTTTTTTTGGAATTAAAAGTTTAAAAAAAGTCAAAGACAGCATTACAAAACAAAATGTTTTAAAATGTATGTTTTTCCCTGTTTGTTACTGTGAAAAACTGCAGTTCAAAATTTTTTTTGAATATTTTAAAGTTTTTCAGGGTAAAACAATTACTGTTTAAGACGGTATAAAAGTAACATAGCAAAAACTACGAATTTAGTAAATTTCGAAAATTCTACAGGGCGATAATATATTGAAAATCAAGACAATATTAAAAATTTGACCTTATTTTTATTTAATTCAATGTTATGTATTTTTATGAAAAATTTTATTTTTCGTTTTTTAAGAATGAAGAAAGTTTAAATCACAAATAACATCTTATAAAAAAAGTATATATATATCAAAAGCTTCAAATGTTTTGCAAATACTAGTTCCTAAATTTTAATGCATTTTTGTCAACATTTTTTTATAATTTGCAAATGGACAAAATAAAAGTGACCCAAATTGTAATGCTACTTATAGTTGTAGCTATAAAAACAATCATGCTGAAATCTTTCTGTTTTAAATATTGCTTGATTGGTTATCTGGAATATTAATCCAAATTTGCATCTGTAAATACTGGCATTATCTTTTTGTCAGTATTCATCCGTGAAAGTGAAAACTCTTGCCCAAAAATAGTAAAATATTCAAAAAACAAGCGCCAAACTCACTGAAAGTAAAAATTTTCTAGCACTTTTTTTTTCTTTATTGCCACTACTTTTGCTTCAATCAAAAAAGGAAAGACATATTGAAATAAAGCAAATGTTTTTCTTCTATTTGCATTATTTTGGGTTTATCCTTGCTATTTTTTTCTCTTTTAAATGCATCTTTAGCGTTTCTATGCAGACATTATTTTGAAAAAAAATCAAAGGAAATCATAACGAAACTTTGAAAGATCTTTTTTCGGAATCTAAAAAAATTAGTCTTTTTCAAAATCGATTATATCTATTTTTTTGAATGTTTGATAGTTTTTTAAATTAATGTGCCTGCTGTTAAAATTAAACGACAAAGTAACTAACTGTTTGTGCCCAGAAAATTACATTAAACACCTTCAAAAAAACTTTGGAACATTATTAATTACGTAAAAATGTTGAAAGATCAATGAAATTGGTTGTTTATTTTTTAATAATTTTACCATCGAAAACATAATTAAAAAACAATTGCTTCACTTTCAGATCAATAAAGAAAGAAACTTTGACGTCAAAAATGTAAAAATAAATGTTATTGTTAACGTTATCTTTTTGATTATTAATGATAATAAATATATTTGACAGGTATTGTTTTTTCCTGTAAATAAGATTCGCTAATTTCGTTGTTATGGTTTTCAGCGTTAATTAATGTTCAATAAAAAATATTAAATGTTTATTTTGATCTAAAAAATAAAACTAAATATTCAAACAAAAATATCAATATTGATATGTTGCTGTTCTTTAACACATTTTTAATGCCTGATAGACAAGCGGCAAAATAAGACAGGACTGTTTTATGTCTGCAACCATACTGGCTGTTTTTTCTCTTTTTAGCGATGAAACTATCTCTTTTTGTAATACACAAGTTCTTTTGAAAAAAATCAAGAAAAACGTTGTTAAATATATTTTTGTACAAAAGCTTTCTTAAAAATTTTCAGTTTTAATAGCTTTTTTGCCATGTTGCTTTTTATCATAATACAATCTAAAAAAGTTAGATGGGATCACCGAAAACTAAAATTTTTTGGATGGAAGATTTATTTTAATTTATTAATCATTAATAAATGTAATAAAAAGTGTAGTATGTTTATTAAAATAATAAGGACACAGAAACATATGCTACAATAAAAATATTTTATCTTTAATGTCATCAAATAAAATGGCCTTTTAATTAATATTGGCACTTTCTTTTTTAGTGACTCACTTTTTTTGTGCATGGCATTTTATTTCATTTTGCCAAAAGACAATTTTTTGGTAAACGATAGAACAAGAATCTGAATCCTGTAGATTCTGAATTCGATTTTTTTTATTTTTCGACAGCAATCGAATAAAAATATGATATCCTTTTTTTCTGCGTTTACAGAATTCGTTTAGCTAGTTTAGTTCTCTCAGAATCTAGGTTTTAAGATTTTACATTAGAAACAAGCAAGCGATAAAAAAGTGACATTGTTCAGTTCAGCACATTGTGAGCTAGCTATTATCCACTGTTGCTTACTGTTAGCCAGAATTTTTTAACTCTCAAAAAATTTTCTTTACAGAAGTCAAAAGTTATACAACTTTATTACTCTTTAATTAAACAAATCAATAATAAAAGAGTTGACGTGAACTTTTGTTTTAACATTATAATGGGTGACACGGGAATAAAATTGTACTTGGAAAATTCAAAGAAATTGAAACGTTTTGACTTTTAATGCTTAAACTATAATTTCATCAATCATAAATTGTATTTGTTGTTTCCCATTCGCTTTTTGTTATTCATTATTGTCTTTTTTCATAAATGCTAAAGCGTTTGCAAATCTTTTACAATCACTGCAGCTGCAGAAATCCCTGCATTACAGCAAAAAAAAGAAATTTGCCAATCAAAATGTGATAAAAAATTTAAATATTTAAAAAAAGCAGTGAAAGAAAAAACTCACCATTAACGTTTTATTGATAATGTCATTATCGCTGGTTTTTTCTTTATCATTATTGATGCAAAAGTAATGAACGCGTCATGGTTTCATCAAGTAAATATAGCACCAACACTACCAGGATATCCAAAGATGTTAAACTTCACTGAACGTCATAAAGAGACACACTTTATCACACCGGACCACTGCGTAAAACCTAGAAGCAATACATTTTTAATTAGGGCTCCCACAACCTTTAATTCTTTACCAAAAGAGATTAGGCTGAAACTTAAACAGAAAAATTTTAAGGAGTTGGTAATGGCTCATTTGGTGAATGAGGATTAAAATTGTTGAATGTATTTTCTCTTAAAGTTGTAAAACTTTAATTTATTTTGTAAGCCGTATTATATTGTCTTTTTAGAATTGTAAATTTATATTGTAATACCTTGCTTTATGTATTGATATTATTTTATTGTATTTACTTTCTTTATTGTATGTTACTATATTTATATCGATATGCTCTTGGCATGTATAAAAATAAATAAAATAAATAAATTTTTTGAAGTAAGAAATAGCAATTTGCTACAGCTGTCACAAAAAGAAGAAAATAAAGCGAAGAAATGGCATTTTGGTGGCTGTTTTATTACTTGAAATTTTTTATTTTTAAAACAAAAAGCATTTGAAAAAAGGTGCTATTGTATTTCTCATTAAATTATAAGATAATTTTTCATTATTTCCTAAATGTATTTTATAGAATGCTGTCCACTTTTTATTATTATTGACGCAAAATTTACTGCTGAAGATATACTTTTTAACTCCTCTTTTCAGTAATGGATATTTTATTACTCATAATTTAAAAAAATTAGTTGTTCCTAAAAATAGAATAAACTATTCAAACAACCAATTTTTTGAAATAAGACAAAGTCAGTACAGCTTTTTTTCGCAATTCATAATTAAAAAAAGGATGCTAAAACGCGTTTTTTTTTCTTTTTGTCTACAACAACATTTTTGTTGCTTTTGCCTTTTTCTTTCCAGCATCCAGTCTTTTGCTCTTGCTTCTACGCAGCCATCGTTTCAACAGAGAAAAACACATTGCGAAAGAAAATTTTGCAAACACTTTTATTCCTTATTTTCTTTGAAATGTTAAAAAGTGTGCTTTGCTTGTATTTATTTTCTTTGAATATTCTTTTAATCAATTGATAATGCTTTTTTCTTTTAAGATATCATAACTTCACTGCAGAAAGTATCTCTTTCTTCAATTACGATTATGGAAATCCTACCTTTAATTATTTTTTTGAAGAAGCGGATGCGATAAAAGCGGGAGTACAATGGTATTGCACTGGATTGTTTCCGTATAGACGAAATCAACAAATCAGTATTTGGCACATATGTATCTCTAAAAATAAGAATGTTTGTTTTTTCATTTTTATGGTGTCTAAAAAAACCGAAAGTGTGCAATCATTACATTACAATTGTTTGTAAACTGTGTATAACAAAAATTTATTTTCTGCTTTGTAAGTTATGAAAAACGTGGTTTAAGTTTTGATTTTATTTTAATTCTATCAGGGTAATACGTTGCTTACATCACATTCATTACTTTATGGAACTAATAAAAATCACAGGTTTTTTTGCTCTTTTAAATATGCTATATAAATATATCCGATAAGGTTTAATACAAAATATTGTCAAACATGTATCATACAATCCCATACAATTCATGCAAATCGGAAAAGTGTTAATTAAATAAGAGGGATTTTGTACTTGCCAATAAAATATTCCTGCTCCAATAACAGAGAAACCAAGAAAGAAAAAAATTCCGCATAGCTGCAGATAAGCAATTTTCAAAAGAAGTGCATGATTTTTTGACATTTCGAAAGAAAGCTGGCTCTTAATAGAATAAAAAATTTTTAAATTTTATAGTGTAATTACAAAAAATAGAGCTGCAAGTAAAGCAGCTAAAAATCCTAGAGAAAAAAAGTAAGGTCAAAAATGGTATCTTCTGTTCCACGAAAAGAGAAAATTTGTAGTGAATTTATTTTTAAACTTATATTTGTGAATTTGTTGTCTGCTAGTTTTTTAATCTCTTCAGGTGGAATAAAAAGCAGTTCATTCAGTGATGGAATATAGATAGTTAGCAATCCTGCAATCCATACAATCAACAAACAAATTGATAAAGCTATAAAAACTTTGAGTGGTGTTTTGGAGGCTTTTTTTGTTATTGCTTTAATATTTCTTAACGCAAAATTTCTTTCCAGTGCCATTCCAATGCTACAAGCAATAAAGGCCATTGTTGCAACAGCTCCAGTACCAACAATTGCAAAGGTTAAATTTCGTGGTAATAAATTTGCTATTCCAATTGGATAGATATATAAATATGGATGTAAAAGAATTGGAACATATAGAACAAATACTATTTGAATGACAAGGGTTGAAAGAGTATATGGTATTAAATAAATTTTTAGACTTTTCATAAATTTTGGTGTCTTTTTTATAATTGCAAGGAGCAAAAAAATATTTAACGTAAATGTCAGAATAAAAAGAAGACGAATAAAATTTGCATGAATAAACGCAAAAGTGCTGTTGTAAATATCTTCAGCATCAAACATTTTTATAGATTTATAATTTTTCAAAATAATCGATGGAAGGAAATGTGTAGACTGTTGAAGCGACAAATAAAAACAGGTGAAAAGTTTTAAAGTCTTTTAGGAAATTATAAATCTGTGAAAAGGTGTTTTTTTTGTCATTTTCGCATTAATAAGATGTTTTTAACAGCTGCTGTTGCCATTGAAATTCGATAAAACTTTTAATATTTCAAATTTAGGTTATCTGATGAAACTACTTTTTTTGGCATTACCACATATTTCATTATTAATCTGTGTCGTTTCAATGGTGATTTATAAAGAGTTTCAACACGTTCATCAATAATCCAAAGATTCCTTTATATCATTTTTTTCAAGGGCATGTGGGTGTTTCGAAAGTGTAATGCGGGAAAATTGAAAATCGACGTTGAATGGCAAATGCCGACATGATTACTGTACAACTCGTAATATACTATTTGTTTTATACAGAATCTCCACTATTTGACTCTTTTTATTGTCTCAATTTCATGAAACAATTTTTGACAAGAATTAAATTTGCATAAAGTACATAGTCGTTTATGCTGTCCTGGAAAAAAACTGTATATTGTTTAAAATATGCAAATTATGATAAACAAAGCTTTCAACCAACAATTTATTTTACCTTTTTTACATTTATATTTTTCGCGAACATTTGTGGAATGTCGATAAAATGCAGCACAGCCATATAAATCTTAAATTTTAAAATATATCTTAAAATAGCAGACATAAAGTAAAGCTTCTTAATTAAAAAAGAAAAACAACCTTGAAAATGTAATTTTGTGACGACGTGTCTTTCAAAGTCAGTAAAAAGCACAAACTATGAATGAACTAAATGAACTTGAGTGGTATGAAAAATAAAGTAAAAATAATTTTTCTTCCTCCCTCTAGCAAAATGAGTTATTTTTTCATCTAAAAGCCAAAACATCGGCAAATTTTTGTAGTATTTTCGTTAACAAAAATTTCACACTTTAACCAATTGCAACAAATTTAAAGATTGAGATATAATAAGTTTATTAATGAAACCTCATCTTTTTCTGTCGGGAGATTTTTCATTGTTTAAACTGGTTAAAGATTGAATTTCTTTCGTAAAACCATCATTCATGAAAAACAAAAAATTTTTCTCTTTTATCCATTTTCATCTGCGATAAACATAAATTAATTTCAATGAAAGAAAATAAACAATCATTTGTTAAAAATTTGTTCCACATTTGGTGGTTGATTTTTTGAATATTTTATTTTTAAAAAATACGCAAAAAAAAGAGTTTTTAAAAATTTAAACTCTTGATTAAATTTTTTACTACAAGCTATATTTGGCGGAAAAAACATGAAACAAAAAAAACAAAGAGTCAAGAAATTCAACAACGGCTACATTTGAGAGGTCCTACCCAATATTAATTTTTGTATCATGATATTGTTTACATCAGAAATAAAAAAAATTTATGGGTGTGAGACTTGTCAAAAAAAAATAAGTGAACAAATATTTCCTAGTTTTTTTTTCTTTAAAGAAAAAATAGTGTATAATTCCAAAAAACTTTTTGTCTGAAGCAAGCAAAAATTTCTTGAAACAAAAAAAACAAAGAGTCAAGAAATTCAACAACGGCTACATTTGAGAGGTCCTACCCAATATTAATTATTGTAACATGATATTGTTTACATCAGAAATAAAAAAATTTATGGGTGTGAGACTTGTCAAAAAAGAATAAGTGAACAAATATTTCTTAATTTTTTTTTCTTTAAAGAAAAAATAGTGTATAATTCCAAAAAAATTTTTGTCTGAAGCAAGCAAAAATTTCTTGATAAAAAATTAACCATCTACCAAAAGGCATCACTTCCTGAAATAAAGAAAATGTTATCAGCACAAAAAGGAAGATTTCTTAATATTGCTACTAAAATAAAAGACTGCCTATAAATGTAGCAGAGCAAGCAAAAAAATTTTTTATCTAAAAATATTGTGTCTCAAAAAATTTGCAACTTTTGCTTTATAATTGTTGTTGAACAAAATGACTCACAATCAAAGCCAAAGTAAAGATGATGAAACATATTGTTGTGGATCAATTACGGTATGTTTAAAACTATACTGTAATAATTCGTCAAAAAAACAGCTGTTTTTAGACATTTGCAAAAATTATATGCTTTATTGGAATAATTGCTTCGCTGCTTAGTTTAGGATTTTTTATTTATGTTATAATAGATCGTTTTGAAATTGAAAGAATTGTTCCATTAATATTATGCACAGTATTTTTGGCTGTATATATTTTGGGATTTATAGGTATTATTAATAAAAAATCAAATTATCTTATTCCTGCATTATTTTGTATTGTAAGTTTCAGAGTTTTAAATTTTAATTTGCTGTAGAAAAATGTTACAAAATGTTTTATTTATTGTTATTTTCGATAGAGAATTTCAGCCCTTCGGGGCTACCCCCCCCCCCCCCATTTGGCTTCTGTTCGCTGACATAAACAATGCTTTTGTTTTGCTTTCTGAATGTTGCACCGCCAGTTTGTACCAACATGCACCGGTTATCATTATCTAGCACAGGGATCCCAAGCTTCCCAACTTGCACTGGCTCCACCTTTTTTGCCGATCTTGCCCCGAGCTTAGCACCTTGCACCATCTGCACCACTAGGTTCTGTCTTGCACCAACCATAAAAAAGTTTGAAACTTGCTAAGCACTCGCTTTCTTTAAAATAAAAATATACTCACAAAAGCACGAACCATGACTCTTCTTTGGTAAGACTGGTATTCTGATAAATAACTGCTGATTATTAACCACTATTCTCATATATCAGTTTAAAATGTGTTCAAAAAAGATGTATAGAAATAGTTGAATAATTTAGTGACTAAAATTGACCACAAAATTTTAAATAAATTATATTTTCAGACACTTAGTTACATTTCTGGCAGTGTTCTAGCAGGTTATTCTTTCATTTTTTTGTTATTAACTGGAAAGGCAATGAGTAAGTTTATTTTCTGCAAAACTGTATGAAAAAAAGTAATAATAATGTTTTTTTACAGTTTTTTTTATTGTGATGATCATATTATCGTTGATAATATTTGCATATAATCTATGGGCATTTGTTGTCATGCTAAAAACTCGTCGATATTTTATAAAATGTTCACAAAGTCAGATTGTCGTAGTTTAATCTCGTGTAATCTAAATTGTAATTGAGTTTTTCACTTAGATAATTAAAAATATAAAGATTTTCTTTTGCTTGCATTATTTTGAGGTTATATTTGTTCATTATGATGCAATAATAAATACGTCATCAAAATGTTTCTTCAATATAAAAAAACGAAAAATGCAACATTTGTTCTGAAGAGATCAATGTCTAGTTTGTAAAACCAAAACATTGATGTTTAGACAAAAATGTTTCTTAAGAGACAGTGTGGCTAAGTTTTTCACATTTTAAAGTAACCCAATCGACAAAATAAAGTCAACACAGAGTTCTGTTAAAAAAAGCAAACAAAGAAATTTCAAATGTACAACAACCATTATTAAAAGTAAATTATGATAAAAAAAGTAGTGAATTCATTTCTTTTCTTACAACAAAATTTTGAAAATGTGCACCTGCAGTTGAGTTTTTTGCATGTTAAAAATCTTGCTTAAATTATATGTACGCATTCTTACATTTATTTGTAAGAATTCAGTCGTGGTTTTTTATATTTATTAATGTCTTCCTGGTAAAATCTTCTTGGTGTTTTATATTTACGAATAAAAAATAAGAAAAAACCAATATTCATAGATTTTTTGCAAACAACTTTATTATTTTTAGTCAAATATTCAAAATTGTGTTCAAAGTCTTCGGCATCAACATGTTTTTGCAAAAAAAGATAGGGCGGAGAAGGTGACGCAAAAATATGAGAAAAAAATATGTCCAAACAAATCTTTTGTGTATGTTGTCTTCTTTATACCAGACAGAAATTAAATTATTGTTACTAAAAATGCTTTATTTTTTTATTCAAAAAATGTTAAGCTGGTTTAAGAAGAAAAGACGTGCGTTTTTTTTTCAAAAGCGACAGCAAGAAAATTCGCGAAACAAAATTGTCATTTTTTGCTGCCACAAGAAAACACTGTTGTTGCTTAGATTTCCTTTCCTTTTTTCCTTGCAATCATTTTTTGAATATTTCTTTTTTTTATGAAAATGATGCCATGTTTTTTTTGTTTATTACATTGTTTTATGGTTCTTTATATGGATAAAAACCCAATCTATTGGCGATAAATACATTAATAATAAAATTATTACTGAAAAGCCTTTAGCACAAATGTTTTTTTATTTGAGAAATGCTTTACATTTCACTATTTTAATATCATAGTTTTACAGTTTAGCACAACGTCCTTCAATCAGTGTATTTCTGTCACTGATTGAAGGACTGTCACCATTTTTACTGGAGAATACCCAAATTTTCTGCAAATTATGAAAAATAACATGAGCACTAAAAATTTGCTCGAAAATAATCATCATCATATGAGTTGACTGGAGAACTATCAATATCAAATTCCGAATTTAAAAATATCCAACGTTTCAGTAATATGAATTCGTCTATGGATGGAAGATGGAAGTAAAAAGTAATAGCACTTTACAGCTTCTTCATTGTTTAATTTAGGGAGAACAAAAAATGGAAATTCTTTGTGCTGAAAAAATTTGCATATTTGCATTAGCTTAAGAGACATTAAAGGTTTAGCATTTGTTTTCATCCATTTTAGTGCATCTGTTGGAAACTTTCTTGAAGTTTCTGCTGTAATGATTGTTGCATGAATTCTACTTTGAAAAAATTGCTGTCTTTGTTGAACAGCATTTTGTATAGCTTGATTCATTTTTGCTTGAGCTAGTGTTAGTTGGGCATAAAAGGCAGGAAATCCGTTTTCACCTTCTAATTCTGCAATCAACTTCTGTTGCTCTTGCTGAAATCGTTGCTGTTCTTCTTCATTTTCAGACTTTGACAAATCATCCACTAAAGTCTCCCATTCATGATATATCCGCTGAAGTGTAATATAGCTATCCGTAAGCTGCATTGATAAATTAATGCAACTCATAAAAGCTTTTGAAGCATCTTGTAAATTATCAAATATTTCTTCTGGATCAATCTGATTCACAGCTTCAAACCTGGTTATAGCAAGAGTTTTTGCTTCAGCAAGTTGAGCTGATATCGGTGAGGGGTCCATTTTTACAAGTCAGTCGATGCACCATATATTTTGTAATCACTTGTGATTACTGTAGTCGACCAGGTTTCGTATTTGTTTGGTGTTGGGCTGAGGGACCTCAAACTTGGGTAATTAAACCTTTATTAAAGTAATCCGATAAAAAAACAATGAAAGTTACAAGAAAATATAAAACATATTTGTTGGTTACAAAAAAAGTATAAATCATAAAAAAAGAACATAGTTTTTTAAAAAACATAAAAAAGGTGATCGAAAAGGGAGAGAGAGAGAAAGTTTACATGAAAGAAAGATAAATTTAAATTGACTCTTTTCGATTTAAAAATGCGGAGCTTCGATGGACTGTGACAACACAAATAGTTTTTGACGTTGACAAAATATTCATTACTGCTGATTTGCTCGACATTAATAAGTTGTATATAGAAAAACTGTAACAAATAAATATGACAAAAGATGTTAAAATGATAATCGATATAAAATAAAAATCCAGAACAAAAAAAAGCATGGAACACACAAAATTTAATCACTATAAGAAAAAAAGGGTAAAAAAAAGCAGGTATGATTCAGTTTCTTTTTCATTGTTTTTCTGATATGCAAACTAAAAAATCTTTTTTTCTAAAAAAAGACATCAACGAAAAATGACATTTAGAGGGGCAATGCATGCAAAACGTGGTGGAAACAAAGAAACCAATGCAGAAAAAAGAGACAGAGGGGAAAATGTAGTGTGATACCTTGGTCTTTATTTTTTTTATCATGACATATTTCTCTTTTTGTTCTGTTTGATTACGTAAACAAATAAAAACGAGATTGCTTTTTTTGATTTCGTAATAATTTTTATCGTGTAATAGAAAAAAACTGTCCTGTAAAAATTTTATGATATATAAAAAATGCAAGTACAACACTGAAACCACCGCAATTCGAAGGGGACCATAAAAAATCTATTGAACGGGAAAATATGCAATAATGGAATACAAAAACAATAATGACTTGCAAATTTTTTTCTGTAACAACTATATTAAAGAAATGACAACAAAAAGATGAATACAACAGAAGTTATTTCTTTAAATTCAGACATTCACGCAATTTCATAAATTTTTCATTATCCCTTCCAGGAAAACTAAGATAAGGGAGTTTATAATCATGATTTTGTGTTGCAAGTATTTCATCTATAATAACTTCAATACGTTTTTTGTATTCTTTAGTGATATACTTAGAGAACCATATCTTGATATCAGTATACTTGTTTTTCTAAAATTAATGCAATTATATGGCAGAAATGAAATAGCAAGATAACTAACTTTAATATAAGTGAAAAAAGTTTCGATATCAAAGAATTCTGAAACTTCATCAAGAGACAACAAATTTATGAATGAAAAATGTGGAATTAAAAGCAGATTTTTAACCGTTTCTGAAGAGATGCTGATATCATTCCCATGATTAAGGCTACTAAAATGTTAAAAATGATAAGGTCAAATTACAAAAAAGATATTTTAATCACTTCTAAAAAGGGACCGTTTTGCAGGTGTTACCCTCAAATTTTTTCTTGTGAAATCGATATGTCATAACCAACAAGGGAACCGTCCCAACTGTAACAAAGAGATTGAAATAAAATATATTTCATCTGGTTCTCCTACTATTCAATAGGATTCCTAACGTTTTTGAGCGGCCTTCGTTCCTAAATGTCATTTCATATCGTGTGCTACATATGGAGTAGCACACGATATCGCCTGCTACTTTTTGCAAAAACTGCTTATTCTTGAGTTGTTAATCTTGTGAATGATAGGAAACACCTTTCCAACACTGATGTATTTTTTATCATTCACAAGCTTAACAACTCAAGAATAAGCAATTTTTGCAAAAAGTACTACTCCACAAGTAACACGCGATATGAAATGACATTTGGGAACGAGGGCCGCTGAAAAACGTTAGGAATCCTATTGAATAGTAGCAGAATTATATGTCCAGGCTCAATCTGCTTGTTACAGTTGGGACGGTTGGGAAGGATTCCCTTTGTGCAATGTTTGGAGTCCGCAAAATTTCAAAAATCATTGGACCTCGGTGCCCACGTGTATGGGTCACAAGCTAAGTAAAAACTTACAAATTGAAGTGTGAAGCATTACCAGTATGCTGAACAAGTTTTTCAAGGGCAGCTACAGTATCGTCATCGTTTTTTACAACAGTATCGCATAACAAAACATTTTTAGCATTTGAAGCAAGAATTATATATTCATTCAATGAAATATTTTGATGCCAAAGATATAAGCACTTAACATCACATTGATAAATTTTTGGAATAATAGAAGAAGCAACATCTTCTTTATCTTCATTTTCTTCATTGTCCTCAGGATCAATATTAATTTCATGAGTAATCCAAAGAAGATGATTAATCAAGCGAGGTTTTTTGAAAACACTATCTTGTTTAATCCATAGTTGATTGTCTTCGATATCATATATTAGTTTCTCACAAATAATGATAGGATTTTTGGAGAAAAAATATTTGCATGTTTGTATCATTTTTTGATATCGTTTTGGCGTTGATGGATTTTGAGTAATATAAAAGATCATTGAATCTGGAAATGACCAATCTTGAGGATGACAAGATTGATAAAACTGAGTCCTTATGAATGCATTTTTCACAAAAAAGTTAGCTTTTCGTTTTCGATTTAATGCTGCTAATCCAATATTTGATGAATCCATTTTTTTAAGCGACAGTGTAAGCAAAAAATTCAGTAATCAATAAAATTTTTCAGTTTCAATAAGGAAATAAAGATAAGTGTGTTCGTCAACAAAGCAATGCTGCAAATGATGATAAAATGATTTTATATGCAGAAAAAAAAGCAAAAGGAAAAAAATACATAAATAATATTTTTTCTACTTTTTATTTTTAAGCACACGTGACAATTAAAAGTTTTATTTTTCACGTATACGATCAGGGATTGGTACATCCAGGTTGATATTTTTTTCCATACTAAAAACTTTTATCTCATGCTTTCTTTCTAGAAAGATAAATTTAGACTATTGTTCTCATATCTCGACAAACCTAAACATTTTTTTTATTTTGTTTCTGAACAAAGAAAGATTTTTGTGATAATATTTATTTTATATTCAATAAAAAATGCAAAAGTAAAAAACCAAAACAAGAGCAAAGACAAAAATCAAAGTTTTAAAGGTGTACAAGAATGTCTACTATCTCCTAATTTAACATATGTGTAGCCATTTTCAGTTTCGAGAACTTCTGCACAGACGAATTCATTGAACGTACATTGTGTACAAAGATAATATTGTTTATATATTTGTGAATAAATATATCCACGTTTTCCATTCTTATAATCAAAAATGACAAGCCTTTTTTGTTTCTTTTGATTAAGAATTTCTTCATAAAGTTTAAAACATTTGTAATTATCATATTGAAAATATTTGCATAATTGCATAAGCTTAAATTGAAGATAATGATTTGAATTATTCCTTTTCATCCATTTGAGAATATCTGATGGAAAATTACTTCGTGGTGGATTACATGGAATTTTAGTAGGATCCATCTTGATGTGACTAGTATAACCTGAAATAATGACAAATTAAAAAATAATAACTAGATAGGTAAATGATTACAGTTTGACATTTTCGATTTTAAAATATTTGGATATTTCCATCAGCTTCGATTGAATTCGAACATTTCTAGTGTTGGTTTTCATCCATTTGAGAACATCTGTTGGAAAATCACTTCGTGGTGGATTACGTGGAATCTTCTTGGGATTCATTCTTCGATTGTATTGAATATTATAGCATAAAATGATAAATATTTACTAATAAAAATAATTCATCAAATGCGCACAACTGAAGTCTGCCAAAAAAAATGAATAAATGGCTTAAAAAAGTTGCCACAACTATGCGAGCAACGAGATGACCTATGAAATATTCTTCAATCAATATGATGAAATTTTTGTGATGTGATTATAGGAATAGTAATTATTGTAGTTTTGTTTCTTCTGTGTGTGCCATTCTTAGTTCATCCCAGTTCATCCCATAAATTTGTGACAATGAAAGTTGTATATTTAAAGCATAAAATGACAGCCATATATTTTTGTCCATTACTGAATGGCTGTGATCCAGAACAATTTATACTTTACAGAAAAAATAGTTAAAAGTATCGTATCTGTTTGACAGACTCCGATTATATGTTAAATTGTCATTCACTGTATTAATCAAAATTATGTAAATGCCACAGATGATAACAAATTTTAAAAAAAATAATCAGATACAAATGATAAGCTATAACAATTCTTTTTTTGTAAACAAATTTAAAAATCTATTGCATTAGTTGCGATATATGCTAATTTATATCGATGGTTTTTCGTCATTGGTATTTTATATTCAATAATACTTGCCAACCAAATAATGATAGCTGGTTGTTTGTCTTTTTTACATAATTTTTGTAAGAAAAGTACAGCATACATTAAGTTTTTTATAAAACTTACAAGGGACCGTTTTCAGGTGTTACCTATGAATTTCTTCGGGACTAGGGGGAATCAACAGCTCATAGTAAGGGATGAAAAACCCCCAAGGGGTTTGGGCCCGTTCGCAATTTCAGGGATTATAGAGCATTTTGCTATTACACAATAAGTAGCACACGATGAACGTATTAGTTAATGAATTACGTTTGAGACGCTTTTTGATTGTTGTAACCGCACGGAATATGGTTAAATATTTATGAAAATTTGTGTTTTAACATATCCAACCATCAGAAACCACCACAAACGTAATTTTATAACTAAAGCGTTCATCGCCTGCTACTTACTGTGTAATAGCAAAATGCTCTATAATCCCTGAAATTGCGAACGGGCCCAAACCCCTTGGGGGTTTTTCATCCCTTACTATGGGCTGTTGATTCCCCCTAGTCCCGAAGAAATCCATAGGTAACACCTGAAAACGGTCCCTTGTTAATGTATGCTGTTTCAAAAGTTTGTGTAAAAGGTTAATAGCAGCATTTATACGTTAGTCAAATATTCAAAACTATGATTAAAGCCTTTATGCTTTTAAAGACACATTAACGTGTTTTTGCATTGAAATTGGGGAAAAGAACTGAAAATGAGAAAAAAAGATATTCGCGAAAAAATTTTTTTTAGTGGTTGATGCCTTCTTTTTTCATATAAAAAAGACCTTTTTTGCTTACACATTTTTTGTTTTATTTATTTTTAAATTTTTTGTTTTTGTTAAAAATGCATAATTACAAATTCAGTTAGCTGATGTCTAGTAGTAATTGCTAAATAACATAACAAAGATTACATGGTTTTGAATTTGGAGAACAATACATTATTAAAAAAAATTTGTATCTTCTTTTAAATAATTACAAGCTTGTGAATTTAGTGTATGCCATACTTTTCTTACAAAAAATAAAATGTAAAAAAATGGCTTCAGTAGTATATTCAGTATTATCGATAAAAGGGTTTTTTTATTTATTGATAGCGAGCACTTCATTAATAGCAGTAGTTGCTTATTTTTTCATATGTTTTCCTGCTACTTTCCCTGTCATGTCTTTCAGCGCCAAGAATTATGTTAAGTTATTTCTGTTCAAAAAATGTGTCGAAATATTGAAATAAAAAAATGTGTTACTTTTAACCCGATACACAAGTGATGAAACCTTTGAGACTGTACTTTTTTTCTTTACAATGACAAATCTAACACTGTTTCTGACACATCTTTTATTTCGAAAGAATGTAAAAAAGTGAAAGGCTTTTTTGCAATATGTATTAGGCAGTTTTTTATTGTAAATTTATATTTTAAAAACTAAATGCCAAAACTACCAAAGATTCTTTTTTAAGAAAGAATCTTTGGTAGTTTTTTTAGCTAAGTTGCTTTTAACATCTTATTGAATGTGATAAACAAATATCTCTAATCAGTTAAGCATAAAACTTCATGATTCGATTTACACTAGTCGAAGACGTTGTGGTTTTAGAAGAAAAAAATCAGAAAAAAGGCTGTTTGAAAAACAAAAAGATGAAAACACAATTCGAAAAACAGCTTTGCGAAATAGCTGTTTATCTTTGTGGCTTTACAACCAAAGAAAGAATATTTCTTTAATCATGACTTTTTACAGCTTGAATCACCTTTTAATTACTATTTGTTGGCACGTTTTTAACAGTCTTAAATTTTTAATAATGGCTTACGCCACTTTCCACAAAAGTATTTTCAACAACTGTTTACCAAATTTTACTTTGTGTTTTATTTCAAAAGTTTTTTTATCAAAAACAAATGAACAAAATAATAAGTGTAAATAAATATTCAAATATTATTCACTGTTTTTTTGATTTGCAAGAAACATTATGAGATTTTTGCACAAGAAAAAAGTGCAAAAAAATCGCGCAAAAAGACAAAAAAAGATTATTTGTCAAATGTATTTTTTATTGAATATGTTTTTGCAGTGAATTTTCTGCTAGTTATATAATACAGATTTAGCAGTGAATGAAAGCATTAATAGATGTTATTCTGTTCCAACAAATAAGTACCAAAGACATTTTAAAAAAACGATTGAATGAAAAACTGAAACTTTTTTAATATTTTATTTTTACTTGAACTTAGCTTGTTATATCACTAATAAAAATTTTCAACAACTGTTTGACGTTCCTTCATCATTGTTCATTTATATTTACTAATGGTACCCAGTTTTCTGCATTCTGGGTTTTATAGATTTTTATATAAAAAAGAACTAAAATTCAAATTTGTTTGTAATTTTGTATAATAGCATAATTATTTTAAATAAAATATTCCAACATATTTTTAAAGAAGAAGTGCTCTGAAACAAATTTCAACACCTTATTACACTAAGAATAGGGCGGAGAAAATGGTGAAAAGAAAAACAAGAGAAAAAACATTTCCTGTATTTTAGTGACTGATGTCTTTTTTCTGCAGGCTTTTTTTGAATATTCTGTTTTTTTTCTTGTTCGAAAAAAACTTTTTTAGTTTAAAAAAAGAGAAAAAACTGTGAAATACTTTTTGCAAGTAAATCAAATGAA
This sequence comes from Panagrolaimus sp. LJ2400, assembly GCA_024447215.1. Lineage (NCBI taxonomy): Eukaryota > Metazoa > Nematoda > Chromadorea > Rhabditida > Panagrolaimidae > Panagrolaimus > Panagrolaimus sp. LJ2400. Next base: position 1,219,870 of record JAMRYA010000014.1, on the reverse strand, counting down.
AAATACAATTTTAAAAAAAGGACATTTTCAAAAACACATATTTAAAATATTTTAATTAGAAGTGCTAGACGACAATCGCTGGATGAATCTATCCAAATCAGAAGCATTTTTAAGAAATATTTTTTATTGTTGTGATAACAGATTTTTAACTTTTTTGTTTCTCATTATTCGTTTACAAAGATTTATAACTGAAATAACGAAAATCAATCGACTGAAATAGAAGCAAAATAAGTAAACATGCATGTAGTATTTTGGTGAGGTAAAAAACCGAATGTTCAATGAAAACAGTGAAACTCATTTGTTTATTTTTTTTAATGAATTTGTGGATAGTTAAAATAAGCTATTAAAAGTCGTCTGTTAACTCGCTCTTGGGTTTAGATATTTATTGGTCGGTTCACTTTGTTTTTCCTTTTATGGTAGTTTTCTTTTTTTAGCCAACCCGAACTAACAAAATAAATAAAATAAGGCGGAAATAAGATTGTTTCTTGCGGATATTATACAAAAATAAGGTGCTAATAAGGAGCTAATTTACGTCTTATTTCCGCCTTATTCTTATTTACGCCTTATTACAGTCTTATTATGGCCTTTCTTACGCCTTATTCTCGCCTTATTTTTTTTCATTTTTTAAAATTATGGAAATAAGGCAGAAATAAGATGAAAATAAGGCGGATGTAAGGCGTAAATAAGAAATAAGGCACAAGATCTTATTTCCGCCTTATTTTATTTTTTTTGTAAGTTCGGGAACATGACATTAAAACGTTTGTTAATTCAAAATCATTTGAAACAAAAATAATAAATAATTACAAACAAATATTCAAATAACATTCAGAAATATCCACATGTTTTTCTCGTTTTTGCGACAGTGCACTAAAAACGCAAAAGAAAAAAAAGAAAGAAAATTTGCGAAACAATTTCTTTGTTCTTTTTTGACTGGCGTTTTTTGCCGGCAACAAATTCATTTTTTTATTTCTGTTTTTTTGAAATATTTTATTTTAAAATTGTTTTTTGTTAAAAATAAGATTTATTACTAGTTTTTTTTTGTTTATAATAATTGTCAGTTTTCTTTGAAAATATCACCACCATGAAGAAGAACAGGTACAACCTAAACGGTAATTATTATAAAATATTATAATCATTTCAACGATGATGACATTAATTAAAATAAATGAAGGCATTTTTTAACAGAAATATTTCTCTCATAATTGTGAATGATACAAATAACATAATTTAATATAAAAAAAAATTTTGTTACCACTTTTTTCAAAATGTTTATTCTTCCATTAAACATTCGTTTTTCAAAAGGATAACGATAATTGTTATCGTTTTAAAGGTTTAAATTCAATTTATTGAAATCAAAAGCCTAGTATTTGTATAAAAATATTGGCTTTGAATGGAGCATGCATCAAACAGATTTTCCCCTTTTTAAAAACTAGCCACTATATTTTAATGCATATTCTTTCAGTGTGTCATCAAGTTGCATTTGTGAAATAAAAATATCAAAAAAAGAAAAATGTTGCATTTTTATTTGCAACAGCGCATCTTTTTGAACATCAACAACATTAACTTGTCCGTTTGAATTTAAATGCAATATTGGGGGCGTACGACCGATTTGAAATTTGTGCTTGATTTTTTAGGTATCTTATTTCTTGAATCAGATTTTTTTGAACTATTAATATAAGAAATTGTCATATGAAATACTTTTTTAACACCCTCATGGTGCATTTGGGTCATTTTTCTAATATTATCGACAGCTAATTTCAAAAATTTCTTACAATTTGTATATAATGGCAATTTTTGAGCTACAACATGATGTATATCTAATGTATTCTTCAAATACAACTCAAAACTACTATAAATGAACTTGCTATGATCAATAATATGGGTTACAACCAATAGAAACACCAAGCAACTCCAAATATTCAACACATGTGCAACAAATATCACCTATATCCTCAACATCAGAAAATAAAGAAAAATGAACATATTTTTATCAATAACTGATATCTGAAAAGCTGCAAATGATCGATATATTATATTTGTATTATATTCAAGCACAACAGTGGGTATTAAAACTTTAACATTAATAAATTTGATTGTTTTAGGTAATGTTCAAGTCATCATCAACAACCGTATATACTGTAGTTTTGGACACTGCTTTTATTGTAGTATATTAACAGTTAAAACAAATATAACAAGTACTTTTAATGGTAATAATCGTGTTTAAAATTAATGTATCAATATCTTCAACATCGACAAACATCGTTTTGGCATTCTGTGACATAAAAAATGACTGTGTTGTGCTGTCATAAAATGTATTCGCAAATTGCTAACAATATCAAAGTAAAAAAAGAATGGAATAAAATATTTAAACTGCAATAAAACTCCAAACATAAATGCTTTACCACAAAATGCACTTTTTTTTCGTTTAAACTAAGCGAGGACAAAAAAGAAAAAGACAGAACTTCTTCTTTTTAATGTTTTTTGGAGAACGAAAGAAACGTTTATTTCTCATTTTTGTCGGAATATTTCATTGTGAAATAAACATGCCTAAATTTATTATAGTAACTTTTTTTTTGAGATAACTGATGATGAAGATGACTCTTCCACAGTTATTGGCATTAATAAAATATTAAAGAAATAAGTAAGAGCTTTATAACAAAATAATATTAATATTTGGATGTTGTAAATGATAATGATGAAAATTGAACAATGAGATAAGCACTATTTACAGGTCATTTACCACTGCTACCGATTTAGTTGGTAAACATTAATTACAAAGACAACGAGCATTTCATTGAATTCAACAAAGTCAATTTTGTGAATGTCAACCATATTGTTTTTTTGTTATATTTTTTAAATATTTTTGTTTCATTAGCTTTTTTCATAATCAAATGTAAAGCTTTTTTAGTTACTGATATTCATCTAGGACAAACAAAAGACTGTTTCTGGTTATTTATTAATGAACAAAATCTTTTTTAAGTTTGGTTACGTTACATCAACAAAAAAAATAAGCAAAACATTATACTGAAAGTTTCTGTAAAGCTAAGAATGACAGGATCGTTTTTTTTAAAACATTCAAATCTCTGCGGCAAATATCATTTTGCTTTAGCATAAGAAAAAAAACGGAGAAGCAATGTGTCAAAAAAAAAGTAAGAAAAAATTCGCGAACAAGTTTTTTTTTCTTTCTTTTATTAAAAAAAAATTAATAATTATATCTTCTCGTTTCTTAACAATTAAAGCAGTATCTTCTTTTTTCTTTCCTTTGTCACCATTATTTGTGATTTGAAGTTGCCCAATAGATGCACGAAGTTCTGTTTCAAATTGATCATTTTTGAAAAAATTTTTACCAAAAACAACATCTTCACGAATTTCATAGGTACGATCAAGAGCAAAAGGACGTTCGAAGTAATCATAATATTCTTTGAGCTCAGCCACATGACGATATTCAGGAATGATTTGCAAAAGTGACATTGTAGTGGACCAAAAAGATGACCGTACGCAGTATTTTTCAATATCTTGTGGAATACCAGAAAAACCAGCACAAATCATATACAATTTCTTAACCATAGTATGCTTTTCTGGTAGTTTATCAAGACTTAAATCTTCAAGGTAATCCAATAATGCATTATCCATATCTTCAGCATTCAGAATATCCTTGAGTTCCTTCAAACTAGGTACAGTAGTTTTAACGAGATTATTGAACCAGAGTGATTGTTCAGGTGGACTTTCCCAACTAAAACATCAGAGTTTAAAACATACAGTACACTTAATGCTAAAAAAACAAACCCAGCAATTTGAGAATTTGATTTAAAAGATTCTGTGGTGACATCAATATTATTAATAGCAAGAAATCTTCCGAAATTCACATGGATTTGAAAATTTTCAGGTGATGCATTTTTATCGATACCATTAATCATTTGAAGACACCATAGAGCAATCTTTTCCATAGGAGGACGTGTAACAGGTGACAAAAAATGGTGGTGAAAGTTTATTTTCAAAAGATGTCAGTACACCACCACTAGATTTCCATCCTGTTCCCATTTTTCGAGGTTCAGGATTCTTTCCATCTGGTTCACCAGTTAATGGCTTGATTGATGCTTTCTAAAAACGTGCGTAGATTACAATCACTATTTTCAAGACTTACTGAACGTAGTTTTGCTTTTAATCGTTGCGTCAAACGTTTGAATTCTGCTGCTAAATTTGACCAAAAGGTTTCAAACTAAAAAGTGAAATTTAAACTCAGGAAACCGTATATCCAGCTTACTTCTTTAACACGAGCAGCATCAGGCTTTGTACGATAATATCGTTTTCTTACATAATGGTAATAACCATCCATTTCAATGCAAAACATATTATCAAAATAGAGTTCAATCTTGTAGCCAGCTGCAAATCCCGAAAATACAGTTTTTTGAAGCAGCCAATGTTTCATCACGAGGCTTAAAAGCAGAGCCACCAGCATTGGTAAGGATAAAATAAACATGTGGCATTTCATTTTTGGCAAACTTTTGAAGAAAAGTTTGAAGTGCAACAAGACGAGCATTAACTTCAGTATCAGCACCAATTACAGCGATAATAAAATGGACGCCCTTAATTTTCATTACTTCTTCTTCAATATTTTTCATAAGATCATCATCTTGTGCAGAACCAGTAAATCCGGGGGTACCCAAATATGTTAACCGGAGTTGAAGTTCCCGATATTGGATAGTATATCTTTTAGGTTTGAATCTAAAATGTTTGATTTATAAAACATTAAGTAAAGAATTGCATACGTTTGTGGAGTTTCACCAAAATCTTCATTATCAACTTCTTCTTCTTCTTTTTCTTTATCAAGTTTTACCAAGATGGAATAAGTTCCGTTGTTATTAGGTGATGGAATTTTAACATTAGCAACTGCACTCGGCTTCTCTGACTTCATTGCATCATCCAATGTATTATGTCCACAACTAAGTATATTATGCATAAAATCAGCAATGCTAGATTTGCCAGCAGCTGTTGGACCAATAACAAGTAGCTTAGGATTTTTCCAACCTTTAGTGCCTTTACGGTTCTGTAAAGTATTAAAGTAAAACATTTAAGTCCAAAAAGCGAAAACTCACCTTTTCTTCATCTTTAGAAACAGCACCACTAATATCATTTTCAACATTATCATCTTGATGAACACTTTCATCAGTAGTTGATGGCGTTCTTTTACGAGAATTGATCTTTTTTGGACGAGGAGCCATCTGAAAATTAAATAAAAATCAAAGATAGAAAACCCAATGATGACATTGAAACAAATAAATGTAATATTTTTTATATCACGTCAATAAAATCAAAAAACTTTTTCGCTTTTATTTTGGCATTGAATTTCGTTTGGCCAAAAGACCGCAATGATTCTTATTTAAAAAAAAATGTCATAAGGTAAAATTAATACAACAAGTTGTTTGCTTAATGGAGCCATTCTTCTTTCGACAGTATTGAAAGCACTTTGCCCAGGTGCATGAGCAGCAACAACTAACAAATCCAAATCAAATCGCTTGAAAGCTTTCGTCCAAGCAGCTAAAGTCTTTGGGAATCGAGGATGTTCATCAGGTCCACCATCGACTGTTACCAATAAAATAGGTTTAACTGTACTATCATCTTGACGCAATAAACTCTAAAATTTTAATAAGTGCTATTTATACATTTATTCAACCAGTTTCCGATTACCATGTGTGTTATAGAGTCGATAAATAACGACCTGATACCACGTAACTGATATTTTACTTTATGGCTGTACAGCATATCAGTTAAAATAAGTTTAAAACAATTCAATGTTGCATCTTTTATCTTTTTTTTCTTATGTTCATTAGTAGTATAATCTTCTGTATTAAATTTTACAAGGACATATCAAGATGTTAAAATTCCATAAAATGTTATTCAATGTTTTATCATTTATTTTAAATATTCAAAGCTGTTGTCGGAGTCTATGTTCCTTTATTTAAAAAATAAAACATCTTTTTGCAAGAGTTAGCATCGAAGAAAATTTAGTAACATGTTTTTTCAGTTAGTCTTTGTAGAAAAATTTCTTATTTTAAAGATACACAACCCAGCGCTAACACAGCTCTCACGCCTTTCAGACAAATAAAAAATCAGACAACATCCGCATCATTCCCTTGCTCTCTGTTAAAAGAATTGTGTCAACTAACTGGGATCCTTTAAAACATTTTTTCTCTTCTTTTTTTAATATTTAAATTTTAGTCAAATTTAATATCAGTAATTTTGTTCTTCATAATCTACGAGAAATTTTCTTCCTGTTGAAAAAGGTTTAAATTTTATCATAATGGCCAGCAACATTAATTAAAAAAAAACATTGCATTTCTATTTTATTATAACATTGGATAAAAAATTTAATTAAAACAGACTAAAAAGAATGGCTCTTTGTCATTTTGTAGTTGCTCTTTTATATTTATTGACATCATCAATTTTTATGGAATCAAGAAATTTTGATGCTGTCATTAACTGCATTCATAAATTGCTAAAAGTACCATAATAAAAAAAAAGAATGCAATAAAATATTAAAACTATGATCTATGCTAATGTGCTTTGCGAAAAATGACAACTTCTTTTTGCTATTAACAATATTTCAAAATGAGCGAAGCAAAGAAGAAAAATTACGAAAGATTTCCTTTTTTGAATATTTTTTTTCAGATGGAAAAAAATTTATTTATTTTTTGTTTGAATATTTTCTTTTGATATAAACATTTGTTATTTTATTTCAGTAATTTTGAAATTTTATTTGAATGAAGAATTTTTGTGATATTTAATGATGATCATAATAGCTCTTACACCATCTCTCGAGTTAGCACAATAATTAAAATTAGGATAATAATAAAAAGCCTTGTAAATGACAATGTTGAAAATTTAACAATATTTGTTGCTGCTGCACTGCATTAGCTTTAAATTGTTGTGTTGTTTAACCATGAACTTTAAAAATTATTAATGTATAAAATCTTTCATGCTTCTGATTGTATTACTTTTAGCAAAATAAATATATTAAACCTTAAACTGAAATTTATTTAATGACAGCATTATTATTTTGTTCAAATATTTAAAACTATTACCAAAACTTTGCAACAAAAATATTGCCTTTCTTTAGCAAAAGAAACAAAAAACGGAGCAACAGTGCGTCAAAAAAAACTATCACACGATGTGCTGAACTGAACAATGGCATTTTTTGATCGCCTGCTTGTTTCCAATGTAAAATCTTAAAACCTAGATTCTGAGAGAACTAAATTAGCTAAACGAATTCTGTAAACGCAGAAAAAAAGGATAACATGATATTATTTGATTTTAGTCGAAAAATAAAAAAATCGGATTCAGAATCCACAGGATTCAGATTTTTGTTTATTTTTGAAAAAAATGCATTGAAAAAATCGATGAATAATATTATTTTAATCTAATATTCAAAGCTCTGACACAAATACGTATTTTTGCATTAAAAATGGCGCATATGCGGTATAAAATGAAAGCAATATTCGTCAACAAATTTTTTTTAATGATTGATGTCTTTTCCTGCCGACAGAAAAAAAAAACCTTTTTTGCTTAAAAATGTTTTATTTCTTTTTGTCTTTTTAATATTTTGGTTTGGAATAAACTTTTAAAAAGTTGTACATGTATGAATAATTTTTTTCTGCATGTACAAAGGAAAATTTGTGTTGATAAACTTAACGATACTATGAAACATTTATATGCATTAATAAATAAATAAAAAAAGACAATTATGACAGAATTCTTCAAACATGCTAAAAATGTGTAATTTCTTTATCCGCATTTTCATATATTTACTGGTTACAACTACAACCGATGTTTTTTCAATATTTTAAAAAAGTAGAAGGCTATCACAAAAATTATTTTTTATTTTATTAAAACAGAAAAGTAATACGATAAAATATTCAAACTGACAATTGTGAGTTCAAAATTTAAAAACAAAAGCAAAAACATTTTTTATTAGGGCCTGCTTTTGGTCTTTTGTTTTTTTGGAGAGAACACGTGCCACCTTGCTAACAGATGTGTTACTTTTGCTCTCAAAATGTTTCAAAAGAAGCAGTGCAAAAAAAAAAGATTATTTCGTAATATTTTCTCTTTCGCTGCCAAAGACAAAGAAATATTGTCACTACTCAGAAAAAAATCTTATTTTCAATGTTACGTTTTTGAATATTTTGTTTCAAAATAATAATATTTGTTCGTATTTATAGCCAAATAAGATGATTTTTTTGATATTTTTTTGATAATGCAAAAAATAAATATCATCACATAACAAAAAATATTAAAAAATTGCCTTTAACATAGATAAAGATTGTTGTAATAAATAAAATGAAAAAATCAAACATTAAATTAACAATTCCAAGCTGTGTTTTCAGCAGTAATTTAACATTGGCAAATAAAGCAATAAGTGTTGTTACAGTAATTACATTTATTTCTCTCTTCTTTTTATGAAACTTTTTAGAAAATAATTTTTATTTTTATTTAACACATTAATTTTGTGTATCATTATTTAAAGCCTAATCAAAGGTTGTCTGTTAATGGAATTTTTAATGGTGGAACAACTTTAAAACTTCCTTTATTATATTTTTTATTTTAACCAGTTTGAAACAAAAAAGTGCGTTGTTGCGAAAAAGGAAATTAATAACTACAGTCAAATATTCAAACAACGTTCAGTTCTTTACTGCTCTGGGAGCAATAAAACATGTTTTCCTTGCTTTTGAAATAGTGCACTAAAAATCGCAAAAGAAAAAAGAAAATGAAAATTCGCGAAAACGTTTCTTTGTTCTTTATAAAGTGGTGGATTTTGCCGTTAAAAAATTTCATATTTGCTGTGTTAGTTTTTTGTAATATTTTATATTGAAACTGTTTTTCTTAATACTGCAAGTAATTTCATTTTGATGATTAGAACGGTCGATTTTTTTATAATGTCGTCAATGATTACCATGAAGGTGGCATTAATAAAATTAAACAAGGGCACTTTTTTAACAATAATATTTTTCTTTTAATTATGCATGCTATAATACAAATAACATAATTTAACATTAATGAAAATACTGATATTTCACATTATTCGAAATCTTTGATATTTTATTAAACTCTCGTACCTTCGTTTTTAAAAAAACACCGTAACATTTATTGGTTTGAAGGTTTTAAATATTTTACTTCAGCTAAATTATAGAAATCACTTTTGGAAAAGCACAGTTTTTATCTAAATATATTTGCTTTGAACTGAGCATGCATCAAACAATTGTTCCTAAAAAATTGTTAAGAAAAGAAAAATGTTGCATCTTTGTTTGCGGCAAAGTATTTTTTGGACGTCAACAACATTGCCTTGTCTCGTAAACAAAAGTGCGTTCAGCAAAATTTTTTTGTGCTTCAAAATATGCAATGCAAAAGACTAGAAGAAAATGCACGAAAAAGGTTTTTTCAAAATGCCGTGTCTTATGCAGACAAAAACAAAGAAGATGTCGTCGCTGCTCTAAAAAAGAGCCTTATTTTTTCTATGCGTTGTTTTTGAATATTTGGGTTTTGATATTAATTTTCCATCTTTGTCTAAAATAAGTTTATTTTTTCCATATTTTTTAGATAACACAAACTAACAGAACAACAATCACGCAATAATAAAAAAATAATAAAAAATGCCTCATAACATAAATGAAGATTGTTAAAAATCGTGATACTTTTATCTTTTAATAAAGATTGTTGTGATGGAAAAAATAATAATTTTTAAATATTCTTGTAAAGATTTTAGTTATCATGCAACTTTAATTTTTGAGATTTTGAACTTACTGATGCACTGTCATGGAATTAGTTATGATAGAAAAATTGAAATTTTTTGTTATTACAAAAATGGTGTTAATCTTATATTAAATGCTGATATGATTTGTTGCTTTTTTATTTTTACCCACTAAGAATTATTTTTTTTCAGTTTTTATCTTTAGCATTCATTGAATGTTTTTTATCCAAAAAAATAAACCAAAATATTCAAAAGTGTGTATAAAGGGGACTTGCTAAATTTATTACTTCAATGATCGCAACTTTGTTTGGCTCAAAAAGAATGTTTGTTGAAATATGTCATATGATTTTTTCTTTTTTCTGCAACACTTTGATTTTCTTTTAGTATTTTTTTAAAGACGAATTTGTCTTTCTTTTCAAATATGAATGATTTCAAAAGAAATTAAAGAAAGCTTTTTGAAACTAATTTTTTGAAAAAATCGTTTAGTGCATTTCTAAAAGTAGGATGTGTTGAAATTCGATGTTTTCTAAATGTTTAATAGTTTTTTAAGTTTATTTATATTGCTTATATCATTATTCTGGAAAGAAATGTTTATAAGAAAAGCAGGCATTTTTATCTATCATGGATTGATCTTGCTGCATTATATAAAAACCACTTAAAGTAAAATCATGTTTGAAACACATTGGTGTTTCTGATGCTCGAAATGTAGTGCAATTCATTTGCAAAAAATTATATTTGAAATAATATAAATCAATCTACTGATGAAAAATAATTAAAAATGCATCAAGTGTTTTGGAGAGGTAAAAAAAAAGAATGATCATTGCACATGGCTCAATTTTATTTGTTTATCGTTTTTAATGAATATCAGGGTACTTCAAATAAGCTTTAAAAAAGTTTTTTGTTATCTCATCCTTGGCTTTTTATATTTTTTGGTTAAATAGTCTTGCAATTCCTTTTATGTTTGTTTTCATTTTTTTAACCAACATGAAATTAAAACGTTTGTAAATTCAAAATCATTTAAGAAATAATAATTGCAGTCAAATATTCAAATTACTTTCAACGTTCTATTGCTCTGGGAGAAATATCAACGCGTTTTTTTGCTTTTGAAATAATGCAAAACGAGAAAAAAAGAAAGAAAATTCGCGAAAATATTTTTTTGTTTGTTCTAGTGATGTTGTTGCTGGCAAAAGATTTATTCCTTTATTTCTGTTTTTCGGAATATTTTATTTTAAAACTGTTTTTTTACAAATAGGAAATGTAATTTTGTTAGACAATATAAATGTTCAATTTTTTTTTGAAAATGTCACCATCAAATACCAACAAAGCAGACATTAATAAAAATTAATAAAAAAATTTGTTTAACAGTACTTCAGAGGCTTTTGATTGCTGCTGCACTGCAGCTTGCTGTCCCCACATTTGTTTGGATTTATGTCTCTTCTCTTTTTCTCATCTTTATTATCTTTTGCCGCAACAGGAAAAAAGGAATAAAGAAGCAGCGACAATTTGAAAGTGTGGAAAAAGAAATATTTCATAATATATAAAATTAATATATTTTTCTTGTCATAAAAAAAGGGACGGTTGTGAAAGTAGTGATAATGCAACAAATCCATTTTTTGCGAAGTTTTAACATTATTATTTTTTTTCATTTACTCTTTTTTTAATATTTTATTTCATTAACCTTATGCTGATGTATCATTAAATGTATAAAGTTTAATTAGTTAATGTCAATCATCAAGGCATAACTGAATATTCAAATACAAAAAGAAATGATTGGGTATATTACTAAAAAAAAATGAAATATAGCTTTTACTAGTCAAAACTCGTTTTAAATTGTTGTGCATGTTATACTTGGGTTTCAATATTTATTAATGCCACCTGCCAAAATTTGTTTGACGGTGTATTAATTTAACAAAAGTAACACATCTTTATTATCAAAAAAACAGTATTATTATTTTAGACAAATATTCAAAACTTTGAGATCTGTGACAAAAAAACAACGTGTTTTTCCACTAAAAATAGCGCAGATAAAAGTAATATTCACGATCAATTTTTTTTAATATAATCTTTTTTGCAGGAAAAAGACTGTCTTTTGCTTAAAAATTGTTTTATTTCTTGCCTTTTTTTAATGTTTTGTTTAAAAATGTATCAACAGTTTTGTTATACATAGTTAAAGAAAATTTTGTGTTGAAAAACTTAACGATATTATGAAATGTACAAATTCATTAATAAATAAATAAAAAAAAAACAATAATAGCAGAATTCTTCAGTGGTGCTTAAAAAATGTAATTCCTATATCCACAACTTTTTATATTTACTGGTCACTGTGCTAACCAAGCTTTGGCACTATTTTAACGAAGCTATCACAAAATTTATATTTTAAATATTCAAACTTTTTAAGGTGTCGGACAAAAGCAACAAAACTTTCTATGGGGACAGGCTTTTAATCTTTGGTTGCGTTTTGTTCAGCTAGACATTTCTTCTAGCTGAAAAAAAGTGAAAACAAATATATTAAAAAATCTGTGTCTTTGAATGACAAACCAATTTTTTACTGCTGAACAGTTTTTTCCATTTTTTCTAGAATCTTTTTTGAATATTTCGTTTTAATAACCAAATTTTCACTAATCACAAAAGTATTTAATTTAACGAATGTTTTAAAATGCTTAAATATAGTCAGGCGTAATGAATTTGGAAAAAAAAGAACTTAAAGCAATATTAAAAAAATTAATGAATAATTAAACTTGCCTCATGATAGAATTTTTACTTTATCGTAACCTTGTGGATCAGTCATAAGAAACTAATTATATTTGTATGTTTTTATCCTTGGCTTTTCATATTTATTAATGCCATTGTAACCTTCATTTTTAACAAAAAGAAATCTAGATGTTGTTTCGAAACTGCTGTAAGATATAGATCAATATTTTATCTTTTTAATCAAATATTCAAAGATATTATGAAAGTCTTTGTTTTTTTTCATAAAAGACAAACATCTTTTCGCAATAAAAATGTAACAAAGAAAACAGCATCAAAAACAAAAAAAAAGTGAACTAACATTTAAAAATTTTTTTAATCATTTCGTAGGAGACAGCTGCAAAGGTGTTTGTTCTTGTTCACTTTGACATATATCAACATCTTTTTGCTCTATGAATATTTCAAAGAAAAGCAGTGCAAAAAAAATATTTTTGAATGTCGTATCTTTTGCAAACAATGACAAAGAAAATTTTGTTGCTGCTCAAAAAATGGAACATATTTTCAGTGTTACGTTTTTGAATATTTTGTTGCAAAATAAAATTAGCTCAAAGTTTTTTTTCATATCTATAGCCATATTTTTCTTAATAGTACAAAAAACAGAAATTATATCGAAAAACAAATAACTGATAATAAAACTGTTGATCCTAATTTGAATCATAAGAAAGCAATTAAAGCTGAAATCTCTGATTTGCTTTCTCTTATTCAATTTCAACGAATGAATATATATTTATGATTGATTTTCTTGGTAACCTTGCATACTGTCAGTGATACTTTTAAATCTTTTAATTTCAGTTCCACGTGGCTACATTTTTTCCTCTCTCAATGAATTAAGCAAAGTTTTGAGCGTTGGAGTGACAGAGTCAAGGGGTATGTTATTTAGTACACTGATTTTTTTCAAATATAATCCTTTTTTCTTATAGTTAAGATTACAAATGAGCATGGACAAACATTGCATGGAAATATTTCTGATAAAACTGTTATTGAAAATATTAAATCTTTAAAAGGATCAGCTTGTTCTTTTGGTGCTAGTACATGGTGCTGCTGGAATACATCTTTCAATTTTCCTTCAACTCCAAGTCCAATAAAGAAAAGAAATGGTGTTGAATGGTATTTAATTTATTTTAGTTGTGGATTTATTGGTGTAGAACGTTCTTGTGATATTCATGGAAATATGTATTTGCTTGCTGAATTAAGTGTTGGAACTTCTGGATTTCAAACAGCATCTGGATACAAAATTGAAATTGAATGATTCATGAATTTTGTTTTATGTAAAAATTTATTTTTTGTCTTATTTATTTCGTTTGTTTGCTTCTTTTTTTAACTTTACAATTTGCATAAAAGATTTATTATTCGATTCGAAGTTTGTTTATTTATACTAAATTACTGTAACAAAAAGTTCAGAGTTGTGTTATAAAGAATAATTCTTTTTTTACGTAAGTTACTGGGTTTGTAATGCATCATCGTCGATCCAAAGTGTAAAAACTGATTAGATATAAGTATGAATAAAATAAAAAAAACCATTTTTAATATCGGTGTTTTTCAGCTAATTTGGCTGCCACAGGCACGCATTAGGGTAGTGTTGCCAAAAGCGTTGCTACTGTTTTTTGTGTTGCCTTTTTTATTGTTAAAATTTTTTGATTCTTGAATCAGAAAAAGCAATTGCAGATGTATTTATTTTGACCAAACATTTAATGTTACAAAATTATTATCAAGCATAAATCAGCATATAAGTCATAACAGATTTTAAACCGCTGTTAAACGAAGAGTATGGAAATTAGGCAACTGTATTTTAGCCTGAATACGAGTCCATAGACAAAACTTCTCGTTAAGTTTGAGATGTCTAGATGTATCATTATATTTATGTATAAGGTACCACAACAGTTGAATTATCTGCACCAGCTTTTAAACCTTTCAATGGATTTAACAAATATAATGCTACAGCTTTAATAATTTTGATTAAACCTTCTCGATAACCACCCAGTACAGTTAAAGCTAACATACATTCAATAAAAATTCGAAGATTATTTAAACTTTGTTTGGTAGTTCTTAAATTCTTTAACCAAGGTGGCGTTGCCAACACAAAAATGTTTGCATCTTTTGAAGGTACTCCAATTTGTATTAGTACCTCGGTTACCCAAGTTGTCATAAACTCTTGTGTAAAAACATATAAAAAATAAAGGAAAAAGACAAAAGCTGTAAAAAATAATGCAAAACATATTCGAAGTGATGAAAATAAGGTTTTTTGATTATTTTGATATTGAAATTTTATATGCAATAAAATTTTAAATAATACAGCATAAGTAAATACAGACGACAGCAAAAGCCATATTGACATTGCTACATATCGAATACCATTTAAAACAAAGCGCCACCATTTATTTTGGACTATAGTAATGCATGCTGAGATATCACCACCGATTTTACAAGTTTCACAATAACATTCACTTATAATTTGATTTTTAATAAAATAATCACATATAAGATGTACATTTAACAAAAATACTGTTAATAAATTATATACGATTAATATTTTAAGCAATTTATGTTTTGAAGAATGTCTTGCATAAAAAATTGGAGAAAACATTGCTAAAAATCGAGAAAATGCTAAAGAAAATGTCATAGAATATTGAATATTTCCGAGAGTTCCTGCAATAATCGATTGAAACATCAGCGGCCAAGAAAAAACTGCATTATCAAGATTTTCTTTTGTTGGATAAAAACATGTTGGAGGTCCTTGATTCCATGCTGCTTTTTTAAATTCTATATCAAAGAATAAATCATATAAAAGGCTTGTAGGTTTTTTGCAAATTAAATCATATGATACAAGCAAATCCCATATAGCTTGATTAAAAATAAACCATTTATAATTATCGGTTATTCCACCAAAGAATGTAATTATGATAATTATGGTACAGAGGAAAGCAGTAATATATCCAAAACCAAGCATTTCCAGCACAAATGCAAATTGATAACATACACATGAGAACCATGAATCAGTCAATAGTGGCCTTCCAGGAGAATAGCAAGAGATATTTCCCTTGTTTTGGATAATCGTATAGTTCATATATGGCTCATTGTTTACATAAATAATCTGATTTATATTTAAACTCATAGGGAAAAAAACAGTATACAAAAATTCTAACAGTGAAATAATTTGCACCAAACAAATTTAGGTGTAAACTTTAGTCTAACTTTTTTAGTTAAAAAATTTTTTAAAATTTGGCAACCTTCCGAAGAAAAAAGTGTTTTAAAAACCTCTTAAAATACTTTTTAATGACTTGGTTACCATTTCTTTTTTCTCACAAACACATTACTCCTATCTACAAGTACATACCCATTAACACGCCTGTACATTTTAAAATTATGTATTAAATTTGACAATTTTTTGCTTAATAATTTTTTTTAAAGTGGCACCTGTAAAAAAGTTAAATGGCTCCATTTTGGTTACTTTTTGTGATATAATGGTTTACAGAATACAAAAAACAGTGGTGTTGAAAAATATAGAAGTTTTTATGACAGCGAAAAAAAGAAGAAAATTCACACAACACTTTGTTAAACCCTTTTTTATCTAAATGAGATGTGTTGTTCATCGACAAGAAAAATATATTGCGGAAGATTAACAAACATTACTGTAACAATTTCAGAACGGGAAACAAACAATAAAAAATGACTGATATTAAAAGAAGCTAATCATGTCACAACCCAAAAACCAGCAAAAAAAGTCTTACTTGGTCAAGCAAGCTTGAAAATTGTCCGAGAAATTAATAGAAAAATTTTTCGATTCTTGAATCAAAAAAAAGTAATTTTAGATCTATTTATTTTAAGCAAACATTTAACGTTACTAATTAGTATTAAGCGTAATATGGCTTTTTACAAAGTGGATAAATATTATCTGTAGAGCATGATTTTGTTTCAAATCCACATCTCGTTGTGGAACTTTGTAACAAGACACAATTTTGGCCGCTATAAATTTGTGATGGTTGACCATTGTACCAGCTGCTGTAATCAAATTGACTGCCATCTGTCCATTTCCAGGTGTTTCCTTGATCAATCGAATACAAACCAATCCAAATGCTTCTCCATGCAAATAATGCAAATTCTAAAAAAAGTTGTATCATATTAAATGAGGCAATTTTGTTTAGACACTTGTTTACACTCTTACCGTTAACAAACATTTCTTCTTCGTAACTATGAATGGAAGCTAAATGTCCACCTTGACTATTACAATACGTTTCAGCGGCCGACCAGCTCATCAGTGTTCCTTGATTATTATAACCATAGCATGATTTTGTTGGTTCAAAATATATCCATCCAAATGTGCAATTTCGATATGGCAAATAGGGCTTGGCAGTCGTTGCGGGTGATGGAGATGGACGGGTTGGAGGTTGTGTAGCAGCATATGAAACAGAACAAACAAAAGGACGTTGTCGAGAGCATTCTTCTGTACTCCAATATCCATGATCTTTTGATACAAGAATACATTGTTTATCAGGGCTGCTAGTATCAGGTTCACCATTTGTCCAATCAGCATACCCAAAAGGTGTGCCATCTGTCCATGACCATGTAGCACCACTCATTAAAGTATTTCCACCAATCCAATAATCATACCAATTTCCAAAGAGTTCTCCAGCTTTTTCTAAAAAATTGATTTTTACAATTTTGGCATTTGGGTAGCTGTTTTTTACTCTTACTCCTTTCTAAAATCCTGCTTTTAAAAAAATTTACCTCCAACAAAAGCATTGGTAAATGCGTCATGTATTGAAATTAAATGTCCACCAATTTCTTGGCAATGTCTTTCAGCCACTACAAATCCGGATGCCAATGTATTATTAAAATATAAGCAGCTATCTTGCCATACAATGCCTCGATTTGAACATGTTATACCTTCAGATATTTGAAGAGTAATAAGAGAAAGCAACAAAAGTACAAAAATTCGATAAAACATCTTCAAAAAAAAAAGTACAATGAGACAAAAAAGATGAAAAATCAAGGACCTTTTATAGCAAATTTTAGAACAACAGAAAAAGCTGAATGTTGATCTTATTTATTTTTATCAGTTAAAACAAAGGCAATGATTCAGGAGTGCTTTGGCGGAAGCGAATTGACAATAGACAATGATTAGAGGGTGCGGTTGACATCAGTCAAAAAAAATGGGTGCATCCATCAATGTGCACCTTGCCTTTTTTGGACGATAAAAGCAATTTAAATTGAAAATTAAGATTATTTACAGTATACAACGACCCAGATAAAAGTTATATTTTGTGATTTATCTCCTCCCACTTTTTTAAATTTTGATGATTTTAGGAAAACAACAGGGCCTCAAAAACTTGTTCAATCGAAAAAAACTAAAAACCAAAATGTAGAAAAAATGGATACCTATTTTTGCAGATATTGAAATTATGGTAATAGGCCAAAATACTGATGATAAAATAGAAGCAAATCCGGTTAAGTTAAACGTTTTCACATTTAAATATTAATAAATTTTCTTTTTTTAGAATATCTAATAATTGTAGGAGCAAGTACACGAGCAAGATTTTCAATTGGCATTTTATTTTTTGATGAATATTTTGCAACTTTTTGTAAATGTAGAATCAAGAATGCAAGGGTATCGCGATTTGGTGCAGGTAATAATTTGTTGTTCATTATTTTCTTTAACTGCTTGAATAAATGTTTCATATGAGCTTGAAGGAACAACTGAATCCTGAAAAAAAGTAAAAGGTTTTATTGAAATTGGATTTTCTTTATATAAATACCAGTAACAAGCTTTATTTAGTTAATTAATATAAAGCTTTTTACAGGTATTCAACTGATGAAAGAAAGTGTCAAAAGGGTGCCGAGGAGTGAAAAGTTTCTTAAAATGCATCAGTATTTTCAAAATTTGTTCTTGTTCTTCGTTGTCTTTGATTGCCTGTTTTTCGGTTTTGATATGATTAGCTTCTTCTAATATCAGTCGTTTTTATTGTTTGTCTAACGTTCCAAAATTGTTTTCAGTAATGGTTTGTTAATCTTTCATCATATTTGTTGTCTTTTCGATGAACAGCTAACTTCACTTTATTAAAAATAATTTAATAGAATGGTGTGTGGATTTTCTCCTCTTTTCGCTGTCTTAAAAACTTATTTTTTTTTAACTCAACAATGTTTTTTTTCTATTCTGTAAACCATTATATCACAAATAGTAACCAAAATGGAGACATTTTAACTTTTTTACACATGCCACTTTAACAAAAAACTATTAAGCAAATTTAATACATAATCTTAAAAAGCATAGGCGTGTTAATGAGTATATACTTTGAAAATAGGAGTAACGGGTTTTTGAAAAAGAAAAATGGTAAGTCATTAAAAAGTATTTTAAGAGGTTTTTAAAACACTTTATTTTTTGAAAGGTTGTCAAATTTTTAAATATTTTTTTGCAACAAAACTCAGAATAAAGTTAACACTTAAATTTGCTTGGTACAAATTATTTTTCTGTTAGAATTTTTGTATACTGTTTTTTTCATTATGAGTTTAGAAAATATGAATGAAATTATTTATATAAACAATGAGCCGTATAGAAATTATACTATTATCCAAAACAATGGAAATATCTCTTGCAATTCCCCTGGAAGGCCACTATTGACTGATTCATGGTTCTCATGTGTGTGTTATCAATTTGCATTTGTGCTAGAAATGCTTGGTTTTGGATATATTACTGCTTTCCTCTGTACCATAATTATCATAATTACATTCTTTGGTGGAATAACCGATAATTATAAATGGTTTATTTTTAATCAAGCTATATGGGATTTGCTTGTATCATATGATTTGATATGCAAAAAACCTACAATGATTTATTCTTCGATATAGAATTTAAAAAAGCAGCATGGAATCAAGGACCTCCAACATGCTTTTACCCAACAAAAGAAAATCTTGATAATGCAGTTTTTTCTTGGCCGCTGATGTTTCAACGAATTATTGCTGGAACACTTGAAAATATTCAATATTCTATGACATTTTCTTTAGCATTTTCTCGATTTTTAGCAATGTTTTTTCCAATTTTTTATGCACGACATTCTTCAAAACATAAATTACTTTAAATCTTAATATTATATAATATATTAACAGTATTTTTGTTAAATGTACATCTTATATGTGATTATTTTATTAAAAATCAAATTATAAGCGAATGTTATTGTGAAACTTGTAAAAGCAGTGGTGATATCTCAGCATGTATTACATTAGTCCAAGATAAATGGTGGCGATATACTATTAATGGCATCAGATATGTAGCAATGTCAATATGGCTTTTGCTGTCGTCTGTATTTACTTATGCTGTATTATTTAAGCTTTTGTTACATATTAAATTTCAATATCAAAATAATCAAAAAACTTTATTTTCATCAC